>CM052443.1:18097719-18121306 GCA_028533085.1 Varecia variegata | reverse complement strand
CCTCATGTACTGGCTGTGAGATGTGCACCTGGGCCATAAGAAGGTGCTCTGCATGTTTGTTGCCTGAGTGATGAATGAGATGGTCTCAATCTTCACATGAAGACTGATGAGTATTGTCATCTTTCCTGGGGGAGACAAGACTGAAACTGACTTGATCTAGTTTTTCCTCCCAGATTCACTGTTGTCTCTCCTGAAAGCCACCTGTCTTTGCTAGGTCTGAGAGGCATGGAGATCCGTATTTGCTCCCACCTCCATTGTGCACACATCCATGAGTCCTGATGAGATTAATAAAAGGTGTGAATTAGAGGAGGGCAAAAGTAGATTATGCTTTAAACATAAGTGATAACCTTGGGAAGGGCAAAAATAGATGACCAAATATGTATAAAATCAGGGTATTCCAATGCAAGGCTGTTGTATTAACTCTCACATCCACAAATGTTACTTTGCTTATTGTGCACAATTCACACCTTGTGCTAAGCCTTTGAGCACAGTAATAAAGAAAAACAACATGCAATTATCTCCTGACAGGGCCTCCACATTCCATAGACTTAGGCAAGTGCCACAGGAAACAGATGGGCTTTCCACTGGGTACCTAAGCCAGAAGCCTTGCCAAAACTCACAGGAGAAAATAACGTTACAGTAAAGCTGGCTCCCTGGTGAAGAGAAGCCTTTCCTCAAAGGGCCATAGCCTGGAAAGTTTGGGGAAGTGAGTAGGTACACGGGTAGACTTTAAACCAATTCAATGGCATTTGTTGAGTGGCTACAGTATGTAAAACCTTATTCTTGGGAACTGTGAGGAATGTGAGTACAAGGTTCAACCTATGACTTCAATGACAGTAATTTTGCAAATATACACACTCAACTATCAGTTACATGAACAAAAGTGAAACAGTAAATCCAAAAGTCACCTATGGTCTCAAAGCTGTCTAGTTTGGCTTTATAACTCACGCTATTTTCAGCAGAACCACCTTTTTTGGATGTGTAATTGATGAGGCACAGTAATAAAATGAATACCTGTGAACTCACCATCCAAATTAGTAGACTACTAACAATGCTATTCTCCATCCTGCTCCCATCTCCCAAACGTCCATCCTAGATTTCCTTTCCCTTATTCCCTGGGTCTTTCCTCATAGTTTTATCACATGTATACCCATCAACTATGTATCAACAAACATTTTGTTTCAGAAATCTTTAAGAATGGTATTATTCTGATTATATTCTTCTCCAAAGCACCTTAAATTATGACACCTAAACTAGGCATCATAGGGAATTAGGTAGTATGTTCTAAGAACATATCATATGGTTGGTGAGGTTCAGCTGGGGTCTAGGTGGGCAATCAGCACAAAGAAATTGAGCCAGAGTCTAAAGTGAATAGCCAGGACACACAAAGGAGATAGATGAATATAGGACAGTAGGACAACGTACTGGTCCAAATATTTTACCCTTTCATCTCCCAAGATACACGGCATCCAGATTACACTATGAATGGAAATGGCATTCCATTGCCTACTATCTTCTTTTACCTCATGGAGGCTGGTCTCCAAGGCAAGGGACTTGAACTTCTTAACATGGAAGATCTAAGTCTCTGAATTCCATGCAGAAGGCATCTGGATGTTCTCATCCTCTTAGGATTTCATGTCACAGCACATTTGAGTTTTATAATGGCAAAGGCTCTGGGAAAATAACTTTCAAGGATGGGCCTCCTTCATTCCTCCCCAAACTTCAGCAAAGGAGAGAAAAGCTGCAGGGCCTGGGTCACTATTAGAATTGCTCAGAGGAAGGTAATAATTTATGAGCCAGCAAATACCTTTTAAGAGGAGCATTGAGCCATTAGCTTGGAGCTCATACGTATAAACTTGCTCATTCTTCCAGACAAATTAGCAAGATACTAGTGCCCACCTATGCCAGGAGCAGACAATTCGAGGACTTCTTGTGTCAAACTTAAAATGCTCCTGATGGGAGGATGTTTCTTAAGTGCTTTGACAAACCCCCTGATCAGCACCTAACATTGTGATAATGATCTGGGTCCTGGGTATGCTCCTGTAAGGCTTTCTCCCCAGCTGCTAAAGGAGGCAGCCTTGTCTAGGATAGCCAGAGCTGACAACCCGAGTGAGGAAGGCAAGCTCCATTTTCCAAGCACCTGTTCAGCCAATTGGCAGTGGGCAGGGCACATCCACAAATGTGAAGATCTCTGACTAAACAGGCAAGTGGGGGAAGACTTCCTGGAGCCTCGTACCCAGTTCTCTGGTCATAGTCCAGAAAGAGAACCAAATGCCTATTAAACATCTAGCACAGCAGGAAGTAAGATGCCTTTTACTATAAGGTTTCAAAGGTGGATGGAGCCAAGGACAGTGGACCAAGGCCCTGGAGTGAGAGTATGGTTAGTCTTAGAAATAATTTTATGCTCCTTGAGTTTCATGTATGCTGTGGTTTGGATATGGTTTGTTTGTCCCCACCAAAACTCATGTTGAAATTTGATCGCCAATGTGGTGGAGTTGGGAGGTGGGGCCTAGCAGAAGGTATTTGGGTCGTGGGGGTGGATCCCTCATGAATGGCTTGGTGTTGTTCTCATGGTACTGAGCGAGTTCTCACTCCGCCGAGACTGAATTAATTCCTGTGGAATTCGGTTAGTTCCCACCAGAGTAGGTTGCTGTAAAGCCAGGATGCCCCTTGGGTTTTTGTCTCTTTGCACATGTCCCTTTTGACCTTCTCTGCCGCATTAAAATAAGAAAGCCCTCTCCAAGAGCCAGGGTCATTGCCCTTAAACTTCCCAGCCTGCAGAGCTGATACAACTTCTCCAAGGAGCTAAATAACCTTTTCATAAATTACCCAGTCTCAGCTGTTGTAACACAAAATGGACTGAGACAATTTACTTTTTTTGTTTCTTTTACACTTAGCCTTTCTGAAGAGATGGATCTCTTTTGAGACCACCTGGCCCAAAGAAAGCTAAAAGCAGGGGTTGTGCCTACATTTGGGACAGTTTTAAGCAGCATCAGGATGCTCACAGGGCCAGGTGTGGTGGTGCCAAAAGAACACAATCAGGACTGGACCATCTGCCCTTCTTTCTGCACACGGAGACTATCCTTCTCTGATCTGGGTGAGTTTTCTGCTACTGTTGGGCAGGGAAGGAACGTGGCAGGGCAGTGCTAGGTAGAAAGGACCCTCTATGTTAGAGCCTCTCTTATGTCCAAATGATGTTCCAGACCCACCACCAAAGGGACAGCCACCTCATAGAGGGCAGTAGAACAGGACAGTCAGAAGCCATGCCTTTGAGCCAGCAGCTTTGAGAAAGTCACGTAAGCCTTAGGTCCCTCACTTGTAAACGGGATGATCACAGTGCCTACATCATAGTGTTGTTAAGTGAGCTAACCTGTAGTGCTTAGAAATGACCTGGCACAAAGTCCAACATAACAGCTCTCATAAGTAGTTTTCTAACTGTAGAGCTCAATACGCAAGCTCAGAACAAAAGAGGAAAATATATGTCCAGGTACCTTATTTTAAAATGTTTCATATTGAATACTCTGCTTTCCATGGTTTCCTCTCTAAAAAATATAATCATTTAATGAGCAAACAGTTATAAATAATGTTGGTTAATATAAACAGGAAATACAAGGGAAACTACAAATACCAACAAGCATATGAAAAGATGTGCGACCCACCAGTGAAAGTCAACTTTAAAACAAGCATGAAACTTCTAGTGTGAGTAAGGTTTTAAACAAAAAAAATCCCACCCATATCAACAGAACAATGACCAGAGCTTGGAAGGGTGAAGAAACACTGGTTCTTTTCTGGAGGCTACTGGCTGTATCAGTGAAGACTGTAAACGTGCCTGCCAGCAGCTCCACCTTTAGGAATTTATCCTGAGAAAATAAACAAGGTCACAGAATGTCCTGTAACATTTTTTACAATATGAAAAGATTAACATTTTATTGTATATGCTCAAAAAGCTAGAGAGGATTTTTAATGTTCCCAATATAAAGAAATAAATGTTTGAGGTGACTGATAATTACCATGATTCGATCACTATATATTGTATATACGTATTAAAAAAAGTTGGCCAGGCACAGTGGCTCACACCTATAATCCTAGCACTTTGGGAGGCTAAGGTGGGAGGATCACTTGAGGTCAGGAGTTAGGGACCAGCTGGAGCAAGAGCAGGACTCCATCTCTACCGAAAAAAAAAAAAAAAAAAAATAGAGAAAAGAGAAACATTAGCCAGGCATGGTGGCATTCACTTGTAGTCCCAGTTACTCAGGAGGCTGAGACAAAGGATCACTTGAGCCCAGGGATTTGAGATTGCAGTGAGCTATGATGATGCCACTGCATTCTAGCCAGGGACAGAGCGAGACCTTGTCTGAAACAAAATCATTCTGTACCCCACAAATTTGTATAATTACTACATGTCAATGAAGAACAAAAGGAAAAAATTTTAACCAACCTAAATGCTCAAAATAAGAATGGTTAAAAAACATTACAGTACATCCCATATGCTACCATACTATACAGCCATTAAAATGGCAAAATTACCTTTATATGTTACAGGAAAAAAAATAGCCATAGATGAAAATTTAGAGTAATATGTATGGCAAGATCCATTTTTTGAGTACATATTGTGTGCAAGTCTAAGCAGCCAAAAATTAAAAAACCAATGAAAATATGCAAACCACAAATGTGAGCCACATATGAAACTTTCTAATAATCACATCAAAAAGGTGAATTGAAATATTTTAGCTCAATATATAAAATAGATCATTTCAACACTATAGTTGATATGAAAAAGTATAAATGAGATATTTCACATTCACTTTTCTTAGTAAGCCATGGAAATCCAATGTGTACAGTGTTTCACACTTCTAGCTCATCCTAATTTGGGCCAGCCCCATTTCAAGTGCTCAACAGCCACACAGGATTACCCTATTGGACAGCACAGGTCCAGAGAACAAACGTAAGTGGTTAATAGTAGCCGTTTCTGAAAATGGGATTGCAGAGCCTTTGTCTCTTCCACATTGTATGAATTGTTTCAATAACCATTTGTATTCACAAAGGGAAAAAAAGGAGCATTAAAAAATGCTTTTTAATTCCTAAAGCCATAACAGGAGACTAGAAAACACAGCTTAAATTTAAAACTTCAAATTTCTCTTGCTCCTTCCCCAGGCGTGGGTGGAGAATAGGAAACTTTTCTCCCCATGCCTTGGCTGTCTACTGCTCTGGTAGTTATGTTTGTAGCAATCTTCACCTCTCTCACAAAGTCCCCTTGTGATCAATACCACTGCAGGATGGCAGAAGAGGGTTGAGAAAAAAGGTCCCAGCCGCATAATACTGACCAGCACTCAGCACTGCGACAGGGGGAGGGGAAGCAAGCTGACCAACAGTTGTCAAGCACATACAGAGTGACACTGTGTTAGACAGGCACCTTACATGGATTATATCACAGAATCTCCAATAAATAACCTTTCCATGATGCAGGTACCACCCCAATTTTTCAAAGAAATCAAGGCTCAGAAAGTATCTGCTCCAAAGTGCCAGGGCTGAGAGCACTTAACCATAATATTCAGGGCGGTCCATGTCAAAATCATAGCCACAAAGGCCAGGACTGTCCACACCAAGCTTATGTTCTTACCCTTAATATCATGCTATAAGACAACTGCATTTCCTCATTAAGGAAAAGCAAATCCCAGGCATCTTTTATTTGCAAGAACCCCAGATCCTGACATTTCTCCCACAGGTTCATTCTTAAAACTCCAAACGTAAATACTATGTCTCCAATCAGACAAACCATTGTCACCCCAAACTCAACACACATCAAAAATCAAGAATTACCCTTGCCCCAATCTGACTTTCTGTCCACACTTAAGCTGGAAGCTTCAAGATCGTATTTGACTCTTCTTTTTCCCTTGCCCATCCTAAACATTGGAGATCCAGTCTCAGTAATCTGTAAGTAAATATAAACAGTAGTGATAACCACACCCAACATGCAGCTCTAAGTTTGTAAATTCCTTTCTTCAATAAAAGGAAACCAACAGATACCACCTTAACTAAGGGATCAAAGTGACCCCATCAGTAATGGGACATATTGATATCATGTACCTCCCGGAAGGATGCACTGAGAGACACAGCACTGACGTGTTCTTGCAAAAAATTCACATCAAAAATTCAAATTGCTTAATTCCATTTAAGCATCAGAAAATAATCAGACAAACCCAAAGTAACCTTCAAAAGTGCCAATGTCATGAAAGACAAAAAACTGAGCAACTGTTGCCAACTGGAGGAGACTAGGGAGCTACAAGGCTAAAGACAATGCAGAATCCCAGATGGGATCCTGGCCTAGGAAAAAAAGACATTAGTACAAAAACTGGTGAAGTTCCAGCAAGGTCTATGGATCAGAATAGTATTATATGGAAGTTAATTTCTGGTTTCAATAATTACACTGTGGTTACATGAATGTTAACAGTAGAGAAATCTGGGAAGACACAGGAACTGTGCTATTTTTGCAGTGTTTCTGTAAGTCTAAGATTATTTCAAAATAGTTTTAAAAATAGTGCTATGATTACTACCCCAATATGCCTAGCTCATGCCTGTCCCCATTCTCATACTCTCCCTGTCTTCTGAGGAGGCTGGGAGGAAGGACACCCTCATGTTCAAGTCCTATTCAAAGCCCCCATCCCACTGCCCATAAAGCCTTTCCCCGACTATCGCAGCCCACCAGACCAACGCTTCTATAAAGTGCCTGCAACTCCAAGTATCTGCACTCCTCTCAATATACACAGGTAATCCTGCACTGTTAGTGAACTTTGTGTATTTAGGTTTTATCGCTGAACACACTGGAGGCTCCCCAAAGAAGTGTTTGATATGGCCTCCGTCCTCCAGGATCTCAGCCTAGTTGGGGAGATGAGGTATCACATAAAAACTACCAACAAGAGAGGGAAGGGCAAGAGCCTGCTCAATGAGTACAGTTTGCAGGCAGAGAACATGCCCTGTGCACTGGGTAACAACTTAAATGCAGACTTTGGATTTCTGATGAACGCAGGAGGGCCAAGAAGGGCCACTTGAGAAAGGAGTGCAGAGGGGAAAGAGAACTAGGGCTTGGAGAGAGAAAACAACATGTAAGGCAGAGAATGAGGTTCAGAAAGAAGGTGGGAATGTGACACAGCCTCCACACTGCTCTCCAGCCTCACCTGGGACTCAGTGACTACGGAGACCAAGCCTTTAAGCTTCACAACACCCAGTCAGCCAGGCCACCATGAGTTACAGGTTAATGTGGTACCCAGAATCAGATCCTGAGATCACTGGGCAGTGTTCCCACGAGAGACTGGTAGGGGAGTAGGGAAGTCAAGCAAGGGAATGACATTAAACAAAGCCTCAAGCCGAGTAACTTTAGCTCAACCCTGCAAAGGAACTCTGGAAACAGCGTGGGCCATGCTTTAGAGCTGTCCCATTCCCAGATGGGAGGATGTGGTTATATTCCCACTGGTTAAAGACTGTGCCCCCTTGCGGAGGATGTAAATTCTCTGGCTCCTTGTGCACACACACAGCTTCAGGATGCTTTGACTAATCACAGGTGCTGGCTATTGGCAATAAGCATGCACCAAGGCCGAATGCAGGAAAACAGTAAAGGAGATGAGAGGGTGCTAACTGCACCTGCTAACACTGATCAAGTCCTCATGTCTTTAACACCACTTTTTAGAACATCACTCAGAGCCAACAGCAGGAAACTGAACCATTAGCCCCCTCAATGGTGGTGGTTGGATAGAGGAAACAGGTGGCTCTTGCTGCCCTACAGACTCACACCTGGGAGAATTCTATACTACCCAATGAATAGATATAATAAAAGAGACAGTTACAGGACACCTGCCCAAAAGCACAGGAGTTCTATTTTTGAAATGATGGGTCCCAAATCAGCACCCTTAGTAAAGGCTCCTAGGTGCAAATCTGCCATCCACAGGATGGGATCTGACAGTATAGTAACCTAGCAGTACTCAAAAATCCACTGCTCAGACTACTACCTATCAATTAAAAGCCAAGCAGGAAAAAGGATTATTTGAAGGCACTGGTTTCAATCTGATGACTTCCCAGTCACTCTGCTGGCTAGAATCAGAGCAGCAAACTGAAAGTCTCTGTATTTGAAATAGTATTTAAATTTTTCATCCAGAATAACCCTTCTCTAAAGGAGAGTTGCCTTATTCAGCCTGAAGAAGAGAGGTTATGTATTTTATATTTTAAAAATCAGACTGTTTTCTGCAATCATCAAATCACATTCACCATGCTTGCACATGCTTGGGCTTCGTTCCGGGACCTGTGTAGATCAAGGGAAGTCCACACTGTCTTCTCCAGTAGGTCAGAATCCAAGTACTAACACTTGCCACGTATGCCACCTGTGACAACAGAGCCCATCATCAGCTCCACCTTTGGGGCTGACATGAGAGTGAATGAGGCTGACTCACCTTGACATCACCTGAAAGCGTCTGCCACTGATTTTCTTTCTCCATCCAGATAAACCTCACTACAAAGAAAGCAATTTCTCAAAGGTGAGGTGTTGGGTGTACTGAGAACAGGAGTATCTTTGTTCATGGGAAGTGCCCTTAACCAGTGACTAAAATCAACTCCCTCTCAAAAAAGTCACATAGCATATGAACCCCCAGTTGGAGTGTAAATAGAGAAAGAACAAGAAAACAGTAAGTTGTAGGAAAAAAAAGTTTCCTTGGATAACTAAAAATACATGCTATATTAAGTATCTGAAACTATGGTACTTATAAGCTTATGTATATGCTTTTACATGTTTCATATTCCAGTAATATCTTCCAACTATGTCACTAAAGCAACAGGTATGATCAATACAAGGTTTTAAATTTTCTATTCCTACATACTTACAAGTGCTGTTGGCATAATGGATAGTTATTTCCACCAAGCATACATAATACATTAAAGTGTGCATCTGGATCCAGTGTTCGTATTAGGAAAGCCCACTAGCAGGTTAAAAATAAAAGGGAAGACTAGCTATTCTGACAATACACTAAAACGAACAAATCAGCTCCCCAAGAAAAAAAGTAAATCTGAGTAACAGGCACAACTTCTCTGTATAACTTACAATTCAGGTGCACACCGAGAATGCAGCCAGGCAAGAAGGGTGGTAATGGTTAGGAAACAACAAAACTGCTCCTCACAGTAAGGTATGTGTTTAACTTTGCCAGAAAGAAAAAACAGCTGCTTAAAACAAGTCTAGAAGCTACCGTCTTGGTCACAGAAAAATCTCCTTGATTTCAGATTTAAAAAACCTGGAAATCATTAAGAACTAGAAACACTCAGAGCAAGATGCAGTCCGCCAGTCCTTAGAAAGAAATGCTAATGTTTGTTTTGAATTAATTACTTTCGATTTATTAGCTACCTCTTAAAAAATGCCTTGTTTCACACTCAAGACCTTTTCCTGGTGACCTCAGTTTTGTTCGTATCTCGGTAAGAAAAAGCACACTGAAACCCCTTGAGTTCAGATCCCCACTGATTCATCATTCCTAAGAATTAACAGGCAACATACCCATTTCTCACTGAAAATCAAATTCAGTGTTTTCCCCTGAAAGTGTCATCTTTTAAAGCAATCCAGTGTTAACGTTTTTCAAAATTAGAACTCCAAAAATTAATGATTTATTCAATTATCCCTTAGCTGCACATAATACAGCAATTTAATACTGTCTGATAAAGGACTTTCTATTAATAATACACTGTAGGAATAGTCAGTTGAGTCACTCATTTTCCTTAATAGTACAAGTTATCTCCGTGCACTTTAAGGTGACAAAGCTTCAGCTCTTTCAACACTCCAGTTAGATTTTTTTCTCTTGCCTTGCTGGCTCCCAGACCCCAGGGGCTTAAGGGAAAAAACTGACAGCTGAAGCTCTCAGGGCTCGTCCCAAGACCCCCCACCACAGGCAAGAATTCACGCCCTCCTCCACTGCTCCCCCAGAGGCTGTGGTCCATCCTGACAGCTACTTGGGGTCTCTAGTGGGCGTGCAGGTGGTATCTGAGGCACCGCCTCTAGCCAGGTGACAGCCTCTGCAGCCACCTCATGAGCGTCCAGCCAGCCTGGCCTGTTCCCCTCTAGGGGGAAGGAGGGATTTAACAATTCCTCAAACGAAGAGGGGTGGCCAGCGCACAGAGCCGAAGGGCTCCTCCCACGCGCTGGACAGCAGCGAGCAATCGCCAGGTAAGGATGCGGAAATAGCTCTTCCTACCCTGCCCAGACCTGTTGGCCCGGGTCGGTGGCCCGGGAATCGCACGCCCACACCACACACACTTCTCCGCACCGAGGCGTGTGCACGAGCCATTATCAAACGTGTCCTGGCCGCCAGAGAAAACGAACAGGAAGACCAGACGTTGGGATATTCAAGACTCGTTTTATTAAAGAGGCATGGGACACGTGTTTAAAGGTCCCTAACCCCTTCACCAGGTTGAACCCGAGGGGGAACAGGCGGGGCAGCTGCAGCGTAACCAGAGACTCTCCGGCAAGTGGCGGCTGGTCCCTAACTTTAACAGCCGCAACCCGCCACGGAACCTGGCGATTGCTCTCACCTGTTCGCGATTGAGCGCTGAGACTTGCACATCCATTCTGACCTTGAGGGTAGTTTGCAAATCCGCACCCCACCCGGTCGGCGTTACTCCGATCCCCTCTCCACAATAACGGAAGCCCTCCTGCTACCCACCCGGAGGGGCTGTTTCCAAATGCCCATCCCCAGCAAATTAAGAACGCGCTTCCCAGGGGTCTCCGGAGATGATGGAGCACCTCTACACCCACTGCTTACACCCCCTCATCCCCCAGCCGCCGCCGTGCTCCTCACACCAGGGTGGGTCCCTTCCTCTCCACCCCTAAGTGCAGGGACCCCCACCCCCAAGTTCAGGGTTCCTCCGCTGACGTGCGGGAGGGAAGGAAGCGTCGGGGGTGGCTCCCTCCGCGCTGCCGAGCACCTGGGGCGGGGTCCACGAGCGGGGCGGGGGGGTGGCTGTCCCGCGCACAGGCTGGGAGCTGGCAGGGACGCCCCGGCGGTTCGTGGAACTCGGCTGGAGCCCAGCCCGGATAGCGAAAGGATGGGAGGGCGGCGGGCAGGGCTCTGCCGTGCTGGCGCTGCGGGCCGCCAGGAGCCGGGCGGCCGGTCAGTGTGGGGCGCTCCCGGAACAGCCAAACTTTCTCCGCCGCCCGAACTTCGGGGCGCTGAGGATGGAAGCGAGAAGGGTCCGGAAGGGGTCTCCCGTTACCTCTCGTCTCCTGGAACCGAAAAAGGCGACCCCAAGCGCCCCACTGACCCAGAGCGCTCCGCCCCCGGCCCCACGCAGCGCCTCACCTGTGCCCGCCCGGGCCGCGACGCACCGCCCGCACTCACCTGGCTGTACAGCTCGCTGACCGACATGACCGCGCGGGGCCGGGCAGGAGCCCGGGGCGCCGCACCTGGCGGGCGGCCCTCGCTCGTGCCCGGGTGGGCGGCGGGTCCCTGCTCCCGGCTGCCCTCAGTCCACGGCCGGCCCGCCTGGCGCCATCTTCCTGGGCTGGCACAGAGTTTCTCTCTTTCTCCCCTTTTCTCCGGACCTGCCCTGCCGGCTTCCTGATAGGCGCCGCAGCCGGCTCGCTCCCGGCCGGCGCGACCTTTACTCCCGCGGCGGCGGCGCAGCACTTGCGGGCGGGGGAGGAGGCCGCGGCGCCGCTCCCCGCTCAGGTATGGGGAGGAGGTGCAGGCGCCGAGGGACAACGAGCGAGGGCAGGAGAGAACCCGCGCGCGTCACGGCGCTGTGGCCGCCGCCGCCTTTGAGCCCTGCGGGTGCCCGGGCCGACGCGCCCCCGCCACCCCCGCCGCCACGGGGTCCTCGGGGCCGGGGGCGGGGCCGGCCAGGAGCGGCGCTCGGGCAGCCGGCGCGGGCCGCCCCCTGCTGGACACCGGGCGCACGCAGGCACAGGTGCGCGCCGGGCGTCTGCACCTGCCGCGCCCCGCTCGCGTCCACCTGGGCTGTGCCCGCAGGGCTGGGCAAGGCCGTGGTGGAGACAAGGAGGAGGGGAGAGGAGGTAACCGCAGAGGGAAAAAAGGAGAGATGGCTATGGCTGGAAGACCCCAGACATTTTTCTCTCGATGTTTCATTTTTCTCTGGAGTCAACGTTTTCATTATTAAAATTCAGTTATGTCATAGATCATTATTAAGGTGATTTGGATATACACCAAAGATCGTCTCCGTCAAACTGAACTCCCTGCGCTGAAATCCTGGTCAGATAGGTGGGAGTCGTCACTCTTCTGCAGAACGAATATTGGTTGGCCAGTTTCGCCCACAATTTCCAACGAGGCTTCACGCCCCTCCCCTCAGAGGGTGTTTTGCTTTCCTGGAAAGTCTCACATATTCTCCCCTCTCTCTCACTTGCACACTCCCAGTCCTTCTGCTGCTCCCTAACTCATTTGTGTCCCCTCTGCCTGGGGCACTTGGCTGCCTACAGCAACTTCAGTTCCTCTCCTACTTCCAGCCAAAAGCAGAAATGTCAGCCAAAATAATAATAATAATAATTGGCACGAGTTGGTGGAGGGAGAACAGGGGGGCTGTAGGAAGAGATACAGCCTTGGGCTTCTAAAGGTGACATTTGTCCCCGAATCAGGGAAGGCTCCATAAGGTGGTTCTCAACCCAAGGGTGTATCTACCAGTTGGAGCAGTTGTTCTGGAGTCCCACCCCCAGAAGGTGATTATCAAAGGCATCTCACTTAAGACCTTCCCACCTGGAATGCAAGATCCCCAATGTAATTCACCTGTGCGGTCCTGCACATAGGTGCCTCCACAATGAGACTCACCTGGGGAGCGCTAAGTGTTCCAAGGAAAGGTCCCCATCCCCAGGAATTCTGACATGTTAGTGAAGACTGAGGCCTGGGTATCTGAATTTTTTGAGCTCCTCTGAAAGCCTAACCAATGGTACTTCGAGGGTGACAAATGCAGTGACCAAAGCTTGGCAACTCTCACTGGATCTAAATTGGAACTCTTCATAACACTAGCAAGAGCAGAAAGGAAATGGTTCAAACATTTTTCTCTCAGCCTTTCTGCACAGTTCCCTTCCTTGGATTCTAGCAGCTCTTAAAGTATGCTCCCTCCCCACCCTGACCGGCTATCAGCATCACCTGGTAACTTGTTAGAAATACAAGTTATTGGGCTTCGCTGCAGAACTACTGAATCAGAAACTCCAAGGGTGGGGCCCGTACTCAGTGTTCGCTCTGCCTTTCCAGGTGATTCTCCCTTCTCTGAATAAGAAAGCCACCTTGCCTAGATCCTCTCCCTCTTCCGCCACTATCATGCCTCATCAGTAGTCTATACCCATCTTGCTGCTGACTTTCGGCTTTTTCTCTGTTCTTGTTTCCTGCTCAACTGGTGGAAATGGTAGTCTCACCTACTCAGCTGCCTCCACTTACACCCACTCCCTGGGTGAGAACCATAATTCATTGGCTCCAACATGTTCTGCACATCAGAATCACTTTGGAAAAAAAGTAGATGCCTGGCTCCAACTCCCAGAAATTCTGATTTAACTTGTCTGGGGCGCTGCCCTGGGTGAAGGGATTTTTTTTTTTTTTAAGAGCTCCCAGGTGGTTCTAAAGGTAGCAAAGTTAAGAGTTGCTGCTTTAATTCCTTCCTACCTGGCTCCCGCTCAGCCCATCCCATTGAATTCACCGAGTTCCTGTGAAGCATGGGGTGGTAACTGCTTCTCCACGCTGTGTTAAGTAAGCCATCTCCTCCCTTGGTACCTGTATTTTTCTCCTCTTGTTTTCCCAGCCTCCCCAACCACACCTTCTTAATGTCCTTTGCTAGCTCTGCTTCCTCTTCCTGGTTCCTGAATAAAACTGTGCCCAATTTCAGAGATCTCATCTTTCTTCTCATCCACACCCCTGTTTCAGCTCTCATCCTGAAGCTAATTCTCAAATCTAATTCTAACCTTACTCAAGGCCCACCTTTCTACCTGCCAGATAGGCAATGCTAGCACTGAGACCTCGGACCAACCCGACACTCACCTGTTCCCATCCCTCCCCGCCCCCCAGCCCAGTCCTGCCTGTCTGGCTCCCGTCACAGCTGGCACAAGTTAAAAGCTCAGTTCTTGTTGACTGAACTGAATCACATTCCTGAGGAGAACCTAATCCCACAATCAGATATGGTCTTTCCCTCCTTGGAATGATAATAAAGACATTTTAAAACTTACCTTGTGCCAGGAAACATGCCAAGTGCTTTACTTCCATGATTTTGTTGGAGCCTCAGAGCAACCTTATAAAGGAGGTTTGGAATATTAATCCTATTTCACAGGTGAGCAAAATGAGGCTCAAGGTGGAGGGGGTGGTGAAAAACTTTCTAGATCAGAGAGCTAGTATGCAATGAAAGTCTCACTGTAGAGTCAAAACACTTGCTTTGTATGCCAATGGCTCTTTAACTTTAGCATGTATCAGGATCAAGGGACTCTCATGGGATGTGAATTCAGTTGGTCGGAAATTTAGTCAATGAGCCTGCATATTTAGTAAGTATCCCAGGTCGTGTAGGGCCCACGCTTTGAGAAACCTTGCTCCGTGCTCCATGGCTTCTCAAAGTAAAGGGAAGACACCTGTCAGAAATGCCTTGGTCTCTCTCCTGACAAGTAGGGGTTTCCATCACTTACAAATAACAAAGAACTTCGAATTTCCAAAAGCATTCATTTGCACCTCTCTTAGGGTGCTCACCTTACTATACCCTGTATCATATGTGTACCAATACCACTTTCTCCTCCTCACCATTAGGCTCTAAGGGTCTCGAAGGCAGGGGCAACACCTGACCCGTATTTGATCCTCTGCACTTCTTAGAACAATGCCTGGCACAATGTTGATCTCAGTAAATAGTAGGTGAATTGAGGTAAGTTTTGAGCCAGGTCTTAAAGGAAGTACTGCACATTAACTAGTAGAAAAGGGGGGAGAAAATTGGGGATTACCAAGAAGACAAATTAGCATGAGCAAAGAAAGAGGGGAGGAATTCTAAGAAGAACCCTTTTTATTGGCTGGCACTCCTGTGAAAGTGATTTGTAAACTCTAAATCAATATTCAGTGACAGTTAAAGTTATTTTCTTATATTCTCTCCCATATCAAGCAGATTCATATCTTCTCCCTTTCCTCCCCTATTTAAACTACAAGTGCATTCATAGAAAACTACACAAAGCACAACTAGGACCCTCTGTCACTGTCCTGGCTGAGGGACGTGCAGGCAGAGATAGCAGAGGGACATGGGGTTCAGGTCCTCTGCTGCTGAGCCCTGGGCTGTGCTTCTCCCTCCCACGTGTCCCTCCACTCTGATGCGAGGACTGCTGTACCCAGCCCTATGGTTTACCCCTCCCACTGCCACCTCTGTGTCTGCACATGAAGAGACCAACCTCTTTTGCACTTGTAAGTTGGGATCTGTATCAGTTAGGATTGTTGTTGTTCTGCTGCAGTAACAAAGTGTCCTCACAGTCTCAGTGTCTTAAACAAAAGCTGTATTTCTGGCTCACATTACATATCCATCATGGGGCGGATGTACCTCTGCTCTATAATCTTTCCTTTAGGCTGCCACCTGGAAGATTGCCAGCACTGTGGCAGAAGGAAAAGAGATACAGCAAACTCCACTCTACCTCTGAAAGCTTCTGCTTGAGGACCATTTGCATTTCAGTTCCAAAAGGGATGCACTTACATCTCATTGGCCAAAACAAGTCACAGGGCTGTTTCCGAAATCATCAGGATGGGGAGTCTATAATGCTTCTACAGGGCAGGGCAAGGACCAGAACCCAGAAAAGGACAGCAAATATTTTGAATAATAATGTAATCTATCAGACTCCTTTCTCTCATACCCCAAATTCTTTCTCCTCCAGAAAACTTGTCTTAAATTATGTCAGGATTTCTCCTGAGGCTTGGCCCCCTTAACCAAGATAAGGGGGTGAAGGAAGTGAATTCTGGATCTGGATGAGGAGCCACAAACTCCCTAAAAGTGAAAAGGGAGCAACTTTACCTGCGTGGGAGAAAATAAGGGAGAAAATGTATTTGTCCCTAAACTAAAACCTGGGCATGGACTTAACCAGAATCATAATTTTTTGGGTGGAGGTCATCTAGCCCTATGTCCAATGCAAGAATGCTCAGCCTTCTAAATGTATGACCACTTAGCCTCTGATTAGACACTCCTGTGTGTCTAATAGTAATTAGACATTCACTATCCTGTGGGGCAGCCAGCACAGCCACTGAACTTCTGGAGGTCCTCTTATCAGGGGTCCATGAGGTCAATCATCACCCTCAGCCAGCTTGCAATCCATTGTCTCTCTCATACAGATTTTGAGTACTGGGTTGAGTCTTGCAGATTGTAACCAAGAAATGGAAATATGGTAGAAATCGTATCCCCTGAGACATGGGAATGGTTGAAATTCTTATCCCCAACAGGTGGTCATTAAATCACTATGGTAGGCTGCTTCTAAGATAGTTCCCAATGATCCTCACCTCCTAGTATTCTATTTTTGTGTAATCTCTTCACTTTGTGTATGGCCGGACCTACTGATTTACTTCTAACAAGAAAATACAGTAAAGATGATAGAATATCACTTCCATTATTAGTTTATAAAAGGCTGGAACTTTTGTCTTACTGGAACTCTCTGTGGCTCTTGTCATATGCTTGCTAAAGAGTCCACATGTAGAGGCCCATATGGCAAGGAAATAAGGGTGGCCTCAGTCCAACAACCCTTAGGAGACTGGATTCTCCCAACAACTTCATGAGTAACCTTGGAAACAGATTCTTCCCTAGATGAGCTTTCAGATGAGACCACAGCTCCAGCTGACACTTTGATTGTAGCCACGTGATACACCTTGAAGTAGAGGATCCAGCAAAGCTGTGTCTAAATTAAAGAAACTGTGAGATAATAAATTCCATGATCCACAGAAACTGTGAGATAATAAATGTATGCTGTTTAAAACCACTAAATTCAAGGATAATTTGCTATGCAGCAATAGATGACTAAGACAATCACATATAAACAGTGTCCCGTGATGATTGGCTTACTGGTAAGAACTCCATCCCAGCAATTTCTCTTCTCCCCATCATGACAGGTTGGTTTCCTAAGTGCTCATACCTGCTGAAGTGACCATCTTCAAACTAGGGTTTGTGATCCATTGATATACACCAAGGCTTATGCTATTCCATACCTTGTTTTACAGGAATCAATGTCCAGATGCTAAATCTCCCTGTGCATTTCTTCTTTAGCACTGATTTGCCCAAAATCAAGCCTGCAGTTAGGGGAAGCTCATTCTTGGTTCCCTTTCCCACATCTCCTTCTCCCACTTTGCAAAAGAAAGGCGTCCTCTCAGTCCTCCCGAATAGTAGGGTGGTGCTTTGCCTGGGAAGTCAAAACCCCCTGCACACCACACACAAGGACACTTAGAAATTTGGTGTTGAGAAAGCCAGTGGTTCTAAAGAAGGTGCCACAATTTATTTTGCACTTCGGGTGCTTTCTAATTTTGTGCTATTAACAAAATTAAAGCAGGCCCTAATCCAGTGGTCAGCTGACAGATTATTAAAAATAATCTTTTTTTTTAACTATGCAATTTTTGGCAACTCAGAAGGATCACTATGTGATTTTTGGCAACTCCGAATTCAAAGAATTGAGAGGTGCTATTCTAACAAAACTTTCCTTCCCATCTGTTTATTTACGTAAACAAGATTTTTCAGCACTTAATGTCTATAACAAAAATCGTAATAGATTTTTGAAGTTGTACAATAATACCATTTGGGATAATCATTTAGAATCATTTTAATACTTAGACCACTGGAAATTTTAAAAATATATTAACTTATATACATATTTTTTGTTGTAGGTAAGTAGTATAGGGTGGTTATTAAAATGGTTTCTAGCACAAAAATATGTAGGATAAAATTCAATGGGAAAAGTGGAATGCAATTTCAGTCTCAAGAAAAAAAAAGAATTGTTTAAAAAACTTGTTTATTTTTTTAAATGGGCCATGGAGGGTATCAAAGTGCTATGGCAGAGTCCACTGTGTTTATTTAAAATGGTGATATAACAGTTTTAAGTGACTATATCTCTATGCCAGAAATTACATCTTTTTCAACTATTGAAACTTACACAAAAATTCCAGTTATTAACTTAAAAATGTGTGGAGACATACAAGGTGTTTCAAAATTCCTTTTGAGAGTATGAGCAAGAAAGTCTGAAGCCCCCGGGGTAGAGGACAGCCACTTCCACGACTCTGCAGATTGGGACTTTATTGGAAATTCAGGATTCAAAATGGTGTTAACAGCCTTGATGCCGTGGAACACTTTCAGTCTGCCAGTTTATTCCGTGCTCGTCTGCGAGTCTCTCTTGGGGCAAGTCAGAGCTATTTTTCACCCGTTCTAAGTTAGCACTCAGCCTGTGTGGCTTAAGTGGTGACTTCTGTTACTAGTTGTGTGGGGGAGTCCCTGGCACAGTCCCCAACCTGGACTTCTGCGTCATCACTCTGCCTGGGGTGGCGGTGGGTGGTGAGGCCTGTGGGAGCCCTGCCACGTGACGATGGTTGAAGATAATTGGGGCTATTTGGTTTAGGAAGGAAAAGACTCTGGGGACTGAGGAATGGGGGGATCGGGGGTCCCCAACAAGGGAGATGGGGACATCATAAATATTTTTAAATACTTGAGAATCTGGCATATGAAAGAGAGATAAGGCTGGTTCTGCTTAATAGAGGCCAGGCCCAGACCGTGGGGAAGACGTTTCAGGGTGATAGACATTGAACAACCACAAGGAATAACTACAACATTCGAATAAGAAAAACTATTCAAGAGAGGACCAGGCATCTTGTGAAGAAGTGAGCTTGCTGTCCCTGGAGGAATGTAAGCAGAGGCTGGATTATCACTGTCTAGGATGCTGTAGATTCTGCTGCTGGGTGGGAGGTTGGGCTGTACCACCGCTAGGACTCAGTGGTTGTGCCCTGGTGGCTACCCTCCCTACACCCAGCTATGTCGGGATGTGGTCACAAATGCCACATAATAACCTGGAGGGAAGAAAACTCCCATTTTAGGCTGGGTGAGGTGGCTCATGCCTGTAATCCCAGCACTTTGAGAGGTCAAGGCAGGCAGACCGCTTGAGGCCAGGAGTTTGAGACCAACCTGGGCAACAAAGCAAGACCTTGTCGCTACAAAAAAATTAAAATATTAGCTGGGTGTGGTGGCCTGTGCCGGTAGCCCCCGCTACTTGGTAGGCTGAGGCAGGAAGATCACTTGAGCCCAGGTTTTTGAGGCTGCAGTGAGCTATGATCACACCAAAGCTCTCCAGCCTGGGCAACAGAGGGAGACCCTGTCTCTAAAAAACAAACAAACAACTCCCATCTTAAAGGTTGCTCCATGGAAGGTTGCTATCAGTCCTTTACAACTCAGTTAAGACTATAACTCAGGTGTTCTCTTCAGGGGGCGTTTCACGCGAAGCTTGCCTCTCATCCTGAATGGAATGAGTGTTTTTGCTTCCTAGTAGGCACCTGACTTTGCTGCAGACAGGTGGCGGGTTGGCTTCTTTGCTTGGGAGAAGAGGGAGGAAAAAGGGTGCAGTTTGTGTTTCCCCAGAACCTCCAAATCTCTGTTCATAGAAGCTGTTTGCAAAACTCAAGGGCTGTAGTATAAATAATTGTAATGACTGCCACCACCGCCGCCACCCCACACCTCCACCCCCACCCCGCCCCCAGAGTAGAATGGCAAACCTATTGGAGGTTGGGTGGAGAGGAGGGAGGAGAAAAATGAGGGGTCACAGGAAATGCAGATGGCACGGCCTGCGTGCCCACGGTCCGCACACCCCTCCGAAGCGTTCTGAGCCTCCAGGCCCCCGGCAGCCCGCGCTCACGGAAACTCGCTCTCTGAAGCTGCAGGATCCCTTTCCAGAGCAACGCGAAGGCCGCGGTACACTTTATCCCCAGAGTCTTGCGCCCTCTGCTGGACACTTCCCAACAGCTACTTTTATTTTTGCTTTTTCTCAAATTTTCAATATTCCGTAATTCCCTGATCTTTGAAAGTCATACCTGGAAGGGCCAACGCTCTCACTTTACAGATGAGAAAACGGAGGCTCAGATTGGAGGCAGGACCCACCGAAAGCCACGTGGCTGCTTTTGGCTGGGGCATTTCTGGGAATAACCGGGAAGAGGATAGGGGCTCTCGAGACCTGCTTGAGAAGCAGAGAATTTCACTCACCACCTCTCCCCACCTGCCTTGCTCAGAAAGTTTACCCTTCACCGCGTATCACCTGGTAAAAAATAAAAAAGTAACCAATAAATAAAAACCTTGCTGTGGACCTCAAGTTCCAACGTGATTCTAGGTGAGACTTTCCCATGTCCTGAGATGAAGCGAGAGGGAGTCAGAGACAGAAGCTGGGCTTAGGATGGGTCTCGGGGCTTGTGATCAATTACATAACCCTGTACGTACATTAATGAAACCTGCCTAGAATATGCCGTCTGTTTCCAAATCCTACCCATCCTTTAGGGCAGGGGTCCTCAACGTATGCTGGGTTGTATAATTATTTGATTACATATTACAATGTAGTAATAATAGATATAAAGTGCACAATAAATGTAATGCGCTTGAATCATCCCAAAACCATCCCCCCACCCCACCCCCCATCCTTGGAAAAATTGTCTTTCATGAAACCATCTCTGGTGCCAAAAAGGTGGGGACTGCTGCTGTAGGGCAGTGAATCTCAGTCTTGGCAACAGACTGGAATCACCTGGGAATCACTTAAAAAACACTGATCCCTGTGTCTCACCCCAGAGGCCCCCACTCAATTGTCTTGAGGGTAGTCTTTAAATACTCTCCAGGTGATTCTAAGGCAAGGCCACGGCAAAGAACCCTGCTTTAGGGCCTACTATGCATCCCACCTTCTTTGAAAAGCCTTCCCACAATACGTGGATATATGTTTCTGTTCTATTTAGCACCTGAGACTTACAATGTCTGTAATATACTTTGTAATACTTCAGCACACTCAGTTAGTTGACCTATAATTCTAGGGGAGGCCCAGTAACATGCTGTTGAGAAATTCCATTCCAGGGTGCTCAGCTGGCATATCAGGAAAGGCCACACTCTAAAGCTGAAGGAAGCCTTTAGCTCTTTCCAATTTGACTGATTTCACAAGAGCTATTTACAGAGTGCAGTCAACTTGCACTCATGTCAAAGTGCAGAAAATACTAGTTTGCATATTCAAACTTTGCATAATGCATTTAGCTTTGGAGCTTATGAAGAAATACCTTGGCCTGCGGCTCTAGTCTGTCCTGAGAAAATGATTCATTCTTTATCGGTGGTGATTTGTGATTCTAGGTATCCATTATTAAAATACGAACAACCCCTAAGGGGAAAATGCATTAACAGAGTTGTCAGACATTAACGTTTTCATTTTAATGCATGTGCTTCTGAGTATTGTGTTGCTTTCTTGTACTTGCCTGGTCATAACTCTCCATTCTCCCCAGGCTAAGTATTCCTTGGATGTGACCCCCACCCTCTGAACACCTCCTAACTCCAAACATTTCATTGGCCAGGACTTCTCCTTCCTGTTCCCTAAATCAGCGGTCCCCAAGATTTTTGGCACCAGGGACCAGTTTCATGGAAGACAATTTTTCCACGGACTGGGGTCGGGAGGGGGGATGGTTTCAGGATGATTCAAGTGCATTAAATTTATTGTGCACTTTATTTCTATTATTATTACATTATAATACATAATTAAATAATTATACAACTCACCATAATGCAGATTTAGTGGAAGTCCTGAGCTTGTTTTCCTGCAACTAGATGGTCCCATCTGGGAGTGATGGGAGACAGTGACACCCAAAGTGTGTTGCTTATGTCCAGTCTACTCCACGATCTCATTTTGGTTGCTGTCACTGCAGAAAACCCTGCTTCATAAAGGTAGGATGTTGGAAATGGAAGCAGGCTTTTCAGTGCTTTTGTGGCAATCTCAGGGTATTCCTCCTTGACTTGAATCCAGAACGTATGGAGATTTGAAGTTGTCTCAAACATACTTTTAAGGCCACTGTCATTTGCAGTCTTAAGCAGTTGATCCTCCTCTAGCACAAAGTCGATTCACCTGGCTTATTCACAAACGGGTCATGGATCCATTCCTTCCCAGTTCGGGGGTCTTTTCTGGTTGGGAAGTAATGCTCAAACTCTTTTGAAAGCTGAGATAGGTGATCATGCACCAGCTGGGAGAAAGAACGCCCTGGCTCAGTCTGTTTCAAAATCTCTGCTAATGTCTGAAACATGTCAAAAATCCCAGTGTTCACTCGTCACCCCCATAATTCCAGTTTGGCTTTGAATGCAGCTACTTTACCTGCCCTCTTGAACACAGCTGTCATTCTCCCCTGAAGTGACAGATTGAGTTCGTTGAGTGGGTTGAATATGTCACAAAAGTAAGCAAGTTTTTCAACCCATTCTGTGTCACTGAAATGTGCTGCCGGTGGTGACTATTTTTCTAAAAGAAATCTCTGGAGTGGCTCTCATAACTCAAACTCAGGCCAGTGATCTACCCTTAGAAAGCCATCTCACTTCTGTGTGTAAGAGAAGATGCATGTGCTCTGAGTCCATCTCCACTCAGAGCTGCGCGAACAGACGTGAGTTAAGGGCATGTACTTTAGTGTGGTTTATAATTTTAATCACATCCTGCAAAAAGTTATTTAGTTCAGGTGACATTTTTCGGCTAGCCAGCATTTCTCTATGGATGACACAGTGCGTAGACTCACATTCAGAAGTGACCTCCTTGACCCAAGTAGTCAAGCGAGAAAGCCGTCCAGTCATGGCAGCCACTCCATCTGTGCATATACCAACACAAAATGACCAATTCAGTTGTCCTGATATGTAATCATTCAAAGACTTGAATAATTCTGCAGCTGTGGTGTTGGTTGGCAATAAAAGTGCACATAACATATCTTCGTGCACATCCGCCTGAAAAATATATCACACAAAAACAAGCATTATTGTCTTGTCAACGTCAGTAAACTCATCAACCTGGATTGCATACCATGGCGACTCATTAATCCTCTCTAACAATTGTGCCTCAGTATCCTCTGCTATTTCATCAGTTCATCTAGTCAGGGTGCTAGCCGAAAGAGGAACATGTGCCACTTTCTGAACTGCAGCCTCTCCTAAAAGTTCATGGCAAGTGTGCTTAGCAGCAGGCAGGACCAACTCTTCACCAATAGCAAAGGACTTCTTAGCTTTAGCTATGCGGTTAGCCACTAGGAATCATGTTCTCAGTGCAGACACATTGGATGAAGGGGTGGCCTTCAATAATTGCTTCTGTTCTTCCTGTTCATGATTTTTCTTTGAAAAACTCCAGAGGCTTTTCTTAACGCAGGGTGCTTGGTCTCCATGTGGCAAAGCAGCTTTGAAGGTTTTGTGGCTTTGTTGGATAGCCGGTCACCACATATTATACAAAGCAGGCTTAGAGAATGTGAATCACCTGTTGCAATGAACCCGTAATTTAAGTAGGACTCTTGGCATTTTCTTTTAAATGCAGCTTTCATTTTGTTGGCAGTCTTAGGGTCTTCTGCTGCCTCATCATGGGGTCTTTCCCGCTTTTCAAAGAAGCTCTCCAGCGACGTTTGTT
>CM052443.1:18055182-18097219 GCA_028533085.1 Varecia variegata | reverse complement strand
GGAATTCCTGACAGGGAACCTGTACACTGAAGGGGTTCCTGCCAGAGTTGAGAAAAAAGCCCAATTGTTGCTGTCCCACTACCCTTTCACCCCCAGGCTTATGCCACCATTCAAGAAAAATGCTCTTTTCATAAGTATGTAGACCCCATCCTTTCTTTCAGTCTTAGTAATTCAAATTTCTTCAAAAGTTCTTCATTGAGCCCATTTTTTAAGGGCTGTGATTCTCAACACTGTCTGAACTTTAGAATTACTTAGGGACATTTTCAAAATCCCAATCCCCCTTTCTTTCCTCTCCTTCTCCTAGGCCAGACTAGTAAAATCAGAGTATCTTGGGGTGGGGCAGGGGGCGGGGGGAACACAAGCAGTTGTATTTTTTCGAGCTCCCCAGAAGGTTCTGGCATACAGCCAAGTTTGAGAAGTTTTGATTAAAGGCAGTGTTTACAAACATCAGGTCCTCCTGGTTTCTAAATCAAATGCAGCACAAGGAAGCTGAAGTTTGGAGAAGAGGCCCAATAAAGAACTTTTGAAGATATGTGAGTTGCTAAGACTGAGAGAAGGGATGAGGTCCAAACTCATTATTATGCAAGTGGTCAATACTACACAATTGACATTAACCAAATGTTGAGTACTATTCATTTGATGAGGATTCATTTTATTTCCCTAGCTAAACTGGAATTCCTTGGAGGGCTGGAATCAGAAGTATTCAGCAGGCCCCATACCACCTATGCAGTGCCCAATAAATAATTTTTGGTTTAACTGATATATAATCATGGTCATTAGCAACATATATGATAACCAGAAGTTGTTCATATTGTGTGAAAGGCCCAACAAAGTAACAGAAGCTGAAATCGCTAGAGTACCAAAAAAAAAACCAAAAACCAAAAACAAAGAACACTTGAATATTGAAAAATGAATTTATCTCAAGTTAATCTGTGAAATTCTATCAGAATTGCCCAAGATAAGTTATTGAAGTCCTTCTTAATCCTATGATTCATACTCTAGCAAAGTCATTCAATTAATGAAAATCTAAAGCCCAAGAATAACAAGTAGTGTGACTTATGACATTTTTTCTTTTAAAAAAGCCTCCTTTTTCTAATTACAAAATTAATACGTTCATTGCATAAAATCTAGAAAATATGGAAAAGTTTAAAGACACTAAAAAACCCAAAACCCTCTGAATCCCACTACCAAAACATAACCACTATTATCTTGTTAGTGTATTTCCTTCCAGTCTTGTGTGTGTGCATTTTTACTAGAACTGGGGGCATTCTGTGTGTGTGTGTGTGTGTGTGTGTCCTTGTATCTTGATTTTTCCACCTAACATACTAGGAACATTTTCTCATGAAATATTTTTTAATATAATTCCTAACTTTAAAATTTTATTATAGTTTAATAAGCTGCATAATAAAGGCTGTAGCCTATACATATACCACAGTTTAAAAATTTCCCTATTTGATGAAAATATAGGTTACTTCTGAGTTTTATTTCAAATAATGATGCAATGAACATTCTTAAATGTACCTCTTTCTGCTTATCTCTGATGATTTCCTTAAGGTAATTCCTTCCTTAATATAAAATCAAAGAGTACAAATATTGTTAAGGCAGTTGAGGGTGCATGCTGCCAAGGAAGGCTGAATTAACAGTGTATGAAGGTGCCCATATCAAGTATGTCTTTAGATCAGCAGGTCTTCAAACTTTTTAAATTATGTATTCCTTTCAGTAAAAAAAATCTAAGCACCAATCGATTATTATTTATAGATTGTATGCAGTGATTACTATATTACTGTATCATATAAATTATTAAATGTATGCAAAAATAAAAATTAAAAAGGGACAAAATAAAAAATAAACATCAAATATTTTCTTCCTATACCCTAATAATCCACCTATTCACTTGACTTTGGGAGCCCCTACTTTAGGGCTGCTCACCTTTATCTATATATCTATAGACAGACAGGATAGCTACCTTTTTTTTTTTTTTTTTTTTGAGACAGAGTCTCGCTTTGTTGCCCGGGCTAGAGTGAGTGCCGTGGCGTCAGCCTAGCTCACAGCAACCTCAAACTCCTGGGCTTAAGCAATCCTTCTGCCTCAGCCTCCCGAGTAGCTGGGGCTACAAGCATGCACCACCATGCCCGGCTAATTTTTTTTTTCTATATTTTTAGTTGGCCAGATAATTTCTTTCTATTTTTAGTAGAGACGGGGTCTCGCTCTTGCTCAGGCTGGTCTCGAACTCCTGACCTTGAGCGATCCACCCGCCTCGGCCTCCCAGAGTGCTAGGATTACAGGCGTGAGCCACCGCGCCCGGCCAATAGCTACCTTTTTTAATCATAATGATCATTGATAAGAAGAAAAGTTTACATTTGTGAATGCTTTATAGTTTACAAGGTACTTTCATACATGGTATCTTGTTTGATCCCCACAAGCAGCAGGTATCATCCTCATTTTAGAGTTAAGGCAGTTGAGACTCAGGGAGTCTAAGTGTCTTCCCAAGCCACATAGCCAATAGTAGGAATATTATTATCAACAGTTATTGAGTACTCATTATCTGCCAGGCTCCATTCTAAGTACTTTTACCATGTATGAACTTATATAATATTTGTAACAACCAATGTGGCAACGAACATTGCAAGTTCGTTATTACTATTTTTATCCTTGGTTTACAGATGAGGAAATGTAAACAAAGAGCAGGTAAGCATCTTACCTAAGTTCCTGTATTTCATATGTGGTTGAACTGGGACTGAAGACCTGGAAGTATGGCCCTGGCATTTGGGTTACTTGGTGCTTCATTATATCACCTCTGCCAGCAACTGACAGAGGCAAGACTACTCACAGGGGTTCTCTCCACACATCCTAGGGTATTCGTTTAGCAAAACTACCCCAAAACAAAACCCCAAAATGTATACTTTAATCTGGGGTGTAATCATTATTTGTGTATAAAACAGGACATTTAGAAAGAGATTTCACAGTGTACCAAAAGCATGATCCATAAAAGAAATATTGATAAACTGGATTTGATTAATATTGAAAACTTTTGCTCTTTGAAAGACCCTTGTAAGAGGATAAAGTGATAAGCTACAGACTAGGAAAGAACCATATATCCAACAAAGCACTTGTGTCTAGAATATAGAAAGAACTCTCAAAACTTAACAGCTGAAAATCAAACAATCTAATTAGAAAATGGGCAAAAGATATGAAGAGACATTTCACCAAAGAAGATGCACAGATGGCACATAAGCACATGAAAAGTTGATCAAAATCACTAGCCATTAGGAAAATGCCAATTAAGCCCATGATGAGATATCATTACGTGCCTATTAGAACAGCTAAAAAAAATAGTGACAATATCAAAAGCTGGCAAGGATGTGAGAAAACTGGATTTCTCATACACTGCTGGTGGAAATATAAAATGGTATACTAGAGTGGCTACACTCTGGAAAACAGTTCAGCAGTTTCTTAAAAAAACTAAACATATACATATGATCCAGCAATAGCACATGACAAACTGTCCTGAAGAAATGAAAACTTACGTTCACACAAAAACCTATACATAAATGTTCCCATCAGATTCTCTTATAATAGCCAAAAACTAGAAACAACCAAAATGTCCTTCAATAAGGGAACAGTTGAAACAAACTGAGGGATATCCGTACAACACAGTACTACTCAGCAATAAAAAGGACAAACCAGTGACACCTGCAACAACGTGGATGGACCCCAAAGGCATTATGTTGCGTGGAAAAGCCTATCTTAAGAGATCACATATGGTGTGATTCTATTTATTTAGCATTCTTAAAATGATAAAATTATGGAGCAGGAGAAGAGATTAGTGGTTGTCAGGGGTTAGGAATGACGGGGGAAAGTGGTGGGAGTGACTACAAAGGAGTAGCATGAGGGACAGCTTTGTGGTGATGGGGTAGTTCTGGACTTGATTGTGGCGGGGGTTACACAGATCTCCACGTAGGATAAAATGGTACAAAACTATACACCCACGTACCACTGTCAATTCCTTATTTTAATATTGTATTATAGTTATGTAAGACGTAACCACTGGGGGAAATTGGGTGAAGGGTACATTGGATATCTTTGCACTTTCTGTGAATATATAATTATTTAAAAGTTAAAAAAAAAAACTAATCACTAGCTAGTTTTTCTATTCATTATTAATTTCATATTATCACTGAAAATAATTTTGCTGTGCAGAGGATGGAGATCACTAAAAATGATCCACTCCAGATATCAAATGGTCTAGGAATGCCACTGAATATACAAGTGAGAAATGAATGCATACGCCCATCAAAAGACATGTACAAAAATATTCATGGCAGCTTTATTTATAGGGATCCCAAACTGGAAATAACAGAAATGACTGTCACTGGGAGAGTAAATATATTGTGGTGTATTTGTATCATACAACAGAATATAAAAATAAGTAGAAGAAAAAGAAGAATGAGAAGGAAAAATTTCATTTTGTTTTATACATGTACGAAAGCCTCAATTATATTTTCAGTAATGGAGCCTAATATAGCATCATTACTCTCATAATTATAGCAGCTGTATCTGCAACTTGTATCTAATACGCACTGCAATAGCTTACTTCTCCTTCTGACCCCTAGGGTTTAGGGATGTCTATTTTATTAATAGCAACTTCATGGCCGAAAGGGAGAGGAGATGGTGAAAGCTTTTCTCTGAACCATGACTTGACTCCCCAACATGCCTCGTTTTGCAGCTTTCTCACATCTGTTGACCTATGGGTTTCTGACGTACTCACATCTGGAATGCTGTGAAAGATGAACTCCTTCTGTATTCTACCAGATTTCAACTCAGGATTTAAGTTGACTCTTGGACCATCTGTTCCGGAATCCAGTTTAACATGATACACACCCTGCCCCACTCACGCTTGGTGACCTGATAACCTAAGTGGCTCTACCACAGAGGCTGGCACAAAGTAGAGTCTCAAAAATATTTAATATTTATAGAACGAATATTTTAAACACTTCTAGGTAATATTTGAACTTAAAAATCCCTTCTGAAGATAAAAATCTTAATCGGTTACTCTAAAATTAAAAGACAGATGAAGTGGATGACTTGGGGCATTCCATGGGTCACATCATGTGATCATCACTGCACTGAAAGACATGAATGAGTAAAGGGGTCAAAATAAACAAACTATCCTGAGAAATATAATAGCGATTCTTAATGTTCACATTCTTAGAAGTCACCGAGGTACTGAAAATATAACTGAGGAATTACAATATGATGATATCATAAATTACAAATATATGATAGCTCTTGCTGTAAGAATAAGAGGGAGGAATATAAGACATTGAGACTTTTTAGTATATCTTTGCTTTAGAGGTAAAGAATCTCTTAGTTTGTGAAATTAAAAACATCTGCCAAGCTCTTGATGATGCAACACTGTAGATCATCTCAAAGGATCACCCTTGGGTAAACCTCCACATGGACCTTCCCTCTGTAAGTGCACAGTATTGGGCTGAAATCAATGCATTGACTCAGGGTATCCTAAGACGGAAAGCACAATGAAAAGGGATATGGAGACAACCACAGGATCAGACTGAGTACAGTGAAAACCAGGAATCTGAAAACCGGGGGTCCTTGGGGGTCTGGGTCAGGGAGTGGATCAGAAGTCCAGGTGATCAGATCTCATGGATCGGAATACCAGACAAGGAAACAGACAATAAAGAACAGGTAGCTAAGCACACATTCAGCACAGGTGGCAACTGCAGCAGTAGGGAGAGAGCCCAACTTTACCAAAGACTCCCTGGGATAAGAGCTTTAAAAGAACTCCCTGCCAACAGCAAGGCTTAGGTTAATACATACTATTCAACAACCAAATCTCACTTGGTACTTTCATTCTAATTGGGAAGCAAGCACAGAACATTAGACCACAGTTCTCAGACAAACTCTGTTATTATTCTATGATACATAATATAATTGCCAAGACTTAAAGGTACAACTACTGTGTATACCCTCATTAGGCTATAACTTACTCCAAATTAGCATTCCTAAATCTTTAATATGTCCCCTTTGGATTCTGTTTGTGTGTTTTTCTGATTCCATTACCTGAATTGCTGGTCTAGCTTTTCAGCCACAAAATCCTGTCTCTCTTTTTCTTTCTTCTCTTTTAATAGTCGAGTTTTCTCTCTCATTCTATCTTTTTTTTCCTCAATGGTTTCTTCTTTCAATTGCATTTCAGTAAAATATGCCTTTTCTTCTAATGCTAAAAGTTCACGTAGCCTGAAAGAAAAAGACCAAAAAAAAAAAAAATTAAAATTCTCATGCTACATGCACCATTTTATTGATTTTTATTTGTTATATTTGATTTCTGACTTACATGTCTAATAAATTTTGTAAGAAGGAAAAGATCATGGCAGTCCTCTATAAAATAAGACTAGTTACCACTTAAAGCAATAAAGAGACTAATCTGCACCATATTTTATTTGATCACATACAAATGTACACATATGAAATGTACACTTTCACCAAAAGAAGTAAAACAAACAGATTTTAGTTAAGGTAATGAAATATGAAACAATATATTCATTTGTTTTCCATCTCTAAACATAGGTTATCACCAGCAAAAATATTAAATGATAGCAATTTGAATATAAATATCTCAGCCAAAATCCTTATACTTGATTTTTGACTGGTCAATCTCAAATTTCAACTTTAGGAAGGTTTCATAATCTGGGTCCCCAGGTGTGTAAGCCTTACTTATTTCGTCTTTCTTCAATATCAATAATAAACCCTTGCACAGCATCCTTGACTCTTGCTTGCACAAAGTTTGCCAAAAACTTGCGGTCATTGTGTTGGTCCCACTCAACTTTCAAGCGGTCCTGCTCATTTGACTTAATAGAGGCCAAAATAGCATGATACTTCTGATGAGTGCGTCGGATTCTTTCCAGTTGTTGCTCAGCCCCTTGGTCTTTGGGAGGCTTGGCTCTCTGAAAACAAAAGCTACTATCACTTATGATAAACCAAAAATCAATCACATATTTTCAGTTATGACCTCCATCAATATTCATACTAAATAAAATTGGTTATAAAAAAACTAATACATCCTACTATGACTGAAAACAGCTTAAGCACCTAAGGAGTAACTTGTTTGATTCTCTGAGCCTATACCTAAGATGTTACCAAATCAGTCTCGAATATTTCAGAAGTGCCGTTTAAGTAAGAGTTGATGGAATTATAAAGTTAAAAATGTGACCAGGACTCTAAAAATTATCTAGTCAAACTCAGAGACATTAAGTGATTTGCCTAAGGTTGCTTCAAATAGGGCAGACCTAGACAGACAAGAATTAGAGGTCTTCTAATTCCTGACATTGATCTTGCCACCCATATTCCACACTACTTCTAAGGTGTACATCATAGTTACCACCATCAAAATACTTTCAATGAAAAGTTTCTAAATATACAGGATATATACACACCCAGACAGACACCTAAATACATTTTATATAGTTGTGACAATGAAAAGCCCCACTAAGGAAGAAGAATGAAACAGAAGAAGGGAGGGAGGGAGGAAGGAGGAAAAGGAAGGGAAAAAAAAAGGAAAAATGCTGGTGGTATAACTTTATTCCTATTTCTGTGGTGCCCAGAAATTTTAATGCAAGGACCGTGCTCCTGACACTTTGGGGTAACTTGGAATTTCTGTAAATGTATTATATGTATACAAATGGCCTCCAAAAAGTTGGAAATGCATGCACCATTTTGTATATATATTGATATACTTAATGAAATCACATAGACGATATCTCTTTCATTTCTATATTCCTAGCATTGAGCATAATGCATAAACAGGTTCTGTACATGAATGAATGAATGAATGAATGAATGAAACAATGTTTCTGGATGGGCCTGATGTAATTTCTGCACCTTCTGGAGCCACCAGGAAATCCATAGTCTTGAGCTTTGTATTTTTAGCAAGTTTGATCAGGTCATCCTTAGGTGGGCTGTGAGACACTGGGGTGCTGATTCATAGAAACAAAACTCTTAACTCACGAGGCAGAGAGAAAATGTCAATCTGATAGCTTACATGACAGAATATTACTGTCAGGGTTACCAGAACACTAGGGTTGGGTGTTTGTAATGAAGTCTCCTGGGAAAGAAAATCAACATTTGAAGATAGCTTGATGAAACGATCCAGGGCTCAGGATACACATATAGGGACCAAGATAAGGCAGGTCCTGAGGTGGGGAGGAGACAAGATGATATTGGGGGTTATAGCATGTGAAGTAGCTAATCCACATAGGAATTATTTGGAGCCTAGAGCCAGATAATTAAACTATTGTCGTCTAATATTTTTGGCATTTTATGAATACAGATTCTGTGAATAAAAGAGAGCAGGGTCACGGCTGCATCTTGGGCAGGACACACAGCAGGAATTCAGGCTCCCAGGAGATACATGGGCTGAGAACAGGAACCAAGCACCAAGGTCACATGGAAACATTGTCTCCAGATGGGAGGACAGGAACCAGGCTCTGTACATTTTGGCTGAAGAGGAGAGTGGAGGTGAGGGGTGGTGAGAAACAGCATGAGTAGTAGCCAGGGGTCAGGAAGCCCTTTAAGGCTTGGGGCATCCTGTGCAGGACTCTTTGGTCTGGGAAGGACTCAGTCTCTGGATGAGTAAGGTATGACCTGGAGTTCTCTAACAAGGTGGATGCCAAGCCAGGAACAGTCTAGGCATTGCTGAAAACCCACACCATTTAATAGAAATATAATGCAAAACAGATAAGTAATTTTCTATTTCCAAGTAGCTGCATTTTAAAAAGGAGAAACAGGGGAAATTAATTTTGATAATATATTTTATTTAACCAATATATCCGAAATATTATCATTTCAACATGTGACTTTAGGCACATTTCAAGTGCTCAAATGCTACATGTGGCTAGTGGCTACTATACTGGACATCACAGCTCTAAACCATGCTAAAGGCAGAACCCACTAACTACTTTGTGTCTTCAAGGTCACTAACGGCTTTTGTTACTGTAGCATCTCAAATTATAGTTATTAGGATTGCAATTTACAATGCCTTACATCCTAGGATTGAGTCTGGCCTCTACCCATTACTGTATTGAGCGACTTACTTAATCTCTTTGAGTCTCAGTTTTCTCACCTGTCAAATGAACAAAATAAATGTTCACCTGTTGGGTTCGTAGGAGGCACTCATTAAATAGCTGCTTCTTTTACTGCCCTTAATACTGCCCTTCGGACATTACATACGCTATTGCTTTTTCTGAGGGAATTGTTTAGGGTCCGAGTCTCCTCTCTTGGTGGTTTTAATTCTTCCAACACAACTCTGCTACCTCTAACGTCTACACTTACCACACTCAGACATCTGAGAAGGAGCAGATGCACCAACTCTGACCTATTCCTTTTCCTCTTAATTCTTCTATAGGTGCCAAGTGGTCAAAAGGCCTGCTTCTCTGGTGTGGTGGTGGTGTTTTTATTTTTTCCTGTTCTTTATTGGTTCCCAGCACAAGTAACAGCACCCAAGAAATAGCCCAGCCCCTGAGCCCTTTGTTTGAATACAGAACCCAAAATAAAGCAGTTTCTTTCTTTCATGGAGTCTGTTTATAATTGTCACCTTGAACTCTACAGCCTATAGAAGACAGCAGTCTACTTCCTAGCTCCAGTTCCTACAGTACTTGGACTTAGAGAAACAGCAGGTCTATTGGTTGACTAAAATTTGCTGTGTGTACTGTGGAGCATAATAAAACTGTATTCTTGATTTTTTCTTATCTTTCTTCCATAAACTGACATCACAGACAATATAGCACATCATTATCTGCTGTGTTAACCATAATGGTTTTATGCATGAGCAAGTTGCTTCTGCAATTAGGTTACAGGTTGAGCATCTCTTATCCAAAAATCTGAAATGTTCCAAAATCTGAAACTTTGTGAGTGACGACATGACAACACAAGTGGAAAATTCTACACCTGACCTCACGTGTCTGGATGTAGTCAAAACGCAGGCACACAACATAGTTTATTCAGCATATCCAAGGGAAAAATAAAATTACCTTCAGGCTATGTGTATAAGTGTGTATGCAACATAAATGAATTTTGTGTTTAGACTTGGATCCCCTCCCCAAGATATCTCATTATATATACACAATATTCCAAAATCTGCGATCTGAGACCCTTCTGGCCTGAAGCATTTCCGATATGGGATACTCAACCTGTATAAGCTCCCTGGAGGCAGGGGTCAGGCTTCAATGAAGGGTACACCTCCCAGGGTCATTGTATTCACCCCTGTATCTCCCACAGTGCTGTGCACACAGCAGGGGCTCAAGTGATAACTCTGCAATCACCTAATTGCATAGGGCAGGTTTTCCCGCCTGCAGAACCTAGTCTGTAGAAATAAAGGAATCTAGATGCATGGACCAATAATGACAGGAGTTCTCAGCAGGACCCATCAAATTCTGTAGCAAGCAGCATTCCCCTAGCCTAAATTTGAACTTTAAAAATCCCATCTGAAGATAAAAATCTACCACCTACTACCATCCCAGCCTTAGAGGCAACCATCCTGCATTTTTCCAGGCATGCAGCGTCACTGTCCAGCAATGGTTACTGGTTGAGTTGGCACAGGAAAGGCTCTATAACCACTCACAACTCACAGCCTAATTCCCCTTCCACAGATGATTTTCCTAGGAGAGAAAGGGGAGCCCAAAATCACACAGCTGAATCATGGCCAGCCCTGCCCCAGATCTGTTTCTGGGCCCAGTGCCCTTACCATGACACACACTTCCCACTATAAGGAACAGACCTGCTTCGAGTGTCCCAGAGACTGAAAACCCCCAAGATCCCAGTGGTGATTCTCCAAATACAGATCCTAAATATTATAACTGCGGGGGGGGGGGGCGGTTGGGCTCAGCCAAGCCCAGAGTGCGGGTAGAGAGAGCTGTAGGTCCACACCCGCCACCCCGCCACCACATCCTATGCTTACCACGATCACCACTTTGGGAGTGGGGCCCTTAACTTCCCGCTGTACGGCGCCAAACCTCTGGCTGTACATTTGCGAGCCACCGCGGGATGGGGGCGGCGTTAGCCGCGCTTCCCCAACCGCAGCCACCTGCGGGACCCGCTTCCACGACGCAGAGGTCTGGTTGCCATGGTGCACCTCGCGGGGTGAGGGGCAGGTGGAGGTGGGAGGTTCGGGCGGAAGTCGGTCCCGTCACCATGGGGGCCACAGACGCGTGCACTCGCGACTTCCTGCTGCAGCAGAGAAGCGGAGTCTGCGCGGTCCTCACCCCGCCCCTGGCCGAAGCCCGCCGACCTCGCGCCCTTGCTCTAGGATTCATCAGAATGTAAGAAAAAACCTCTGCCCCGAAGAGAAGTCAAAAGTCTAATTATAATTCCAATTGACTTTGCTATTTATTTCCTGTAATCGGTCTAAAACCATGAGAAATATTAGTGGACATTTTGTCGGAGGTCAAATTTTGTACCATCGCTAGGTTAATCTTAGCGATGACAGTAATCATCACAGGACCACCTTATTTGTGTAGTTCTTTAAAATGTGCAAGGTATCTTCACACATACAACCTTTGAGCCTCTCAAATATCTTATAGGGTTGATGAAACAGCAGGTATTATTCTCATTTTACAACTAAGACAGTTAAGGCTCAGGGAGCCTAAGCGCCTTGTCAAACCACTCAACCAGTAATAATAAATTATTAATAAAATCTTCCTACTGCAATGGGTAGAAACCAGGGCTTAGACTCAGGATACCCTAGGATGGGAGCAAATCAAATGGGCCGGTGGGGCAGTAGCACGGCCTGGCTGCGCACAATAAAGACCAAGAGTCTGAGTCGAGGGGTCACAGTGGACCAGGGTCAGGATGTGGATCAGAAGTCCAGGTTAATTGGTTCCCGAGAGTCAGGATTTCAGGCAGATCAGGGACCCTAGAACGGACCCACAGCACAGGTGGAAACTAAACTTGCATTTCCAATCAAGAGCAAGATGGTAGTTAATACCTAAAAGCCAATTAAGAATGACACTTTGGTACTCCATTGCTAAAGTGGGGGCGAGCATAGCACACAAAAAAATCAATACCTACATCAGACACTGATGTATAATAACCAAAGTACAACTAATGTGTATGCCCTCTTAAGGACGCAATGTACTGTAAATTAGCATTCCTTAATCATTTTGCAGTCCTCCCACTTCTGATTTTGTGTGTGGTACGTTTCTAGGTTTGAATTCCATTTCCCGAATTGCTGGTTCAGCTTTTCAGCCACAAAATAGTGTCTGTCTTCTCTCTTAACAATCTCTTTTAATAATTCTCATTTTGCCTTTTTTTCCTCCTATAATGATTCTTCTTTCAATTGCAGTTCGGTAAAATACTCATTTTCATTTACTGCTAAGAGTTTACATAGCCTGAAACAAAAAAGAAAGAAATTAGGTGTCGTCTCGTTTCCCTGGACGGTCTCCAGTGGCGGTTCCTTGATCTTGAGTCTCACAGGCGCCTGGCCCGCGGGTTGGTCTGGGCGGAACCACCCCCACCCCAAACACAAAGCCTTGGGGGAGGACAGCAATGAGAACGCCCTCGGAAAAGCCGCTGACTCGGGGCCGCTCGTCAGGTACCCCGAGATCGCGCAGCCCGCAGGGTCCTGTCGGGATGAGTTCTCGGAGGCGAAAACCGACCCGGCTGCCCCCGGACATGTCAGCTCGTCAGGCCGCGCCCTCACCCTGGGCAAGCTCCGTAATTTAACGCCGGTAAGCTTTTGCGTGTTTTACCACCATGTGAAGAGAGGGGCAGTGGGCTTCCCTCCGGCCCAGCCTAGGTACCGGTGTTTGCGCCGGGCGCAGGCCACGCCCCAGGGGGGCCGGGCCAAGGGTGGGGGAGTGTCTCCAGGGCCCGGTAGGCGGGCCGCGGCCGGGAACGGCGGGCTCTCGCCCCCGCGCCCCCTGGCGGCCCGTCCGGAGATTGAAGGAACCCGGACTGGGGCTGAGCACAGCGAGCAACAGCCTTCAGCCAGCCCTCCTGGGAGGCCTACAGAAGTGATTCCCCCAAGGTCTTTGGACAGAAGTGACCTTGATCTTGCCACCCACTATCCCGTTTTCTCAGAGGCAGTCAAGTGTTACCACCAAGACGCTCCCAAAAGAAACACTAAGCATATAAACCAGTAAATGGAACAATAAAAATCATTTAAAAATAATTTTAAAATAGAACAGCTTAGAGATAGAAACTAAAGTATTTCCAATTCCCGTTGTGCCCCAAACAAGGTTCACACAAGGGTTGTCCTCCTGATAGTTTCCTGAATTCTATATTTTCAGCATTAAATTCCATGATAAAGTTGGAAATCCATTCATTTGTAATACATATTGATGCATTTAATAAAATCGCATGGACCATATCTTTTTCATTTCTGTATCCCAGTATTAAGTACAAGTGCCTACCATGCGCCAGGTTCTCAATACTTGAATGAAAGACACAAAAATAGCCAAGACCAGCAAGTTTTTTCTGGGTGGGCTTGACGGAATTTCTGTATTTGCTGGGATCACCATGAAATCCATGGTCTTCAGCTTTGCATTTTCAGCAAACGTAGTTTTATCGAGTTATCCTCAGGTGAACAGTGAGACCCTTTGGGGGCTGATCCATGGCAAGGTGGCTTTGTAACGTGTCACCATGGCTAGGCTATATTTCCCAGAACTCCCTTCCCTGTATGCTTCCAGTTAAGACGGGCCACAGAGACATTTTGCCTGATAATTGGTGGGCAGAAGTGAAGCAGCAGCATATTCTTTTTACACTTGGAAGGCTGGTGCAGGGACACCAGGTGCTGTTGCAGTTCATGCATGTTGTCATTTATCAGCTGGCTCACCTCGTTCGTGTGGGGCAACAGACAGGCCTGAAGCCAGGCCTACAGCTGCTCCACCTTCCCCAGGATCTTCCTTCAGCTTCTCTAATTCCTAGGCAGATGCATATTTAACTCTGTGAGGAAGGGCACCAGTTTCTTCTGCAGGACACCCACATCATCGAAGCTGGAGGTGGTGAGAGACTGACATAGGTTCCAGGCCATCCTCGTGGGCTCCAGCTTGTGCTTGTGGGATGTGCTGTGTCCTCGGTCTCCCATACTTTATATCCATCTTTCCTTCCCGACTGCCTGCCCTGCAGACTTCAAGCTCCAGCATTAGATGCGAAGATAACAGCCTTACAGAAACTGTTTAACCAGCTCCCACAATTGCATGAGGTCAAATCCCTATAATAAATCCTTTAAAATACATATATACATAATCTTTATCTTAGTGGTTCTGCTTTTGTGACTGAACCCTAATATACATGGAAAGCACATTCTTAATTCATGAATCAAAATGCCAATCAAATTTCACTTAGAACATCATTGTCAAAATCACCAGAATACTAGGGTTGGGTGGTTGGATGGGGGAGCGGGGGCGGACAAAGCAGTATCAGATTATCCAGTCTTGATTCGGGCTGAGCTAGGTAGGGTGATTCAAAGGAAGGGGCAGAGGAGGGTGGCAGAGGGCTATCTTTTGAGTTAGAATTGGGAAATGGCTAATCCATATCTGAATTACCTAAAGCTGAAAGGGCTGGGACTAGGGTAGGCAAGGGAGGCACACAGGGTACAAAATTTAAGGAGGCACTCACTCAGTCCTGGCCCTGTAAAGCTGGCTAAGTAACAAATTACAGGTCTAATTGTTTTGGCACTTTATGAATGAAGTTGGAGAAAGTGAGGTAGGGCTGAGCCAACACTGGCCCTCGGGCAGGACTTGAAGCAGGAATTCAGCCTCCTAGTAGACATTCGGGCTGAGGGAAGGAACTAAGCACACAGGTCATCAGAGGGCAGGAGATACATGTTGTTAGGAAAGACAAACCAGGCTGGAAGCTTTAGTTCCACAGACTGCCCTGGCTGAGGAAGGGGAGTCAGGGTAACAAGCAAAACGGACAGCAGTCAGCGAGGAGGGATAGCCTTGAGGGTTTGAGGAATCTGATGCAGCACACGGGGCCTGCAGAGAACCCAGTTTCTGGATGAACAGATGCTCTGACAACAAGATGACCCTTTCCACATACAGCCTTGGCACTCCCTAAACCATGCCAGAGACAGGAGTATAAGGGATTTATTATAGTATTTATAGTAATCCATTGTGTGTTTTCAAGGTCACTGAACTCCTGTTACTATAATATTACACATTATTGCATACAGGATTACAGTTTACAGTTTAGTGGTTTAAAGAACATGGCCTTTACAACCTGGGTTTAATTCTAGGCTCTACTAACATATTTGACATTGGACAAATTAATTTCTTTGAGTCTCAGTTTTCCCATCTGCAAATATGGGCAAAATCAATGTCTTCCTAAAAAGACTATTTTGAGGATTAAATAAATGGGGTCCACAGGAGGAACACACCAAATAGCAGTTCCTTTCCTTTCCTCCTTTTTCACATTACATTTGCAATTGCTGTCTCCCTGAGGAAATGTTTAGAGACACTACTAGGTCTCATCCAGAAGCCACTTAAATTATTTATATAGATGGCCCATTTAGGTTGTTTTGTTGTGGCTTTAATTATATTCCCTTTCCCCACCCCAACTCCCCCACCCGTAATATCCAACTTCTTATCACACTCAGGCTCTTGGGGAGGAGCAGATAGATGCACCAACTTTCTACTCTTTCTGTCTTCCTTTCCCGCTTACTTCTTCTATAAGCTCAAAGTACTGTTAGGCCTGTTCCTCTGGTTTGGTGGTAGGTTTTTCCTCCTAGGGTTGATTCACACACAAGCCCTGGCAACCAATCTAGGGTCCAGCCCCCAGTAGATCAGTGTTGTCTCTCAAAAAGCCGGTCTGCAAATATCACCTTGAATCCTACAGTCTGCAGAAGCCTCCAGTCTACTGCTTTCTAGCTCCAGGTTTTTTAAGGTCCTTGGACCTAGAGAAGAGGGAGCAGGTCTGTATGTTGAATGAGGTTTGCTATGTGCAAAATGGAGCATCACAAAACCATTTCCTATTATTCTGTGTCCTCCATCCCATTTCCCCTTAATTATCCTCTATCTCTTCTCTCCTAGAAACTATCATTATAGACAGCATAGCACCTTCTCTGTTAACACATTGCGTGCACAGTTAGATTATAAGCTAAGGGTAGGGATCCTGTGTCTACTGAAAGGTAAGCCTTCCAGGGCTCATTGTACTCACTGCTGGGTCTCCCAGACTGCTGTCCACCCAGCAGGAGCTCAATCAGTACCTGTGTAATCACCTAGGTACAGATGGAAGGGTTTCTGGCCCGTTGGAATTGATTTGTAGGAGCAAAGGACTCCAGGTGCTTAGGCCAATAGTTTACTTTGCCACTGTGTGGGGCTGTGTGCCGGGCCTGCCTACATTCTGCAGGAGGTGGCATTCCCCTGTCTTCCTCCCACCATCCCAATCCTTATAGGCACCTACCCTTCATCCTATGCCAGGCCTACAGGGACAGTTCTGCGTAGCAACTGAAACAGTTAATAACCTCAACAGGCTCAAGAAAGGCTAAAGAGACCCAGCCCGAGCCCTTCCATGGAGGCTGCTCCAGGAAGTGCAGAATGAGCTGGAGATTACACAACTGTGTGTAGATTCAGCTCAGAGTCAGCTCAGGACCCAGATCTCCTGCCCACCCCACTACCAGGCAAGACCACAACCATTTCTGGGACACATACTCCCCACTGTCAGAGAACATCCACCCAGTGGTCTCTTGGAGACTCCAAAGGCCTTCAAGACCGCAAATGATGATTCTTTGAATAAGAACTTACATATCAAGAAAAACCCCCATAGGATTTACTCAGGGAGATGGGGACCAGACTTTCCGTATCTTTCTTTATCATTCAAATTTCATCATAGGGCATCAAGTCCTCCTCCCTCCCCCAAAGGAGAGCCCTAACCTGGAACACTATTGGGCTGGGTCTCAAGAGAAATTTCTAGGGTCCTGCACACATGCCCCTGATGGACTGTGGTCAGCACAGTGGATGTGAAGCCTTTACCTCCCACTACACCACACCAAATTGCTGACTGTATTTTCAAAACTCAGAGCCCATATCTGACCAGCACCCACCCCATCCCCAACCCTCACTGTGTGGGGCACACCTTGGCAACCAGACTGCTGTGTCCCGGAAGCGGGTTCCACCCAGGCTGAAAATCTCCGTGATCTAGGGAAGAATTAACATCATAGGTCAACATGCCCGGTGGGGCTAAGGCAGGGTCAGGGCAGGGTGGGGCATCCCCAGCACTGACCACAGGTGTGCCAGCCCCTCCTCCTGCCTCCTCCTCTGGGGCTGATTTGGAGGCAGAGTCATCCTTGTTCTCCTCTGCCTTGTCCTCCTCAGGGTCTGGTGGTTCTTGCTTCACAGGTGGCAGGCCTGGGTCTACTGCCTGGGAGAAGTGGGGAATAGGCAGCAGTTAGAAAGGCAGGCCTGAGGAAAGTCTCCATCAGTACATCACTGTGCTGACAAATCCCACTTCCACTACAGTTCAGCACAAAAATGCCACCTTCCTGCCTATAAACCTTTCCCATTCCTCACTGATCTCCGTTTTTCTGTTAGCTGGGTGGCAAAGCTAGTTGCCTATGGAAGTAGGGTATCTGTTAGACAGATGGGGTAATTGTGCAGAAAGGCTGCAATCAGCGGATCTATCGATCTGCTCAAAGAACCACCATCATGGCTCACCATCACTCTGCTTAGAGACCACCCTTTTATGGCACCAACAGACTGTCCATCACTGCCCCTACCTTGCTAGGGCAGCCAGGCACCAATACAGGAGAAGTCAGGATGGCTGTGCCCCGTGTCCACTCTTCCTGGGCATCTGCCTTCTCTTGCTTCACCTGGGGTAAGGCCACAACCCAACTCTGGCCAGAGTACTGGGCCTCCTGCATGAAGGAGGATTGCAGCAGACTTGGTCTCAGCTCCCTGGCACGAGCCTAGATGGAGCTGGGAAGGGCAGAGTAAGGATGGGGCCCTCACCTGCAACAGGGCCTCTGTGGAAGCTGCAGCAGGGCCTGGCACCTGCACGGGACTGCTTGCACCCTCTCGTAAAAACACAAGGTCAGTGCCAGGTGGAGGCAGCACAAAGCCACCACCTGCTTCCTGCTTCATTGGAGCCTGGGCACGGCCTGGTTTGGCTGTGCGTGTAGCCAAGGGGTGCTTCAGAGTGGGGCCCAGGTGGGGCCTTCGAGCAGAGCTGGACCTCTTTCGACGACGGTATGGTGGGGGCGATCCTGCCCCATCTTCAGACTCTGAGCAGACGCTTGGCAGCAGCCGCTTCTGAAGAAAGATGGGGTACTATGGCCGCCTGGTGCCATTACCAATCACATCCACCCTGCCCTGCTCAACATGCCTGCTAATCTCCCATTAGTCCCATCACAGAATCTGCTTACATATGAGCCCTTTGTATTGAGACTGCTAGTCTCCCATTAGCAATGCCAGTGCCACCTGCACAATGTTTGCTAATCCTCAACCAAAGCCATAGCCCCGCCCACCCACCTACCAGGCCTGCCCACCATTCCCAGGTACTGGGGCATCTGGCCCCACCTATCCCGTCCACCTGACCCTTCCTGCCCCACCCACCATGGCAAACTGCAGGCATTGGCGCCAACGACACTTCTGGCGCTTCTGGTTGCTGCCCCCGAATTTGGGCTTGTCGCAGCAGAAGTCACAGCGGCCACAGTCCATCCGCCGTAGGCAGGCTGCACAGGCCCCGCACTTGCGGTTCTGCCGGCGGTTCGTGTAGGGCTGCTGGGGTGGGGGGAATGGGTGGTGCTGTCACTAAGACTAGGAGAGGCCATCCTCAATGGCTATTCTAGTGCTGGTCCTGGTGCTCCTCTAGGCCCATCGGAGGGCACTACTTGCATACTAGTCTTAGCCTCTTGACTCCCCACTACTCACACCTCAGCGTTTGCTAGTGCAACACTGGCCGTTATCACTGTGCCAGCTGGCCCTCAGTACAGTAGGACTGTGGCTGCTCCATCCCAGGATCCATCACTGTATCTGCTAGTACTCTACTGGCTACCAAAAAATTTCTCTGACCCCACCTCCAGCAGGATTTTGCTGGCCCTCTATTACCTCTCATCACGGCACCTGCTCTGTCTGTTCATTCTACATGAAACCCAGTCACTGCACAGGCCGTTCCTCTATCAGCCCCATCACTGTGTCTGCTAGTCCTGCATTAGCCACCAGAGTGTTGGTGCATCTGATGTGGCACTGTCACTGCACCTGCTGAGCCATGTTAGTCCTCCCCAGTCATCTGCTCATCCCATCCTAGGACCCATTACTGTGCCTTGCTGTTCCCCAGTAGGCCCATCACAGCATCTGCTTCTTTGGAGTTAATCAAGCATCCTGGGAGAGTCTAGGCTTATCCAGGTAGGGCGGGGCCACTCACTATCTCGTCCTCCTCTACACAGTAATAGATGAACTCGGCAGGTGGCGAGGGGGCCAAGGCTCTGGGGTGCTGTAGAGGCAAATGGGGTGGGGTCAGGGCAGGCACTTGGTAAGGTTAGGGGTGTGCCTCCCCCGACCCACTGGGGCCTCACCAGCTCTGTGGGCTCTGGGGGTTGTGATGGGGGAGGTGGAGGCAGTGGCTCTGCTCGGGATTGCCGCCGGGCAGCCATCTTGGAGTCACAGCGCCCCCTGTGGCGGCTATGTTTACCCTGGGGGAGAGTAGAAAGGGTGGTTTGGGTTTGGTGGCACCAGGCAGAGACAAGACATCCCAAGATTACAGAAAGCATGCATGGGACAGGTAGGTAGAGGGTGGGGTGGAGCCGGGGGAGCCACAGCCAGGGCAGGGCAACGCTGACATCGCTGATGGCTGCAACGGAGGCGGTCAGAAAGATGCTGACAGACAGGGGCAGGGAGGTGAGGCCAGGGAGGTGAGCATGGGGTAAGGAAGAAAAGACATAGGTGGGCAAGGCCAGGTTGGGAGGAAGCAGAAGCAGCGAAAACTTTAACAGCAGAATGAACTCTGCCTCCTCCTACCTGACTTACCCGTAGGCAGCGTCGCTGGACACACTTCCACTGACGCCTGAGACCAGGACGGGGAGGGCGTAGGCAGATACGGCAACGACCACAGTCTTCCAGGGTCTGACAGCCCCGGCATATTCCACACCCTCGGCTCTGTGTGCGTATGTGGGGAGGGCCAGAGGATGATGCATGAGGCCAGGGCCATGAGGATCAGTGGCTGGGGTGAGCCCTGGGCCCTCCCCACCTGCCTGACTCACCCTTTCCACGATCCGGAGACAGCGTCTCCGCTCACACTTGCAGAACAGCCCCGAGGCCACATCATGGGGCAGCTGCAGGAGGCAGGTGGAACAGGTCCCGCAGTCTTCAGTTACCTGGCATGCTGCACACTCTCCACAGCCCACACGCTGCCAAGAATGGGGGGGACAAGGTCACAGGCCCAGGCAGAATGGCTCCAGAAGCACTGCCCCACCCTTGTCTACTGATCCTATGTTAGCTCCTATCACCATGTCTTCTAGTCCCCCATTAGCCTCATCGCTATAGCTGATAATTACTGGTCAGCTGCCATCAATGAGGCCATTAGTATGTCTACTGGTCCCCTGTTAGCTTCATCACTGTCTACTGGCACCCCATTAATTCCCATTACTGTGTCTGCCAATCCACACTAGCTCTCTATAAAATCACTCTTACACCCTATGGCCCCATCACCATTTCTTCAGACCCTCTACTGGCCCCATCATGTCCTGCTCCCACTGCAGAGTTATGAAGAGGACGCAGCTTGTGCTTACCTTAAACATCCTCTGCTCCCGGTTGAAGGCAATTCTCTGTGCTGGCGGGGAGGGAGAGGGAAGGAGTAAGTGAAAAGGAATCAACAGACACCTGACCTCACCACTGCCTCTGGCCTGACTTCCACCATTCAGTTTCTACCCATGTCCAGTACTTTCAAAATCCAACCTCCAACTATGTCAGCAGCCTCTGTTCTAACTCACCTCGGCAGTCTTTGCACAATGTCTTAAGCCGTTGCCTTCTGGTACCATCCCCTGAGAAGCTGATTCCACAGTTCTCACAGCACCTGGGATGGGAAAGACAGGTGTGGGGCCCTGAGAGAACCCCCAATCACAAGATTCACCCATTTGGCCCACCTTAGGCCAACACTCACCCAGGTGCAGGGAATGAAGCTGGGGCTGTATCAGTGTCAGCCTTGGTCTCCTCCCCTGGGGCCTCCTTCCTGATCTCATTCTTCTGGGGTCCAACCTGACGTTTCTTAGTCTTGGCTGGCTTTGAAGGTTTCTTTTGCTTTTTGCTGGGGACGGCCACCGAATGGGCCTGGAGATGAGCGTGAAAGCAGGAGGAATGTGGGTCAGTGGGTGCACGTTAGGTAGCATAGCCACCCCTGACTGGGCTCCCCACGCTGTGAAGTACCTTGGGGACTGGATAACACAAGATGCCTTGTTTGAAGTCGAAGAGAGAGAGATCACATGTAGGGCCCAGGTATCGGGTCAACTCAACTTTGCTTCGGATCCTGTCTCCTGTGGGACTGGGGATGGACCAGGATAAGTAGAGCCAATGCCATTCCACCCACACAACCCTTCCACAGGGCTGGTAGGATATAGGAGGCAGCCTGGAATTGGCCTGTGAGCCCCAGCCCACCCCAACTAGCCCTGAATAACAGGAGTATAAAATACAAATACCAGCATGTATACAAACATTGAATAAATCATATAAATGTAAATAGACATGAACATTTATAACATTATACTTGCGATACTGGAAATACTTTCCATAGGTAAAAATAAACACAAAATGTGGACACAAATATATTAAATAACATGTAAGTATGTTAACATTATGTACCAAGCACATAATCAAGAAAACTTATGCCATAATTATGTTTAAAAAACATATAAACAAATGCAACTGCATACATAATAGAGTATAAGTAATTGATGTTGGGAGATAATACTCCATGGGTCTCTTGCATGTCCTGACTGTCCTTTGTAAAGAACAAAAACTATCTTTCCAAGGATGTTTATAAAGCAAACAACCTTGGAAGATAAGAGATGGAATCCCCTTCCAGAATAAATGAGAAAGCATACTTACTGTCCTAATATTATAAAAGATTTGATCCCTTAAGCTTAGGATTCCATTCCTGTGATACAACTCACTTTGTGTGCAGGTGCTGTTTTAGCCCTCTTCATGTCACACGGGAATTGGGATTCAAGGAACGGGCACAAAAATGATGATATAGTCCCCCTTTATCTGCAGGGGATACATTCCAAGATGCCCAGTGGAGTATCTGCCCAGGGGATACATTCCAAGATGCCCGCCGCATGGATAGTATACCCTATACGGTATATACAGTGCTTTTTCGATCTGATTACCGAGATGGCTACTAAGCGACTAATAGATGGCATACACATACAGCATAGATATGCTGGACAAAGAAATGATTCATGTCCCAGGCAAGATTGAGCCAGACAGTGCAAGATTTCATCACGCTACTCAGAATGGCACACAATTCAAAACTAATGAATTGCTTATTTCTGGAATTTTCCATTTAATATTTCAGATGGCAGTTGACTAGGTAACTGAAACTCAGGAGAGCAAAACCTCAGAAAGCGAAACCACAGATAAGGGAGAACTACCGTATTTTGGATCCTGCTATTGTTGTAATAAAGTGTCTTTCATCTCTGACCCAGGAGTCTCATGTCTCCTAACAGCATCCACAAAATTGTGACAAACTCAATATTATCTTGTCCTAATTGGGGTAGAATCTCAGATCCTTTATGGTTTTTGACAATCGCACTTACAAGTTTTGAAAGTTTTATGCAAGTATGTAACTGTGAATAAATTATAACTAAATACAAAAAAATTAATTTTATTTATAACTTTACCATATTTATTGGGGAAACTGGCAACTTAGATACAAAAAGAACCAGGACAAGTATGGAAAATTTAATACCTATATCACTAATGTACCCTGAAACACAAGTAAATGTTTATAAACATCTATGTTAACGTATTTATAAGTGATTTCCATTGTTCATGGTAGCTCTAAAAAGTTGCCACGAACACTGACTTAGTGAATACAGAACCACTGCTCCTAGGGGAAGTACAAGGTTAGGTTCCTGAGAGGCTCTGGTCACATTTTTGTCAACTGATCAATGCATAATTTTGTATTACATGTGTTTCAGTCTAAAGACATCTTACTTAATATATATTTCTTACAAATGATTAATTGCATGGTTTTTGAATAATTCAAAGCCAGGGACTTCAGAGGCCATTTGTGTTATGTAGGTTTGTTTGCCAATGTTCTTATAAAACAAGCCAGTCTCACTGGCGTCGAAAACCACTCTTCTATATAACCCTTTTCCTGTATAACACTTACCAGGTATTTTTAAAATTCTTCTGCAGACTCCTGATCCATAGAAACTAATATTTTTCATGCCATTATGGCCTTTTGAAATATGCAAGCCATCCAGCACTAGCTAAGTTTAATGTTTTCCTAACCCTGGGTAACATGACTTTGGCTTTCCTTCCAACGATGCTGTTCACTATGCTTTATTGGTCATCATTTCACAGATCCACAAATTTAGCTGCTTTCGCATCTTTTCCACAGCTTCAAGTACTATAGATGCTATTTTTTGTACTTTGTGGAGCAGCCTCATGTACATACTGACAAACTTCCTTCTTCTTTTGGGGATGTACCATGTTTCTGATTCATAGCACTGAATTTACAGCCAACAGCACTGTAACTCATGCCTGAACGAAGCTTATCTACCTTGCATTTTCTCCTTAACACACATCACAGCCTTCTTGCCCTCAGAACACTAAACAACACTTCAGCATTATGCTTCGGGATCATCTTCAACAGCAAAATCACCAACAAAAAGCACAAAAATGCAAAAAACGTGATACTAAATAGATCATGAAAAGAACACCTGCTCATAATATGAAACTTGAAACAAAAAGGCCTTATTCGACCTTGGCTTAGCACATGTGCACTGGGCAACAACTTTTCGCTGCTCTGTGCATGTTCTGGAATAACCACGAATGCACCGTCAGTACTGACTTTGAAGTTACAAATAAATTTTATTAAGTAGGTGAATTTGAAAATACAAAATATGAGAATAATGAGGATTAACTGTACGTGCATAATTTTAACTCCATCCACAAATTTAACCACACTATTTGATTTCACCCTGCCCCTAACAGGCTCAGCCCCACCCCTGACTCTGCCCATAACCCACCCAGTACCTCTGGTAATAGGTGTCTGAGCGCCCGCAGGTGGCCCCTGACTTGCGAAAGACCTCACGGCGCTTCCAGCCAGGGCCCAGGGCTGGGCAGTCCAGCCAGTCCTCAGCCATGGAGGCCACAGGAAGTAGCAGCAGCCTGCAAAGGTGGGAGAGGAGGGTGCATGGGGGAAACTGAGGCTCTAGGAAGGGACAAACTGTGCCCCAGGCCACACAAATCACTGGTGTCTATTACTGCTTGCCCAAGACCTAGGACCTGCCACAGGCAACCAGCCCATATATAGAAGAGAAACACCTCCCATTCTCACCCCATTCTTTCCTGTTCTGGGCCCAGGAGCTTCTCATTCCTCCCCCTTCTTAACCTGGTAACCTCCACAGCTCCCATCTTCAACTTAAGGGTCCCTGTTCCTTATTCTCAGTATGCTGACCCCTTAAATCCTCTCCATCTTCAGATTGAGAGCCCATGATTTCACTCTACTGCCAACCCAGGAACCTTTCATTTCCCCCCCCATTCCTCCCTGTCTTTGACCTACACGTCCCTATCCCTCCCCTTTATCACCCTAAGACCCCCATACTCTCCATCCTTATCCCGAGGCCATGATTCCTCATGCTCTCGGTATTCTACTTTAGTGTTCTTCCCTCCTGCTCCTCCCCTTCCTTGACCCACAAGTTACCAATTTCTTTCCTTTAGTGTTTTAACCATTCCATTCCTTCCCTGTCTGATGTCCTCTTATTCTGCTACTTCAGTGGTATAGCCTCAACTTTCTCTGTGTGAGAGCCCCCAACCCTTCCACATCCTTGGCCTGAGCAGTCCCTTATTCTTTCCATTCCTCAGCTAGAAGCCTCCCATGGCTCCCCCTTCCCCAGCTCAAGAGTTCCCACTTATTTTCCCTCTCCCTCAGTGTTCTGACCCACAATTTCTCCCCAATCTCAAACCCAAAGCCTCCCTATTCCTCTCCTCTACAGCCAAAAAGTTCCCCACTCCTCCTCTTCAACATTCTCACCCTATATTCTTCCTAATCAGCCTGAGAGACCCTGATTTCTCCCCTTAGCATTCTGAACTTTCCCCATTCCTCTCTGTTCTTATCTCAGGATCATGCCATCCCTAACTGTCAGCCTTCTGATATCCAATTTCTCCTCATCCTCCATGTGAACACAACCGCCGTCGCTCCCTTTCAGCATTCCAACGCCCCCATTTCTCTCTGTCCTGAGGGACCCTCATTTCTCCCTCTCAGAGTTCTGAATCTCCGTTTCTCTCTCCTTAACTTCAGAGGCCCCGATGCCTCCCCTCAGCGTTCCGAGCTCTCCCATTCCTCTCCGTCTTCGTCCCAGGATCCCGACACTCCTACCTGTCAGCGTCCTAAGCCCCATTCCTTCCCGTCTTTCGACTAAATCTCCCTATTCCTCCCTTTCAATATTCCGAAGCCGCCATTCCTCTCCCTCATCGGCCCGAGGGCCCTTCATTCCTCCCCGTCAGCGTTCTGAGCCTCAATTCCTCCCCATCCTACGCCTGAGTGCTCTCCCCTTCCAACCCCACGGCTGTCTCACCAGCTCGGCACCAGGCCGGCAGCTTCCGCCTTTCTAGGCCCGTGGATTCATGGCGAGGGTCCCTTCTGTGCCTCCCGCCTTGCCTTACTCCCCTTCTTCCTCCTCTGCCGCCTCCTCTGAAGCGGTAGCTGTCGCCTCCGCGGCTGTTCGTTGCTCCCGGAACCGGAAATCCAGTGCCTGCCTCTCGGGCTCCGCCCCCGACGAAACACCTGCGCGCCAGCGCCTCAACGGCGCGCGCCCTTAGCAGGGAGGCTCCCGCGCCTGCGTGCTGACGTTCCACACCGGAGCGCGCCCACGGCCGGGACCCGCAGCGCCTGCGCTCCTCGCTTCCCCAGCCGGCGCGTCCTCCCCATGCGGCCTAGTTTGCACATGCGCTCTCCAGTCCCACGCTAAAGGGGCGCGGACGGTAGGGGTTGAGTCTGCGCTCTGCGTTCCCTCTGGCCTCTCCAGGAGTAACCCACGGGGGCGTCGCAAGGCTGGGGTTGCGCCTGCGCACTCCCTTGCCCAACCGGGACCCTCCTCTCCCACCTCTTTTCGAGGTCGCGTCTGTGCTCACTGGTCCCTGGGGACATCTACCCCAGGCCTACTGTGTCCCGCACTCTCCTCCCCGCTGAACAGGCGGCTCGCGGAGACGAGTTTTCGCCGCGCGGGCAACGGCTGACTCCGCGGACACGGGGAAGGGGGCGGAGCCGCGCCGCAAGTAAACAGAGGACACCCAGCGAGGGCGTGTCCACGCCGCAGACTGCAGAGCTGGAGTGGGCTCCTGTTGTATACGTGTCCCACAAGAGGGGTTTGCGGGAAAGGGAGCGCCTTGTGTCCATCGCCGAATACAACTCTGGTCTGGATAGTATGAACACACACAGGAGTGGGAAGTCAGCCACACAGGACTTGTGCTGAGTGTATACCCACTGTCCCAGAGAGGCTGAGAATACAGGACACGACGTCAGGTCACATCCCCACAGCCTAAGGGAGCACAGAGTGAGTGCTGACTATATACTCACAGCCTATGCATGCACTGCAGCCCCTCCGGGTTACAGGTGTGCCACCGCCCATCTTATCCAGGGGTTTGGGAACACAGTTGCAACTGGAGCAAGCGTAGAGACAGACCATCAGAAGTTATCTTCCTTGCTTCTTCAAAATTTTATTAACAAAATCCAGGGAGGGGGGAGACAGAGGTGAGTAGACTCCACAGTCCCACCCCGGCAGAGAAAATGGAGAAACAGAGGGAAATTTTGAGACTCTCTGGTAAGGGAAGATGGCCAGTCAAATGGTAGATGGGCACAGAGAGAATTAAAGAAACATGAACAGATGAAGGAGGAACGAACACACGGGAGGCTCAGGGCAGCTTCCCCAACTGGAATGAATGCAGGGTGTGGGGGTGATGTGGGCCGGTGAGGCTCAGCGGTCAGCACTGGAGCGCAGGTCGGTAGTGAGTGGGTCATGCTGGATTGTTTGGTGCAGCATCAGGGCCAGTAATCCTGCCCGGTTTGTCATGGCTGTACGCACATTGCGCTCCTGCTCAAACAGCTCATCCAGCTTGTACCACTGCCAAAGGAGTGGAAGGTGCCATGAGAAGGGGCTCCTGAAGCCCCACCTGACTGACCCCGACTACATCCAGCATCAAAACCTACCACACGCACGCGCTCCAAGTCCACTTCAGCACGCCGCAGCTTCTCCCAGCAATAATGGCGATTGCACTGGCGCTTGGGCAGGCGGCAGAAGTCACCTGTAAGCTCAAAGACATCACGTACAAGGGGGCACCCGCACACCTCATCAGCTGGCACCTGCAGGGAAACCAGGAATGAAGACGAACAAAACTGGTGAGGGAGGAGAAACAGGAATAGGTGCTCAGGGAAGGAGAAGGGAAGGAATGGGAAGTTCAGGGGAGAGTGAAGAGGCATGGAAATAGGAGGAATGGACAGTGAAGAAGCAGGGAAAGGGGGAGGAACAGCAGGTGATGAGATAGGAAAAGGGAAAGGAACAAAGAGTGAGGAAGCAGAGAAAATGAGAGAAATGGAAGTGGTCAGGCAGAAAAAACAGAAGTAAGGAGGGGAGATGAGGAAGGAAAAGATGAATGTGGGACAGGGAGGAGGGCCAGAGTCGGGGGAGTTGAGGAAAAATCTTACTTTGGGGTCCCGTGAGTGCTCAGGGCACAGCACCTGGAGCCGCTTACAGTATGTTTTGCTCTGAGGATTGTAGACATCACAGAAGAGTCGTGTGGCCCTGGGGGTTTGGAGTAGAGAGAGGGTAGTGGAGGGAGAGAAGGAAGAAGGCCCTCTTATCCTTGCCCATGCCCATATTCTGCCCCAGCTCCATACACACTCCACTTTTGACCCCAGCCTTAACTCCCCTAACTCTGCATGGCACCCTCACTTACCCTTCAATGCGTGTGGGGTACATGGACCCAAAGGACGTCTGGCTCTCATACTGGAGGGATGAGCACAAATGGACAGAACTGTGGATGTGTGCTGCACACTGGCCCAAGACACCACCCGGACAACAAATCTGTCCCCCACTGGCCCACTGATATTCCCACACCGTCCACCCCCTTAGGCTGACACCCTGACCTTGGCGTAACAGCGCTCCATGTGGCGCAAGGCAACACGTGGGTTGATGGGGTGCCCACAGGAGACGCAGAAGATCTGCAAGTCTGTGTCATCACTGTCACCCTCGTTGCTCTGTGTGGGGTGGAAGGAGTGATGAGGCCAGGAGGGACCAGGTGCTGGGCCCGGCCCTGCCACGCCCATGCTTGCTCACCTCCTCATCCTCACGCACAGCCTGCTGCTTGGCACGAAGAATGATGGCCTCAAGTTCATGGAATCGGCGCTCCATTTCCTGAAGGCGGGTGCGGGCACTCTGCTGCTCACGACGAATGCGTTCCAGCAGCTTCTTGCCATGCTCTTCAGCAATACAGGGGCTCTGCTGCCACTGTTGGATTCGCTGGGGGAGGATCTCGTAGATGCGGCTGCAGGGAGACAGTGGGTATGGTGCAGGCAGGGAAGGTGGCAAACAACAAGATGAACAAGTGGGGTGATCAAAACATAGCAAATGGATGTGAGACTGAATGGTGAAAAGATAAGTAGGTGGCTGGATGGACAAGTGGGCAGATGGGAGCAACATGGATGGGTGAGTGGGTAGATAGATATGTAGGTATTTGGTTGACTGAATGATGAATAGGTGATTGACTGGTAGACATACAGAGAACTCTGCCCTACCCTGTACTTCCTGACTCCCTTGAACCCCTAGGAGTAACTCACTTGGCTGCCAGCTTCATGCCACAGTCATCCGAGCAATACTTGGAGCTGGGCTGGGCAGGGCGCACACAGCCAGGCCCCAGGCACTGCGGCAGTGATGCAGGGTCCTTGACATCGGCCCTCTCTGGGTGTTTCCATTTGTCCTTGTGCTTCTGCTTCTGCCGATGCCGCTTGTATCTCTCCTCCTTCTACAGGACAAGACAGGTCAGGTCAAGGTGGAGTGGAAGTCAGCCCCAGACGTCTCCCCCTCCATTCCAGCCCTTTCTGGCTCTTGCCCCATTCAGCCCCTGACCTCCGCCTCTCCCTCTACACCCATCCTCTGCCTTCCCATGCCCATTTTACCCTCTCCATCACCTTCTTCTCAGACTTCTTCTCCCGACGCTTCACATGCTTCACTTTCACTGCCCTCTTCCGCAAGGCGGGGTCCAGGAATGGGGACTCTTCTGTGTCACTCATCCAGGGCTGCAAGCAGGGCATGCACTGACGCACGAGCCCCACTCATGACAACCCACTACTCATTTCCCAAATCAGCCTTCCATACACTGCCTCCTCTCTTCTCATTAGGGATACTCTCTGCTTCTGTAACCTCCACCCTTCCACCATGGGATACTCCTGCCTGCTCACCAAGCCATGGTCATCAAAGGCCCCTGCACAGAAGTCCTGGTACAGGTCAGGATCCAGTGGTAGGTCCTCATCAGAGAGTGGCTCAGGCGTGGCCGTAGCCTCAGGTGGCTCCTTGACTGCTGATGATGCCACTGCCCCCTCATCTTCACGAATGCGCCCCAGCTTCTGTGATGGCTGTGGCTGCTGTTGGGTAGGCAGTGGCCGGCGGGGCCTTGGCAGGGACTCTGAGGGTGTCACCGGCGAGAGCTGCGGGGCAGAATCTCAGGACTGGCCCTGACCGCCCTGCCCGCATGCCCCGCCCCGCCCTGGGGGGCTGGACTCACCGAGGAAGGGAAGTACTTGTACGATTCCTGTGCCGGCAGGAGGAAGGCCCAGGTCAGCCCCAGGTGGATGGAGGGTGGCCTTGCCCTAGCCCTGCCCACCTGGCCTTGCCTCCTCAGACACACCTGCCCCCTACCCCTCACCACCAGGACATGCTCAGCTCTGCCTGATCTGCACTGACATGCCTGACCACCCAGAAATACTTGGCCCCACCCAGGGTTGGGGGTTCTCCTGCCAGCCCAGCATACCTGGTCATGCCCCATTCATCTGGACATGCCAGGCCCCTTCCCACCTATCTGGTACAGTCAGGCCCCACCGCACCTGGCCCATTCATGCCTAGCCTTAACCAGCCCTTCATGGACTGCCCCTCCCCATCCTACCCAGCTCTGCCCATGCTCACCCGGGCCCGCAGCTGGCACTGACGCAGCCGGCACTTCTGCCGGATCTTGTTGGGGCCTCCGAATTTCTTCATGTCCCGACAGAAGTCACAGTGGCCACAGTCCTCAGTGCGCCGGCATGCCTCACACTCGCCACACATGCGGGCTGACCGTTTGATCTGCTGCTGCTGCTGGTGATGCTGGAGAAAAGTACCCAGAACAGAAATCAGGGACCCAGGCAGAGCCGAAAATGGGACCACTTTATACATCCCAATCACTGCAACCACTCACCTGGCTGGGTGTGGCCACCAAGGGCTGCGGAGAGGATTTATGGGGCGAAGCAGAGCCCCGAGCAAGCATGGCCCCAACCCCTGTCCCTGACCCCGCCCGGCGCTGCAGGTCCGGATCTGAGACAGGCCTCTTGCGCCCTCCACCCTCATCCCGGGGCTCACTGCTGTCCCGCTCATTGCCATCCCGCTCGCGTGACTTCTTGTGCCGATAGCGTATCTCCAACTTGGGGTCTTTCTCTGTGGGGCAAAGAATGGGGCCAAGGTAAGTGAGCAGTGGCAGGCCTAAATGGTCCCAGAACCTCTTTCTTCTTCGTCTCTCTCTTACTGTTCCACCTACCTCCTGGCCCCCTTGCTCAAGGGCAGAGCTGCCCCTTCCTGTGGGATCCTCTGTTACCGCTCACAATGGAGTCCCTGTTCTAACTCCCAGACCAACAATCACTCTGCCCACAGACATATATCACTACTCCCTCGACTACCCTATTATGGCTTCTCCTCCCACCTGCCTTCCCTGTCCATCCCACCCCCCTCACCTCGGCACTCCCGACAGTACCACTCCCGGATGGCTTTGGCCATCTTCTCAGTGATCCGGATGCAATCCCCATGGAACCACTCATTGCAGTTGTCACACCCGCTGCAGAGGATGGAGCAGGTGGTGAAGACGTGAGGGGCAAGCCCCCCTGGCTTCACTCAAACTTGCCAGGTGTCACCCACCCCGCCACCCACCTCTCCTTGGCTCACATCATGAAGCAGTTGATGTCTGGTTTGCGGCAGATGCAATAGATGGGCGCGTTCTCCCCATTCTCGGACTTGCTGTCCTCCCCAGCATCTGGAGGCTCTGGGTCTGAACCATCTCCCTCCTGTGAGACACGCCATCGTGGCAGCGCATCCCTCCCTTACAACTCCGTCAGGGTTCAGCACAGACTCACACACGGCCTGCAGACTTCCCGTCGGGGCTCCCCATAAATCTACCCATCACAGGCTCCGCAGACCCCATCACTCGCCTCCGTTATCCCATTACTCGGCTTATAAATCTCCATCGCTCTGCCCGGACCTCCCATCACTCACCACCGACACCCAGTCACCATCCGCGCTCCCATACGGCTCAAGCAGACTACCACACACTGCCCCATGGCGGCTCCGCACAGACCCCGAACGGGGCTTCGCACAGACCCTGCAGCCTTTATTCCGCAGACTTCCCGCCACGGGGCTCCACAGCTCCCTCGTTATCTTCGCCCCCTGCCCCACCCCCTCCCCGTCCCACCCCCGACAACGGTTGTCCCCGGATTCCCTGAGACTCCTCATCCCGCTCACTACAGACCGCCCAATACGACTGGCTTCTCACAACCCGCGTATCCCTCTGCCCACAGAACTCCCCAGCACGGTTTTCCACGGAACTGCCATCCGGAGTCCCCCAGAAACTTCTATTGCGGACTCCATAATGGCTCACCACAGAACTCCGAGGTGGTTCACCACAGACCCCACCATTACTGCCCCCAGACTCCGGCTTCGGCTTCGGCTCACCACAGACCCGCGAGCGTCCGCCAGCCGACCCCACTGTTCCCAGCCCTACAGACCTCCAACGCCAAAGCCTTCCCCGGACCCCGTACTCACCATAGCTCCGCCGCTGGCACACTCCTTCGCGCCCCACGCCAGAGACCCGGGAATCTTCTAAGACCACTCCGCGGCGTCCGCGGCGGTTGCAAAGGCGCCCACTACTTCCGCTCCAGGTCACGCCTCCCAGGCACCGTACTCCTATTGCGCAGGCTCTATGCGTCGGCTCCGCAGCAAACAAGTAGGTCGCTCCCCTACAACCCCCAAATATTCTTCAGGCGTCGCCATCTTGGCTATCGAATCCGTATAGTGGTCGAATCCATACGTTCGCCAGGAACATGGCCGTGCCTGTATGCAGCTCTCTGAGGGCGCGGCCACCTTGTCAGTAGAGTCCGTACGGTGACGCTTGTACGGCCTCGAATTTACAGGCAACATGGCCGCACCTACTGCGCTGCTTCCTCGCAGATGTCGTCAAAGTGGAATTTGATTCCGTGAGGGAGCCGAGGCCGTACGATCCCAGGAGACACATGGCGGCGTCCTAGTCGCAGCTTCCGCGTGGACGTCGCCATCTTGGAAGTCGATTCCGTACATGGGCCAATCGTCCTCGAGAGAGGTTCACGCGGAAAACGGCCGTTCCCGAAACATTACGTGGATCAAATCTCATTCCGTTATTCCGTTCAGTCACTTTCCCCTTCTATGTGTGTTAATGGGGCGCCGGGAGGCTGTGTGCTTTGCGCCGTGAAGGAAACCAGTCCCTATTGTACCCCGACTTCGCCTGCCATCACTCTTTCCGACTCTCCTGTCCGTTTCTCAGCGGGACCTGGCACTGTTCAGCTTTTATGTATTTTATTTTTATTTAAAGACAATTCTTAAACTAATTTCAAAATTTAGTTCTGTAAGCTGCATAAACCTAACAGTATAGCACCGTTTACTTCTCCATTCCTTTATTGTTGAACGTTTATGACATTTTCAAATGTTATTCTAATAAAGTTCCGTGGAACATTCTTAAACATAGATCTATATGCTCATCCCTGATTATTTCTTGTGAAATTAATGTAGGGATAAGGCAGAAAAGGAAGGTCGAGAGAGCCTGAATGCAACCGTTTTAACCAATACCAACCTCTAACCACCCTAAACAATGAAGTCACCAGCAGGTTGCAAGCCCATGACCCTCCAAAGATGGATAAATTACTAAACCAGATGCCTTACAAACTGTGCTTACCTTTCTATGACAGCAGTTTATGATTAACCTTTATGGCCTGACTATAAGACAGTGCTGGTCACCTACATCTCACCGGGTTTTTGAACATTTAAAAAACTTTACCATTGCCCGATACGGGTTCCCTTCACCCCCAGCTTGAGATCTGTGGAGTAGGATCTACTGTATGCCTCTATCACAATAAACTTCCCTGTTGCTAATTCGCTCCCACTTAAATTCTCTATGCAAAGCCAGAAACCTACTTGTCAAGTTCAAGGGGGCTTTCCTCCCTTCATTGGGACACCTCCTGCATCAAAATGTGATATATGAAATGGTGTTACTCTGGTTCTGAGTCTGAAATGGAGTCCAGAAGCCATTCTAAGAAGGACTACCTGCACTTCCTGCAAATTTGCAACACATACATGCATGCGCGCGCACACACACACACGTGTACACACACAAAACGAACTTGCCTTGAACCCTTGAACTGGGCCAAACTACAAGGACCACGCCATCCCGGAAAACAGCTGAATTTCACTAGTGCTGCATCTCCTGAACAATGGCCAGCGAACTATGGACTCGTGCTGGCCAGCCACCTCCATCAATGGTAATTCCTTAAAAACAACTCATGTAATCACCCTTAGCATCTTTTTTACTTCTCTAAAAAACCCCTACTTTCCTCCCTGTCTCTGGAACACAATTTGGCTTCTAGCTGAATCTATGTCTCCTGAATTGCAATTCCTAAAACCCCAATAAATTTTGTCTTACTGCAATGCTCCTTGATCATTTGCCTCTTTTTAGCTGATGTTCCTTAGAGATTAGGCTCTAAAAGTAGAATTACTTTGTAATTGAGTATAAATATTCTAAGACATGTTAAATAAAATTTGTAGGAGGCCGTTGGTTTGGACTAAGCTCCTGCACTAGGCCCAACCAAAATGGAGTTCCTCATGCTGAAGTTCAATGCCACCAATCCAACACTAAATTGTTTATCTGACCTCCTGAGAAATCAGGAAAAAAAGAGAGAGATAATAATAGCCAAATCCCCAAACAAGCCACTTTTAGCCAGCATAACACAGTCCCCTCAGCTTTAACCCTTACAAGAAAAGTAAACTGAAGTTACCTGATATTAACCAATCAGTTTTTTTTTTTAATTGTTCTGTTACCTTGTTCCCACCTTACAAAACTCACTGCTCTGCTATTGTCCAGGGGAAGCTTTCATTCCAGTTTGTAGAATGGGGTCTGCCCCAATTAATGAATTGCAAATAAAAGCCATTAGATCTATAATTAAATTTGTAGTAATTCTGTCCTTTGACAGTTGATACAAACATATATTTCTACCAGCAATGTACGAAGGTTTCCATATCAGATCTTTATTAGGTTGTCAGATTAGTGCAAACTTTTAAAATCATGCAACCCTTTCAGTAAAAAACTTTGTCAGCATCCACAGCCATATAAAAATACTATATATTCATTACTATACTAATATAGTACAAAATCAGAAACCACATAAAAAATAAATATTTAAAGGGATGAGATAAATAGAAACATCTTTGGTATTTTCTCAAACCCGCAGAACCATCTTAGATGCTGCCCTTGTGGAGCTCCTGATTTACATTATCGGTGCTCACTTTCATCCATGTGCAGCCGTGGTATGGACATGAAGAAGCAAACAAAGATAAGTGAGTATTTCATTAAAAAGTAAATGTTTTGTGTCTATAAGTTTAGCTTGATGATTACGGTAATAGTCATAATTTTAAAAACCTTATATTTGCTTAGTGCTTTATAGTTTACAAGATACTCTCATACATACCTTATTTGATCCTCGTAAGTGCCTTAGAAGGTGAATGGAACAACAGCATTATTTTCCCCACTCCACAGGAAAGTCTCCAGAATCACTTAGAGCAGCAGAAACCCAAGATCACATGGCTGGTTAACCACCTATTCAGGCTCTAGATCTCCTGCTGCCTGGCCCAGCTCACTTTTCCACGTCACACACTGCACATAGCATGAACAGCTATCCTGGGAGTATATGAGAGAATAAAAGCATTCAAGATCCCAGTGGTAATTCTCCAGGTATGGAATTTATATATTTTAAGTCTGGCCTGTGGGAGATGTGGGGTGGGGAAGTTAGGGAAGAGGCCCTCATTAGCTTTCCCCCTCTTCCAAATCATATCACACCTCTTTCTTTTTTTAAAAAATGTGTCCCTTCTTTCAAACCCATTTTCTTCTAGTAACCAACCTTCATGCATGTCAAAAAAAAATCTTTCCAAACCCTAACGAAAGGCATCAAGCATTCTTAAAAAACATCTTTATTGAGATATAATTCAAATACTATCAAATTCACCCCTTAAAAGTTTACATTTCAGTAGTTTTAGTATATTCATGTATGTGCATTCACTGCCTCAATCATTTTTCAAACTTTTTCACTACCCCAAAAAGAAACTCTGCACCACTTGGATATCACTCCCCAACCCTCTCCTCCTAGGCAACCACTAATCTACTTTCTGTCTCTCTCTCTATTTGCCTATTCTAGACATTTCATATAAATGGAATCATATAAATATGTGATCTTTTGTGACTGGTTTCTTTCACTTAGTATAATGTTTTTAAGGTTCATTCATGTTGTAGCATGTATCAATACTTCATTCTGTTTTATGGCTGAACAATATTCCATTGTATGGACATATCACATTTTGTTTATTCATTTATTGGTTGATAGACATTTAGGTTGTTTCTACATAATGGTTGTTATGAATTTTGTGGCTGTGAATATTTATGTGCAAGTCCTTGTGTGATACATGTTTTCATTTCTCTTAAGTATATAACTAGGAGGAGTGGAATTGCTGGGTCATACGGTAACTCTATGTTTAACTGTTTGAAGAAACTGCCAGACTGTTTTCTAAAGTTATATAAAAGTTTTACCATTTTATATTCCCACCAGCAAGGTATAAAGGCTGTAATTTGTCCACATCCTTGCCAATACTTGTTATCTGTCTTTTGGATTAGAGTCATGCTAGTGGGTAGGAAGTGGTATCTTACTGTCGTTTTGATTTGCATTTCCCTGGTGGCTAATGATGTTCAGCATCTTTTCATGTGCTTATTGGTCATTCATATATCTTCTTCAGAGAAATATATAGTCAAATACTTTGCCCATTTTTTCATTGTTATTTGTTCTTATTATTAAGTTGTAATAGTTCTATATATATTCTGGATACATGTCCCTTATCAGATATGATTTGCAAGTATTTTTTTCAATGCTGTGGGTTATCTTTTCACTTTCTTGATGGTGTTCTTTGATGCACAAGTTTTAAATTTTGATGATTCCAATTTATCTATTTTTTTCTGTTGTTACTTGTGCTTTTGATATCATATCTAAGAAACCATTTCCCAACCTAAGGTCATAAAGATTCATGTTTATGTTTTTTTCTAGGTTTTTTTTTTTTGGGGGGGGGGACTTAGTGCTCTGTCCCAGGCTAGAGTGCAATAGTGCCATCATAGCTCACTGCAACCTTAAACTCCTGGGCTTAAGTGATTCTCCTGCCTCAGCCTCCTGAGTAGCTGGGACTACAGGTGTGTGCCACCATGCCTGGCTAATTTTTCTATTTTTTGTAGAGACAGGGTCTTGCTCTTGCTTAGCCTCGTCTCCAACTCCTGGCCTCAAATGATCCTCCAGCCTTGGCCTCCCAAAGTGCTAGGATTATAGGTGTGAGCCACTGCACCCAGCCTTCTTCTAGGAGTTTTATAGTTTAAGATCTTACATTTAGGTCTTTGGTCCATTTTGATTTAAATGATCCATTTTGAGTTTTCTATATGGTGAGGTAGGGGTCCAACTTCATTCTTATGCTTGTGAGCATCCAGTTGTTCCAGCAACATTTGTTGACTATTCTTTCCCCAACAAATATTAATAGTTATGGTGCCCTTAAAAATCAATTGACCATAAATATGAGGGTTCATTTCTGGATGCCCATTTCTATTTTGTTGATTTATATGTCTATCCTTACATCAGGATCGAGCATCTGTATATGTCTTGATTACTGCAGCTTTGTAGAATTTTGAAATTGGGAAGCATGAGTCCTCCAAATTTGTTCTTCTTTTTCAATATTATTTTGGCTATTTTGAACCCCTTAAATGTCATATAAATTTTAGGATTGCTTGTCTAATTTTGCAAAGAAGTCAGCTGGAATCCTGACTGGGGTTGTGCTGAATCTATAGATCAATTCGGAGAGTAGTGTCATCTTAATAATATTAGGTCTTCTGATTCATGAACATGGGATATCACCCTTTCCTCTTAAAGTTTGAGCCCTGACTACTGGTCCAGTAGGGCTGGGCCGGGCCTGAGAGTGGAAGCAGCTGTACAGGTCTCCAGGGTCTATGGCCCAGGTCACTAACGAACTTCCTGATCTTGCTTCCTTCCTCATCCCCATCCCCACCGCTCCAGGATTCCCAAAATGAGCGTAAGGCCCTCCCTTCACCTCGTTCTGTCCCACAAAGCTAAAAAGCCGTCTTTACATTGTCGGGGCCTCTGGCACAGGCAGCAGCCGCCACACAGTCGGGATCCCACAGTCGCAGCGGCCAGTGAGGCCCGCTTCAGGGGCACCACCTTCTGGTTGCCATGGATACCACGGTATCAAGGATCGTGGCTAGACTGGTGCGTGAGTCCGGCCGGAAGTGGGCGTCACCACAGCAACCAAGGACGCCGAAACTAGCTACTTCCTCTTCGCACTGAGAAGCTGAGTCTGCGCGATCGCCATCTCAACCTGGGCCACCCTCCCGGATATTTTCCGGGTTCTGCCTGGAAGGCAAACGAACGTCTTTCCTATTGGAAAAGTCGCAGGACTTAATGCAACTTTAATTGATACAGCTTTTTGTGCCTTATAAAAGGTATAAAGGTCTGTTTAGATCTCATCTTGTTCCAAGAGCGTATGGTTGGGGCTGTCTTAGCACGTCGGGAAGATTCTTGCTATTTTGCTATTTATTGTACTGGCTTAAAATGGGGGTGGGCGGGCAGGTGCGCCCCTCTCGGAGTGGGCGGGAGAGCGCAGCGGCCGCAGTGGTCCCCTCAGGTCCCGGAGCAGCTGCAGCCCCCGCCGCGTCCCCTCGGTTGCCTGTCTGCCTGCACTAGGACGTGACTCCAGTGAGAGCTCGGCATCCCGCCGAGGAGCCTCCAGAAGTCGGGTTCCGTGTGGGGTCGGCCAGCCCCGTGGAGCGTATCCGACCCCTGCGCCCACTCCTGCGAGGATGAGTTTCCGTGTGGCAATCCCGCCGCCCGGCGGCCAGCGCTCACCCGGAGCAGGAGGGGCCTCGGCTCAGCGACAGGAGACCTGGGTTGTCCCCGAGCCCGCGCCATCCGGGGAAGTCCCCCGCAAACACTGCCCACGACCACTTCGCCGTCGCGGGGAAAGCCGGGTCTGAGACTCGAGCCTCCGCCTCGCGTCGGGAAAGGCAGATCGCAGAGCCCGGCCCATCAGGCTCCCGTCCGGGGACCCGCGGGACGAAGAGCGCCCTAATGGCCGCGGAGTGACCTCACGGACGGCAGGGAGGGCGTCACGGGCCTCAGGGTCTTTGACACAACCTGGTGCAGGAGGGTGAGAAAAACCGCCACTTGGGCAGGCCGAGTCACCGGTCCCGTGAGCAGGAGACCTAAGCCCTTTTCTTCGGGAATCTGACGCTATACCTAATTGTTTGATGTACTACAAGGTGGTTTTCCAAAGTGCATCCTTTTACATTCCTACCATCAGCCGCTATTCCCTCTACCCTCGTTGAGCCTTGAGTACTAGGACAGGAGGAGGTTCACAGGTGGGGGAGGCTGCTGCGGGATTATTGCTATTTTCTACCAGGCAAGCCTTTCACACCACAGTTGAATTTAAGTTATTGTCACCATGTGTCATCTTTTTTCCTCCCTAGTATTGTGATAAGACTTTGTCCCTCTGCTGTGTACCCTGACTTACCCTTTCTTCTACTGGTGGTTTAGGAAGATAAATGTTTGCAGCTTCAGAGTGTTTATGGTAGGCGTCTGTTAGGGTGTGAAGTCCGTAGGCAGGTGAGAAAGAATTCTCAGAGTTTAGGATAGAAAGAAGCGAAGTTTATTTACTCTCTCCGGAGAGAGGGGGCACAGCGCCAGAAAATAAAGAGTCGCTGGCCCTGAGGCCAAACGACTCTGACTCTTGGTTAGGTCAGACTGAGGAGGGAAGCGGGGATTTAAGACTGTAGCCCAGTTAGCAGAAGACAGCTGAGAAACTGCTGTGTTGGCGTCTTCTGTTTCTCACGTAGCAGGCTGATAACAGAAATTACTTTCTTCTTTCCTTTAGATAGCGCGTACTGTCTCTTCTTGAGAAAGCATGGGGACTTTGCACTCCTACTGTCCGCTCAGAAACTTCAAGGCCGTTTAGACGATACTCAAAAACCTTTTTACAGGCAGTGAATTTTTGATGACAGTCCATCAGATAGTCTACCCTTTCCTCCACTCTCCCGGAAACTCTTTTCCCTTTTGGAATGTGAATTGGCCAGCTCCTGCGAACGTTAATGAGGGTTTGCACCTTCTTTTGTTTGCTCAGCTTCCTTTAATTGCTAAACATCTCTGTAGGAGTGATATTCATGTCACTAACCTTAGAGGCAGGGTTTATGCTACTCTAAGTGGCTGCCCGTTAGAAATTTATTTTCTTGTTAGCTGTTAGCAAAACCGTTCTTTCAGCTTCCATGTTATGTCTTGGCTTTGCTTTGTGTTGTTTTAAAAACTGTAATTGTTCCAAATTCTATAGGTCTCAAGCATAGCAGGAGATTGTCTGAAAACAAAGAACCAAAAAAGAAAAAAATCATTTTTGTGTAATTTGTTTGAAATATGATAGTGTTTTAATTTAATATCGGCAGTTTTTTTGTTTGGATTTTAAAAAAACAAATTATCACTATAAAACTTTGTTCTTAAACATGTTATTAGATGTAATTCAATATGAGTTTACAATATGTGCATTTATTTTTACTCATTACATAAATGAGTTTTTTTGAGAAGTAGTTTGTAACACCACAAAGAAACATGGCAAACAAAGATCTCTGTTTTCCTTTGAATAAATATTTTCCACAAGCAGCTGCCTCAGTCCATCAGGAAGAATCTTTGGTCTAGCCCCTTGTTTCTGAAGAGAGAGCAACACAGGAAGTGCCAAGTTAAAGTTTGCATGGATTGTGTAAGACAACATAAATGAGAATTGCAAGGCTTCCACGTGACCGCCGCCGAGCTCTGGCGGCGAAGGCGACATGCGTCCCGCTGTTCCTCCGGCTGGCGGCGCGCGGGCCAGGCGCCACCAAGATGAAGGTGGAGGAGCCCAGCGCGTTCCGGTGAGCGGCCTCGCGGGGCGCCTTGGGCCTGGGGCGGCCTGGGCCAGTTCCCCCTGATCCTGGCGCTTCCCGTAGGGTGAACAACCTGTTCTTGCCCCAGACCAGTGGTCTCCAGCCCAAGAGGGCGCCTTCACCCGTGTCCGGGCGCGTGCACCTCTTCTGACTTTCTGGTACAAGTATGAGTTCTGCCCGTCCCACAACGTGACCCAGCAACGAGCGACCCTCCGCGGGAACACGTACAGCGGGACTCTCTGCCTTTAGCAGGCACCTTCGCGGACATGGGCATGTGGATGCGGGACGGCGACTCCTGCCGCCCCCGGAGCCGGCAGAACAAGTGGGAGCTTACCCGTGGAAAAGGCAACCGACTGGCCCACGAGTCTGAGCCCACCACTTGCGTCTACTCGCTGACATTCGAGACCCCCCTCGTCTGCCACCCCCACTCTTTGTTAGTGTACCCAGCCCTGCCAGGCACTGCAGCGGCAGTGGGACCAGCTGCAGCCAGACCTGGCAGATGAGTTGATCACCCCCCAGGGTTATTAGAAGTTGCTAAAGGCACTTTTTGAGGACACGGCTATTTAAAGACTCCAGGAGAAAATGAACCCACGCAGCAGGAAGGCGATCCTAAGGGCCTGGGGTTTGAGACCCTGGAAAACTGCCCAAAGGCACATAAAGAACTGTCAAAGGAGAGAAAAAGGCTTAAAGGTTTGCTCACCCAGCAGGGCATCCCCTACACAAAGAGCACAGAAACCTCCAGCTGTGAGCCCTGGGGCCACAAGACAAACACAGATAGACACACACACCCCCCAGGCTGCTGCGAGGCGATCCAGGACTATGTGGGGACTTCTTGAGACCCTGAACCTCGGGGACTATGGGCATGTGGCAGAGGACAAGGCCGCGGCTGCACCGCAAGCCCGAAAGGCCCACGGGCAAGTACACCACAGCAAAGAAGGCACGGTTCCTCTTGGACCAGGCGGGGACACTCCCAGGGACCAGCTGGCCAGTCTTAGTTTGTGCCCAGAGATGCAGACAAAATAACGATTCCAAGTTTTAATTAAAGAAAAAAAGAATTGCAGCTGGGAAGAGCTTTACTCAGTTGCTGAGCCGGACAGCCACCAGTGTGTATAGTGCCAAAAGGCACAGCAGGTCTAGCTACTGACCACCTACTGAGCACCTACAAGCACTTTGCAAATTGGCTTTAGGTATGCCCCTCCATCTGACAATAGGGACGATGCAGATGGCCATTGGTGAGAGGACAGTTGAAACTTGATCTTTTCCTTTTGGAGGGAAAAAGGGCCCCTATAGTCTGTTTTCCTGTACTTCTTTTTTTTTTTTTTTTTTTTTTGAGA
>CM052443.1:18030173-18054682 GCA_028533085.1 Varecia variegata | reverse complement strand
TCTGTGCCCGGCTTTGTGTCCAAATTTCCTCTTTTAATGCACACCACAGTCATACTGGATGAGGACCCACCTAACGACCTCACTTTGACCTGACTACCTCGGTAAAGTCCCTATCTCCAAATAAGGTCACATTCTGACGTGCTGTGGGTTGGGAAATCAGCATGTGGCGGGGGCACAATTCGACCCCTAAGGCCCCCTTGATGCAGTATTTCAGAAGGACCCCTCAGCCTCAGGCAGGTAGCTGGAAATCCCTATCCCTTCCTTTCTTCCCATCTTCCTTTTCTTGTCCTTCGATGGTTTTCAACCCTGTTGTACATTAAAATCCAAGGAGTTTTTTAAAACTTACAAGCCTGAAGCCCACCCCTAGACCAATTAAATCAGAAGAAAATTTGCAGGCAAACCTAACCCAAGAAGGAGGGGTTGAGGAAGGCTTCTGATGGGAGGGGATTCATTTGCTGAATTTTGAAAAAGGAATGGGAATTATTGAGATAGAAAATAAAGAGGGGTGTAGACAGAAGACCATCATGAGCAAGGACTTAGAGGTGTCAGACAACATGGATGGGCTGGCAGGGCTTGTGTGTGTCTTGGCGGGAGGGAGGGTGTCACATACCAGCACAGGAGCAACTGCTGCTGTCAGGTAAACTTCCAAGGAACAGGTGCTGAGAGATGACGCTGATGAGGCAGGAGGGGCCAGGGCAAGGGGGGACTTGGGCCTCATTGAAGGGGCCTGGGCTTCCATGTCAATTCAGAAAGGGAGGCTGAGAGCTGCCATCATGCCTGAGCTCACTCCTGACCACTGCATCCTGGCCTCCTGGTGTGGCTGCCCTCTTGACAGCTGAATCACAACTCTGATTCTACTTTTGTAAACAATAACAAGTGTGAGTGGACTGATACAAAAAGGATGCTGTTGTCAATTCCAAAGCTGCCCTGGATGGCAGTGAGTCAGGCTGGAGTGGAAGAGGCAGGACTGGAGCTGGGCTGGACCAGTGAAGTGGAGTGGGGGAGGTCAAGGCCCAGACAACAGTCAGGAGGGCAAATAGGAAATGCACTGTGTGCCAGGGGGGAGGGGAGGCGAACAGATAACATTGGGCCCAGCACTGAAGTACAGTACATGGTTTGGCAACATTGGGTATATCCCATGCTGGGTACAAGGGAAAAGGCAGAGGTGACAATCTGTGCCAGGGAAGGTCCTCTACAGCTTCAGCGGGGTCTGGTGAGGGAGAGCCAAGCCACGCAGCTGCAGCATATGCACGTGACCATGGGCAGAGGAGGACTGAGCTTCCTGCTTGACCCACCATCATGGCAGGGACACATGGGCTGCTCCCTGTGAGCACAGCCAGGCTCTGGGGGCGCTTGTCCACAGCTCAGACTCCTCCTGGGAGGCCTCGGCTTCTCTTACACACCAATAGCATCTGGGAATGTAAATCGACCATGCTTGGGTCTGTCCCCTCTGTTATAACTGTATTGCAATGTGTAGTGTGAAAGATTCCCATTGTAATTTGATCATTTTCTAGATTATCTAGGAAGTTTATTTGGAGGTTTGGGGTGCTCTAATGATGTATAATAAATCTTTGATGCAAAGATCTAAAATCTTGCAATTTATTATAAGCATCTTTGAAGTACATGAATTATTAATTTAGTTTTATATAAGGCTTATACACAAGATTTATAAATATATCTACCATACAGAATGTGTACTTCAGTATGATTGGTTGTGTCCACAGATAGGGTTCTTCCCAAACAGAAAGGGCCTCATTTTATAGACTTGGACATCATAATGGCAGTCAATTAAATGAAATTCTCTGTTTTCCTTTTTCATTGCTATAATAATTTTTTCTTAAGGAAAAAAACTTTCAGAAGGTAAGCAAGAAAAATACCTTGGCCTAGGAGATTGAAACATATTCAGCAAAATGAAAACGTTGATGTAAATGACATAGAAAGGGTCCTGTCTGTCTCTCCTGTGGCCCATTATAAGAGATCTGATTGGTAGCTGCTTTCACAATTAATTGGTTCTGGAAAATTTGGCAAGCCTTACTGTTCTCTACCTTAAAAATTGGACAACTGCCCACTTTGCAAATACCAACATAGCAATATTCTTTAAAGTAGATACTCTATGGAATTGTGTTATAGCAGCCTGAGCTGACTAACACAGTGTGTGCTTCATTTAAGTATATTGAAAATATAGGAAAAAATCCTATAACACAAATGCTTTGGGAAAAATCTCTATCAAATAAAAGACGTAGTTAAGTAACTTATTATAGTGCTTGATTTCAAATATGTATATACCAAGTATTGATGGCTGTTTTGAGAAATATTTTATGAAATTCACAAAGTATGCCAGTATGTGAATGCCATAATCTAAGTGCTTGTGCTGTCTTTCATTTGCCCCTCGAGATGCACTTCCATGATTTCCATCTAGCCCTCGACTCAGTTGGGAGCGGGTGCTGTCCTACATGGACTGCTTCAAGGGTTCTCTTAGCCTTCTGGCTTCAGGTTAGGTTCAGCCAACAGGGGTGGAGGTTATCAGGGAAAGGTCCATAGGTGGGAGGAGAATGAAGGCAGTATTTATTCTCCCAATGGGGGTGCTCAAACTATACCAATGGCCCAAGTCCCTGCCTGGTGCAGTGACCTCTTCCCTGCACCACCTCCCTACATGACCTGTAGTCTTTGTGCTTAGAGGTAATAACTGTTCCCTGAGATTGTGAGCCCCAGGGAACCGCACCATCACTTGTTACCTTCCATACACTGCCCACACATTTTAAGTAGTTCTTTTTATTAAATTCTCCTCCAGTGATCCCATTTGAGTTTTCCATCTGTTTCCTGCCAGGATCTTGAAAGATACAGCATGTTTACTCTTTTCCTTTGTGTGAATTAAACACACAGCAAAAGGTGCTAAAATAAAATCTCTGGTTATAAAAAGCTGGAGAAATTCTGTGCTACAAAGCTGCTCTATTAATACGTCTCTTTTCCCTTTTCTTTAAATACAAAGCAATGCTCTAATTTTCAGTTAGGCCAGAGTCTCTCTTGAGATCAGTTCACCCACTGATGATGTCAGGGTTTGAGGGGTTGTTCAAACATTGTTATTGCATATCCCCTTATATAGCAAACATCCCCTAGAATGTGTGAACTAGGAAGAGCACAGATTTTCTTACTATTATTGGAAAATTGTTAAGTAAGTTTTGTCATGTGTGTCTTTGCCCCTTCCCCTCAGCAGGCAGCTGGCCCTCTAATGTTGTCCTCTTGTTCTCTAAACACATTCTGTCACATTAAAATGCTAGATTCTGGCAGCTAGAGACATAAAAGTTTAGCCTTTCATAGTAAAAAAATTATATATATAGGCTATGGACTGAATTGTGTTTCCCCAAAATTCATATGTTGAAGCCTTAACTCCCAATGTGACTGAATTTGGAGATACAGCTTTTAGGAGGTAATTAAGGTTAATGAGGTCTTAAGGGTGGAGCCCTAATATTATAGGATTGGTGGCCTTATAAGAAGAGGAAGATCTCTTTCTATCTCTCTCTCTCCTCTTACCTCTCCCCACCATCACCACCACATGAAGACACAGTGAGAAGGCATCTGTCTGCAAGTCACCAATGAGGGGAGGTACAACAACAATGGCAGCCAGGCTTTTTGTCTGCACCTCTGTGATCAGGAGCAGCAATCCGTGATCAGAGACCAGATCCCAGATATTTGCAGGACAGAGTTGTTTTTGCCCACCCTGGCTCCCACAGGTTGTATGCACCCTACTCCCAAAATACATGCATAGCTGCCTGTCATGGGACTGGGGGTGGAGAATGGGTAGCTACTCCTGTACTAAGAGCTGAACTGATGGAAATTAACCACAATTTACCCTTCAAGCCTTCTTGTGAAAGTTGCAAGCTTTCAATAGACTCCAGAATTCCAAAATCATTACATCAAATAGTTTCTGCCAGTACAATTGTTTTCTAGGTGGGGAGACAGATTCTGGTTCCTTCTATTTTGCCATCTTCCCAGAATCCTCATAAAAAGTTTTAAAAAGTAATAAGTCTAAACAGCCAAAGCGTCTATATTTGCCTACGTATGGGTGCTAAAATTTTCTCCCTCCCTCCTAGGATCTCTGGCTGGCACTGACATAATACAGATTAACAAGAGAAAAGCATACAAATATTAATAACTCTTTCACATGTACATGATAATCCTCACAAGAAAAATGAAGACCCAAAGAAACAGTTAGAGCTGGACGCTTACAAACTGAATTGGACACAGAATAGTAAATTGTGAAAATATGACAAGATAAAGGGGCTTATATTAGGGCAGTTAATTATGGAGAAGTGACTAGGAAGATAAAGGTTAGTTCAAGATTTTGTAAAGATTTCTCTCAGCCTCCACTTCCCATCTCTAGTGATATATCCTGTTGGTATAGTGAGGACACCGTTCATATGGGATTTTCATCTCCTGCTTTCAGGAAGAAAAAGGAAGGCCAGTGTATCCTCTTTGCATCTACTGTTTTTTAAGTACCTTTATCTCAAAAGAATCAATGTGCTAGAATGGCATATTTTGAGGTGGCATATTCTGAACGCCTTCACTTACTCAGAGACTATACTTATAAATAGAACTCCTACAGTCTTGAGGACGAAATGTAATTGTCCAGATTAAATTTTTTTTAAAAGATTTTTTCAGTCTCCCTTGGAGATTGTGAATGACCAGTGAAAAGCAGGTAGAAGCCATTGGGTGTGGCTTCCAGGAAAAAAGTTTTAAAGGGGCTGGTTCAGCTGGTAGGTAAGTCTATTACCCTTGCCTCTTCCTCTTTTCTGCTGCCTGAGACAAAGACCTGATGACAGGGACTGGCAATCTTAAGACAAGAATGCATGATACTATGGATGGTAGAGCCAAAAGATGAAGGGAACTTAGTGAGCTACCACTCCAGCCCTGGGATGCTTTTCCATTTTCTTTTTTGTTTTCAACAGGGAGAATTAAACTTTTGTTTTTCTTCTTTTAAATTTATATTTGCCCTTACAGAGGCTGTAAGCCCCAGGAAGACAGAGTCCCTATCTTTTGTTCACAAACTTGGCTGCTTTTTGGAATTATATGGGATGTTTTTGTAACAGGGGTAAAGGTCTGAAAAAGGGCAATGAAATGTTCCACAAGTTCTCTCTTTAAACCTCGCCCCCGCCCCCTTTGGGAATTAAAACTTGCATTCCTTCCGGAGGCCAGTGATCAAAGGGGCAGAAAAATGTTCTTTGATGTTTGTTTTCTATTATCTTAAACCACAGGAGATAGCTCAACAGAATTGTCCAGAATTGTCCGGACAAGGGTCATAAGATCACAAGATAGTTGTCACTGGAGATAAGGTTGACATAACCCAAGACTGAAACCAGAAACCACTGATTAAGTTAAGCAAAACAATAGCCCAAAGCTGCAACACGTGACACAAGTTGGGTAGACCCGAGCCCAACTCCGGTCCCCTGCCCTTTAAAAAAACCCTGTTTTTCTGCTTGAAGTCAATATGGTGGTCTTTGAGATGCTAATCTCCTGCCCTACCCATTTGCTGGCAAACTAATAAACTTCTCTTTCCTTTTTTCTCAAACCACTTGTCCTCATTCTTCGTTCTCATTGATTGGGTCTCGAGGACAAGTACTGACCTTTAAGGTAACATTTTAAAAAGTACTAAGGTTTGGGCCTCACCTCTCGGGTGTCAGATTTCATTGATTTAGGGTATGTCCTAGGCTTTAAGTTGTAAGGCTGCCCCTAGTGGCTCTAATGTGCAGCATTTTGAGAACGACTGTTTTAGCTCGCCATTGTATCCCCAGAGCGCTTGGCTGGTCTGGGGTCAGTACTAGGTGACTGAGATCAACCGAGACCCCCTGGAGTAGGAGGGGCACCGCCGCGGCAGCCTTTAGCCGGGAAGCCGACTCTACTCCTACTTTCCCCCGCCCCGCCTTTTCTCCCGGCCTGGCCCCGCCCCCGGCCCCGCCCAGCTGTGGTCCCGGATGACGCGAAATCGCGCACAGGCCGGGAGCCAGCATCTCGGAAGTGCGGCTGTGCGCCTGCGCAATGCGGGGATCCGGCGGGCCGTTTGAATTTTTTGTCCTCAGCGTCTAGTCTCACTATCACGGGCTTGCGGCGGAGAGTTGGGTGTCTGCAGCTTGCGACCCAGCTGTGAGTAGGCGGTGTACTCGTGGGCCGGCTTGAGGTTGGAGTCTGGGTGTTGGGGACCTCGCCTTCGGAAGCAGCCCGAGGCATTGCTTGGGGCATTGGGAGCCGCGGGCCGTGCCCGGCGGGGCGGAGGACAGGACTTGACATTCCTCCGCTGTGTTTAGCTGCGGTGGCCGCTTTAGACCCGCCCCTTCTCACGCCCAGTGAACAGCAACTGAGTTCTTTCCCCTCTCTCTGCCTCTTACCGACCCCAAACTGTAGAGCCCCAATTCCCCACAGCATAGGAAAAATGGTTACCTGGCCCTTTTCTTTGAAATTATGGTGTTTGTTTGAAATGCGTGTGTATTTTGCGTTTTTAAAGAAAACACCAACGTTGTCTATAAGTAGTGCATTTGTCCTCTTAAATCCTTAAGGAAATGCCCTGGGTTTATCCCCTGTACACTGGTTTGGGATCCATTGAGTGCCGAAAGTTCCGAGATACAGTTTCAGAACTGTACTTTGGTTAGAAACTGAGTTGTGTAGAATTGAAAGAAATTGCTCTCGAGGTTTTGTACTTTTCCTTCAAGGAGATGTGATTTACTCAATATTTACCATTCCTGGATTTTGAAAGTGAACAGAAATTTGGCTTTTTTTTTTTTAATGTGTTTATATTTTCTTCTTCAGAGGCTTAAAGGATGGCCTCAGATCTGGAACAGTTATGCTCTCATGTTAATGAAAAGATTGGCAATATTAAGAAAACTCTGTCATTAAGAAACTGTGGTAAGTAAAACACATTCCACTGACTTTGTATATACAAAATGCATTTTGATTACTGTTCCATTTTGAATGATTATCTTATACCTGGTTACGTGAGTGTATCTTAGATAATTTTAGATTTTGAAGACTGCAGTCCTAGGTGCTGAAGCAGTAGTTCTTTTTCTAACCTCACTGTCTTTCTAAGGTACAGCTGTCTATATTAAGAGTTTACATGGTTCTTAGTTTTGCTATAAAGGAATACTTAAGTCTGGGTAATTTATAAAGAAAAGGTTTATTTGGCTCACGGTTTGCAAGCTATACAAGAAGCATGGCACCAGCATCTGCTTCTGGTGAGGGCTTCACAGAGGTTCCAATTAAGGTGGAAGGCAAAAGGGGAACAGGAGTATCACATGGCAAGAGAGGAAGGGGAATGCCCATTTTCTTTTAAACACCCAGCTCTCATGTGAACTAACAGGGAGAACTCATTGTGTGGGGAGGGCACCAAGCCATTTATGAGGGATCCGCCCCCATGACCCAAACATCTCTCACTTAGCCCCACCTCCAACATTGTAGATCAAATTTCAATGTCAGATTTGGAGGAGACAAACATCAAAACATGGGTACTTGTACATTATTGCTTTTCTATATGTTTTGTTTCTATTTTATCTTTGTTTATAACAGGTCAAGAACCTACCTTGAAGACTATATTAAATAAAATAGGAGATGAGATCATTGTAGTAAATGAACTTCTAAATAAATTGGAATTGGAAATTCAGTATAAAGAACAAACCAACAATTCACTCAAGGTAATGTTTTTCTAATGAAGACACAGTAAAAAGGCAATAAATACAAACTCCCTAATCAACAAGTAATTCTTAAGGATTCTTTGTTTATAATGTTCTTAGCTTTATAAATTATTAATAGTATAGAGTGCCATATGTGTTTTGTTTTGCTGGTATAAAGGTGTTCATAGCATCACAGCTATTTCTTTCTTTATGCTAATGGCCAATGGAGTTGAACTTTACTAAAAAGGAGTGTTTTCTAAATAATTCTTGATACAGTTAATTTAAACAAACGATGTCCTGGTAGAGTGTTATATAAAGCAGTGGCCCCCAACCTTTTTGGCAACAGGGACTGGTTTCATGGAAGATAACTTTTCTATATCCATATCCATGGCCGGGGGGTTGGGGACTGCAGATATTGATATAAAGAATACCTGCCTTGGGTGAGGAGATGTGGATTCTCACCTTGACTATGTCCTTGGCACTCTCTGCCACCTTGAGAAAGTCTTTTTACCTTTGGGGTCTCAGGATCCTCATTTGAAAAATAATAGATCATACTGGACAGTTTCTTAGCTCCCTTATATTTCTACATTTCTGTATTTTTATAAAATGTAATAGAAGGATTCACCAGTAAAGAAAAGCTTGAGCCTCATTTACATGTACATTTTGTTCTAAATAAGACTTCTAATTGACTTCGCCTAATAAAAGTGCTTGTGTACTTCCTGATGGGAAAATACTCAACCTGTAGCATAATTGCCTCATGTTAGAGCCATCAAAGTGTTCAGTGGGATTGAACAAGGGACCTGTATGGTCTTGTTCAGCCTTTTATAATCCTTAATGTCTGCAAAGATTTTTCAGCTTAGGAATGGGCATGGTTATACCTATTCTACTATTAGTCAAAATGAAATTAGTATCTATGAACATCATTCACCTCTTCAAAAAAAAAGATGTCATACAAATTCAAAATGGAAACCAATATTGGTATTTCAGTTCTAACTTGCTCATGAATGTCCAGGGTTTGGTGTGGACCTAGAGAATATTCATCACAGAACTGAAGGCTGTTTGGAATTTCTATTCACATGATTGGGGGCCAGATAATGGGACTCCAAAGGTGCAGAATATTTTCCTTATTAAAATCTCTATGTGTTCATAGCCTCAAGTTCTAGTGGGAGTTAAATAAAGACAAAAAAAAAAAAACCCAGTTAAGATCAAGTAGAACTATTCATTAAGCTCGCATATATGCAGGTCAAGGATGGAAGTCATTCTAAGCAGCATTTCATGCTTGCCATCTGGGCAGGCATTATCCCTCTGATGCTGTCACACAGGTAACACTGGGGAACATTTGCTAAGTCAACAAAAGCAATTTACCAGAATAAAAAACAAATTTTTCATATGTTTCTTAGTTGCCTCCCAAGATTAAAGTATTTGGGAAAGACATAACTTCAGCCATGCTTTGTAACTGTAATGTGATTATAGTGATTGTTCTCTGAAAAGATCTAGTAGAGAAAATATTGTACCACCACACAAAAATACCTCTAGAAAACCAAAAGGCTCTTTTTTTTTATATTGCTACATTCAGTGCTTTTACACTTCATTCTTCATTCTCAACACTCACAGTCGCTGTGATTATGGCTCAGTCTTTCCTGCTCTTTAAAATGTCTTAAAACACACACAGGGAGGAAAAAGGCTTATTTGTGAATGTTTTTTTAAATTTTAGGAACTCTGTGAGTCTCTTGAAGAAGATTACAAAGATGTGAAACATCTGGAAGAAAATATTCCCTCCCATTTGCCTCCAGTAACAGTAACCCAAAGCTTGTAAGTATATTTATAATTGTTCTTGCTATCTGGATTTATAAGCCCATGCAAACAAATACTTCAGAGCTTTTTGTTCTTTCATGTACTTGAAGTGTTGTTGGTGATTATCCAATTTTTTGTCACATACACTGGAAACAGTATTTCCCCATATCTTCCCCAGTTTTCTTGTCCTACTATCTCTGAGGAAAACGTTACCTCTTTTTCCGTCAGCCTCAGCTTCATTGACATTTTAGGTGGGTAATTCTGTGTTGTGAGAATAGGACATTTAGTGGCATTCTTGATCTCTGCCCAGTAGATACTAGTAGCGTCCTTCCTCCCCAACCCAGCTGTGACAGTGAAAAATGTCTGCAGTCATTGCCAAATTCCCTCGGGGGGGAAAATCTCCCCTGACCCTGGAGAACTACTGCGTTAGGGTGAAAATAAGTTAATGAACTTCCTTCCCATCTTAAAAATAGCCAAAGGAATGATAAACTTACCTCTTTTTCCCCCTGAAACTTCCATCTTCTCTCTCTGTCATTCACTGACAATATATGTTTGTGCTTTGCCTTTCTCCCAGCAGCCCTAACACTTGGTTTTTGGCTGTCATTACATCACACTTATGAAATTGATTGCTTGAAGGTCACAAAGAGGTCAAAAATCCTTTTTCAGCCCTGATTCTACTTTTCAGATGTCATCTTGTTTACCACCTTTTGTTTTTGAAATTCTCTTTTCTGCACTGCCACTATGCTTTCTTAGTTGTCATCCCACATCTCTGACTTGGCTGCTTCCTTTTCTTCTGCCCTCCTTTAAATTATAGGTGTGTCCTAAAACTATTTTATTCATGCTTACCCTAACCCCAGTGTTAATGCTCTCACATGTCCAACTCCAGCCTTGACATGACATATAGTTCTGGTGATTTAATGGCTGCTGGGAATCTGATGAATGAGTTATTTTTCTCCCCAAACTGTGCATTTCTAAGACCTGGCTCTCTTATCACCCATCCATCCAACCACTGCTCCCCTCCTCCCTTCACCCAGACACTCTCTCTTAGCCATCACCTGTCACATTGATATCAGCAGGAATGTGGCCAGAGTATTAAGAGGAATTTTCTTCTTCTAAATTCTGTATGGCCTAGCTTCAGCTCTCAGGGATAGGTCAAAGCAGAACCTTTCTGTAGGTTGAAATGTAATTTTCAGCTGACTTATGCAGCAGGGCATGATGGAGAAGTCAGGTGCTTCCTCAGCACAGGGTCCAGTGAAGCAAGTACAGATGAGATTCAGCCAATCTCTCAATGGAGTCTCAAGTTAGGATTCACATAAGGATGATGGCACGATAGCACTGGGCGTCTTTATCTTGTTTTTCCTTATTTTTTAAAAAATTGTATATATTCGTGGGGTACAAGTGCAATTTTGCTACACTGATATATTGCATTGTAATGAAGTCAGGGCCTTCACAGCACCCATCACTGGAGCAACGGCATTGTACCCACCGGCAACCTCCCATCACCCATCCTCTCCTTCCCATCATTCCATACTCTGCTTCCGTGTGTACACATTATTTAGCTCCTGCTTATAAGAGAGCATAAGACATTTGTAAGTGTCTTTCTGTGTCTGAGTTGTTTCACTTAAGATAATAGCCTCCAGTTCCATCCATGTTGCTGCAAAACACATGATTTCATTCTTTTTTATGGCTAAATAGTATTCCATTGTGTACATAGACCACATTTTCTTTCCAGTTTCAGAACTAGGGAAGTCAGGAAAAGAAGCTGTTTAGAGGTTAAGTTCAACTTACACATACTGACTTTAAGGAGCCGGTGGGACAGCTGCTGAAGATGTTTATCATACATACCATGGTTTGCAAGTGTAAATAAATACACCATATTACCGAAGATTTGGGGCTAATTTTTCAATATTCCCTTCACTATTTAGATTTTCATGAACAATAGGGGTAGGGATAGAAACAAATGTTGGCAATAAAATTATTATTACAGGATGATTCATGCATTTAATATTGGTTATTTTCAGTTGGGAAAACTTTCCAGTATGCTGCGTAATTCTGACAGTTATCAATATGTATGTATATCTCTGTTCTGTAGTGATAAGGGGTCAGATGTTGACTCTGAAGAACCACTCAAAGTCAAGGAACCTGCACCCATAAAGAAACCCCCAAAAGAACAAAGAAGTATTAAAGAAATGCCATTTATAACTTGTGATGAGTTTAATGGTATTCCTGCGTAAGTATTTAAGAAAAATTTTAATGGTCAACTCTTTAATAATCAACATAGACTCCCTGGTGATCTAGTGGCTAGGATTTAATAATCAATGTACATGATTGTTTAAATCATAAAGCTTGAGTATATTAATTGGACTATGCTGTTTGAACATTGACCTTTTCTAAAATAGTTTTACATTATACTATGAAAATGTAAGAAATTTTTGAAGATGCTTAAAATCATGTTTTTTGTTTCATTGCAAAACCTCATTTCATAGAGAGATCTAGAGATGGATCAGTTTATTGCTTAGGTCTTCTCCAGGACCATTTTGTCGTGGTTTTCTTTGTTCCTTGTCTTGTCCTGCTCCTCCTCCTTTTTTTCCCTCCCTCTTTCATTCTCTGAATGAATAATAGTTTTTGTGTAGCACTAGAGTGCTATGAGTTGCATACTTTAATGGTAAAATTTTTCTTTCCTTTGCTCACAAATGTTTAAAAATGTTTAACTAAACTTACAATTAATCAGTCCATTTAAATCAGAATTTGAGAGCTTATTTTAAATTATAATGTTAATTCTCCATAGGTGGAGAATGGAGATTAATGCATCCAAACATGATTAGAGAAGATAAACACTGATGTGTTGTCATCTCTGTTTAATTTTTCAGCTCTTGAGGTGTATCTGGTTTATTTGGAAGTTAACATAAAGTTTTTTTTAGAAAGGGTACTATTGTTTTGCTACAATACAAAGTCATCATACTTATATTTTTCAAGGAAAGTAATTTTATATGATGATTGTTTTAAAAAATAATTAATTAACCATGTACTTTTCTATAGGTACATGAAATCCCGTTTAACCTATTGTAAAATTAATGAAGTTATTAAAGAAATCAACAAGGCAGTAATTAGTAAATATAAGATTCTACATCAACCAAAAAAGTCTATGAATTCTGTGGCCAGAAATCTCTATCATAGATTTATGGATGAAGAAACGAAAGATACCAAAGGTAAAATGGTAGCATATGTATACGTACATGTGAACTGTTTGGAGTACAAACTAAATCATGGGAAACACAGCTAATTCCAGAAAATTCTAAATCTAGAGTGTTAATTCCCAACCAGTGGCAGTTTTCCCACCAGGGGACATTTTGGCATGTCTGGAGACATTTTTGGTTATTATAACTGGGGTGGGGGAAGATCCTGGCATCTAGTGGGTAGAGGCCAAGGATGCTGCTAAAACAGCCTACATTGCACAGGACAGCACCCACAAAATGAATTAGTTGGCCCACAGTGTCTGTAGGTGCTGAGCCTGAGAAACATTGCTTTAGAGTCTATTATGGAACTATACCCAGTGTTTTGAGAATTAGAATAGTAATGATAACTGTTAGTCATGCTTATATAGTGCTTACTGTGTGCCAGATAGTGTGCTAAGAACTTTAGTCCTTGTAACATGCTTATCACCTACGTACTACTATTATTATCCCATTTTGCAGACTAGGCAAAGAATGCTTAACTTACTTGCCCAAGGTTAGCTAGTTAAGTGATAACGCTGCTATAGGTGCCATTGCATTAATCACTACACTGTATTGCCTCTTGAAAAGTGAATTGCTCAGAGAGATACCAATTCTGAAATGCTACAGTAAAGTATGCAACTTCAATTGGTAGAATAATTACTATTTTAGGAAGAATACCAGTTCTTGCTTTTATTAGATAATGAGAGTAAAAATGATGAATGCCATTCATATTCATAATTTAATGCATTATAAACTCATCTTGAAAATTGGCCTTATAAAAGTTAGCACTATTATCTTTATTTTCAGGTCATTATTTTATAGTGGAAGCTGACATAAAGGAGTTCACGACTTTGAAAGTTGACAAGAAGTTTCATGTGTTCCTGAATATCTTAAGACACTGCCGGAGGCTATCAGAGGTCCGAGGGGGAGGACTTACCCGTTATGTTATAACCTGAGGCCCTGGTGAGCTTTTGAACAGACCAACAGTAGGGTATAGAGGCTATTCCTAAAGTTTTCTTATATAAAATTTCTTTAGCTTTTTCATTTTCTGTTTTTGTTTCTTTTTTGAATAAAGCTTATATATTTTCAAGATTCACTTCCTTGCAGCAAATATTTAGCCACTTGCCATATAAGCCTCTGTACTAGGCATATAAGCAAACTAAAAAATGCTCATATCTAGTTTTTGTGTTTGGTGGACATTGCTACAGACCCCATAAGACGGGTGCAGACGTGACACTGGAAGGAAAAGGTCAAGAAGATACAGTCAAAGATACATAGGCCCTTTGGAATTAAAGGTCACTAGGGTCTAGATGCCAAAATGGCATTTCAGTGTATAAGGCATGGTAGATTATTAACTCAGTCTCCAGCCCCTCTCCCATCTGTGTCATCATAGCAAGTTATCAAACTTGAGGAGGGGATTGTGGGAACCCCCGTTTGCAGCCAAGTTGGACAGAAGTGTGGGTAACCTGGGTATGCACTAGTTGTGATTGGTGTTTGAAGTGGGGTGCAGCCTTGTGAGACTGAGCCCTTCATCTGTGGGGTCTGCACTGCCTCCAGGTAGTTAGTGTCATAATTTTGTAGACTACCCAGTTGGTGTCCAGAGAGTTGGAGAATTGGTTGGTATGGGAAAAAAACCTCACACGTTCAGTGTCAGAAGTATTATGTGAATGTCGTATAGAAGAAAACAGAGCTTTTCCTTTTCAGATAAAAAAGATGATGCAGTAACATGTGTGGGCAGGTTAATAGTAGTCATGAAAAATGGGTTATTGGATTGTAAAACCTTAGCCATGTTTCTCTTCTGCAGCTGGGGAAACTGTTCTATCTATGTCTGTGCCATCTGTTTGGCATGCTTGTCCCTGTAGCAGAGAACGAAAGTGTCCCACCAGACCTTGTGGCCTGGTTAACACCATCACTGCGATGACCACAGAGTACCTTACAGGCACTGCATATTTACTGTTATCCTTTTTTCTCCTTAATTTAAATGCAGGGATGTTTAATTTTTTATGTCTCAAATTAAAATAATGGCATTATCCTTTATTTTGTCTTAAGTCTTGCTTGATTTTTCTCTTTGTAAAATTTTTCCCTGTGAGAAAGTTTTCTCTGTTTAAAATATTTTTTCCTGAAACTAATATCAAACAATTTTGTCAGTAGGTTTGCTTCATTTTGGTAAGAATGGACACTGAGGTGAACAGTTAGTCTCTATTTTGTCAGCACATAATCAACTTGTTACATTAATTTAGGTGTGCAGTTGATATAGTTGTATTCCTCAAAAGATAATGAACACATTCAGTTTCAAACAAATTAATTTCTGTTACTTGAACTTCATTTTCAAGCAAAATGGCTGGCTTGTTCTAGTTATTTTTTTTTTAAATAATATTTTTAAAATTTTGAAAGAAAGTTGTGGTCTTGTTTCTCTTTGCTTTGCCCTTAGGTCCATCTTGCTCTTTCTGTGCTCTCCCTCTTCTCATGGGCACACCCCAGCCAGTGGCCCCACTGTACCCTCAGAGCCTGAGACTCCTCCTCTGTGGGTCCGGGGCAGGAGTGGGGCTACCGGTGGGTGTGCAGACCTCCCCCAGCCCGCTGTCTGTGTTGGTTATTGAGATACTTATTTTTATGTGATAAAATCTTCAACCTGTTCCTTTAATAATGGGTTCTGTTTTTTGGAAAAGAATGTTATTTGTACATAAAACATTTTTTTCTTCAGGTAACACAGGCTAGTTAAAAATGAGAGATCACCATCTCTTTCTTGCTTTACCCCTTCCAAGTACACTCTGTCCCCTTGAACCTCCCCTAAGCATGCTCTGTCCTTTGTACGTTTCCTGAGGTATAGGTGTCCCCTCTGATGCTTTTGGCCTCCTCTGTGTCTCAGACCCTGGGCCACTTGCCCATGGAGAGCCCTGACTGGCCCTGCCACAGGCACCAGCACTGGCTGTCTTCTCCCTGGGTGAGTGCCAGGCTGTGGCCTCAATGACACCTGCTATAGCGGCAACTTCTGCAGTGCCTGTTCCCAGACCCGACCCAGCAGGACCTGGGGAGGTTCTGGCTCATCCTCCTTCCAGGCTCAGATGAAGCACCTGGTCACACGCATAGGCTTTGGCTTCCCCAGCAGCTGCCTGAAGGGGCCAGGTGATAACCCAGATGTGTGGGGGAGTTTACCTACCCATGGAATGGGCTTTTCTCAGGGAGAGAGGAGATGGAGCTGGCAAATAAATTCCTGGCTCTTCTTCCTCCTGAGGGACTGTTCCAAGGCACAGTGTGCTAATCTGCCTGTCTGGGGACATCCTGTGTGGCTGAGTGATGGGCTGTGTCTCTTCATGCCTCGTGAAGCAGCGGCCGGGGTAGGTGCATCATCACTTTACATTTGCTTCCCCTCTACTGTGTCATTTCTCTCTTCCCTCACTTGCTGCTCTGGGCATGTGACTCCTAGCAAAGCATTAGCACCAAAACCTTCCCTCTGGAGAGCTTGAGCTAAAATAAAGCTGGCAAACCTCTAGCTTGGCAGTTCCCCAAATGCATGTCTTGAGTGCTAGTGTCTGTCAATATAGTAGATGGTTTTAAAAAGGATTCTATGGTTAAAGGAGTTTGAGATATGCTCAGTTAAGTACAGTTAAGTAGATTTTATTATTGCATGACTTCTCAGGCCCTTCATTGAACCCATTTATTTTATAAATCTCCAGCAGAGACAGACTAGAGTGGAGCACATTACTTCCATTACTTCTTTAACTGTTCTTGAGGAATGCATATTAATATCTCTGGACATACTAATGCTTCATGAAATGAATTTTGGGGACCTTGACATACAACAATCTGTTTGGAAACCATGCTCATTTTTATAAATGAAGCTTCATTACTGCAATCTCTTATTAGTAAACGTACATAAAAAAACACCATTTTTTGAAGCAGTGTAGTAGACGTAGGGGTAAGAACGCTGACCGGAGTTCAAATCCTGGACTCGCTGCTGACAAGCAGTGTAAGCTTCGATTTGTTAACCTCTTGGAACCACACTCTTATCTGTTGTAGTGAGGTAATAATGGCAGTCACCTGGTTCCCCTCACTGACTTCACGTGAGGGCAGGAAGGGAGAAAAGCAGTGGTAAATCTTGGGAGTACAAAAAATAGACAGATATCCTAAAAACCAGTCTGACACCTGGTCAGCCACCAAGCTTCCTAAAGTTCCCAGTCACAGTGACACTACAATGTGTAAAGGACAGGAGAGAGAGCCAGTACACGGACAGCATCCCATCTTTGGCAGGTCAAGTGCCTGACAGGGGTCTGTACAACACGTGGACCCGATCCATGGACTCTGGCTTAAACATCTTGCCAGTACCTACCAAGAAGGCCACCTGTTGGGCATGGGGACCCCAGGTATAAAAGGCTGCGGAAAGAATAAGATGATTTCTTGCATAAGTGTTCGGCACTGAGGGAAGCCCTTGGTTAGAGGGGAGCTGAGGGCTGTTGAAGTAGAGTTTTCTCAAAAGATGGCGACAATCACTTCATGGATAGTCACTAGGGAGTGCTAGGGTGGAAAGGCTAGTACTTGCTCACGGTGTGGGTGGAGAAAGATTTCTCACACAGAAATTAAGATATATAAGTTTAAAAGTTTATTTTATCCTTTAGAAGGACAGAGAGAATGAGAGAGAGACAGAGAATGGGCGGGGGGAAGAGGGGGCGGGCGGAGAGAGCAGGGAGATGGCGGAGCATCCCAAAGAAAGAGAACGCGGGTGCCAACAGCGAGGCCAAGTGGCTTGCTGCTTTTATGGGGTCAAAGAGAGAGAAAAAAAATAGTGATGTCTGTCTGTTGATAACAAAAGCCACGGCAGGTAAATAACAAAAACTGCAAAGATGTCAAAGTCCAAGACTTGGCTCTCCTGCCTTTCCTTGCAGAAAGGATTATCACAGGAGATGTGACTCTGTCCTCAAGATATGGTTGAGGCTGTAGCTCGTCCTCCTGCTGTTTACGCAGGAACTCTATAAAAGCAGATTCTCATAAAACAAGTTTGAAAGAGAGATTTACATGTCTTTTCCGTCCATTCAGCTTTTTCAGAAGTTGTGCAAAACAGAACTGCAGGCTGCCTGTTAGTGAGAGAACTCATAGGATTGCTCTTTAACTGTTCCTGGGGAAATTGTAGGATTAGGTATTGTCCTGTTATTTTTGCAAGGCTGCCCCTTTCATGGAGACATAAAGTTTTTTCTTTGTCTTTCAACATTGTGATTATGATATGTCTGGATGTGGATTGTCTCGTGTTTATTCTACTTGGAGTTCTTTGAGCTTCTTAATAGGTGGATTAATGTTCATCAGATTTGGGAAGCTTTCAGCCATTATTTTTTTGAAATTTTTTTTGTGCTCCTGTCTCTCCTTTTTTTTTTTTTTTTGTGCTCCTTACTCTTGGTACTTGGATTACAAATACATTGGCTCACTTAATGATGTCCCACTTTTCTCTGAGGTTCTACTCATTTTTCCTTATTTTTACCCCTTATTGTTTCTATTTTTCTCTCTGTTCTTCAAATGCACAATCTCTATTGATCTATCTCTTCGAGTTTGCTGATTCTTTCTTTGTTTTTTGTACCAGTAAAAAAACGGAGAATATCCTTATTTTTTGCTAATGTATGCTGAGGTATTTAGTGGTAAAGTGATATGTAATGTCAATAATATGCTTTAAAATGGTCCAGCAGTATAACTAGATAGTTACATACACACATAGAGCATATCTGGAAGTCTTAATAATTGGTTATAGAAGTATTCATTGTACTGTTCGTTCTAATTTTCTGAATGTTTAATAATTTTTCCTACTATAATTAGTGCCCATGTGAAACAAATGTACTGATTATATATTTATATCTCATGGAATGTGCATTGATAATAACTTGTGGGCTAGTGAAGTTGGGAAAGAAGGGAGAGTTGTCAGTGATCAATTATGAGCTGATATGCACTCTGGTGAAATTCATCAGCCACAGCCTCTCACCTGCATCCCTTCATCCCAATACTGCTCACTGAGCCTAGGCCAGGTGTTTGAACTTCATGTAGTAGATGAAGTGGGTGAAGATATGAATTTCTTGAATTATACTGTATGTAAATATTGTCATGTTTATGCATGAAGCAATGTATTTGGCATCTGACTTATCCATGGAGAAATGATATGCAATGTTTAAAGCTTGATACCTGAAAGATGTGTCATTTTTAAAGAACTATGTTTTCAAATAAGCTTAGGACTCTGGAGGTGATTAACATGGACAGATTTTCCTTGCTAATGCAGGTTTGTGTTTATTATCATGAGCCTACTTTTGTTTGTAACAACTGTAGTGTACTTTCAGACTGATATTTTAAATCTAGGATCAATGTGGCAACTCAAAAAGCTCAAGTAATTAAAATTTCATTTTTTTCTGATGGGTCAAAGGGCCTGACAATATGAGCTATTCTAATTACAAACGTTTTCTTGGTATAGTGATTGTGAGCTGTGCCTCATTTGCATACTAAAAATTGCAACTCTAATCCTTAATTGTGACTCAGAAATCAAATTATTTCTCCAGGAATACTCTCTTTAGCTTTAAAAAATTATTCAGTAACATGGTGTACCAAAAAGAACACTTAAGCATCAGGAAACCTGGGGTCTAGTCCTAGCTCTGCCATTTACTCACTCTTGGTTCTATCTTCAATATATAATCCAAATTTAGCCTGTCAATGGAAAAGAACCCAAACTCTGTAAAATAATTTAAAGAGGCTTATTCTGAGCCGAATATGTGTAACCATGGCCTTGAGCAAGTGACCTCCGTATGGTTGGGTCACAGTTTGGTTTTATACATTTCAGGGAGACAGGAATTACACGTAAAGTCATAAATCAATACATGGAAGGCATACATTGGTTTGGCCCCAAAAGGTGGGACATCTCAAAGGGGAGAGGGCTTGTGATTACAGGTTATAGGTGGGTTTAAAGATTATTTGATTTGTAATTGGTTAAAGGAAGCTTTCTCTAAAGGCTTGGAATGTTTTAAGATGAGGAAGTCTGTTAATCAGAGATAAGTCACCTGACATAGACTCAGACTCAAGTGATCCGTTAAGTAAATTGAGGACCTGCAGGTGTGGTTTTAGCTTTGCCTTGCCTAGCCTCAGGCCTGGTAATGAGTTACAAAGGATATCTCCAAGAAGGCAAGTCGGCATGATGAGGTAGGTCTAACCTCCCTTCTCATGGCCAGCAACTCAGTTTTAGGGTATTTCTGGGGTACCCTTGGCCAAGAGGGGAATCCACTGTCAGCTGTGGGGCTTAAGATTTTATTTTAGTTCATAGACCCCTTCTCAAAAACTCAGTGTCTACCACCCTAGTCCCAAACAGTGTCACCTCTCCCATGGATTGTTTTAAAAACTGGTGATAAGCAGTAAGTGACTGAAACCGAGAGTCACACTCAGGTTCATTAAGCCAAAGTCTGAGGACCCACCAGGAAAAGCACAGACCACAAAGCATCTGTGGGCTCTCAGCAGCAGGATTTGGGAACAAGGTATTTAAGGGAGAGGGCACACGGAAAAGAGGAAGGAATGTGGAGGGGTAGGCAGTGAGGCAAATGGTTACAGTCCTGTGAGGCTCTAATTAGTGCTCAGTAAATCTACGTTTTACATGAGGTGACCATTCAAACGGGAATGGAGGGAAAGAAATCAATTACGTAGTCTTCTCATAGTAGGCAGACCACTCACTGATCTCATCCTCCTGCTGTGCATCTGTGGAGATAAGCTTGTACTTAGCAGAACTCAGGATCAAGGATTTATTCAGGTTGTAGCTCTGAGGTTATAATTTGCATACGCTAGTTTTATAGGGGCCATATATCCTGAAAGGTTTAGGGCTAACAAGGCAGTTCCTTGTAAGCAATCTGTGAGGACCTTATTGTGGGAACCTGGCCTATGCATAAAGCCATGACAAAGGGTGGTGAAATCTCACAGCTATTCATCTGGGGAGAAGATGGCAGTGTTGCCTAATCCAGTTCCCAGGCTCCGTCTCCCTTGTGGCATAATGAGTTTTGGGGGTCCCGGGATTTTATTTTTCCTTTACTCTGGTCTCTGTTTTTGTTCTTGCACCTACTGCCTAGTCTGTACATGAACCAAAGTTGGAATAGGTCACTCTGCCACTCAGAGGCCTCCAGGAGCTTCCCATTTCTCGCCTGCAAGGTGCCCATGGGTCCTGCGCAGCTAGGTGGTATCGTCTCCTACAACGCCACTTGCTGACTCCGCTCCAGCCATGTTGGCCTCCATGCTGCACGGCTGTTGCTTCTGCCCAGAAGGCTCCCGCCCTTGCCCATGTAACCTCCTCCCTCCCTCCTTTGAATCTCTGCTCAATGTCATTTGATCCTTTAGGCCATCTCAGAATAACCTATATTAAAAATTACAGCTCCCTTCTGCAATAATCCCTCCCCCTCCTTGCTTTATTCTTCTTCATTGCACTTACATCTATCTGATGGTTATATGTTTTACTTATTTATTTGTCTTTCTTCCTCCCATAAGAATATAAACTTGAAGGCAAGAGTTTTTGTCCCTTCTGTTCACTGTGTCCCGAGTTGCTCTACTAGGGCTCTACAGTAGAGGGCGCTAAATAAATACTTATTGAATGCATATTAACTGAAACAGTTGGTGGCCTTGGGCAAGTGACTTCACCTTTCCGTGCCTTGGTGTGCCTTGGTTTCTTTCTATATGTATTGAGATGGTTGCACAAAAATTTCTCTAAGGACCATCTAGGTGAAATATTCTATGATTCTAATATTTCTAGTTACTTCTGGGAAATACACATTCATGATGAAATTAAAGGATACTCTGACCAGCTGGCTCATTAAAAAATTAAGAAATATTCTATAATTACATGGAAATCTCATCTTTTAAGCAAAGAATCTAAATTATTAAGCTTCAAGAAATACTGAAATTCTAAGTTACTAATTACATAATAAAAAGAAAGAAGCTTTCATTGACTAAAGATCTTTATGAAAATGTTGGGTTTTTTTTAGCTAACATCTTTAGTTTTCTCATTTATTTTGCTTAGTAGATATGGTTTTAAGATTTCACAATTCGTAAATAAATTACACCTGATCATAAATTATTGTGGTGTATTGAATAGAACTGTTTTATAGCATGCAGTTTTGTTTCATAATATTAAGTGATTGCTTTTATGAAATATCCCATCTCTTAATAAACCATTGCCATTGTTCCATAAATGTATCTACTAATACAAGTGGCAAAAAGGAAGAGGTACTCAAGATATTGAAGAATCTTCCTGATATATTGTAAACAATGTTACTCAAATGGTAGCCAAGACTATCCATAGTTGTTTTTTAAAAAATATTATGAATAAAATTTACAATGTTATCTGTGGGAGAATTAGTACATTTTAAGCTACTCTTCCATTAATAGAACCAGAACTAGGAAGCTATCTCATGACCTTTTTGATGAGAGCAGCAAAATATCCTTTTAGAATATAGATATTCCCTTATCTCCCTTGGTTAGTAGTAATCAAAAATGTTATACATCTGCTGTGTGTTCTGTAGGCTCCATTGATGTTTTCCTATTGAGAGTGGTGGGTAAGGAGAGCCACACTTCTTTGTTTTGAACATTTGTATTTTGGATTTAGGATTTTCTTCAAGAAGAACACATATACAGTCATCCCTCTGTATCTGTGGGTTCTGCATCTATGGATCCAACCAAGTTCAGATGGCAAATATTAGGGAAAAAACAATAAAAAATAATACAAATAAAAATACAGTGTAACAACTATATAGCATTTACAATGTATTTGGTATTATAAGTAATCTGGAGAAGATTTAAAGTATACAGGAGGATGTGTGTACATTATATGCAAATACTAATACCCTTTTATATAAGGGACTTGAGCATCTGGGCTTTTGGTAGCCATACGGGGTCCTGGAACCAATCCCCCACTGAGGAAGGACTGTGTCTGTACACTTAATTCTAGCTTGTTCCCACAGTTTGGAATAATATTGAGAGAATCGTGCTTCTATTTATACTTTTATTATCAAAGCTAATAATTGAGGTAAGTGCTTTTGCCAGCTGTCTCTTTTCTGGTCCTTTGTGTTATCAGAAGAAGGTTTTGGTATTAGTAAGCTGGAAATAAATTACTCACTTTTGGTAATCATTTCCAAGTTAGAGACCATGACAAATCATACCAATCATTTGTTTCCCTGAATTGGAACACCCAAGCCTCTGCTGTTCCATGTGGGCAGGGCATGGAGGTGGGTGGTTCCCTTCTATTCTGAGGTTCTCCTTGGAGGTGGGGTTGGATTCAGAGGTGTGTATTCACAAATACCTCTGCCATTTATGAATGTGAGCTGACTTCTGCCTTGGAGGAGGGGTGAGAAGGCTGTTGGCTCTTTCTGCCTCCTTGACTTGCTCCGAGTCAGAAGAGATTCCTGGACTTGGAGCAAACCCACCATATAAACTGCCATATTTCTAGTTCTAGAGCCCAGATTGCCTTTTTAAGATTAGTAAGCAGCAGTATTTTAACCTTGCAGTCTGGAAGTTCATGTGTCAGATGTGATTTGCTGCTTGTCTATGCCACCAGGGCAGAGATACAATGATAAAGACAGTCTTCTTGTTTTTAAAATATTTGCAACCTTAAGAGATCGAGTCTCAACCTTGGAGGAGTATAATGTATAATTTTATAAGGGATTAAATTCACATTATGTAGACAGACCTCCTCTAGGTGGCTATAATCCCAGATGGTGAGATGTCTAGCCCTTGCTGTGAGGGATCACATGGATTATTTATGACAATGGAAAGTGACTATCCCCCAGTTTCCTCAGCTACTAATTTCTCTTCTTCATCTGATTGCGCCTCCTAGTTTTGCCATTTCTGAATCATCTTTTCTGTGTACTCTTTGGCTCGTCGTGTATCTGTTCCTAAACCCAACAGTATCCTCAGCCTCTCCTGGCTGCTCGTGGTCTGAACGTGTAGCCTCCTGACATGGGTATGGCTTCCTGCAAAGACCCTGGGAGAAACTTTCACACAGTGGTTTTTTATCTTCTTTTTCACCCTAATAGACAAGGTGGATCTGTTTATCCATTTGACAAATATTTATTGAGCATCTGCTTTGATTCAGGTACTCTCTTAAGGGCAGAAGATCAGTGATATCAAGAAAGATATGAGGTTTTGCTTCCATGAAGCTCATTTTCTGGGAGAGATTACAGCTAAGTAAATAAAAAAATACTAAAGCATAAGTGCTTTAATATGGGAGTATAGGATCTTATAGGGACAGATGAAAGCACCTAACATAAATGTATAGGGATCAAGGACAGTTTCTTCAGGTAAGTGGCATCTGGGGTAAGGCCTGAGAGTGATTACGAGGAAATGGGCTCCAAGCAGAAGGGACAGTAGCCAACATTCCCATGAATAACAGCAGCCCAGGAGAGAATCCAGGGTTATGCCCAACTTCCAACTATATCCTATACCTACCCTTTTTTTCTTCTGCTTAAGAGAGCATGTATTAATAGAATGCAAATCGAGCAATAAAGTCATCATAGGGATAAGTATGAATCTGCTCTAACTTTTTAAAAAGATGAATCATAAATTATTAAAAAATTACCTATTAACTAAGAATCCATAGACCTGCATTTCCAAAATGACTTAATGTGTACCAGATGTGGTGCCTCACACATAGCAATTCATAAACAAGAAAAGTCATTAGAAAATGCACCATCTCCTCAGGGTAATCACCATTAAAAGTGGAGATACAGTCTTCTGGTCTTTTTTTTCTTTCTAAAAATATATATTTTTAAATTTACAAAAAGGGCCTTATTATATATATATGGCTCTTTTATTTAATAGATCATAATGATTTTCACATCCATTAAATACTATTCCA
>CM052443.1:17996301-18029673 GCA_028533085.1 Varecia variegata | reverse complement strand
TAAATACTATTCCACATCATTTAAATAACTGTTAATACATACTTTCTCATTTAATATATTTATTTATTAATAATGAGATCCTTATTGTTAGGCATTTGGGGTGCTTCCTAATTTTTATAAACCTATATCTCAAAAAAGTCTGTAGGCTGTATAGCTAAATCTTTATAGCTTTGGAACTTCTAGAAAGTGTTTTTCCTTTTTCTTAAGTTGAATTTGAGACCCACTCATTATACATTGGTTAGGTGATATAACAAAAGGGAGGTTTTGTTCACACTTGAGAAAAATTTGACTGTGAAAGCACAAGAGTAGGAAGAAGAATTATGAATTTCTTTTTTATAAATCTAGGGAAGATTTATAAAATTTCTATCAGAACTTTATGATTTATTGATTATTTACCAAAGTTCTAAAGAATTTTGAGAAATAATATGAAAAACCATGGATATTAGATTTAACCATACAATGAAAATCATAATGTTTTCTTAAAATGTTTATCATTACAAAACATAAGAAAGTAATTTAAAGAAAATTCATTTCATAACTTGTAATCAAATTTGATAGAAAACTAATATTTCATGTAAATTCAGAGGGAAGTAGATTCTTTCCAAGATCAGGTTATTTAAAATATTTTAAACCACATAAATGTCAAACTATTAATAATAATTAGAATAAAAATGAATGGGATTGTGGTCTTATGATATCAATTTTATTTTATATTATTTTTCTGCCTACACCTGTGGAATTATGATATCAATTTTAGCTTGGACATTGTAAGCGATCTGTCTAAATTTACTGTGTCTGAATAGACTTGGCTTATTGGATTAGAATGTTTAATCTGCTTAAAAACATATGTTGCCCTCAGTGATTTTAATATTAATATTTTTGATGGGTATTTTAAAATTCAAATAACCTGTCAAGATTTTACTTACTATGTAAGAGTATTTTAAAATTTTTTCTATCACCTTCTGAGTTCAGCCATCATTTAGAGTTTCTTCTCAGTGTTTGTTGCTTTCCTGACCTTATTCAGTGATAAACTTATTACTGTTGTCCTTAATATAATGCTATCACTGATATCGTGAGTTTATGGGAGCTGGAGAATTCTCAATTGACTCATATAAGTTTGTAACTCCTTTAAAATTTTAGTGAAAAAGAAAACCCAGAAATATCTTGTTGACGTCCATCTGATTTTGAATTTCTTAATCTCTAGTATCTCAAGAACTGATATGGTTTATGATATTTTGAGATCATTAGTAGTTAGCTCAAAGGTAATTTCTTGCACCACAGATTCTTGATCATTTGGAAGCATCCTTTAAGAAGCCATGTTCTATAAACATACTTAATCTTGAGAGAAGTGCTAAACCTTTCTTAATTCCTAAGAAAAACTTAGGTCCACAGTTTTTCTTGCCAGAGTTAATAGTACTGTTTGGGCAGTTACAGCCAGCTTAGAATGAAAAGGTTCCAGTTGGTCCCCTGCTTACCTATAAATTATTCACATATTAAGGACATGTGTAACATTTTAAAAAATATTATCTTTGCTGTTTTTTTTTTTAAGAAGTGGCTCTGTATTGCCCTCTAGTGGCCATGAAAATTTAAAAAGAGTAACCCTAAAAGGGAATAGTGGCCATTTAAGTGACAGCCAAAAAAACAGCAGCCAACTACTTCCATTTATTGCTGGGGTGCAAACATGCATGCCCACAGCGACCAGGTAGGTGACGTCATAGGGAGTGAGCCAGGACAACATGGAAATGGCTCGACACTTCCTTGTCTAAAGGGAGAAGGCTCTACTGGATTCCGGTTCATGGCTGCCCCAGGAGAAGGCAGGCCAGCCCCTTGAAAGAGAAACTCCAGATCCAGTTATTTATGTAAAAGTGCCCAAAGTTTAAATGTAGACAATTCACTAATTTTTCTTCTCAATCTCTGTGTGGGCCACTTACTGCAAATCCCGCCACTTTCTGCAAATCCCGCCACTTTCTCACGTGTTAAATAAAACTTACAGGAGGCCCTTGGTTTGGACTGAGCTCCTGCACCAGGCCCCGACAGACCAAACCAAAATGGAGTTATTCATACTAAAGCTCCAGCCACCAAGCTGAAACCAAGTTGTTTATCTGGCCGTCAGAGAAATCAGGGGGGGGGAGAGAGAGAGAGAAAATAGCCAAATCCCCTAACAGGCCAGTCCTTGCCAGCATAAGAAAGTCCCCTCTTTTTGAACATTTACAAGGAAAGTAACTTTGAAATGCCCAGTCTGCTTTTTGCTTTTTGTTTTGTTTCTGCTTTCCTGGGTCCTTCTCTGTCTATAAAACCAATTGTAACTGCATCAGACCAATCTGGTTTAATTTTTATGTAACAAAGTTGTGAGTTGAAGGTCACATAACTTGAGCATGCCCAGATGAACCAAGCATGCGATCACACACAGGTGGAACCTAAGTGCTCAGGCTGAGGAGCGGACTGAGAAGTGGGGACTGAATTAAGAAGCGGACACCACTTGGCCCGTCCAGGATCCAATCAGATTGAGCTCCGTCATCACCCCATAGCAGGATCCAATCAGAGTACATTTCCTGGCATCACCCCACCAGAAGATCCTATCAGATCACGGGGCATGACCCTCTGACTATAAACCCTGTCCCAACCCCCAGCTTGGAGAGACAGACTTGAGTCCCACTCGTGTCTCCTTGTTTTGGCTGCCTGACAATAAACATTTCCTGCTGCGAAAGCCCAGTGCTTCAGTGTTTGGCTTTCCATTGCACACGGGCACACGAACCCAGTTTGGTTCGGTTACACAATTTCCTCTGCCTAGCTCATGGGAACACTTGTTCTATTTTACGGAAAGAAGTGTTGCCCGATTCTAGAATCTTCAAACTAAATTTGTGGTAATTTTGTCTTTTGTCACTTGTAGCCTTTGACTTATTGCCAGCCTCTGTCCAATGGGCCCAGTACTAAGGGCTTTACAGACAGTATCTCACTTTAGCTCACAAAACAGCCCTATGACAGGTTAGCCTCCTTTTATAGATGAGGCAGAAGTTACATAAATTGCCTAAGATCATATGGCTTGTGAAACCCAGAGATGGGATTTATTTTTTTGGTTTGTTTGTTTGAGACAGGGTCTCACTTTGTCACTCAGGCTGGGGTGCAGTGGCGCGATCATAGCTCAATGCAACCTTGAACAACAATGCTGAATGGATCCTCCTGCCTCAGCCTCCCAAGTAGGTAAGACTACAGGTACATACCACCATGCCTGGCTAATTTTTTAAATTTTTTGTAGAGACAGGGTCTTGCTATGTCATCCAGGCTGGTCTCCAACTCCTGGCCTCAAGCAATCTGTCTTGGCCTCCCAAAGTGCTAGGATTATAGGTGTGAGCCACCACACCTGGCCAAGAGCTGGAATTTGAACCTAGCTCTTGCTAACTCCAAAACCCACAATTTTAACTCCTGTACTTATTTCCTACCATATGGTGTGTAACAGTCATTCAATTAACAAATACACCAGAAACTGTTCTAGGTAACAAAAGTACAGCAGTGAATAAAGCAAATCCTGCCCTCGTTCTCGTGTGGTTTGTGTGTGTAGATGGGGGTAGAGATGATAAACACGTGCATACACGCCAGTGTTGGATAGTGACAACTCCTGTGAAAACATAAAGCAGTGTGAGAAGATGCAGAATGATGGTGGCTTGTTTGTGACAGGGTGGCCAGGAAAGACCTCCCTGATGAGGTATCACCTGACCAGAGTGAAGTAATGAAGAAAGTCAAGTGAGTCCCTGGATGGCATGGGTAGGGGCAGGGAAGAGATGGAGACCAATGGGAACAGCAACTGCCCAGGCCTCCAGGAGATGAGTGCTCGGTGGGTTCCAGCATCAGCTGGGAGGCCTGTGTGGCTGGAGTGAGCAGATGAAGGATGGGAGATGTAGGCAGGGCCGGAGAGTGCTGGGCCTTGGCAGGCCATGGCACGCATGATGAATTTATCCTAAGTATGACAGAAAGCCTTTCAGTGTTTTTGGCAGCGGAGTTGACACAAAAAGCAAAGTGAAGCATAAAATATCCCCCCAACCTGACACCTACTTACTTACCTTATGGCCTTACCTTACTAAATGTTCTCTGGCTGCACATGCTCCCGGGTGCGGCCCCTCTTTCAACTATGATAACACCTTGTAGTTTGCTAAATGTAACATGTTTTCTTGCACTTGTGCTTCTGCATATGTATGTGGTTCCCTCACCGGGTATGCCCAACCATGCCTTATAGGTTCAGCTTCAGAACTATTTATTTAACCTTCTAAGCTCAACCTGAATATAAAGGTCGATTTTAGCTTTTCTCACTTTTCCAGGCCAGAGTTAGCAAATTCTTTCCTCTGAGCTTCTATACAATAACTATCATGCTAAAATTGAATTACTTCCTTTTTTTTCTAATTATAAAAATATTTTATAGTACTAAAAATTGAGAAATGCATCAATATATTTAAAAAGAAAACGAATTGCCATAATTCTTTCACAATACTATCATCCAGGAGCAATCACATGTTGTTCTATTGCCTTCTAATCTTTTTTACTGTCTGTACTTTATATATGTTGTTCTACTGAATTTTTCTCCATATAACATTGTGCCATAGACATTTTCCTGTTTTTTGAAAACCTTTTTATTATGGAAAATTTCAAACACATAAAAGTATAGAGAATAGTGTAATGAATGTACCCATTACCAAATCCCAACAATTAACAAAACTCATGGCCAACCTTGTTTTTTTTATACCTCAAGATACTTCCCTGCTCAGGATTATTTTGAAGCAAATTTCTGATATGTCATTACAATTATAAACTTTTTCAATATGTATATATGAAACAGTGGCTCTTAACTTGGGGTGATTTGCTACTCAGGGGACATATGGCAATGTCTAGAGACATTTTGGGTTGTTACAAATAGGAGGGATTTTTGCTACCTACAGGCATCTAGTGGGTAGAGATCAGGATGCTGCTAAACATTCCATAATACACAGGATAGCCCCACAACAAAGAATCAGTCCCCAAAATATCATTATTGCCAGGGCTGAGAAATACTTCTCTAAAAGGCTTCTATTTAAAAACTTCTTATTGCAGTATTACATATACATAGAAAATGCACATATCTGAAGTAAACAACTCAGTTCACATCCATGAACTGCACACATCCGGATCAAGATACAGAACATTGTCAGCATCCCAGGAGCCTCTCTGAGGTCTCATTCCAGCCACTTTCTGTCCCTGAGGGTAACCATTATTCTGATTTACAACAGTGTATTCTGCAGTAAAGGACTAACTTGGCACTCTGGGCGGTCCAAATCCTGCACATTCCAAAGAAAGGTTTGGCCCTTGCTCATTTCCTAGGAGACAACATACAAGGCCTGATAAGAGTGTCTTTTTTATAGCTGGGACTTTGGGTCATGTACTACAATGAAATTTTAGTGAGGTCCTGGGCTATATAGTAATGGCTTGACCTATGGAGGGGCTAGAGACTTAAGTCCAGCCAGGCAGGGAAGTCAGCCCTGCCTATGTGATCAACTCCCAATGAAAGTCCTGGACACCAAGGGTTGGATAAGTTTTCCTGGATTACAGTACTCAGTGTGTGTCATCACACATCATTGCTGGGAGAAGTAAGTGCTCTCCCTACTATTGCACTGATAAGGACAATGGAAACTTGGGCCTGGTCTCTCCTGGGCTCTGCCCTATGTACCTTTTTCCATTGCTGATCTCGATCTGTATCTTTTCATGGCAATAAACTATAACCATGAGTATAAACTATGGCAATAAACTATAACCATGAGTTGTGAGTCCTTCTAGCAAATCATTGAAACTGAGGGTGGCTTGGGGGATCCCCAAATGCACACAAGTTCATTTTGAAGGCCTCTATTTTGAAGCTTATCCACAACACCATTATCACACCTAAAAACTTAACAATAATTCCTTAATAGTATCAAATGCCCAATTAGAATTTAAATATCCCTAATTCATGATATTTTAGAAAGATTGAGTCAGGATTCAAAATAAGGTTCTTACTGTTAGGGTGGGGCTCACAGCATGGGTGGAGAAAGAATTCTCAACACGAAGATTAGGATAGAAAGAAGTAAAAAGTTTATTTTACTTTTCCCTAATAGCAAAAGGGAAAAGGGCACAGCCCAAAAGTGACAGAAAGAGGGAGTGCTGGCACTGAGGCCAAGAGGCTTGAGCTTTTTATTGGGGGGTGATAAAGGGGTAAAGAAAAATTTGTTGCGTATAGGCTGATTAGCAGGAGACAGCTGCAAGATGTTAGGGTGCTCATTTTTCCCTTTTTCTTGTCCTTGAGGCAGTCTTATCAGTCTCCCCTGGAATGTGGGCTGGCTGGTCTGGTTTGGGGGATGTCAAGGAGGAGGATTTACACTCCCTTTCTGTCTGCTCAGCTCTTTTCCAATGCTGTGAAAACAGTCTCCACAGAGGGTTAATGTTAAGAGACAGTGAGTTAAGGCCCATGTGGTCAATCTTAAAGACAGTGATCTTTCTCTCCTTTTTCTATCAGATAGTTTATTTTTCCCTGTTAGACAGTTTATCAGTAAGGCTGTCCTATCACCTACATTATATTTTGTTGACATATTTTTAAGACTGCTTTAATCCATAGGTTACCCCCTATATAATTTTTTTTTCTTTTTGCAATTTGCTTGTTGAAGAAATTTTTTGGTGGAGTTTCCTACACTCTGGATTTTGTTGAACACATCCCCAGAATGATGTTTGCGTGTCTTTCTATTTTCTGTATTTTCTGTTAGATCTAGAGGTTTAATCAGATTCAGGTTCAACTTCTTTGGCAAATGCTTTACTATATATAGTAAGAAGATGATAAATTCTAATGTATATTAGAGTACTATAAACTATGATATAAAGGCTATTGATTAAAGAAGTTAAAGAATCAGAATTTATAATAGGTTTACATTCCATATTAAGATGTCATTACTATATTTAAAGTTATTTTCCTAGATTAAAACAATCTGTCACTGGACCTAGTGAAGGTGTGTTAAAAGATTTGCATCTTACTAAGCCTCTAGTTTAAAGATGCTAAAGATTGCAGTTCAGTGCTAAAATATCTGAAAAAAATTACAGAAGGAAAAATGTGTACCCTTTTAGGCAATAAGAAACAAGTATCCAAAAGCTGAATTGTTAGAAATTCCAAATTTGGTGGGATTTGGTGGGATTTCTTCTATGCAGGTTATCCTTGCCATGGGAGGAGTAACATTAAAGATATTTGAAAGGAATGAAGTAGAGACTCAATGGGGCAGGGATGTGTTTTGAGCGACAAGATTCCTTGGTTTCCACCCCTTTAGAGCACGAGTCCATGTGTGGCCTCTCAGGTTAGTCTACCAGTTCTCTTCGCTTCTGCCCGCTTCCAGTCTGGTGTCCAAATTTCTCTATGCTTCTGTCTGGTCTCCTGGGCCCCTGCTTTGCTTCCACTGTCCTGCTCAGAATTTATTTCCACCTCTCTGCTCTGCACACCTGGCCTGACTCCAAAGTTGTGTGGCCCTTGACTCGGCCTGGGGACTTGCTCCTCAATGCCAGACCACACCCCTTCCCAGACACTGCCCTGGCAGAGCGGGTGGGGCAGGTTGGGTGTCATGTGGGTGTCTTAGGGACACTCGTGCCATAAAAGAAGGTGTGATTTAATCACACCCAGCTATTCTTCTATCTAGAAAGTCATGAAATAGTCTTACATGATAAATTTTGGAGTTTTATTAATGGAAAAAAAAAAACACAAACTCTGTAAAATAATTTAAAGAAGTTTATTCTGAGCCAACTATATGTGACTGCAAGAACATGGACTCAAGAGGTCCTGAGAAAATGTGCCCGAGGTGACCAGGTTACAGTTTGGATTTATACATTCACGGAGATTGGAATTACATGTAAAATCATAAATCAATACATGGAAAGCGTACATTGGTTTGGCCCGAAAAGGTGGGACATCTTGAAGCAGAGGACTTACAGGTTATGAGTGGGTTCAAAGATTCTTTGATTTGTAATTGATTAAAGAAATGAAGCTTTGTTTAAAGGCTTGGAGTGTTTTAAGTCATAATAAGAAAGTCTGTTGTTCTGAGACAAGCTACTGGGCATATATACTGGCTCAACTGATCTCCTAAGCAAATTGATGGGCTGCAAGTGATTTAAACCTCTCTCTGCATAGCCTTAGGCCCTGTTAATAATTTAGTATCTTATTTTCTGAGGTATGTCCAGCCTTCCTTCCCTTCATGGCCAGGAATTCAGTTTTAAGGTTTTTCTGGGGTCCCCTTGGCCAAGAGGGGGTCCATTCAGTTGGTGGGGAGAGGGGGCAGCTTAGGGTTGTATTTTAGTATACGTATTTTACTTTTAATTATACTTTTTCTGTTTTTCTTTTTCTTAGTAAGGCTCATAGAGGTATATTTTAAATACAGTAAAATTCTCCCTTTTAATATGCATAATTCTTTGAATTTTGACAAACATATACAGTCATGTAACCTCCACCATAATCAAGATATAAAATATTTCTATTACCCCAAAGTCTCTTCCTGTCCTTTGCTGTCAATTCCCTTTGCCCATCCCCAATCCCTAGATACCGATGACCTATTTTCTGTCCCTATGGTTTTGTCTTTCCATAATGTCATGTAATCATAGTTTGTGACCTTTCTGTTGCAGAATAGTATCTCAATTGTTTTTTAAGACAAGTATTTTCTCAGTGGCAATATTAGCTTTGAAATTCTAATGAAAACCAATGAGAAATTATGCTTCTGGTTAGAAACATTAGTCTTACAAACCACTTTCAAGAGCATGTTAATTTAATTACATGAAGCATACCTGGATTCAATATTATCTGTCTATACATATAATTCGTGAATGTGAGACACCATGCCTAGCAAACTAATGATTTTCTCAGTGGGGGTGGAGATGAGGGAATCATAGGATTACCTTGGGAATTTTTGCCAGACTACTCCCCTCATTCCCACCCCACATAGAGGATTACAGATACAAAGGTTTCGATGCTATGTTTATTGCTAGTGTTTCATCAGTGCTGGTGCTGGAGTGAAAGACCAAGGACAATTGGATCTGCATAGAAAATTAGTGTTTCCACGGCACCTGTGGCGTAGGTTGACTCATCTGAGTCAGTAGGCATGAGTTTGGTGAAGAGGGGAGAGAAATCATTCCAGGCAAGTGAACAGCATGTACAAAGGCCCTGTGGTATTGTGCTGCACTAGATTAGAATGAACTCAGGGCTGACATTTCACTGTTTGCACTTGTCAGACCATCAAGATGTCTAGCATTCATTCGGATTGATAAGACTACGTGCCTTACCAATTGTTATTTTATTTTATTTTTTAGCAGCATGGTCTCACTCTGTCACCCAGGCTGGAGTGCAGTGGCCCAATCATAGCTCACTGTAACCTTAAATTCCTGAGCTCAAGTGATCCTCCTGCCTTAGCCTCCTGAGTAGCTAAGATTACACCTGGCTATTTTTTAATTTTTTGTAGAGACAGGGGTCTTGCTATGTTGCCCAGGCTGGTCTCAAACTCCTGGGCTCAAACGATTTTCCCACCTCAGCCTCCCAAAGTGCTGAGATTACAGGCATGAACCACCATGCCTAGCCTGTTAAATATTTTTTAATATCCCTACTGAATGTGCTATATAGCCAGCTAGCCTCAGGCAGTTAGACTATTGCATACTTGAACTCTTCTAGAAGCAAGGGCTGGAGGGAAGGCACTTGAACCCAGAGACTCCTGTCCATAGAGTACGTACCAGACTGAGTCATTCATAGTAAGACTTCCTAGAGAGGCCAGGCCTGCATGGCTTAGAGCAATAAGTGCCACAGGCAAAATTTGGGTCCTTAGAGTTCTTTTCCTGGGGCCACCAAGAAAACCAGCTGAACCAAAACCACTTATGAAAGTGCCTGGCACAAAGCAGGTGTTCATTAAATAGTCATTGATCTGCTGAGTGGCAGAGGACACTTAGGCATCTTTATTATTTACTGTTCTTCTGAAGTCATGTCTCTGGTTAGTGCCTATTTTACTTACCAATCTAGGTCTGGCTCAATACAATTCCATTTTGATTTCAAATACTTAGAGATGAGGAAGAAAGTAATCCAACTAAAGTGGCCAGCTAGTCCATGGGTATAACTGACTAGAACTTGTGTTTACCAATTCAAAGTCAATGCACTCTCCTGTTTTAATGAAAATTCTTACACACACACACACACACAAACACACACACACACACACACACACACACACGCCTGCCCCAGAAAAAAGAGAAAAGTGTGTTTATGTTCCTGGAAGCAGGCTCATTAAATTCTGGGTTTGGGTCTCAGTTTATTAAGTCCTGGTTTGGCCTACAGCAGCAAATAAATATTGCAGATAAAGTGGATATAAAAAGAAAAAGCCCACACACCTAATCACTTTTCAGTACAACATCTCAGAGAAGGCTGGTATTCAAGACTTTTATGATGCGACCGTTGGCGTGCCCTCAGTCTATTGCGAGGAGCTCTCCTGGATCTGCAAGTGTATGGAGGAGGATCCCATGCAGTTTACTGATTTTCCAGAATAAAGAAACTGAAATAGCATTAGTCTAGGAGATCCTTATCTCAGGACTGCTAGAATGTTCTTCACTACATAAATGACTTCCTTTTATTATATTTCTCTCCCACGCTGGTAGGAAGAATAATTTACAGAATGTTATGGGTCTCGTTTTTTTGTGACAAAAATGGGCGGCTGCTCTAATTTCAGTGGGTGAGGGAGAGAAGGTTCCGGAGCTGCTCACTATGGCGAATTAGCTGGATTCTTGCTAGCACTTTTGCAGTCTAAATAGGGTAAGTTACATAAATGCAATTTGGACTGAGCTGTCTACTTGTGAATATAACTTAGGTTTTCTGCCTCTTAGGCTTCAAGATGGAGAACTGGAAATTAGCAGATTAAAAAAAAATAAAAGCTTTCACCCTTTTTGCATTAACAAAAGATTAAGTGAATGAGCATCAGCCATTAAAATCCTCTGAATGGAAAGTGCCTCGCTCTGATGCCTTCGCTGAACTCATGCTCTTAACTGGTGGCTTCGGTTCAGTTAGACCAAGAGTGAGTAATAAAGTAGTTAAGGGCCTTGTTTTGGCGTCTGACATTTCAGCAGACCTTACAGGTGCTAGAGAATCTCTAGAAGAACAATAGCATTCAGGCAGGGAGTCTTGCTCATTGTTGAAGAAATGCCATGGCAACATCGCCGCGATGTCGTGTGTGGGCGGATGGGACTGTGCCAACATCCAAGTTCATGTTATGTGTGCTCGTGCATTTCACATGGATCACCCTCTCTTGTAAATCATCATGTAACGATATATATTTAGTCACATACCCTTTTATCAGCTACCCCAAAGCAGCTTCTAATTGGTACTTCAAGCTAAGAACAAGGAGTGAAACCGAATAAATTAATCAGTGAGGGGGATGGAAGAGTCTGCACCCAGCCTATGCTATACAAATGACGCTAAGAACAAAAAAGGAACCTTTTAGCTTAGAGAGCTCTGTAGGCATGTATTTGGTGGAGGTTTTAAGAACAGTAAGAAATCAAACAGGCCAGAACTTTGAGAGAGATTTGGATTCTTTCTGCAGGTAGAACAAAATTTCAAATTCTTTTTTTCAATTCAGCAATTTAGTTTTGATGACAGAACAGTCAAAGTAACTAAAGTTTTCACATTTTAGTGGCTTCCATGTGTGCCATCAACTGTGCCCTGGGAATTTATAAACTATCCTTTGCCTATTTAGATAAAAGATCGTTTACCTATTTGGCTGAAGACCAAGAAAGGGTAGGAGATGAGCTGGGGTTAGGGGAACAAAGCTAGGAGGAATAGAATGAATATTTACTGGTCTGCTTCTTTGTGCCAGAAATTCTGATGTCTGCTTTACATATATGTTCATTTTATTCCTCGTGGTAATTCCCTGACTAGTTGGAGAAATGACTTAAATTCCTTCCTTTCATATATTCCTTCAACAAATGCTTATTGTGTGCTTATTATGCTCCCGGTACAGAATTGGCCCCTAGAAATATAATGTCGATCCAAATAGATATGGTCTTTGCTCTCAGAGAGTTTATGTGCTAGAGGGGATATCTGCATTAATCAAACAGGTACACAAAAGTGATAAGTAATAGAAAAAAGAGGTAAATGGGACTAGGAGAATATTTAATGGTAGATCAGGGAAAGTTCCCATAAGAAGGACCATTGAACTAAGAGCCTAAGAATAAACAGAAAATAACTAAACGAAGTGAAAAGAAAGCATGTTCCAGGCAGATGGAGGAAAGGGCATGTGCAAAGGCCCTGTGGCAGAAAGAAGTATGGCTAGTATGAGGAAATAAGTGATAGCCAGTGGGTTACTCTGGATTCTTAACTAAAAATAACAGGGAAAGAACTCTGGCCAATTTTTGCAGAAGAGGAATTTATTAAAACATTGGGTAGATTACAGAATATCCCAAAGTACCAGAGAAATAAGTCCAGTGACCATGTCCAAAATAATTCCATGGAGTTTTTATCATGGGGAAACCACTAACACTGGTATCACTGGTAGTTTCCACCACTGGACATTGGACAGAGCTCCTCCTATGCCGTCACCCTCACAAGAATGGAGTCAGTATTCACCCAGGTGTGTCTAACTGGCAGAGCCTATTTTACACGACTGTGCCTTAGCCACAAGGCAGGCTTGGAAAGCAAAGTGGACAATGAGAAACACAGCTTCAAATCGTGCCTTTCAGAAGGAATTCCCTTCTGTATTGACCTTAAGGCCCATTCTGTTATTCCACTGGTACCTATAAAACATGCAGGGTGTTCTGAAAACTCAAACTCTCCAGGAAACTGCCCATTAGTTGAGGCATGGTGTCACTGTGACAGGTATAGCCTAGTGGGAATGTGACATGCATGAATAACTCATGACATTTACACGTGACTTAAGAACTGTTCTAATATACTGTACAGTGTATTAGATAGCTATTGCTGCATAACAAACAATCCCAAAACATAGCATCTTAAAACAACAAACACCTATTATCTCACATAGTTTTCAAGGGTCTGTGCTATGGTTTGAATGTCCCCTCCAAAACTCATGTTGAAATTTAATTGCCATTGTAACAGTATTAAGAGGTGGGATCTTTAAGAGGTGGTTAGGCCGTAAGGCCTCCACCCTCATGAATGCATTAATTCCATTATCATGAGAGTGGGTTAATTAGGGAGTGAGTTAGTTTTCTCAGCAGTGGGCTCTTGATAAAAAGGATGAGTCTGACCTTATTTCCTCTCTGTCCTGTGCACTCATTTCCGCCTTCTACCTTCTACCATGGAATAAACCCCCAAACTTCTACTTAATAAATGAGGCTCTGCATTAACCTAATACTGTAATTCAGCAACTCACAGGCTTCACAATATGGCTCATCATTTCAGTAGCCAGTATTTCTGCTCCTGTCTTGAGTTGAGTATTTAGGACCTAGAGCTTGTCATTCTTATTGCTTTAATCTCTTCAGTGTCATTAAGAAACAACCACCTCCCCACCTGGTCTTTGAATTACTTGTGCTTTTGGTAACTGTTCTATGGTACATGCCATTAAATCCCCCAAAGCTCTACCTTTAATGGACACTGTTCTGGATAATACAGGTAGTAATTTAACTAACAGTTTAATTACTGGGCACCATAATGTGTGAATTTGCTAGAGATTATCAGTTTCATCCTCAACCACACTAGATAATCAAGTTCAGGTTCCTCCTCTTATCCTAAGGATCTATTCCTTAGAATCACTCCTAGAATAAACTATAAGTCAGGGTTTTTATCTCAGGCAAATAGGTACACTCTGGCTAATTGAAGTACAAAAATAATTTATTACAGGATATTGAGCAGTTCCCAAACTCTCTAAGAAGGCAGAGAGAAACACAGCCAGGAGGAACATTCAAACTGCTGCTGTAGACCTGGCCTTGGGAAGTCCTACTGCTGCCCTCAGGGCACACCCTCTTCTGCTGGCCCTGCTGACATTACTGCTACATAGCAGTGGCTGTTGCTGCTATGTCTGCTTCCTCTGCTGTCTCTGGAGACTGGCTGTGATGACAATCATGACTTTCGTCCTCATCCCAACAGACTGCACCATGTGTCATAAGCTCCAGTGTCTGGTGTGAAGGCAGCTGATGGCAGCAGCAGAGGTCACATGCCTACGCCTTAGCTGCAAGGGATGCCGTGAAAGCAAGTTTTCAGCTTTAATAGTGGGAGGAAGTCTCCACTGCCCACAAAAATTCACCAGTTGGGAAGGTCCCCAAACAAACAAAGGGTGTCCAGATACTGGCTCCACCACATCAAGGGGGAGTGTTGGTGAGATGAAGCTGGAGGTAAGCAGATTATTAGAGTTTTGAGTCTTATTTCAAGGATTGGAAATTGGTGGGAGGATTTTAAAGGGTCTTAAACTGAGACTGTCACAGGACCAATTATAGCACGAAAGATCCCTCCGGAGAACCGATTGGATGGGGCAAGAGAGGCTGTGGGTTCACCTGTTAGGCTATTTCATTCATTCAGATGAGAAATGATGCAAGAGCAACCGTGGTGACGGAGAGGAAGAGCTGAATTCAGCAGACTTGACGATGGCTGGACATGGGGGAGTGAGGGAGAAGAAAGTGTCCAAAATGCCTTCAAGTTTCTGGCTATGGTCCCTGGATGAATGTTGGTGCCACTCACTGGGAAGGGGACACTGTACATGGTTCGGGGTGGGGCAGAGATGGGTGTTGTTTCTGTGTGGTGGAAGGTATTGAAGATCTTCTGTCTGCTTTTAAACAAGCTGAACTGGAAGTGCCTTTGGGATATCCAAATGGTGATTTCAAGAAGGATCTGGATCCCAGTGGAAAGGTCTTGGGCTGAAAATATGGATTTATAAACCAGTGGTTCATAAGCTGGCATTTGAAAATGTAGGTGAGAATGAGATCATTTGATGAGAGTGTCTAGGGCAGAACAAAGTGGTTCTAGAAAGGAGTTTAGAGGGGTGAGACGTTTTAGTGGCCAGTTAGTAGACTCTGGTGTTTGCTTTCTCAGAATCAGTGTCTTCCTTTTCTCTTCCTAACAGGACCCCAATTTTGTTCAGATATTTACCTTTTCCTTATGCAGCTCTGTGCCTCTGGGGAGCTTGACCTCACCTTCAATTCTACATGGGGCTGACTGGTTTGAGGATAATCCCACTCCTCTCTCCAATGAACGGTTCAAGAATGGCCATGTGACCTGCTAGTGAGAGATTAGGGAAGAGAAGTTTGTCCTTGTTCCCAAGGGAGAACCAAAGGGAAAGATGGCTTTTTTTATTCCTCTGAACATGTTGGAGGCTAGATGTGTTGTCTGGCACTGCTGCGTCTCTCCTGCTATCCGCTTGAGCATGGAAACATCACTGAGAGTGACAGGGGGAGAGAGAGATGCTAGAAACCTGGGGCCTTGGAGTCTTTGAATCTGCTAACCTGGAAAGCCTGTTTTGCTTCTGTACTTCCTGTTATGTGAGATGACACTTTTTATGATCTTTTCAGTTGGTTTGAGTTGAGATATCTGTTACTTGCAGCAGAAAAGGACAAGGCTGTACCAGATTCCGCAGCTAGTAAAGATACCTTGGTTTGAACTCAAGTTGGTCTGGAGGCAAAGCCCATGTATGTGCTAGACCTATTGCCCTGCATATGGAAAGAGCATTGGGTTTTCATTAGTAATCTGTTGGTAGTTCTAGGGCAGGAGATGGCAAGGGCCTGACATTTAAAATATTTAAATGTCAGGCCCTTGCCATCATTTTTAAAATATTTTAATAATATCTTAAAATATTTAAATATTTTAAAAATTTTAAATATTTAAAAATATTTTAAAGCCTAAAATATTTTAGGCTTTATGGACCGTATGGTCTCTGTGTCAATTATCCAACTCTGCTGTTGTAGCAAAGTAGTAGTATTATAGTAAAAAATATGTAAATGAGTGGGTGTGGCAGCACTCCAATAAAACTATTTATTATACAAAAACAGGTGGTGGGCTTGTGGGTGTAGTTTGCCAACCTCTTTTCTAAAGTAAAAAATTGAGAAAAGAAATTCTGGATTAAGACCCTGTGTTTTGCCTGGGTGCAGTGGTGGCTCACGCCTGTAATCTTAGCACTCTGGGAAGCCAAGGCGGGCGGATCGTTTGAGCTCAGGAGTTCCAGACCAGCCTGAGCAAGAGCGAGACCCCATCTCTACTAAAAAAAAATAGAAAGAAATTAGTTGGACAACTAAAAATATATAGACAAAATTAGCCGGGCATGGTGGTGCATGCCTGTAGTCCCACCTACTCGGGAGGCTGAGGCAGGAGGATTGCTTGAGCCCAGGAGTTTGAGGTTGCTGTGAGCTAGGCTGACGCCACGGCACTCTAGCCCAGGCAACAGAATGAGACTCTGCCTCAAAAAAAAAAAAAAAAAGACTGTGTTTTAATTATAAGTGTCATTGTATGATATAGTGACTGAATACAATTTAAGTACAGTCATACACCCTATAATGACATTTAGGTCAATGTCAGACCATATATACAATAGTGGTCCTATAAAATTGTAATGGAGCTGAAACATTCCCATCACCTCGTTATGTCTTGATGGTGCTGACCCTGTGTAGGCGTAGGCTAAGGTGTGTGTCTGTGTATTCGTCTTTGATAAGAAAGTTAAAGAGTAAAGACATTTTTTTTAAATAAAAAAAAGCTTATAGAATAGTGATATAAAAAAAGAAAACATTTTTGTACAGCTGTAGAATGTATGTTTTAAGCTAAGTGTTATCACAAAAGAGTCAAAAAGTTAAAAAAATTTTAAAAGTTTATCAAGTAAAAAAGTCCTGGTAAGTTAAGGTTAATTTATTAGTGAAGAAAGAAAAAAAATTTTTTTGGACAGTAATATCCAAGACCTTCACATTCACTCACTCACTGACTCACCCAGAGCAACTTCCAGTGCTACAAGTCCTGTTCATGTTAAGTGCCCTGTACAGGTGTTCCTTTCTTTGTATCTTTCACACTATATTGTACCTTGTCTATGCTTAGATATACAAATGCTCACCATTGTGTTACAGTTGCCTACAGTTTTCAGTACAATAACATGCTGTACAAGTTTGTAGCCTAGAAGCAACAGGCTGTACTATATGCCTGGATGTGTAGTTGGCTAGACCACCTAGGTTTACCTAAGTATACTCTACAATGTTTGCACAATGACAAAACTGCCTAACGACACATTTCTCAGAACATATCCCTGTCGTTAAGCAACCCATGACTGTACTTGCTACATGTGAAATTTCAGCACACAGCCAAATCCCATCCATGTTGCACTTTTAAAGTTTTTTAAAATTTATGTCCTTGAATAGCAGGATTTGGATCAGCATAATGTGAGTTGATTTCTAAATATTGAGTAGAGCCGAATGGTTCATGAATAAAGGGTTATGGCCAAGCGCCCTAGGATATTTGCAGAGCTGGGAGGCTGAATGGATATGGTGGCTGCCCCTGGATTCTGGGAGGTGAGGTTGTCTTTCCCTCTCTAACTCTGTCACTGCTGCCTTCCCTAAGGCAGCGAGGGCTGATGGATAGTCTCCAGCCAGGAGGGCCTATTGCACAGGACACATGGTGTGGCTGGGAGTGGGGTGGGGTGGGGTGTGGACTGTTAGTGGATTAGGAAGGTGTTGAAGATCATCAGTCTGCTTCTAAACAAGCTGAACTTGAAGTGCCTTTGGGATATCCAAAGTGGATTAGGACCTCTCCCAGGTCGTTCCCCAGGGAACGTTAGATACTCCTAGACAACCAGAACCTTTGACTTGTCCTACAGCAATCATCAGAGAATTAAATGCTCTTTGTTGAGGAGTTTGTAAGGTTTTTGGTCTGTGGGAAGAGGAACATTGACTACCCTGTTTATTTTGTTTCTACTCTAGAGTTTACAACAGTAATCCCAGTGTGAGTTAGTGAGGGTCTGGATCAGGGTGTTGGGCAGAGTTGGGGAAAGAAAGATGAGATGGAAACCTTCTGAAGAAATAGAGAACAGATGCCAGATGTGGTGGCTCACGCCTGTAATCGTAGCACTCTGGGAGGCTGAGGTGGGAGGATCGTTTGAGGCCAGCAGTCTGAGACCAGCCTGGGCAACATAGTGAGACCCCATCTTTATTTTATAAAAAAAAAAATTAAAAAAATAAAGAACAGAATGCAATGATGTTACAATAGCTGGGGGTAGTGAAAAACTTAAAAACGCTTCCATTTTCTGTGCAGTGGACATTCTCAGGGAAGGCACATTTTACGATTGACTCTCCACAGAGCAGAGTATTTAATATTTCAACTCAGCAGTCACACAGTCGAGAGCAGTCAATAACAAGCGCCACTTTTCTACCCGCCTTGGTGGGGGTGAGCTCTGGCCCCCGTCCAGTGGGTGCATTTCTGCCTGGCCTGGTGCTTGTCAGCCTGGGGGCATGTGAGACGCCCCCCTCCCCCGGCTCCTGCTCCAGGCTGACTTCCCAGCACCCACCTCTGAGTTGGCTCATCTTGTCTGTCACTGCTGGAGAGAAGCTTCAGGCCTGAGCAGAGAGACTCAAGATACAGTGAGGCCTGTTTAAACTCCACCACCCACAAATGCTGGATCCGTGCAGGCTAATTCCAGCCACAGCATCTCGCGCAGGTAGTGGCTTGGGTGGGAGGGTGGTCACAAAGCTGCATGTGACAAGCATTGCATTTTCCAGATGCTTTCTGAAGCCTGGGCTAGAAGAAGAGTTTTCAAAAGACAAAACAATTAGCGTCACATCACAGGTGTTGACTAAACAAAGCCAGAGCCTGCAAGCAGCCTGGCTTTGTGAGTGGCACCACAAAGCTGGTCCTGGCCAGGAGCGCAGAGCAGCCACTTTCAAAGGAGATTCTTAGACAGAAAGTCATAACTTATTCATGCACTATGAACACACACGGGCATTCAAATCCCTCAGACACAGCATGCCACCTCACTTCAATTAACAGCAAACTGGGGTCATTTGCAGCCCAAATTCGGCCAGCTGTAGGTGGCAAGGAGAGCTCCTGCAAGGATGCAACTGGCTGTCAAGCCCAATGCCATGGCGACCAGTGTAAATACAGGAAACACTGACCTCCTCAGGCACAGGAAAGGCATTTTGGCCATTCCTGTGTTTTTCTTAATTTGTAGTGCTAAACCAGAAAGCCTTAGTAGCTGAGTGCGAAAGTTGTCAGAATCAAAATGGAGTCACTAATGTTAAGAAAACCCTGACAAATAGAGCCAGGGAAGGCCATGAAGAGAGAGTTCTCACACTTGTATGCCTGATGACAAAAATGACTCTACAAAAACCACAACCTTGCACAAAGGCCATCACAACCTTACACTAGAAAATGCTTCTGCCAGGACATTTGCCGAGCAACTGGCTGTCCAACCTCGGACAGGCATCACCCTTGTTACTGATCTTTGTAGCCAAGGATAATTATTTCAAAACAATCATGTAATCCTCTTCATTTTTTTGCTTTAAAAACCTGTATCTTCCTTTACCTCCCTGAATACATATGTAGTTTACTATGGCATGCATAGTCCCACTGCAATGCTCTGTTCCCAAACACAGATCTTTTCTTTTAGTGAGCCTCTCTCTGTTATTAGGTTGATGTGAGCTTTCTTGATAGGTAAGAAGAGGTACAAATTAGAAACAGCAGACCTGTTAGAGAAGGTGAAGAAGGAGCAAACTCATTATCACATGAATAGATGTTCTGTGTAGTCAGAGTAAGAAGCTGTAACATTTTTTGGGTACCTAAATGGCTTCAAATCAATGCCCCACACAACTGTAGGCATTCGGATGGAACAAACGCCAACAGTGAAACACAGAATACTCCAGCACACGTGACAAATAAGTAGGTCTTTACTGATAAAGCTTTTACAAGCCATTGGTGACACGGCATACCTCAAATACTCTGAAAGAAAGAGCCTGGGTAGAACCCTTTATTCTAACATTTATTGATTAGAATTGTATGGCTGGAAGGCCCTTTTAGAGACTGCTTAGTTCAGTGACTCTTAACCAAGAAGGTATTACTCGCTCCCTCTCCAGCCACAGGGCATTTGGAAATGTTTAGGGGTGGTTTTGGTGTTGATAATGACTGAGGGTGGGGAAGTTTATATTTGGCAATTATAGCCCAGGGGTTGAAGGGCATTAAACATCCTCAACCTCTATATATGAGCAGTTCCACATAAGGAGAATGGTCCCAACTAGAAAGTCAGTAATGCCTCTGTTGCAATAGGAGACAGGGCTCAGACCAGATGCAGGGGCTTGAAGATTGGGTGCAGGTGTTAAAGTAAACAACCCTCAGGCAGAAGCTAACTAGGGGCTGATAACTGCAGGCAAGAACTGGCTTCAGCCGGCTTGTCAGCTGCCTCTGCCCACCTTACATGAACTTTGGCTAATTATAATATCATTTACATTGCAGTTTTAAAATTTCTCTGCCCTTGAAATCACCATGACAGTTTTGAGACAACCATACAAAGTATAAAAATGGGAGGGAACCCAATTCTAGGAATTACTACCCAAATTCTTAGTAAAAGCCAACCCCTTAACCTTGAACACTCCTTCCCTCAAATGGCAACACTTTAAAAGATCAAAAACCACTTTCTCCCAGTGCATCTACTCTTTTCAAGCCTGCCCGCTCTCTCTGAGAGTGTGCTTTTGCTTTAAAAAAAAAAAAAAAGCTGTTGCTTGCTTGTCTTACATGGTGCATCCTGAAATTCTTTTCTCCCAACAATCACCAAGAACCTGGAAAAACCTCCACTCAGAGCTAGGAGGCTGGTAGCACCTCCATTGGAAAACACTAACTTAGACCAATTGCCACATTTTATAGATGAGATGGCAGAGGCTCCAAGATGTGAAGTCTTATGCCCAAGATCACCAAGGTCAATGCCAAAGCTACGTCCAGGACCCAAGATTCCTGACTCCCACTTCAGGGTATCCTTCATTAAATTTCCAGTGACCACATTTCATAAAATTAAAATTAGAACTGAGTCTGACAAGTAGGAGGCCACTCCTAGATAGCATTCTAAATCACAGCTGCCCTGCAAGAACTGCCCAGCCCGGCATTAGGCTGACACGGTGCCTGCACTCAGGAGCCTCTCCCGCTAAGATCCACTCACAGGGCAGTCTGGGCGAGTGGGCCTGATGGTGGAGAACACTTCCTTTATCACTGGGAGGAGATGCTGGAACTTTAGGTCAACCAGGCTAGGTGGTGTGGCTGCAACAGACCCTGTGCCTCACAGGCAGAGCTTCTTGCCCCTCACTGGGGGTAGGACTTTCTGGGCTTCACTCAAAAGGATAATGCATTAAACAGCAGGTTCACTTACAGCCAGAAGACAATAAGAATTCGACTTTTTTTTTTTTTTTTTTTAGAGACAGAGTCTCGCTGTGTTGCCCGGGCTAGAGTGAGTGCCGTGGTGTCAGCCTAGCTCACAGCAACCTCAAACTCCTGGGCTTAAGCGATCCTACTGCCTCAGCCTCCCATGTAGCTGGGACTACAGGCATGTGCCATCATTCCCAGCTAATTTTTTCTATATATATTTTTAGTTGGCCAGATAATTTCTTTCTATTTTTAGTAGAGATGAGGTCTCGCTCTTGCTCAGGCTGGTCTCGAACTCCTGAGCTTGAACAATCCGCCCGCCTTGGCCTCCCAGAGAGCTAGGATTACAGGCGTGAGCCACCGCGCCCGGCCAAGAAGTCTACTTTTTACATGCATTTTTGTTAAGACACATGCAAGCAAAACAAAGAAAACAAAGAATGATCCATTAAGGAAAGGTAATGTTAGTGTTTCAGATGAGCAAAAGAGGAAAAGTTATTTACAGAGCCAGCAACTTTCTGATGATCACACCAGCTTGAAATGGTTGGCCTGTTCTGAATTGCCCGTACTTTGTGCCTTGCATGGCATAGATCATGTTCTGTCCTTTTGTAATAATTTGTGCACATTTAGCTGCCTCTGGTTTTAGTTTGCAGCTCCTTCAGTGCAGGAACTCTGTCTTGGTCATCTTAAGTCATCCCAATGCCTCACATCATTAAGCACATGGTAGACTTTTCATAAATGCTTGTTGCATAAACAAGTGCGGACCAACTAACTCAACAACTGAGTCTTTTTCTTTCTGCTGATGATGTACCGAGGCACTTGCAGGTAGGGGAACCATTCCACTCTCCTTTCATTCTTTAAGGTATTGAATAGGTCTAGAGTCAGATGGCTGGAGTTTGAATCCTGCCTATACCACTTACTGTGTGACCTTGAAGAAGTTACTTAATCTCTCTGAGCTTCAGGGTCCACATCTGTATAATGAGCATAAGAGTACTTACCTCATAAGGTCACTGTGAGGATTTAATATGTGAGGCATGTGTCATTCTGGGGAATTTTCCAACGCCAATAACTAATTTTCCAATTCTCTGGACACCAACTGGGTATCTAACAATTCAGTTCTGACACTACCTGGAGTTAGTGTCAGATTCCACAGGTTTAAGGGATCATTGCCACAAGACTGCCTCAACTGTAGACACCAGTCACAAGTCCAGGGTCACTGCACTTCTGACAGTCTGGCTATAAATCTGTAGCTCCTACATTTACTAGAATGGCTCACAGATGTCAGGAAAATATTTATGTTTACTCATTTATTATAAACAATACAACTCTGGAAAAGCTGAGAAATAAAAATAAAATCCTAAGCCCCCAACCAACTAAATGGATCCCTTCTTGGCTAAGGAGACCCCAGAGAAACCTTAAAAACTGAATTCCTGGCCATGATGCAATGGGAGGTTGGACACGCTTCATTATACCTCCTCCCTCGATAACTGCTATTAGGTTTTTCCCCTAAGGGTTAAACAGGAACCAAACCTTTGGAAAGACCTGTTGCACCACTGATTTCAACAACTGACCAAGATTCATTCCTGATAAGAGACGGCAGACCATGGAGTGGTTCTGACCAGTCTATGGAGGCTGCTCAGAGAAGGTTTTTGTGTCCTCTGTCTGCATTACCTTTTAATGTCATAGGGCTAAAAACTACACCCTGATCATGCTAAGGCAGCCTTTTTTTTTTAACTTAGCGTCCATGAAGAGGCATGAAGCTCAATTGCACATACACATGTTTCCCCTTTCATAAATATTTGTGACTCTTCCTATAGCTTATTAAATATGTATATTCAGCTCAGCATAAATTCCTGTTCCCTTTACCCTTACCTTGAAGTGCTTGCTCTTGGTTTCTGCCCAAGGCTACACTGCTCAGCCTGTCAGAATGGCCACTGTGCAGGCTGCAACCCTTTATGAGAAATAAAGCTCTCCTTCCCAAATATGAACCCATCATTCTTCAGTTGACACAACCACATGGAAGAGATGCATAGGGCAAAGTATGGGGGGGTGCATGGAGCCCCCATGCTCTCTCTGGGTGTGCCACCCTCCCAGAATCTCAGTGTGTTCACCAACCCGGAATCTTATTGTTCCAGAGTTGTTCCAGAGCTCAATCTCCACCCCAGAGGATGGTGGATGGGGCCGAAAATTCCTCCTCTCTAATCACTTGGTCTTTTTGGTGACCAGTCCCATCCTGAGGCTACCTAGGGGCCCCACCCTAAGTGCTCCTTATCATAAATTCAGATGTGACTAAAAGTGGCTTATTATGAATAATAAAAGACACTCCCATTATGCAGAAAATTCCAAGGGTTTTAGGAGCACTGTGTCAGCAACTGGGGACAAAGACCAAATACAACATGTCTAGCATGTTGTAAACCCTGAGTAAACATTACCTGTCATCATTATCAACATCACCACTACCTTCCTGAGTTAAGCCTACTCTCTTGCAATTGAGGTTTCCCAAGACGTGGACTGTAGATATGAATTATAGTTTCTCATGAAAACAGGAAAGCAGCCATAAAAATGCAAACGTTAGACCTGAGACTGAGACCTGACATTCAACATCTGTTTATTCTAAACACAATGTCTCAGCCTGAAAGGCCACACTCAGGACAAAAACCATGTGGTGGCTCAGTTGGTGGCATTAGGCGGAGTACTGGAAGAATCATTCTTTGGCCCCACTATTTTTAATTTAAATGATCTGGAAAGGAGAGTAAGCCATAGTTTATACACATGATGTACATCCAGAGGTATGTCAAGCATCAGAGACAACTCAGAAGTAACAAGAAGTTGTCTCCAAGGTGGAAAATAAAATATGATTTGCCAGAGAATGTGGAGAATACCAATCTTTGTTAATTAGCATAGGCTTCTGGGTCCCTGGCTTAATAGAAATCACTTTCAGGCAGGCTAAGATTTTAATTAAAATGGGAAAAGATTCATTGGACTCTCTTGACTGATCATAATCAACATGGCACTCAGAAGGTGGGAAGAAGCTGGTGAGAATTTGCAGGTGCTTGGAATAACTTCATGTGGAACTTTTTATGGTTGTATGAATCCTTAGAAATGATTTAGTGTAAAACTATTATTTTACAAGAAAAGACTCTGAAATGTAGGGAGATGATGTGACTTGCCCACGTCCCACCCAGTGAGTGACATAATTCAGCTCCGCCCACCTCCACCCAGCACTCCCCTCACTTGCCCCATTTTAAGAAAACCTGGAGAAGTTGGTGTAAGCTCCTCCTCTCTCTCCACTTTTTTTCCCATTTCTAGTCTTAAAAGAGGAGATTTTTCAGACACAGAGAATTTTTGCCATGCTTATTATATTTCTTGAACTTTTTAATGCTGTGAACATTTTATAAGTAATAAAATAATCTTCCATCATGGGGAATATAATTTTTTTCTCCCAGAGTCTCTTTATGCAACATTCTTTATAGACATTTACCTATCAAGGTAGATGCTTTCATCACTAAAGGAGACGTCAGGCTTCCATGTCCCATCAAACCTGGTGGGACTCTCCAAGCCAAGGCCTCTGGTCCTTCTTCACCGTGAACAGACATACAGAGTTGAGGGCGTGGTGTCAGAGTGACTCTGCCCTTCTGTGATGCTGGCTACTGCCCTTCACCCTTCTGGGCCTCAGTTTCCCCCTCTGCAAAGAGGGGGCTGGGCAAGCCGAAGGCCAAGTTTCATCCCAGACTCACAACTGTTGTCCCACACTCACTTTGTTTAAAGCCAGCTCTGCCTTTGCAAACTTACTGAACTGGCTAGTGTCAAATAGATTGTGTAGCAGAATGAAATGTGAAATTAATGTTTTCCCCATTAATAAAATCTACAAGACTCAGAGCCATCTTTCTCCTAACGGCCCTTACTTTAGTGGTGTGGAAATTTCTCCTCCTCTGTTAACTATATCAGAAATTAAGCTGGGAAGAAATTATATGGACTCACACATCAGTGAAGGAAAAGTTCACTCATACAGGAAGATGGGAGTAAGAACAACTTGGAACAGATACAATGGAAACATATCAGTTGCCTGCTATTATTTGCTATGCAGAAAGGAAAACATAAATAGCACTCGTTTATTAGGGGTGGAAGAAAGGGCACAGTCAAGAAGCTTTGTTGGGGAAAATGCTGCAGGTCGTTTTGAATCTCCAACTATAAGCTCTGTCTCTATTTATTTGAATATTATTAATAACGATAATGGTTTGAATTTCCACAATAAGATAGGTCCAAGTGCTTTTCTAATGTCAATAACTATTATAATATTATTCTCATCATCACCACTACCACCACTACCACCATCATCATCATCATCATCACATAGGGTCCATCTCTGCCTCCCTGAGCATGGATGGTGACAACACTGTGCTTTTCACTCTAATCTTGAGTTCAAGGTCAGAGTGGTGGTAGTGTGAGCCACTTATAGCAACAAGATGGACTCTTGGTATGAAAATTCAAGTCCAAAAAGGAGAACAGAGGACGTTCCTTCTCTCCCTAAGGTCGCCCAGGTCTAACAGCGGTACTGGCCTCAGGGGACAGCAGGATGGTCTGGCACAAATCTTCCTCTGAAACCAAGAAACACAACTCAAACAGTATCCATTTTATGAAAGACAACTTCGTGGGGTGATGAATTTAGATGATGTCACAGTAAAGCTTTAAATTGAACTCTGTGGTTTGACCTCATTTTTGCTGTAATAATTCAATGTTACAATTACCATTTAGCACGAAATCATGTATCCCTAAATTCAGGCAGAACAATTGACTTTTCTTACCAGCATATTTAGATTTATTAGGCACATAGGTTTGAGCTTTAAGAATTAACAGAAATATGGTTTCATGACTTGTGGAGAAATGTGTTAGTAACTTTTCATCCATGCAGAAATACCCCATTGCTATTTTAAAACAGCAGTTCTCTAAAGGAAAGCATGATTTCTGATTTTAAACATTTCAGATCAAAGACAAAAGGTTAATTGCCCTTATATACTTAGAGCTCTGACTAGTAAGTAAAATAAAAATGAAAATGTAGTCAAATAACAGGAAAATGACTAGAATAAAAAATTCACTAAAGAAACTTAAATGACTAAAACACAAAACAAAAAGATATTCAAACTTACTAATATTAATAATTTTGAAAATGCAAATCAAAACGACAGGTACTGTTTTAAATAAAAAATTTTAGATTGGCAAAACAATAACAACAAAGACTAATAATATGAGAAAACAGATGTTCTCAATTGCAAGAAGTATCAATTGGGTAGACTATTTTGGGGCACGGGGACAGTGTGGTATCTATTTTAACTGGAAATGTTCAAAACATTGACTCAGCAACTGACTTCTAGGAATTTATCCTAAAGAAACATACCACCGTCCAAACAGGTATGATTAAGGATGTTCCTTGCTACAGTGCTTATCAGAGTGCAAAATTGCAAAGTTTTGGAGTCCCCAAGTTCACCCTCAGTTATGCAAGTCCAGGGGTCCCTACAATCACTCTCAATTTAAATAATTTGCTAGAAGGACTCACAGAACTCAGCAAGGCTGCTGTACTCACAGCTAATTATAGCAGAAGGATATAGATTAGAACCAGCCAAGAGGAGAGGCATGGGAGGCAGGGGCCAGGAGACCCCAAGTGCAGAGCTGCCAGCTGTCCTCTCCCACTGGAGTCATGCAGACAGCACCTATTTCTCCCAGCAACAGTGCGTGACAGTATGCATGGAATATTGCCAACCAGGAAGCTACCTGAGTGGTGGGGTCAAGTTTTTGTTGGGGCTCAGCACGGACATGACTGACCGGCTGCACGGCTGACTGTAGTCTCCAGCCTCTCGAGAGGCTGAGCTGATACTGTGTGACTCAAGGTCGCCCACCATAAATCACACCGTTAGCAAAGACTATGTGACATGGCTCAAGGCTCCCAGGTAAACAAGGACATTCTCATCAGACAGGATATTTCAAGGCTTGCAGGTTATACCTTCTGAGAGCTGGGGACAAGGGGCTAAACTGTTCCTTGGGCAAGGCTAATCCTTTACTACACACAAATAGAAAACAACTATTAATAAAATGCCCATGAGGATTGAATAGGTAAATTGTACACATCAAGCAGTGTAATACTGTTCATCTGCTAAATACAATAAAGTATTTCTGAATGTACTGACAGAGAGGATGTCTAAGACAAAGTGTTAACCACAAAGAGCAAGTTGCAAAATAGTAGATATAAGATAACATTTTTGTTGAAAATAATGACAAATCTCCACTTTAGAGTATGCATAGAAAAAAATTTTGGAGAATATATACAAAATCTTTAGCTGTGGTTACTTGTATGGGGATGCAATTATGGGCTATATTGGTTTTCTAGTTTCTTATATTTCCATAATATTTTAGTAACAAATACATCTTAAGCATCATGATTTCCATGGGTCAGGAGTCTGGGCAAGGTTTAGCTGTGTTCTCTGCTCAGGGCCTCACAAGGTGGAAATAAAGGTGTCAGGTGGCTGTGGTTCTCATCCTCTTCCAAGCTCATCAGATTGTTGGCAGAATTCAGTTGCTTGTCACTGCAGGACTGAAGGCCCTGCTTCCTTGCTGGCTGTTGACCAGGGTCTCTCTCATCTCCTAGAGCCCAATCTCTGGTTCTTGCCACGTGGTCCCCTCTTCTCAAAACACATCACAGCTAGCAGGAGGACATCTTTCTGATGCTTCACTGCCTTTTAAAAGCTCTTCCAATTAGGTCAGGCCCACCCAGGATACTCTCCTTTTTGATTAACTCAAAGTCAACTAAATAGCAACCAATCATAATGACATCCTATCATATTCACAGGTTTGGCCCATACTCAAGAGGAGGGGATTACACAAGGGCAAAGGTCATTGGAAGTCGTCTTTGAATTCTGCCGACCTCAATAGCTAAGTTGGGGGAGAACATTCCAGGGAGGGAAAGCAGAGTGGACACAGGAATGGTGGAGTGAAACAATATGGGACTTCTGAAGTCCTCAAGTGGCTCCATGTGGATGGAACAAGGGAGGGAATGGTGATGTATAGGGCCAGAGACACAAAGCGTATGTCATGAAAGACCCACCACGCCATGCTGGGGGCTTGGCATTTATTCTGTAGGTGAAAGAGGTTCAGTGAAGAATCTTAACAAGGGGCTATCAGGATGACAAGTATGCTTTAGATAGAACATTCTGGCAGCTTTAGCAATGATGAATTGGAGTGGAATAAACCTGGAGGCTGGGAGGCCATCATACTTATCTAGGTTAAAGATGATGCAGACAGGATCTCGATGCTTGTTAATTCCTGCCCTGACAGCACAGCTCCCTGGAGTCGCTGAGGCCCAGCCTCAGGTGCAAATCTGGAACAGGCCTGCCATTATACCAAAATGCTCTGCTCAGCTAATGAATGAGGTCTGCAGTTAATCTGGTTGCCAAGAGCTTAGTGGCTGAAGTATGTGAGGTGACCCCAAAGAGTTCAAGACTTCCTCTGGTCACATCTCCTTTCACCCCATCTCCATGACTGTGCACACCTCTGTGTTGAATTCCTGATATGTGCTCCAGGTACCCCAAAAGAGAGCTATCCTGAGCTGCCCGCTGTGTGACCTGCTGAGCGAGGCAGGCCAGCCCGCTGTGGCGTGAAGGCCAGACCACCCTTTTCCACCTTGCTTCTGGAGATTTCTGCCCTCACAGAAGGAGCTCTAGGGCCATGAATTCTGCCATCCACCCAAGTCCAAATTCCCAGCACTATGCAAAGGAGAGTGGCTAATGCATGCTCTCTCTCCCTTCCTTAGGTCCAGGCAAACAGTGCCAGTGAGCCTGTCAATCTTTCCTACTGGTCATGGGTGCAGTCTCAGGGGTCTTTTCTATGCAGGACCCCAGACAGTCACTCTCATGGATTAGGGTTGGCCATCAAAATAAAAGCCATCTGCCATTCATGGTGGACACCCCTACTCCTTGGATGTCAATGCTATCCACGATAATGTCTACTGGGCCACGATCCTCTAGTTTGAATTGCTGGCATGCCTGGGCCTCATCTGGTGTTCAGCCCACATACTCCTGGCTTCTCCCTCAACTTGGGTGTCTTGAGGCTGAGCCCACCTCAGCCACAACAATTCTAAGAAATGGACAGTTCATGCTTCTGGGAATTTTGAAATTCTTGGAGCCCCAATCAAGCCTTGGTCAGCTAATGTGAAGGGAAGGCCTGCTTTCCTCTTAGCGTGTGGGTGCAGTACTCTGCAGGAGAAAATGACCTGGGTGACATTGGCTTGGTTCCCCAGGAGTTAGTTGGAGAGATACGATATGGTGCTGTGACATGAACCTAAAACTTCAGTCATTATAAGCAAAATGCTAAATGAGCAGAGAGGATGACAAATGCCAGAGAAATTCAAAGCACACAGGAGCAGATATTTTTGGAGACAGCAAATAGGGCTCCGCTCCCAGTTCATCGCCCAGTCCCTGGCACTGGTCCCACAAGTGCCAGATGATGGGGAGGCAAAGCCAGGTGCTGTGAAATGAGCAGGCAGGAGGAGGTGGTGCCCTGCTGGTCTGGCTGGGCCCACGGAGCTTGGTGATGGCTCCTGGTGCTGGCGGAGGCCGTGGGAGGCAGGCAGGAATGGTGGGCAGCAGGAGCCCTCGTCACCAGCAACACTTACGTGGGTCCTTTGTCATTATCTGAACTTAAACACATCTACACCCACGGGACCCCATGTCCCCGGGGAGGCGGCAGGCAGAGGAGCCATTTCCAGGTGGAGGAGGCTGGTGCGCTCTGCGAGGTTTCTCTTGGTGACTTCACAGCCGCTGACACACTCAGGAGAAAGGCGAGAGGCTGAGGCAGCAAGAGCAGCGAGCTCCAACTTCCCACACTCTGGGCCTCAACTGTGGGCTATTCTGGGGGTCCAGGGGCCTGAGCAGAGACACGTTGTTCCCTCCCCACTTCCTGGTAACTGCTCATGGCCATGGGCCTCGCGATGGGAGCGGGCCTGGGTTTTCATGGACTCCAGGAACCCTAAGGGTTTGCGACTGAGCAGTCTGGGCAAGGCCTTTTTGGGGTGAAAGGGAAAGATGCCAACAGCCTTCAGTGAATCACATTGTGTACAACTCTCCCCACAGTATCCGTGTACTGTGGTTAACTGGGCAAATCTCAGCGGGAGGACAGATGAGCTAAGGAAGCACCAGAGGAAACCGGACGACCAGCTTAGTGGCAGAGAGAGGCGATGCCACCTCTTCACCTTGGGGATGCCACTCCTTTCCCCCGAGAGGGCTCCAGGGTGCAAAACTTGGAGAAGACTTAGGGAAAGTACAGAACGTGCTCAGAGGGGTGACTGCCCACCTACTGTAGCAAACATGTTGGAAGGCTTTGGTTCTGTAACTTCTTCCCAATCATCTCCACAGGCCTGTGGTCAGTCACCAAAGGAGGAGTCCTGCCTGGGGCGCCATCTAAGCATCGCTCAAATCTACCCCTTCTTCTCCACCTCTATTGCCCCATCCCAATCGAATCCACGTTCATCTCTTGCCCACACTGCTAAAATTGCCTGCTACCTCAGCTCCCTAATTCTGATATTGCCCCATAAATAAATAACATGGGTTTCCCATCTCCCTTCTGGCAAATTGTTCAAAGGCAGTCTGTTAGAAACGCAGAGCTGTTTGTTTCACTCTCCTGTTTAAATCCAAACTCCTGCCTGCAGCTTTCAAACCTCGGAATGACCTGGCCCTGAACACACTTGTAGGCACACCCGGGACCTCCCTCCTCGCTCCAGCCACACTGGCCTCCATTAGGTTCCTCAAGGGCTTCTTTTTGCCTTTGGGATTTTGCATATGCTGACCCCACTGTCTGGAATGTTCTTTCCCCTGCTCTTGTCATAGCTGGCTCCTTCTCAGCCTTCAGGTCTTGGCTTAGATAAACAAAGGTCTTCCCTGACTGCCTATCTACTCACTGACTTAAGGTACCATCAACTGTAAGGTGTAGGTACCACTTAGAAAGTAAAAATGCCATTCATTATCATCTCACACCCTGTATAAGTTGCATCTTGATTTCAGAAATATTAAAATGTTTAAAAAATGCATGCCTAGAATAAACGAAGTATGGAAAATAAGATTTCCTTGTTATTTGCTATCGTTGCATGCTCTTCACGTCCATCATAGCACTTCTCACAATTGTTAATAATACATGTAATAACATATGTATTATGCATGTGAGATCTGGCTGTTAACCGAATGGCTCATGATATCAGGAGTATATCTGTCTTGTTCATGACTCTACAACCAGCAGCCACTGCAGTCCCTGGTCCAAAGCAGGTGCCTCGTAAATGGCTGTTGATGACAGGAGTGAGTGCAAAGAGCAGTGGCCTAGAAAGTGGGGCATCTGGACTTGACTCTGGCTCTGTCCTTAACCCCGCGGGTTAATCCCTCTGCTTCCCTGGGCTCCACTTCCTCATCTACACAATGAGGAGAGGGACTCTGGACATGTCCCAGGGTTCTTCCAGCTCTGACACTCTAGGAACTAAGTGAAGAATCTTTTCCAATTCTTTAGGTGCCACAAGGAAAGGGTCTTATTCCCATAAATGTGAGAGGATTTGCACACTTGCTGTCCTTCAGCCAAATGACCAATTTAGTTGATTTCTTGGAATCCAGAGAAGGCTACCTCCATGCTGGCTGGAGCTGCCCTGCGCTGCTCCCACGTCTGCTCTGCAGAAACATCAATAATAAATGGGCACCATTCAGCACTGCAGGCAGCTGTCCGCTTTGTTCTGTGAGGGTGAGAGAGGGCAGAGTTTCTGGAGAAAGAAGCTCCTTAGCTTGCCGAGCTGAGATGGTGCTCTTACGTGGCATTCTATTTCAAAAGCAGTTGATCATTAGTTATTTTCTGTAGCACCCAGGATTTACTGATAAGAAAACTATATGGGGACAGGGATTCCAAGGTCAACAAGAGTCAGTGCATGAGTCTAGAACAGTGTGCACCAACTTTTTTCTATAAAGGGACAGATAATACATATTTCCAACTTTTCAGGGAATACAGTCTCTGTAGCAACTACTTAACTCTGCCATTGTAGCATGAAATCGTATGTAACCGAATGGGTATGGCTGTATTCTGATAAAACTTTATTGACAAAAACAAGTGGTAGAGGTGGATTTGGCTGTGGCCCATAGTGTGCCAACCCCTGCTCTAGCATTCCACATTCAGAGTCTTCCAGGATTATGTGTTGACTTATTGGGCCACCCCGTAGATCACCCAAGAGCAAATATGCAACATGGCTCACCCAAGGTCACACCACTGGTAAGTGAAGCCGGGAGCTAAATGCACCACCCTTGTTCAGTGCAATGTTCACTGCAGGGGACAATGCTGCCTCTACTGTTTTCATAATGTATCTATTATACCTATTGACAATCCCAGTAAACTTAATTCTTCCCAGTCAGTGGGAAAATGTGTGTTCTTGAGACACAGAGAAAAGAAAGAGGATTAATGAAAATTAGCTACTTTCATCCCATTTTAATCAGAAAATTTAGAAAAGAAAGATTTATCAGCCACCCTGAGCTGTCCTGCTTCTCAAAGTCAAGCACATAGAGACTCTGAGCGAGGCTGAGGGTCACTTTTTCCTTTGTCTCCTGGGTCCACTGGGCAGCAGCCACACTGTGTTCTATGGGGAAAATCTCCATGGGTCATTTCTAAGTTCAGCTTTCTAGGCAGGGCCACGTTTTGCTGCAATCAGTCAACCTATGACTCTAATCAGAGCAGAGCAGGCAAAATGAGGCTTGTTTGGGGAATTAACTTTAGTTTGCCATGTGTTATTTGTTTCTGTCCACTTGGCCACCAAAGTGCAAAGATTTGACTGTCAACCTGCTCTCAGGGTTTCTGCAATCTAGTTGGAGAGACAAGATATAAATGCATAAGAAGTTAAATAAAATGCAAGACCTGGCAAACATTTCAGTGCAATAAGAAAAATGCACACACACACACACACACATTCTCTCCCTCTCTCTCTTCCAGTGAGCAAACTAATTATCAGACACTGTATAGTATTAAAATACCTTGAGAAAGAGAAACTCACTTTTCTTTTTTTTTTT
>CM052443.1:17975778-17995801 GCA_028533085.1 Varecia variegata | reverse complement strand
ACCTCTTTGGTTCTCCTGGATAGAGTTGGAACCCATTCTATTAAGTGAAACATCCCAAGAATGGAAAAATAAGCACCACATGTACTCACCAGAAAATTGGTTTCCCTGATCATCACCTAAGTGCATATTTGGGAATAACACCAATTGTACTTTTCTTGAATATAGCATAATCTGTCCCAATTTCTTGTTCCCCTAAAGTCCATTCTATCACCATGCAGAAAAGTTTTCCTGTTTTCATTCGTACTTACAGGCAATGCCCAGAAAGTCCAGGAGTGTCTAAGAAACAAGGGCCATATCACTGCCTTGCCAGACAGAATCATCTATCCCTGCCAGATGCCTTTAGTTACCTAAAACACATCAAAGGATTGGAAATGAGGCCTTTCCTTTCTTTGGCAATGAAATTCTAGCTTTTAGGCAAGGCCAATTTATCAGGCAGAGCATCCTGCCTTGCAGAAGGCAGCCAGTACAAGGATTTCTAATCCTCCTGGCTCCATTATGGGGAAGGGGTGACTTCTCACTCGTACACACCGGATGTTCCATTTGTTCATTCAACAAAATAAGTGGGAAGTGTTTACTCTGTAGAAGGCACCGCGTGTTCCTGATGTGTTTTTGTCTGAGATGAGCTTCTCCCATACAGAGGACAAATGTCTTCGAGAACAGGGTAATAGAATAAACGCATACAGTGCTCTCGTAATAAAAACAAAACACTAAAACTGAGAGAGCAAATCAGGACTTCTTTGATTCTCACCTGACCTTTAAAATTTCCCAGCTAGCCATGGAGGTGAAATAACCAGCCTTCCCCAGAAGCAGCAGCGGAGCAGAAATGTATGTGGTGCCTACTGCTCCAGGTCACTTCCGCAAGGAATTGCGTGTGTCAGGTGTGTCCTGGTTCCAGGAGCAGCGGCTGCCAGGGATCTGCCCTGCTCCCCAGCTGCCTGGCCCGGGACCACTCTCGAGGGCTCTCCACTGCCCGCAGAGTCTCGCCTACAAATCTACCAACTGGCGGATGGCGGCGCTGAAGGGGCTTCAAGAGATGGTCTGGTCCCATCCCTCTGTGGCCTGCTGCACAAGGCCAAGAGCTCCTGGAGCCGGTAACTGCCGGGGCTGTGGCCGCTGTAAGGGCTAGAAGGCCAGGGCCAGGGCCCAAGGCTGGCACCGTACCTGCTGGAGAGGCTGCTGCTCTGGCCCGGCCTAACCCCGCCTTCCACCTGCACCTGAGTCCGGGCTGCGGGAGCTGCGCTCATTTCCGATCTTCCTCCTCCTTCTCTGGTGCGAGACATCCTCGGCGCCCTTGCTCTGGCTCGCTGTCTGCAGAACTGCCTTCCAGCTCTCCGCAGACAACACTCTTGACAACACGAACCTCTCCGGTTGCTTGTTTTCTCAGTCCGGTAACTAGGGAACATGGAGGGCAGACACCAGCCCCCCTGATCCCACGTCCTGGGTCACCTGTACCCCAGCTCGGTGTTATTAGCAATCATTTTTCTGAAACAAGGCTGGGACTGAGCCTTCTGGCAACTTTATAAGAACGGTAATCACACTCAGGAGCAACCAGGAAAAACAGCTTTGATTCCCTAAAAACCAAGACCCCCAAAGATAATGCCACTGACTTCATCTGTTCTTTTCAAAGCAGGTGAAATTACTCATTAGCAGTCAAAATGATTGTAATTCAGATGTCTTGCTTGTTAAGAAACATGATATATTAATAATTTTAAAGGCATCAGATATTACAGTAAAACCTCTAAATTTGGCTGGAATCATAATGCTTTTGCCATTATATCTCATGGCTCATGTTTTTATTGTATATCCTAACAAGCTGCTTAAACAGGGTGGTACTATATTTGAAAAGTGACTTCTTTAGCCCAGATATAGAAATACACTGGCTTAATGGGAGAAACTCTGGTTTTTCCTTCTGTCGCTGCTTAATTTGCACTTGTTGTCATTTCAGAGGAACAGGATCTGCTAAGATGATGTCAGAAACATGGTCTGCATGGACCTAGTCTTTCCTGGGTTTGCAGCATGGATTTAGGCTTCCTGAATGTCAAAATGAATTTGATCATGGCCTTGGCCGTTCCCTGTCTTTGGCATTACAACCATCAAATATGTGTCAGCTCCTAGCTTCCTCTTTACCTCCCATTCCCACATTTCTGATGGATGTCCAATCTCTTTTCTCTGGTTTGCTTTTGGATTCTATCAACCTGTGTTGCTGAGTGTGAATTAATCTTGGGATTCATTCTGGACTGTGATCCCACTCAGTTTTTTAAAGCTTTATGGTTTCTATAAAAATGATAACATTCTCAATGAAATGAATTCAAATAATACAAAAAGATGCTTAGAGAAAAATTTAAAATCCGCTGACCTTCTACCACCCAGAGAAAACGACTATTAACATTCTTTCAGGCATCTGCCTATGTATACACACATATAAGTATGCATATACAATTTTACAAAACTGGACGTGTACCACACATGCAGTTCTGTGGCCTGCTTTCTTTATTCAGAAAGAGAGTCCTTCTGCAACTGTCTTTCAAGAGAAATGGTGTCCACCAAACTGAACAAAGCGTGGTGAATAACTATGGTTCTGAAAAAGAGCTTACCTCATTCTAATGACGCACAACTCCGGCCATCTCTCTCTGCCATGACCATGTCAACCTAAAATAACAGAGAGAGATTCTTCAAGGGTAATGAATTATTTGGAAGTGAGAACTGCAATCTGGAATGCACAAGCCATAGCAAACTGCAGGCGTATTCGGGGAGACAAGAGTTTTTAAAGGTAAAACGAGGAGGATTAGAGAAGTTGTTTTGAAACAATTATCCTTGGCTACGAGGGTCAGTAACAAGCATGGTGTCAGTACAAAGTTGCACAGGTAGTTGCTAGGCAGGTGTCCTTGAAGTATTTTTGATGTAAGCTTGCAGTGGCCTTTGTGCAAGGCTGTGGCTTTGGTGGCATCTTTTGTGGTAGCTCTTGTTCTCAGGCAGTCATGCATGAGAACCCTCCCTTCATGGGCTTCCCTGGCTCTGTTTTGTCAGTTTGACACAAGTGACTCCATTTTGATTCTGACATCCCTCACAGCCCTGTTACTTTATACCACACAGACCTCACTCTGGCATCTTGCCTTTGTCCTCCGTTAGCCCATATCATTCATCCGTTTTCTTCAACACCCAGGCTGTCCCTCATTTTAAGCAAACCAGATATTTTAAAGGCAATATATATTTATGAAAAGGGAAGAAAGCAAAGAGAAAACTAAGGCTGATTGTTTGCTATGAAAAGATTCTTCTCTTTACATAATATCTCATCATGAGGCTCTTTAAAATCATGCCTGAGTTACAATTTCGGTGCGGTTTAATTTACAATAGCTGTCTGTTATGTAAGCCTGTCACTTCAATGATGTTAAACTCTTATTATATAGGAAGGAAAGGTAAGTACAAGATTCAGCTCAGACTTGGAAATTAGGTCAGCACCAATATATATATGTACTTAAGTTACAGCACAGCCATTGCTTGGTGTATGTATTAAGTTACAGCACAGCCATTGCTTGGTGTATAGGTAAAGAACCATGTATTAAAATCCCAGCTCTTTTCTTCTCCTTTCCTGTTCTCTTTTCTTTTCTTTTCTTCTCTCTCTCTCTCCCCACCTCCCTCCCTTTTTGAGGGGATTTTTCACTCTTGTTTCTTTGGTTTTTGAAAAAACAAAGGTACAATGTATATATAGTATACATCACAACTCATAAATGCAGAGCTGATGAATACATATTAGCTGTGTGATCATCCACTCAGATCAGATACAGGGAATTTCTAGTAGCCCGGAAAGCTCCCTATGCCCCCTTCCTGTCAATCCTCACCCCCAAGAAGTGACCGCTATTCTGACCTCTATCACAAAAGATTAGCTTTGCCTATCTTTGAACTTCACATAAATAGAAGCATACAGGACGTACTCCTTGGTGTTGTTTGCTCAAAGATAGGCCTACGAGATTTAGCCACATTATTGTGTGCAGCAGTAGTTCATTCTGCATTGTCGCTGTGTGATAGTTTCGTGAATAAATGTATCAAAATTTATTTTTCCATATTTCTGTTGATGGACAATTGGTTTGTTTCTAGTTTGGGGCTATTGTAAATAAAATTCTTAGAAACATTCTGGCAATATGCCTTTTTGTGGATGTATGCACTCATTTCTGTTGAATAAATACACAGTAAATTCTGTTGTTGGGTCACAGGGTAGGTGCACATTTAGCTTTAAAGACAACGTGCAACAATTTTCCTAGGTTGCTGTCCCAATTTACATCCCCAGAGACAATGTATGAGAGTTCCAGTTGCTCATCTCTATCCATATTCATCAGTTCCTTTAATTTTAGCCATTTTGGTGGGATTTCAGACAATTAACTCAGTCTCTCCATTTTTTCATCTGTCACGTGGGATTCTCCATCCTGAAGTTTATTGGGAGTTTTACTTGGGAGAATAAATGTGGCAGTATCTTTAAAAGCTAGAAGACATGAAAATGTTGGGTGTCAAATAGAGAAAAGAGAAACAAGTGATTGGTACACAGAACACAGGCTCTTTGCATCTTAGCCTGAGCCAGAAGGGACCTAAGAGATACCTCTTCCAATACCATTATTTTACTGATGAAGCCGCAAAGTGAAGCTCAGAGAGAGGAACTGCCTTGTAGCTGACCACTGGGAGAGGCAAAATTAGAGCCCAGGTCTCCTGACTCCAAGCCTAATCTTTCTTCCCATGCTGCCTTCTGAAAAGCTCAAAGTAGTAACTGGATTTCCCCAAGGGCTATCCTGGGGACAGTAGCTTTTTGGAAGGCAGCATTGGTCAGCTACAAGGCAAGAAGGTGGTGTTAGCAGGGATGGGGGTTGGGACCCCCTCTCCCAGAGGAATGCAGCAACTACTAGAGATGTCTTCTCCAGCAGAGAGGGCTGGGGAGAAATACCCTGGCTTTCTCTTCCTTTTACCTTCCAATCTCCCATTGATGCTGCCCGTTTGCCAAACCCAGGCAGAGCCAGGTGGAAAATCAGGCTGGCTAATGCCCCCTGCCGTGGTCAGCCCTTCTCTGCAATGCACAACAGAACAAGTGAAGGCCAAGGAAGGGATCTGAGGACAAACTGGCCACACACTAACTAATAAAGGTTAAACACCATAATAGTGTTTGCAAGGATGCAAGGAAATGGGTGCTTTTCTTTGCGGGGGTTGGGACAGGGGCTAGACTGCATCATCATAGCTCATTGCAACCTCAAACTGCTGGGCTAAAGTGATCCTCTTGCCTCAGCCTCCCGAGTAGCTGGGACTACAGGTACATGCCACCGTGCCCAGCTAATTTTTCTGTTTTTTGTAGAGATGGGGTCTTGCTCTTGGTCAGGTTGGTCTTGAAATCCTGGCCTCAAGTGATTCTCCCACCTTGGCCTACAAGACTGCTAGGATTACAGGTGTGCACCACCACACCTGGCCCTCCATTACCTTTCTGATCTGCGACTCAGCTCCCCCTCTCACATCAGCCTTAGGCCCCATTTTGCATCCTGCCCTCTGGCTACTGAAACCCCTTTTAGTCCTTCTGGAATAGCTGTACCTTTGCCTGGTGAATTTTTATCCCTCCTACAAGACTCAGCTGGAACGTTACCTCCTCTATTCTTACTGCTTTGAGCTCCCCAAAGCACTTTTTATGCATGTTAGTATATACATGCATACATGTACATATCAAAGTGTGTACATGTTAAATGTTAGAATGTGTACACATTAGAATAATTTTTTAAAAAGGTAAAATCCTGACTCATATAGATGTTAAATGAATGTGAGTTAAAGATTTTATCAATTCATGAATTAATGAGGGACCTAGGTGTCATAACCAGTTCAAAGGAGAAATTTAAAAGGCACAAATGTATAGTAGTTAAGGAATATTAAAATGAAAGTGCAACTGGAGGCAGAGCTAGCTTCTTTCACAGTGGAGGAGGAAGGTCAATTGAACCTCTATCAGATGGGGCAAAATTTGCATGTCTAAAGACAAGAATTATCTTCCATTGCTATCAGTTATCTACAACTTATCAAGAAGTAAAACAGCTTCCATAGAATCGGAATCAGATAACCTCTGGAGTGTCTTTAGAGTCTAGACAATACACAGTTTTCCACTGAAGCATATTTTTTCCTACAGCACCCAGCAAATCCTTAACAAATGCCAGTTGCCTTTCTCAGAGGGTAGCTACTAGAACTGGGCCAAAAAAATTACAGAACATCAAAGAGTAGAATTGATTTCATATTCCCCTACAGGGGGCACTGCCTTCAATTCTTCCTAAGAGGAGGGTTGGTGTCAGAACCTGGGGTCTAGGAGGGTGGCTGGGGTCCTGAGGACAGGAGGGGAGGAGTTTGTATAAATACTCCCATTGTACATGGCAGTAATAGATATTCATTCAAGCCTATTTGAATTTTATGAAGCAAATCTGATGTTTTGTATGGTTTGTTAAAATTAGGTTTTAACCAATGCTGTGATTTGAATGTTTGTCCCCTGCAAAACTCATGTTGGAATTTGGTTACCAATGTAATAGTATTGGGAGGTGGGGCCGTTAACAGGTGATTGGGCCATGAGGGTTCTGCTTTCACAGGTGGGTTTAATGCCTTAATAAAAGGGCTTTCAGGGGTGGGCTCTCACTCTCGGCTCTTCTGCTCTCCTGCCGTGTGAGGGACGATGTTCCTCCCTGCCAGAGGATGTGCCATCTTGGGAGTGGAGACCGGGCCCTCACTGGACACCAAACCTGCCGGCGCCTTGCTATTGGACTTCCCAGCCTCCAGAACTGTGAGTCAATAGATTTCTGTCCACTATAAATTACCCAGCCTGTAGTATTCAGTTATAGCACGACAAAAGGACTATGACAGCCAGTAAATGAAAACTAAAAGTGCACAAAACCTAAAAGCAATACTTATTTTTGGGAAAAGGGGCCAGGAATAACTTCAGTCTCCCTTCTATTGTGTCTCACAGTTTTAATTCTAGACACATTTTTCTCTGTGGAAGTGCCCGCTCCTCACCTGCTATGAACCTCTTTGTAGTGCCCCTTTTATGGTAAAAATAAAACCTAAGTTGTTTTGCTCAGACTGGCCTGGAAGAGGCCTTCCCCTCCTGGCCAGTGGAGGCTCTTCCTCCTTCTCTGAAGCTGCATTTTAATGAGACCCCAAGGGACATCTTTGGGATACAGGGAGTCAGTGCTCAGTTTAATTTAAGGGCCTGGCTCTTTATTTTATTTTTTTCTTTCTGGGTCTCATGCAGTGCCACTAGCTCCAGCTGAGGAGTTTAACTCATTTAACACTTCCAGGTGCTCCCTGTTCTGAAACGTCAATGCTTGTGGCCCGAGGAGACTCAGGGACATGAGAATGATGCATCCAGTGACAATAAGGCTGTCTTTACAAGAACATTTTGTCAGTGAGGAAAATTCCACCTCTGTCACTTGCCCTGCATCAACTTCAAGGCCCAATTTAAGAATTTCCTCAGCATTCATTTGACAACATTGGCAACATTTATTAAGCACCTGATTTAGGTTCTAGAACTTCCAAGACAAGGAAGCACAGAACTCAATTCTAACCAGGCTGCTGTCTAGTATATGGTAAACACCAAAACAGACCACTGGAACAGCCTGGAGGTGGCCAAAGATGTGTGATTAAGAGAAAAAGGCAGCACAGCCTGAGTGATACAGTCTCATCTGAGTAACAAGAGTTATTTATACATATATAGAGAGATAAGACAGATATGCTTACATATGCACCAAGCATTTCTGGAAGCATACTGGATGACTGGTTATCTCTGGAGGCTTGGTTCTGGGGAGTCTGGCATTCAGGGCAATTTTTACTTTCCACTTTATTCTCCTCCATATGTTCAAAAAACATTCTTTTTACAAGGGGCATACGTTACTTATGTAAGAAAAGAACAGCAACACAGCATGGCAGTACCATTGAAGGGACCCATACAGTGAGTTATGGAAGTAATGAAACTAGCCACCAGATCCGAATTCAAGAATTTTCCCAATTACCTTAGCTGGGATCAATTTTTCTGTCTTCTGGACTGTCATAGCTTTTTGCTTACATGTTTATGGTACATGGCTCTGATTCTCTACCAGAGTCTGCCTGCCTGCCTGCCTTCTTCCCTTCCTGCCTTCCTACTTTCCCTCCTTCCTTCTTTCCTCTCTGCTTCCTTTCACAGATGTTTATTGAGATTCTGTGCACAAGCTAGATGATTCAATATTGTATCAGTCATGACCAAGTTTGATGGCATGTGACAGAGAAAGCTAAAAACGTGGCTTAAAGAATAGAAGTTTATTTCTCTCTCACATGACCAGGTCCAGCAGTAGGCACCTACCCCAGGATTTCTATGGTAGCTGCACAGTTGTCAGGGGCCTAGGCTTTGTCCAGCTGGGTGTTCTCCCATCCTTAGCATGGCACTGCAGGGTCTAAGTTGGCTGCTCCAGCTCTAGCGCTCCAGCAAGCAGGAAGGAGAAATAAATAGAGGCTCATGCTCTCCCTTTTAAGGAAACTTCCCAGAACCATCACACTGTACTCTGCTTAAATCTAATTGGCCAGAACTTAGTCACATGACCACATCTAGAAGCAAGGGAAGCTGGGATGCATGGGGCATCTGGGACATGTAGTATTTTAGCTGGGTGCACTGCTGCCCTCAATAAATCTAGGATTCTTTTTTCTTATTTGTATCAGTTTATGGGGTACAATTCTAATTTTTTTACATGGATATATTACACAGTGGTGAAGTCAGGGCTTTTAGGGTATCCATCACCCAAATGACATACATTGTATCCATTAAGTAACTTCTCATCCTCCACCCCACCAACCCCCTCACCCTTCTGAGCATCCATTGTCTATCATTCCGCACCCTATGTACATGTTTGCAAATTATTTCGCTCTCATTTATAAGTAAGAACACGTGGAGTTTGTCTTTCTGTGTCTGAGTTGTTTCACTTAAGATTATGGCCTCTAATTCCATCCATCTTGTTATAAAAGACATGATTTCATTAACTTTTATGTGTGGATAGTATTCCATATTGTATATATACCACATTTTTTAAAATTTCAGAATATTATGGGGGTACAAACATGTTGGTTACATATAATGCCTTTGCCTCACCCAAGCCAGGGATACAAGCATGCCCTTCCCCCATACAGTGCACTCCACATCCATTAGTTGTGAGTTTACCCACCCCACTCCCACCCACCGCCTCCCATCTGACCTTTGCCCAGTGAATATTACTACCATGTGAGCACCTTAGTGTTGATCAGTTAGTGCCAATTTGATGGCAAGTACACGTGGTGCTTGTTTTTCCATTCTTGTGATACCTCACTTCGAAGGATGGACTCCAGCTCTATTCAGGATAATATAAGAGGTGCTAGAGTAATTTGGAGATATCTCAAAGAGCTAAAAATAGAAATACTATTTGATCCAGCAATCCCACTACTAGGCATCTGCCCAAAGGAAAAAAAGACATTCTATAATAAAGACATCTGCACTCAAATGTTTATGGTGGCACAATTCACAATTGCAAAGATGTGGAAACAACCCAAGTGCCCATCAATACATGAGTGGATTAATAAAATGTGGTATACGTATACCATGGAATACTACTCAACCACATTTTCTTTATCCAATCATTCATTGATGGGCACTTAGGTTGATTCCATGTCTTTGCTATTGTGACTAGTACTGCAAAAAATATATTAAGTGCAGGTAGCTTTTTGATATAATGATTTCTTTTCCTTTGGGTAGATACCCAGTAGTGGGATTGCTGGATTGGATGGTAGTTCTATTTTTAGTTCTTTGAGAAATCATACTCTTTTCCATAGAGGTTGTACTATTTACATTCTCACCAACAGTGTCTAAGAGTTAGGATTCTTTTTCTAATGAAAAAGTGGAGACTAGATATTGGGAGATCATAAGCAATTGCTGCTGCATATGGGAGCCAAAGCAGAAAGCTCTTGTCTGTATGGGTCTTACACTCTAGTGGTGAAAACCAGACATAAACAATCACAAAATAATTGTAAAATTGCACACTTCAGTAAGTGAGGTCAAGAAAAAATTCACTGGGTCTTGGAAACATATTATTAAAGGACCTACTCTTGGGGAAGGCTTTTCCAAGTAAGAGTGAAATGGGGCTGAAAAAGTAGGCAGAGGTCAGCCATGCAGGACTTTGTCTATGTCAAAGTTTGATCTTTGTCCTAAAACAAAAGCAAGACATTGAACAATTTCAAGCAGGGTATGGGGTAAATTTTTACCCTCCTATGGTTATGTTTTGAAAAGATTTCTTTGACAGCTCAGTGAAGAATTTGCTAAAGGAGAGGAAAGGTGAACGTGAAGAGGAGCCATACCTTAGCAGAAGGATGGCCATTGATGTCCAGCCCAGTTCAGAGTGTCCGGAGAAACTTAGTGCCAGCCCTTTTTGGAAATTGTCCTTTCCTATCCAAGCAGGGGTTGAGGAGCTACAACCACAGGAGAGGAAGTTCTGCATTGAGTTACGTGGGGTGATGCATTATTCATCTCTGTCTCCCCAAGGATAGAACAGCCTGGCGAATGTGGCTGGCTGTCTACCCAACAGACATTCCACCTGCTATCTTCCTGTTATCAGAACCTTGGTTTACTTAACTGCATGGTGAAAATCCTGTGACCTCAGGGAAGATAGACTCCTCCAGCCCCCCAGGGGATGACTGATGATTGGTCTAAGATAGATATAATAATCTCATTCCTCTTTCCAGATACTTTCCCAGCCTTCCTAGGGGTGAATTTGTGATCCACTGAGATTAAAGGGGGGTTTCTGGGAGTGTTTTCTTCATAATAAGAGAAGGACTTAGAGGATTTTTCTGTGGTACTGTGGTTTCTCCCTCTTTCACTCTTGGAGTATTGAAGTGAAGATGTCATTTTTAAGCTGAGCAGCACCTTGCGACTATGAAGCTAAAACTCAAAGACCAAAATGCAACATCTCATGGCAGAGCAGAAGGGTAGGTTCTTTATACCTAGGCTCTTGATGACATGGTGAATCCATTACACCCATCTGGAGCTACCTCCTTCCAGATTTCTTAGAATGCAAGGTAATTATTTGTATCCATTGCTTAAATAAATGTTGTTCTAGTATCCTTTTACTTGCAGCCAAAGGCATCCTGACTAATATACTCAGTAAATGTTGCATTAAATCAAATGAACCAACTTTAGCTCATGTTGGCAGTTAAACTTGAGTAACCTCAGGCAAATCATTTCACCTCTCAGATTGCAGTTTTTCCTCCTCAAAATGGGCTGGCAATGATAACTGTCTCATAAGGTATGTTCTGAGAAATAAACAAGATAATAACATATAATCACATTTTGTGAGCTCTAAAGTACAGAGCAAATGCAAGTATAAAAGGTTAAAATACTGTTGTCTGTTATACTTTAAATGCACAGATATTAGTATTTTAGTAGCTAAAAGCAGAGCCAATTTTCCTACTGGCATTCTTCTACTCAGTAAAGTAGGTAATATAAATAGCACAAGCACACGTTTTTCCCCCTTGAGATTCAATAAAGCCATTTTTAGTTTGCTTGGTGAAAAAATGTAGTAAGCATGTTAATCTTTCCTAAATTAACTCTCATCCCAGGAAAAAAAAAAGGTTGCTTAGCACTGATATATAAGAACTAAAATGTTCTTCGAGATCAGAAAGACCGATATTTGAATGTTGATACTTCCACTTACAAGTTTTGTGACCATGGGTAAATTATTTAACCTCTGTATGGGATATGGAGAGATAATGCCTACTTTATCGTGTACAGAAACTCAAAGAAGATGATTAAGGATGCTCCACAACTCTTGCCCTCACCATATCCCACCCAACTATCTACCCCATCTTTGCTAACCCCTCCATCGATGGAAAAGTTGCTAATCCTGATTAGGGTCTTTGAGCAGGGCCCAGGATCTCACTGGGCCGCATTTTATTAGCGAATAAAGACACTATATACCAGAATGGCAGTGTCTTGCATGGCAACCCTTTTGTTCTTCTGCACCTATGAAAGGCAAACTCCCCTCTGCCTCTTTATCTTCATGCATGTGGTAGGCAGCCTGGGAGGACGGCCCCTGGTGATCTCTCTCAGCCTCCTGGTGTTCAGGCCTAAACACACTCTCATCTGCTTAAGTGTGGGCTGGACCCGGTGACTTGCTGCTGCTTAAAAACAGCTTTATTGAGATATAATCCACATACAATTCACCAATTTAAAGTATGCAATTCAATGGTTTTATTCAATGCAGTGGTGCATTCAAAGATATGTGAAATCATCACCAAAGTCAATATTTGAACATTTTTGTCACCTAAAAAGGAAACTGTATACTTATCAACTCCCTATTCCTTTCATGCCTAGCAACCACTAATCTACTTTCTATCTCTATATATTGGCCTATTCTAGACATCTCATATAAATGGAATCATATAGTATGTGGTATTTTGTGACTGGCTTCTTTCACTTAGCATAATGGTTTCAAGGTTCACTTGTATTGTAGCATGTATCGGTACTTTGTCCCTTTTCGTGACTATGTGACTATATCACATTTAGTTTATCCATTCATTAATCAGTGAACATTTAGTTTGTTTCTACCTTTTGGCTATTATGAATAATGCTGCTATAAACATTCATGTACAAGTTTTTGTGTAGAGCTATGTTTTCATTTTTCATGTGTCTATACCTGGGAGTGGAATTGTTGGGTCATATAGTAGCTCTAGGTTTAATCACTTGAGGAACTTCCAGACTGTTTTCCAAAGTGGTTGCAACATTTTACCTTCTCTCCAGCAGTGTATGAGTGTTTTTATTTCTTCACATCCTCACCAACACTAGTTATTTTCTGCTTTTTAAATTTTAGCAATTTTTTTTTTAAAGAAATAGGCCCTCACACTGTCATCCAGGGTGGAGTGCAGTGGCCCCATCATAGCTCACTGCAGCCTCAAACTCCTGGTCTCAAGCCATCCTCCTGCCTCAGCCTCCCAAGTAGCTGGGACTACAGGCACATGCACCATAGCTGGCTGGTTTTCTTTTCTTTTTGTAGAGACAGGGTCTTGCTGTGTTTCCCAGGCTGCTCTGGAACTCCTGGCCTCAAGTGATCCTCTTGCCTTGGGCTCCCAAAGTGCTAGGATTACAAGTGGGAGCCACTGCCGCAAGCCTATGAATTTTAGCAATATTGGTGAGTGTGAGGTGGTATCTCATTATGGTTTTTATTGATGCTGAGCATCTTTCCATGTGCTTATTGGCAATTTGTATATCTTTGGAGAAATGTCTGTTCAAGTTCTTTACTCATTTTTAAGTTGGGTTGTCTTTATTGTTGAGTTGTGAGAGTTCTGTATATTCTAGATATAAGTCCCTTATCAGATGTATGATTTGCAAATATTTGCTTCCATTCTGTGGATTGTGAAACTCTTTTGATAATGTCTTTTGAGGCACAAAAGTTTTAAGTTTTGGTAAATTCTAATCTATTTTCTTGTTGTTGCTCACATGCTTGGTGTCATATCTAAGAATCCATTGCCAAATCCATGGTCATGAAGATTTACCCCTATGTATTCATCTAGGAATTTTATAGTTTTAGTTCTTACATTTTGATTCATGATCCATTATGAGTTAATTTTTTACATATGGTATGAGGTAAGGGTCCAAATTATTTTCCATGTTTCTATCCAGTTGTTCTAGCACCTTATTGAAAAGACTATTTTTTCCCCCATTGAATGGCCTTGGCACCCTTATTAAAAATCAGATGACTGTAAACACATGTTTATTTCTGGACTCTCAGTGCTGTTCCATTGATATATATGTCTTTCCTTATGCCAGTACCACACTGTCTTGGTTACTGTTACTTCATAGTAAATTTTGAAATCTGGAAGGGTGAACCTTCCTATTTCTTCCTTTTCAAGATTATTTTGGCTATTCTGGGTCCCTTGCAATTCCATACGAATTTTAGAATCAAGTTGTCAATTTCTTCAAAGCAATCACCTCGGATTCTGATAGGGATGGAATTGAATCTGTAGATCAATTTGGGAAGTATTCCCATTGTTGTAGTATTAAGGATTCCAACACATGAACATGGGATATTTTTGAATTTATTAATATTTTCTTTCATTTCTTTAACAGTGTTTTGTAGTTTTCAGAGTACAAGTTTCATTCTTCTTTTGTTAAATTTATTCCCAAGTATTGTATTCTTTTTGATGCTATTGTAAATAGAATTATTTTCTTAACTTCATTTTTGATTTGTTTAATGCAAGTGCATAGAAATACAATTGGTGTTTGTATATCAATCTTGTATCCTACAATCTTGCTGAACTTGTTTTTTACTTCTGGTAGTTTTTATTGGATTTCTTAGGATTTTCTACACTCAAGATCATGCCATCTGTGAATATAGTTTTACTTCCTCTTTTCTTGTATGGATGCCTTTTTTTTCCCTTGCCTAATTTCCCTGGCTAGAACCTCCAGTACAATGTTGAATAAATGTGAGAGTTGGCATCTTGTCTTGCTACAGATCTTAGAGTAGACGCATCCAGTTTTTCACCATAAATATGGTGTTACCTGTGGGTTTTTCATAGATGCCCTTTATCAAGTTAAGAAAGTTCCTTTCTATTCCCAGTTTGTTGAATTTTTCTAATCACGAAAGAATATTAGATTTTGTCAAATGCTTTCTCTGTGTTGAGATGATCATGGCATTTTTTTCCCCTTCATTCTATTAACATAGTGTATTACATTGATTGGTTTTCTTGTGTTGAATCACTCTTGCGCTGCTGGGATAAATCACACTTGGTCATGGTGTATAATTCTTTTTATGTATTGCTAGATTAAGTTTGTTAGTATTTTATTGATAAGTTTTACATACATATTCATAAAAGATATGGATCTGTAGTTTTCTTGTGATGTCTTTGTCTTGTTTCAGTATCAGGGTAATACTAGCCTCATAGAATGAGTTGGCGAGTATTCTATTCTCTTCTATTTTTTGAAATAGAGTTTGTGAAGAACTGTTATCAATTCTTCTTTAGATAGTTGGTAGATTTTACGGAGGCGAATGTTGGAGGGAAAAAAAATATGCTTGGTAGAATTTTGCGGTGAAGCCATCTGTTCCTGCTTTTCTTTTTGGGTAGTTTATCTTTTATATTTTTTATTACTAATCCAATTTTTCCTTGTTATAGGTCTATTCAGAGTGTCTATTTCTTCTTGAGTCAGTTTTGTTAGTTCATGTCTTTCTAGGAATTTGTCTATTTCATCCAGATTATCTAGGTTTTTTGCATATAATTTCATATGTTTTGCATCTATTTCCCTTATATTTTATATTATTTCTATAAGGGTGGTAGTAATGTTCTCTCTTTCATTTATAATTCCAGTAATTTGAGACTTCTTTTTTTTTTTTCTTGGTCAATCTAGCTAAAGGTTGGTTAATTTTATTGATATTTTCAAAGAACCTACTTTTGGTTTTATTGATTTTTGTCTATTATTTTTCTATTTTTGTTTCATTAATTTCTACTCTAATCTTTATTATTTGCTGCCTTCTGCTTGATTTAGATCTTTTCCCAGTGTCTTAAGGTGGAAGGTTAGATTGATTTTGATCTTTCTTCTTTTTTAATAGAGGCATTTGTAGCTATAAATTTCCCAGCAAGTGCTGCTCTAGCTGCATCCCATAAGTTTTGGTATGTTGTATCTTCATTTCATTCATCTTAAAGTATTTTCTTATTTCCCTTTTCATTTCACTTTTACCCACTGGTTATTTAGGAATGTGTTGTTTTTCCACATATTTTTGAGTTTTGTAAATGCCTTTCATATTTTAATGAATAGACTATGACAAAAGTGAAGAGACATCACTTTTGGGATTAGGTTTCAAAAGACTGTGTCTTCCATCTTGTTGGCACACACTCTCCTTGGCTCTTCCCACTTGCTTTCTCTGATGAAGCAAGCTGTCATGTTATGTACCACCACATAGAGAGGCCCACTTGTCAAGAACTGAGGGCAGCCTTTGGCCAACAAGCGACTGAGGCTCTCAGTCCATCAGCTCACAAGGAGCCAAATCCTATCAACAGCCATACGAATGAGGTTGGAAGTGAATCCTCTCCCAGTGAGCTCTGGTTATACCTCGATTGCAGCTATAGGAGAGGAGCCAGATAACCCAGGAAAGATATGCTCAGATTTCTGACTCACAGAATCTGTGAGATAATGAATGCTTGTTTTAAAGCCACTAAGTTTTGAGGTAATTTTGTTACACAGCAGTAGATAACTAATGCAACATGGTTGGTTCAGAAGGAGGGCCTAGGTCCTTTGGGTGGGCCAGCTGCTTCTCTTTATTTCCTGTCTCTGTGTTGTAAAAATCCTGAAAGAACCCTACCTTATGTGCTCTCTCTGTGTCCCAGCATCTCTACTGGGAGCTGAGTGGTAAATCAGGTTGGATCTTCTCTGGGGCACTGACTACCTTAAATTCAGGAGAGAAAGAACCAAGAGACTGTCCTTAAGTTCAGTTCTCCAACCCAGAGTTCTAGGGTAGGATGGAGCTGCTATTTCTAAATTGTTCTTTTGTTTCCCATTTGGTTATTATGCCCTGTGAGTAAATTTGCTTGTTTATAACTAAAGGAGGAAGGCAGGAGAATAGAATGGAATTCCTAAGCCCTATACCAAACCCTCAACAGAAATAATGAAAGCAGAACATTCAGTACATAGTAGGTGCTCAAGAAATGTTAATTTTTCTTCCTATCACGTTCCTCTCTCTCACCCAGTCTTCCAACCCCACTCAAGCTATGACATAGGGAGAAGACTCAAACTGCTTGCATTACACTCTGGGAACATCTTCTAGTTGGTGGTAGCAAAGCTCCTAATTTGTCTGCTATTTATGTGCTTATTGATAAACCTTACTGAAAGAGGAATTCAATAAAATTCAACTCAACAAAAACCTTGGTGATGGGCATTATGTTGAGATTGCACAAACAGAAGTAGATAGAATACAGTTTCTGTCTTCAGAACTGTGAGTCCAGAACTTGTATTAATACCTGGAGAGGGAAAGTTTGTCCTTATAGATCATTTCATGATTTGAAGGCCAGTCACTAAGAATCCACTCATTTCCTCCCCATACTTCCCCAACCCAAATCGCTCAGTAATGATGTCAGAAAGTCTAGTGCTTCCTCCATGTTAACTTCACTCCTGGTGATGGGTCTTCTCCAAGGTCATCCATCTGGGCATCTCCTGGGCTATCACACCTGAACAGAGGCCTGCCCTAAATGAATCCTGGGAAAGCCCCTCCATTAGCCAATATGGCAACTTTGTGCAAATTAGGAAAAAACCCTGAACCTCAAGTCATTTCACAACCATTTGTCACATAATATTCACAATGATACGACTCTATGATGTCTCCAGGTGAATGGTGTAACGTACACTTGCACAACCGTCAGGGAGTAGAGTACTGTGGGGAGATGTTCATGACCTGTGAAGCTGGAATCCAGGGATTCTGGAAGAAGATAGAGCATGGGTGTAGGAGGAGGAAGGAGATGATGGCTTCTTCCTAGGGCCCCCCCCCCCCATGTGGGCTCATCATGTTAACATTAACACGTGAATTTACTGGCTTGCAGCTGCTACCCATCTGACTAGGATTTTCAGCATCCCCCAATTAATTCCAGTATGTCTCTGGTGTGTTCTGGACCACTGAGGGTGCCCACCCACAAGCCACTTGAGGGCAGTGTCTCACCACTGCAGCTGCTGTGGGGCTGCTCTCCAAGAGCAATGATTCCCCCCTGCTTGGGCGGCTGTTTCCTGGGACACCCAATGCTGCAAAGCCCTTCTGAGGCCAACACTGCTGTCTGTGCTCTATCTTGTCTTGGTCCATGCACTGCCAGACCCACACTGCATTCTAGGTGGAAATATCCAACCCAGATCTACCCTGGCCCTTCAGCAACAATGCTTGTGCCCCAAGCCTCTTGCTTTCCCTCCTAAAAACAGTCACCCAAGGTCCTTTCCTTTAGTTTCTCCCCCTTGAACGTATACTTACAACTTCTGCCCCACAGACTGGCCATTCCCTCTAGGCTTATCAACTGGTACCAGGACGTCTGGGAGGCACTGTCCCACCAGTTTATTAGATTCTGAATACAGACATGTCATTGGGTGTTAGAGACACTTGCAACACCCTATGAACAGTAATTCTGGGAAATGGGCCTTTTTTTCAGGGTAGGAAGAAATCTCCACATGTTGTGAGTTGGAATGGCACTTTTTTTTCCTGCAGCCATATTGTTACTGTTACAAGAGATAGATATGGATGAAGAGGATTAAATCCTTCGAGCAGCTTGCATTTTATGTGACTGTGCATGTTTGATGTTGAGCCACGTGTACCTTAGTGCAAGATTACAAGATCAGAATGGAAGCCCCGTCACTCTTGTCCTTCCCGGACATCCCAGCACACCTGGGGAAAGGAGGGGCTGGATCATGGCAGGATGGCCAAGAACATAACCAGTTTCCAGAGTCACTTGAAGGCAGCTTTGGAACCTGCTCTTAAGGAGTTTCCAAGCTAGACACCAGAAGAAAACTCAACTTTCAGTTTTCAAGTAGGCAAATAACTGCATTTGGATGAATAACAATGTCCAGTGCTTGATTGAAAATATCCTAGATTTTTTTTCCTACTCTTTCCAATACAGCCAAACCTTTCTGTTGAACTTTTCTAGGGAGGCAGTTGTTTCTATTCTCACAATGAGTCAACCCAGTTAAAAAATTAACGTGCGTTAAAAACATTAATGAATGAGCCTGTGTGAGGGAAGGGGTAGAAGAAAAGAAGAATGAACACAGTTGGGAGACTATGGCTACAGGCTTTGTCATTAACTACTCTGGTGCTACCGTGCAAGTTAGGCTCTCGGTGACTCCCTGTCCACACCATAAAAATAAGGGCTAAATTAAATTAGATGTTGTTAAGGCAACTTCCAATGCAAATACTGTCTGCCTAGAGATACACTCTCCCTCCCTTGTTTTACCCCCTTGCCCTTTTCCCCTTCCTTTTTCTCTTCCCTCTTCGTTTTCCTCTTCTCTTCTGTCTGTTGTTTTTCTCCCCAGACCTTTACACAGGCTCTTTTATTTTCATCACCCGGCGATTTGTGCCAGCGAGTGTGATGCAAATAAAGTTAGACAGGATTTTGGTTCTGACTGAACAAGAATTGTTCCACTTGAATTTACAAAAAAAACTCCAACAACCCAGTTCCTCTAAACTGATTCTATTCAAAGTTTCTTGGCTTTTGAATTTAAAGAACAAGTTGTTCTCGTAGGAGGTTAATTATGAAATGTCCAGTGGACCTCCTCCCCATTAGGGACCAGCACACAAAGTGAGTCCCCAGAAGTGTGTGCAAACTCGGGACCGTCCTCCAGAGTGAGCACTTAACTCTCCACTGCCAGCTCAGTGAGCCCAAGTTTAAACTCTAAAAATTATCCTGAAGACAAGTTTATCTAAGTACACAAGTTAAGGATTCTCAGAAACTTAGTATTTTCACACACGCGCGCACACACACACACACACAGCTTAGACAGTTCATGTCAAAACAGACTGAAATTAACAACTCAAACTCGCTGCTGAAATTGTTAAGGATAAGAAAAGTCACAAAAATAGGAAACACCTTGAACTTTCCACTCTCAGCAGTGGGAGAACAGGATTCAATTGCTTGAGGTGGCCAACATACTATGACCAAATGATGGGAATAAAACATAACTTGTCTTTTCTTGACATTTTTATCAAAGAGATAGAAAAATCAAAGTGGAGCAAGTGGAATAAACAATACCTTGGTCCCTGAAGCTCAAGATAGGTGAGAAATTAAGAGCTCCTACTTCCCGGCTGAATTACCTCCCAGGTAGTTAACACTGTCATACCATGGCACACATGGCAAAAGTCATGGATGTATCATGCTAATATAGGGAAGGGGAGAATTGGTAACAATAATCCAGTGTGCCACAGAGAGTCAATTCTGGAAAATATAGGCAGATAAGTTTCACATTGATCCCAGTAAATTCCAAAAGGGATTATTTAATGGATGGTTCATGAATACTTAGAAAATG
>CM052443.1:17960226-17975678 GCA_028533085.1 Varecia variegata | reverse complement strand
AAAAAAAAAAAAAGAAACCAGCACAAATTCATTAAGAGTAAGTCAAAGCTTACTCTTATAGGTACAGCGGCTTGCACCTGTAATCTCAGCTGCTTGGGAGGCTGAGGCGGGAGGATCGCTTTAGGCCAGGAGTTTGAGACCAGCCTGGGCAACATGGCGAGACCTTGTCTCTTAAAAAAAAAAAAAAAAAATTGGCTGGGCGCGGTGGCTCACGCCTGTAATCCTAGCACTCTGGGAGGCCGAGGCGGGTGGATCGCTCGAGGTCAGGATTTCGAGACCAGCCTGAGCAAGAGCAAGACCCCGTCTCTACTAAAAAAATACAAAGAAATTATCTGGCCAACTAAAATACATATAGAAAAAATGAGCCAGGCCTGGTGGCACATGCCTGTAGTCCCAGCTACCGGGAGGCTGAGGCAGTAGGATCGCTTAAGCCCAGGAGTTTGAGGTTGCTGTGAGCTAGACTGATGCCACGGCACTCACTCTAGCCTGGGCAACAAAGCGAGACTCTGTCTCAAAAAAAAAAAAAATTAAGAGTGAGTCAGATCAAGGTAATTTTGGATCTTTCTTCCTCCCTGGATTTACTTAACAAAAAATCAAGGGAATATGGTAGTTATGCTTTATTTGGATTTTAGAAAAGCACTTTGAATTTTTTCCATGATATTCTTAAAGACAAGATGAAGAAACACAGATCGTGTAATAGTGTGGTTAAAGTTACAGGTGTTTATACCACTGTTCTTAAATACTTTTGATTACTGGTCACATGTCCATCTAGAAAGGGCTCTTCAGCATGCTGCAGAGCTCTGCTTTCGGCTCCGTCCCAGCTGATCACTCTAACACCAGTGATCTGTGTGCAGATAGAGATGTCAGAGAATCGCACACAGACAGGAGTTACAGATGAAAACCCAAAGCTTGAAATTCAACAGGAATAAATGCCAACTACTCAGACATTTTTTTAAAAAACACCAAACTGACATCAAGTACAGGATAAAGAACCCCATGGGAATAGCATGGGAGAATTAAGATAACTTTAAAATACTACTGGAAATCACAAAGGTAGACTTACAGGAAAAACAGAACTAGTTCTTACACGGGAAGACTCAGGGTTATAAAGACGTCATCTCTCTCAATTGGTATATATTTTGATAAAGGAGTTCAACTCATTCATATTTTGGGAAATTACTGATATGTTTGGAATTCTTTCTCTAGGCTCTTTTAATTAGGAAGAAGCATGCGAGGGCTTCCAGAGTACTGGCCATGTTCTATGAATATTTGCAGATCTGAATGGTGGTACCAGCACCATTTGCTTTATAGTAACATGTTGCATTTCATATTTGTTTTACACTTTCCCGATCACAACCTCTTTCCTCTCCCCAGAGGCAGCTACCATCCATGCTTGTATAGTAATCAGTTCCTAACACTTAGTTTGTATATCTGAATAAGATAGATTAGCTTTGCCTATTTTTGAACTTAGTATAAATGGAACTAGATAGTAGATATTCTTTTACATTGGCTTCTTTTGTTCAACATTGTTTTTAAGATTCATCGAGGCTGAAGGCATGTTGCTGTAGTTCACCTTTACTGCTGTTTAGCTATTTCATTGTTTAAGCATAATGTAATGTATTTTCTGATTTACTGTTCATGATTATTTTGGTTGATTCTAGTTTTTGAATATTAAGAACATTGCTACTCTGAACCTTCTCCTGTATGTGTCTTGATGCACATGTACTTAAGTTTCTCTTGGAGTAAAAGTGCCTGGTCACAGGTTATGAGAATCTATAACTTTAGCTGATAACATCAAGCCGTTTTCCAAAGTGGTGGTAGTAATATACACTCCCTCTCCCCCAAAGTCTTTGAGCATTCGTGTTCTTCCACATCATTGCTAACTCTTGGTTTTGCCAGACTTTTTCATTTTAGCCAATGTAGTAGGTATAATATCTTTAAAGTTGTCACATGCATACTTAAGTTTATATTCTCAAAAATTCTGAAATCACTCCCAATATGTTTCTTGAGACATGACATGAATATTAGTAAACTTTTATTTTTTCACTTCTCGCTTTGTGCCCCTAAAACCGTACACATTCTCACCCATGTTATAATCCAGAATTTTAGACCCAATTATTTTTTTCAAATAATATTTTTTATAAGCAATGCTTATTATATGTTTTACTTTTTCTGTATCATTACTTCTTCCATGCCTTTATTGTGTTCTGGCTTCACTTTTCTTCTTGATGTAGAACTTTCTTTGGTAATTATTTCAGTGAGGCTCTGTGGGTAGTAAACTTTCTGAGTCTAGAAATATCTATATTTCATGAAAATGATAATAAGATATCATTTCATATCACTGGAGAAAAGATGAATTATTTAACCATTGATGGTTTAAAATTAGATCCCTACCTTACTCTTTTTTTTTTAATTTCAAAATATTATGGGGGTAAAAATGTTTTTGGTTACATGTATCGATTTTGTTATGCTTGAATCAGGGTTATAAGTGTGCCCATAACCCAGACTATGTTCATTGTACCCATCAGGTAGGTTTTTGCCCATCCCCTCCCCTGCCCTGCTTGATTTCCACTGAGTTTTGCTTCCGTCTGTGCACATGTGTGCTCCTCGGTTAGTTCCAATTTAATAGTAAGTACATGTGGTGTTTGTTTTTCCATTCTTTAAATACTTAGGATAATGGTCTCCAGTTTCATCCAAATTGTTGCAAAAGGGCTTAATTCATCCTTCTTCATGCCTGAGTACTATTCCATAGTACACATATGCCACATTTTGTTAATTCACTCATGAATTGATAGGCATTTAGGTTGATTCCACATCTTCGCAGTTGTGAATTGTGCTGTGATAAACATTTGAGTGCAGGTGTCTTTTTGATAAAATGACTTCTTTTCCTTTGGGTAAATACCCAGTAGTGGGATTGCTGGGTCAAATGGTAGGTCTACTTTTAGTTGTTTAAAGAATCTCCATACTGTTTTCCATAGAGGTTGTATTAATTTGCAGTCCCACCAATAGTGTATAAGTGTTCCTTTCTTTCTGCATCCACGCCAGCATCTGTTGTTTTGGGACTTTTCGATAAAAGCCATTCTCACTGGAGTTAGGTGATATCTCATTGTGGTTTTGATTTGCATTTCCCTGATGATTAATGACATTGAGCATTTTTCATATGTTTATTGGCCATTTGTCTATCTTCTTTTGAAAAGCTTCTGTTCATGTCTTTTGCCCACTTTTGAATGGAGTCATTTGTTTTTTTCTTGTTGATTTGCTTGAGTTCTTTGCAGATTCTGGTTATTAGCCCTTTATTGGATGGATAGCTTATGAATATTTTCTCCCATTCTGTAGGTTGTCTGTTTGCTTTTTAGTTGTGCAGAAGCTTTTTAATGCAATTTAGTCCCATTTATTTATTTATTTTTGTTGCTGTGGTTGCCATAGGGGTCGTCTTCATAAATTCCTTGCCTAGGCCAATATCTAGAAGAGTTTTTCCAACATTTTCTTCTAGCATTCTTATGGTTTCATGCCTTACATTTAAGGCTTTTATCCATCTTGAATTAATTTTTGTGAGTGGTGAGAGATAGGGGTCCTGTTTCATTCTTTTGCATGTGGCTATCTGATTCTCCTAGCACCATTTATTGAATAGGACTTCTTTTCCCCAGTGTATATTGTTGTCTGCTTTGTCAAAGATTAGTTGGCTATATGTGAATGGTTTTATATCTGGGTTCTCTGTTCTGTTCCATTGGCTATGTCTCCATTTTGTGAAAATACCATGCTGTTTTGGTTACTATAGCCTTGTAGTGTAGTTTGAAGTCTGGTAGTGTGATGCCTCCAGATTTGTTCTTTTTGCTTAAGATTGCTTTGGCTATTTGTGCTCTTTTCTGGTTCCAAAGGAAGTGTAGAGTTATTTTTTCTAGATTGTGAAATATGACATTGGTATTTTGATGGGGATTTCATTGTCTTTTGAAGCAACTTATGTATGAAACCGGAGTCTCTTATCCTAAGTGAAGTATCTCAGAAATGGAAAAATAAGCACTACGTGTTCTCACTAATAAGTGGGAGCTAAATGATGGGTACACACAGGCAAAAAGAGACATTAAGGACATTGGAAACTAAGAAGAGGGGAGGATGGGAGTGTGGTGAGGGATAAAAACTTACCTATTGGGTACTACAAACAGCAAACAAATGGATGGATACACTGAATGCCCTGACATTCAGCATTATACAGTGTATCTATGTAATAAAACCTGTGTACGCCCTTAATATTTTGAAATAAAAAAAAATATAACCCCCCACAAAAAACTCAATAAGTTAAACAAACTTATAGAAAAATAGTTGAAAAATAGTTGAAAAACTCAAATATAAAATTTACAGAAAAAGAAATACAAATTATTAACTTTATTTCAAGATAAAAATGCAAATTAAAATAAGTCATTTTTTTACCCACAGATTGACAGAGATTAAAAGGTTTTGTAATTTCTAGTGTTATCACAGGTGTGAAGGAAGCTCAGTGTAAAGACAAATTTTTGTAACCTTTTTGAGAGATAATTTGGCAACATCTATCAAAATCTAAAACACGAACAAAATCTAAACAAATTAAAAAATAACAAGTACAGACAAATATGTACAATATGATCCCATTTGTTAAAAAATACTATACATATTTATGAACACAGAAAATTTCTGGAATGATAAAAAGGAACTTCGAGCAATGGTAACTTCTGGAAAGCAGGCCTGATGATGAGGGTGGGAATCTAACATTTCATTTTATGTTCTCCTCTATTGTTTGAATTGTTTCTCTATATATGCTCATTTTAAAAAGACAATTTTAGTTAAACGAAAGCTTGGTTTGGTCCCACTGTATAACTTGATTTCCCCAAAACTTAATGTTATTTCCATCTATATTATTAGATTACAGCATCCGCAAAAAGTAAAATAATTGTATCCCTTCTGGTGGGAGTCAGAAACAGATTGAATACAGCATAGAGAACTTCATGACAACTGGAACATCCCGTTGATGGCAGGGCCTGCCTCATAAGCTAGGGAGTTTCCACTGTTCCCACAGTCTTTGAGATCTTAAGTCAAGGGTAACAGAGAAAGGACCCTTTACGTATGTGGGAGACTAAACAATCCTTAAATTTTTCTTCAACTCTATGATGCTATGATTCTAAAATTTACAAAAATCTGATTCACATTTAGAATTTGGGAAACATGTCTACTCTATAAGACTTCATATCAAAACAACACAGAAGCCAATTTCAAAGGGCTCTCACTGGCCAAAGATGGGACATTTGGAGATCAAAAAGAAAAATAAGTACAATGAATTCAAACACATAAAGTTCCATGAGTTTATAATGATAATAAAAAGTAAAAATTTCATTGGTCATCTTTGGAGGTTTCTAGGGTACCAACTTGTACTGAAAACTGATAAATATAAGGATAAAGAATCAAGCACTTATTTTGCCTTCTAGGATTTATCCTGATTTTCAAGGAAACCAAAGAATTTAGGAGGAAAATTCTCCTTTATAAGTGAATCATAGCTAATCATTGCAGGAACAAACAGAATTAGAGAAACCACAATTTTCAACCTTAACTAAATAATGGATATAGGCATTGGTCATCATTGGTTGCTAAAACCATTTAGGTGAAAGGCAGATGGGGAGCCCCAGAATGGATGGATTAGGCTTCAACTGAACCCACCGATCAATCTTAGCATCACTAAGTAAGACATCTAGTCATTAAATGCACCCTCATAGGATGTGATAGGAAATACAGAGCATTTCCAAGGAAGTATTCTTGCCCCTCCTCCAAATTGAGCCTAAATCCAATTAAGTTCTAGATCCACCAGAGTTATACAAGAGATAGTGGTACGTGATCAGCAATACCACAAAGATATAAGAAGTCATAAAGTGGGAAATTCTAAATTGTACAATAAATTACCTAGTTTGCTAAAAAAAAATAAGTGGCATATACAAAGAATGAGCTATAATAGCAAAATGCAATGTATGGATCTTAGTTAGATCCTGAGTTGAACATACCAACTGTGAAAGACACTTTTGTGACAATCAGGAATTAAACATGAACTTTCAGTTGATGTTGAGGAGTTACTGTAAATTTTATTGGTTGTGACATAGTTTTATGGTTAGGTTTTTAAAAAGTTCTTAACTCTTAGAGATACACACTGAAGTATTTATAGATGAAAATGTCTGAGATCTACTTTATTAAAAATGTTGGAATGCATTAAAAAATAATCAAAAGCTGATATTTTTGTACAGAGGATGAGGTGGGGAGCCTCTACTTTTGTGTGTATTTGAAATTTTTCATGATGAAAAATTTTAAAAGACAAAAGAAGAGAGCCTATATGGGAAGCATCTAACACTGCTCCTAGGAAGCATTCAAACATGTTAGCTATAATCATAATAATCATTAGCATAGAAAAATATTCTACTGGTTTTTACTGACAAAGTTAATAAGGCATTGAAGTTGATAACATGGATATGATTCTGTTAGTGTTTGCCTTAACTGTGATAAACAAACTGGGTTAACTAAGGGCTCTGACTCTCAATTTAACATATTTACTTAATGTCTCAAATATTGCATATAAATAAGTTCTTGGACTGTGAATAAGAAACTTTAATTCTCAGGCTGGCAGTCTAAGTTTTCTTGGTTTAATATTTCTAGGTGACAGTTTACTTAGGGCATTTCCTGCTTAAATAATTGCTTCTTTTTTCTCATTAATATTCTCACACTTTCAGAACTCAGCTATAAAGAAAGAAAATTAACTAGAATTTCCAAACTACTGTTACAAGATAAAAAGTGAAATATCTCATGTGATGAATGGATAGGATGTCTAATTTTTTTTCACTCTTTTGGGCTTGTTTCATACATACTCTCTCACTGTACAATTACTCCAATTAAATTCTGGTTAGTCTCTAGTAGGTTAAGAGGGTTCATTACATCTTGAGGACCATTTGCCTCAAGAAAATAGAAACCTCCCTGCATTCCTGCAGTCCCCAACCCCCAGGTTGAGGACCAGTACTGGTCCGTGGCCTGTTGGGAGCCGGAGGCTGCTCCCCATCACTCGCATCACCGCCTGGGCTCTGCCTCCTGTCTGATTGGCAGGGGCACTGGATTCCCATAGAAGCAGAACCCTACTGTGGACTACATATGTGGGGAATCTGGGTTGCACACTCCTTATATGAATCTGGTGCCTGTTGATCTGGGCTAGAGCTGGGGTGGTGGTTCCCCCCATGAAGCCGGTCCCTGGTACCGAGAAGGTTGGAGAGCTGCTATATTCTCCAACCCCACCACCCCTCTACCCCTTCCTTCTCACCTGTAGATCCCATAACACGGTAAGAATAAAGAAGCCATGTTGAGGCAACCCTGTGGTCCACTGAGCCCCAGATGCAGTGTCTGGAAATATCCTGGGGGCTATATGTGAGCCTGACCACTTTAGGAATGCTCCAGGTAATCATTAACTTCCAACTTTCTGAGTCTAAAACCTCCTTGAACGCCTTGATATTTTGAGAATATAATATTTTTTTGTAAGGAAGAAGGGAAACACTTTTCAAAATCACACCTGGTCTTCGAGGAGTGTGGATGCTCAAAGATATCAGTCTTTGCCAGTCTTCTGTGCTCATATGGTAATGAGCTCTATTTTTCAACTGAGCACCATGATGGCTTTTGATATGGACTGATGCTGGGCTAGGGAGTGGGGGCTGGAGAGAGTTAAAGTACAGGTCTTAATAGATAACAAGAAGAATTTGGAATTCTTGGGGGCAATCTGGTTGGGGAGAGGGGTAAGAGGGCTCCAGCTACCTGATCCATGGCTTGGGCACCATATATGTAGGGAGTCCAGCCAGTGAAACATCTAGTGGCAGAGTGGTCAAAATGATCTTTACAAAGAGGGAGGGTCTAATATGTGATTTAAAATTGTCTTTCTACAGTATAAATACTTTTGTTTTCACCAAACGTTGCGATACAAACAAAAGCCTTTATAATAAAATTGTGTTTATTTCTTGTTGCTTTCTTGGTAGGAGACAGGTGAAGTGGATCAAATGATCAGGCTAAGTTCCCTATCAGGGTGGCTGGATCCAGTATGGAATAGCATAAAGTTCACAGACTCAAATAATTCATTGGAAGAAAGAAATTGGAGCTAGAGGTGACTGTGAGAGAACAAACCTCTGGGAATTTGCAAAAATGTGGGCTAAGAGCTTAGATGTTCTACAAGCTGTGGAGTGAGTGAGCGAATCTCTAGCTCTTAAGAGGCAGGGCCACGTCACTGATAATGAATGGCAGGACCCTGCTTTTGTGCTTGTCCAAAAACGGCATCGCCCAGCCTTCAAGGAGATCACGTGTAGTTTCTAATGTTGAAATGAAAGCCAAGTTTTCTGCATCGGTCCCCTTCGGTCTGTTCCCTTTGAGCCTAAGCAGTTATAATCATTTCAGCCTATCTTCATATGAAAGTGGTTCACTTTCCATCGGTGTTTTAGTTGAACTTCTCTGATTAATTTCCATTATGACTTATTTCTTGTGTAAGGCTGTGTTTAAAACAAATATCATTGAAGTTCAGTGCTTCTAACCATTGCCACTTGCATCAAGAGAGTTGAATGTGCGAAGAATTTTGGTCATCTCAGGCATTCCATGAGGACTGAAGTCCCAGCTTTTGGACTTAGCTCTGCCTCTCAACTCGCTAGGTGACCTTGAGCACTCAATTTCCTTATCTGCAAAATTGCACAACAAACTTGCACTGCTCACCTCCTATGACTGTTGAGAAGATTAAAAGAGATAATTTATATAAATGAGCTTATTAAGAATACAGTATTATGCAAATAAGGGTTCATAATTGGGTTGGTGATATTTAAACAATAAAGAAATGTGTTTCCTTTGTTAAGGACTATTTGATTTAGCAATGTACCTGAGAAAAGAATTACTTAACCCTGACTGTTCTTTATTTCTCAATGGGTGATCTGGCAATGGTCTAAACAAACACAGAATTGAGAACCCCTTTAAACCTTCCTGGTAGTTAATTTTCCTTCAAGCATTCAAGCTGGCCAATAACTCAAGGAACTTTTAATTTCTCCCCTAAGAACAAACTCTGCACAGAGAACTTCAGCCAAACTACCCTGAGGCTTTTGACGTTTCAAAATTACTTCCTCTGTAAGCCAAGAATCTAATCTTTAGAGAGGGCCAATCTCAAATAGCCTCAGGATGTAGTAGGTTCAGTTGAGTAGAAGAAGCACCTTCCCTGGTAGTGTATTCCAGCATCCTCCTGGTTCATACGGCTGCAGTTGCGTTTCTCTGCTGTCCTCACTCTGGTTGAATTCTCCTCCTGTTACAGGGCATAAGGCTGAAGAACCTCCAGGGCTCAACCGTGCAAATGTTTATCAGATTTAGGTAACTAAGGCAGAGCTCTTTATGGTAGAATGGAGGAAGTCACTCCAGTAAAAATGCAAAGTAATTTCAGAGCAAGCTCCTTAACCCCAAAGTACTTAATGGTTTCAGATGAATAGCTCTGCACCTGGGGGCTGCCAGGATAGCCCTTGGTGTGACCTTGTTTTCCCAGTCTCTTCTTCCCGAGCATCTAATAGCTATTGCATGACAGTTAGGGACATACACTCCCTGTGAACAGAGCCCCACTCTTAGTTCTTCCTTTATTTTTTTTTTCCTAGACACATTCTTTCCTCACACTCACCTTGGTTCTCCTCTTCTTTCCATTTCTAAGAAGACCAAGTGTGACCTATTTATACATTTATTTTTCTTGTTTAGATATCATCAATTATTAATCATATACCTGATCTGATACACAAAGCAAGTCAGTCAGGGAGCAATGGATTGCATTCTGGTTACTCTAAAAATATATAGTTGGGAAAAATGAACAGTTGGGAATAATTATAGGGCTTTTTAAAAGAATAACTTTCTTTTCATAAAATAATAAATCCTCATTATAGAACTTGGCAAAAATATGAATAGCCTTAAAATCCTTTTGTTGGAGATGTACGATTGTGCATTTGGCTATGAGACCCAGATGTAGACAAATAGTGCTTTAGCCCAGAACACCTCCCTCCCCACACGGTACCCACAGGAGGAAGCTGCACAAAGGAAGCCAGGCCAGGACAAGTAACTCCTTGCTATTAGGAGGGGCTTTGGCTCCAAAGCCAAGGTTAGAACTCCAGTGCCTGTGCTGGATCACATGGAGTACTCCTTTTTCTGACAATAATTGGGCCCAAATGGCCTTGAACCAATGCAGGCTAGAAGCTACCTACCCCATGTGGGACCCCCAATCCTGAGCCCAAGGGGAATGGCAGCTACCCCTATTGGAGCCAAAGGAAGAGAGGAGTCAGATTAGGGGTCACTTGGGCCACTGCTCTAGACCAGTGACGGGCAGTAGCCCTGGGCCCAGCTGCAGGTGGCGAGAGCAGCTCTGGACAAAGAGAGGGAGGTGGGACAGAGGAGCACCCCCACCCCCAAGGCACGTGTGCAGACCTGGGAAACAAGGCCGCACAGTGACCCAGATCATGACTGGTCCCTTGACCTCCTTGAAGTAGGATAAGGAGAGTGTGGGGGGAGGCGGAGGGAGAAAAGGGAGAGGCGTCCCCCAGAGATTTTCGCCTTTGACCCTACAACCCCCCTTTTAGGAACTCTATCTAAGGAAATAATCAGGTGCATGTGAAAAGCTTTGGTTATAAGAATGGTCGATATAGCATTATTCGTGACAATTAAAGTAATTTGGATGTTAAGTATTCAATCATAATTAAATTATGAGGCTTTTAAAGGCAGGCACTACATGTACATATCAGAAGCCTGATGGCAAGGCTTTGTTCAAGAAGTTCAGCTCAGAGTTCAATAATATTTATTTTTCTAAATTTCACATGATTAATCCATTTTTCCCACAAGTAAAACAATAGCAAAAAGACAGCAAAATGCCTTTTACAGGTCCAAAGAGTAGGGAAAAAGCCAAAAATAATATTCACAGACACTCAGAGCTGGACAGAACTTTGGAGATAATTTAGTCCAATACCCCTCATTGTACAGATAATAAAACTAAGTCCTAGTGAGGGGAAGTGACTTATCTAAGATTAGGTAAGAACCACAATCCTGTATCTTTGACCCCCCAGCCCAGGCTCCTTCTGTTGCCCTTCCCCGAGGCTGCGGGGCCCTTTGCCCTCTGGCAGAGACTTGAATTAGCCCTTCCTATTGACTCAATCTCTGATGACAGCTGGCCTTCAAATACAGATGATCAGTTTAACAAACACAAATACAAGACACCCAGTACAATTTGAATGTCAGATAAACAAAGACTTTTTTTTTTAGTACAATTATGTCCCATGTGCATAAATATTTTTTTATATAAATGTAGGTATGTATACACACACGCTAAAAATGGTTTGTTGTTTTACCTAAAATTCAACTGAAAATAGAAATTTGGGCATAAGTTTAAATGGGCATATTTTTATTTTCGAAAACTGGCAACTCTGTATTTAAAAAGAGATGAGACAAAGATTGTTAGAGTAAGAAAGGATCAACCATTCTAATTTCCTGATTTTTACAGGTGAGAAAACTGGTAAGCAGAGAGCAGCTGGGGCCCGCCCGAGGCTCCATAGTTGCTTGGTGACCAAGCTGGGACTATAGCTCAGAGTGGGTGGTGCCCAGGGCCCCTGCTAATACACCATAGTGTATGCACCTTCCCTCAGGACATTAAAAAAATTCAACTTGTACATTTTTTAAGAATGTAATTCTAAAAGATCTTCTCACGTGCAGTGCATTTCCCCTCCACACCTCCTTTAGGCTACAGCAATACAGGGAGGGCTTCCCTTGTCGTCAAAATAACATAAAGCAACAAAGGAGTCTTGGAAGGTCTTTTAGAACAGTGGCTCTCATACTCCAGCGTGTATCAGAATCACCTCGAAGGCTTGTTAAAATTTAGATCACTGGGTCACACGCCCAGGGTGTTGTTTTTTCCCAATATGGAACCTAGTGGTTTATTTATTACAAAATAAAAACCGAGAGCTGTGAACTTACTACAGCCATTTAAAATAAATAACTTACATGAAATACGGATTCTGGCATAGATACAAGACATGAAAATCAAAATCAGTGGATTGAACTTGCGTGTTTCATTTGCTCACAACTCACATACTTATTCTGCAAAAAAGACAACTGCAGCAAAGACAAAGAAAATTTTCTCTTTTGATAACACGTCTAAAAGCATCCCTCCAAAGAGGCCAAAATAAATGTGCATATACATGTTAAAGTGTGTTGTTCAACACAAATACTATTTCTAGAAAAAAGTTAACTGCATAGGTTAAAAAAATAAACAAAAACAGTATACAACATCAACAAGCCATTAAAGTACCAGAACAAAAAAATACACCAACATCACTGTTTTTAATGACAATTAACATACAGAAATACAAAACATTGATCAAAACTCAGTAAATACCTGGACTGATACAACGTCCATTGTTGGGGAAATTTTTCTTCAATTTAAATGTTTTTCTTCATCACTTAAAAAAAAATCTTGAAGTGCTAACTTTATATGAAGCAGGCATATTTTTCAAGTAATTTGCTATTTAGTAAGCCAATTTTTATAGAGCTAAACAGGAACTAGAATAAAGTAAAGTGAAACAGGAAGATAGACACAGAAAAAATTGACAAGTTGTAGCTGGACAAAGCAGCAGAATGCTATTATACCTTCTTGGCCAATCATTTCAATTACACACATGAGCTAACAGATTTAGGTATCTGCTGGTTTAGTACACTAACTACCTTGGGTTTGCTAAAATTTATACAGCAATCAAGAGATATACATAAAGTCCTAAGGAAAAGAATGCCATTTAAAAACCCATACTACACTCTAATTAAAGCAATTTCAAAAGGTGGTCTACTACATAAATGAATATTAAATGTAATGGATCATACAAAGACCTGAAAACTTGTCCAAATTTAATTATTCCTGCCCTGGAGCTGCCTTTTCAAGGAAGTACACATTAACCCAGTGGTGATGGAGGTGTTTGCTGTCATGCTTATTCTTTCTGAAAGAATGATCACAGAAGATACAAACAAAAGAAGTCAGCCACTTTGAGGGCCAAGGCTTCCTCTGCATTTTTTTTTTTTTTTTTACTAGTTTCTTGTGGAGCTGGCGGAGGCCCGCAATTCAGAATCATCACTACCCCGTGACATGTTGTCCCTTAGGTTACTTCCATCATGACTGTGGACGCCTTTGTCTTCGTCAGTTTCCTGAGACTCAGTTACTGCCACCGGAGCAGGAGGTGATGCCAGAGCAGGGTCGAACACTGCTTCATGGTCCTCTCTTGGTGGGGAAAGAAGCATCAGTGAAACTGGTTGTTCATCCGCGGAGTGTTTACCAGGGAGGGTCTCTGCTGTGTTCTCATCAGTGTTCACTTCCATTTCACAAAGCACAGGGTCAGTCTGATGTTTACTATCTAAAGTTCCTCCCTCTGGCATATTCAAGTTTTGTCCAGAGCATGAAACATGGATAGATTCCTTAGCAAGAGCGGCAAGACCAGCTAGCTAGATGCTTATCGACCTTTTCCCCTTCTACTTTGTAAAGATGGGCTTCTTCATTTCCTCCACCTTTGGAGAGCAATTTTTGGTCTTTTGATGCCTCTTTTAAGTTTTCCTTTGGCAGCGGTGTTGCTGGTGGTTGGGGAGCCCGTGTGTTTGCACTTTCCTTTGGAAGCCAGCTGTCTTTAACAGGCACTAAGCCAGCTGCAAGAAGGACTTGCTCCTTTCCTGCCATTTCGATCTGCATGTTGGACTTTCCCTTTTTATTATCTTTTTGGGGAAGAGATTTTTTGGGAATTGGCTCCATGTGAAGAGGAGGCTCTATCTGAGCAGGTTCCTGATGAACAACCTTCATCTGAACAGGCCCTGTGTGAGCGGGCTCCCACGCCCAGCATTTCTGGTGCAGGAGGTCTGGGATAGGCACCTACAATGTGCATTTCTAACACAGCCTGATGCTGCTGAAGCCACGTTGGGGAGCCACTGGTTTAATTGATGCCATCATGCCTATTCTTTGTGAGTTCCCTGATCAAACAAGAGAAAAAAGAAAAACCCTATGTTTAGTAATATTGTATCTCCATTATAGAAAATCAGATTCTATGTGTTATTAGAGACTGTTTTTTAGGGGCAAAACCAGTCTAAATAAATTTGCTGAGTTGAGACCGATGAGACAGGACGGCAGCCATGAGTTAAATGATTATGAGGCAAATTTAGCTAGGGAGGGAAAAAGAGGGAATAGGGACAATAATTAGTTTCAGGACCACATGAACCATTTGAAAATGCGCTGTGGTCAGAATGTTCTGTGACTGTTTCATACCTTTTATTTTTGCCCCCAAACTTAGCGATCCAATTACGTGGCTAATTGCAGCTGAATGAGACATTTTGTTGAGATGATTAAGGCCGATCTGCGAAGTTTTGAGGCCTTTGTTCAATCGCTTTTGTGGGAACTCAGCGCCCTATTTCCACCATCAGAGCTGGAGGCTCCACTACAGTTTCCCACCCCACACCCCTCCTTCCAGTCCCGGCCACCCCCCCCCCCTTGCTGTTCCCTTAACAATGGCCAGATTGTTACACCTCTCTTGGCTACTGGAGGAAACCACCAAACTGAAGTTTCCAAATCTACCCTTCTCGTCTTTGTCCTCCAGCTGGCCCCTCTAAGACCCTGAGCTCCACGGCCAAGAAGTCCTGTCACATGACGGCATCTCGCCTTGTGCTTTGCACGTAGCAATGCACAAATGGGATGATCATTTGATCTTCCACCAAATGGCATAGCTCATGTCTAAAATCACTGGAAAAAATGCAATAAAAATAAGTTACATCTCCGAAATGCAGGGTCTGGGAGATACAGTCCCAAAGAGCGAGCAGAGAAACTCAGGTGGCCACAGTGTAATTCCACGGACAAGGCTTAATTGGAAAATATTCATGGCAGTAAGTAAAGAGCAAAGGAGAAAAAACTTCCCACCAGCCCACTGTGAGGCGGAGAGAGCCGGCCCTGCTCACTGCTTGCGGGTCCCCAGGAACCCATTTCCAGCCTGCCTGAAGGCAGAGTTCCTGGCTCCAGGATGTCTGAAGCTAAAAGCAAAGGGAAACGCTTCCCTAAATGTACCTTTACAGCCCAGCAGCCCTCCCAGGAAACGAGAGCGGCCCCTGACCTCGTGGAAAGTATAGGAAAAGCAAATTTCAAATCCCAGCTGGGAAGTAAGGAGATAAAAATTAGAAGTAACTCCTTCAAGCATATCAGGGTGGTAAGCAATTTAATACAGGGTTCTGGCTTCCTCTCTGCCTCTCCAGTAGCATGCCTTTGATTCCCTGCAGGGGAGGCCGAGAGCACAGTGGAGGGCAAGAGTGAAGATTTGTAATATATTCCTAATGCACAAGGCCGTGATGAGAAGCTGCATTGACGCACAGAATAAAGCAATGAAATGTGGGGTAGGCTTGTCCCC
>CM052443.1:17912208-17959726 GCA_028533085.1 Varecia variegata | reverse complement strand
GCTCACAGCAACCTCAAACTCCTGGGCTTAAGCGATCCTACTGCCTCAGCCTCCCGGGTAGCTGGGACTACAGGCATGCGCCACCATGCCCGGCTAATTTTTTCTATATATATTTTAGTTGGCCAGATAATTTCTTTCTATTTTTAGTAGAGACAGGGTCTCGCTCTTGCTCAGGCTGGTCTCGAACTCCTGAGCTCAAACGATCCGCCCTCCTCGGCCTCCCAAGTGCTAGGATTACAGGCGTGAGCCACCGCGCCCGGCCCTGAATTAACTATTTAACAGGGAACTCCTTTTCCTAAGATGACCTGATTTTAAACTACATATTTTATGCACACATTCATGCAAGACAGTTTTGTGTGCAGAGAGCTGAACTTGAACTTGCAACTTGGCTTCTGGGCCCAGCTCTGACCCTGAGAAGCAGGGTAGCCTTTGTGTCTCTCAGGTTATTGGATCCCCCATCCATCAACTGTAGACACCTGCATAGCTTATTTCATAAGCTTGCACAGAAGAGGATCAAATGAGATGAGAGAAAAGTACATTTAAGCTCTTAGGAATGCTACAAATACAGGGGACTTCTTTAGATATGATTTCTCTCCGTGGTTTCATTTCATGTGTATTCTTGGCTCTTTAACTTTGATCTAGCCATTGGATGACAAATGCAATGCATAAGACACAGATACTCCTGCCCTATCCTTGAGAAAGAAAATCAAATTTCTTTAAAGCTCTTCAGGGAAATACTTAGTCTGTTATATGAATTGAGATCAAGTCACAGTCCTTGATAGCTGATAATAAAATTAATAGATTTATATCAAGGTGGGAGCAGAGGTCATGCAACATTGACATCATCCATCAGCAGCCCTTGCTACATGGACTCTTTCAGAATAATGCAAATAATTATTAAATCTTAAGAGGTTTAAAGTGTCACTCTCTAGCTAAATCACATCTTTCTTGCATTATAGATGCACGGCTGATTTTTCAAACCAAAGTACAGGACCTTATATTTATCACTGTTTAACTTTATTAAATCTTGCCTTTGGGAAATATGGAAAAATATAGGCTAGATGCAAGGACAGCTAAATGTAGTGGTGACAGTTTTGGGACAGGAGCAGGTTAAAGCCAGAGCCCTGAGGAACTCCTCCAGAACTCTATCTCCAGGTCGCAGTGGTTCCATTAATCAGGTACTTTTGCACAGAGACTCGTAGGTGTTCATAGTGGTCAATGTTTTGTAGAAACCCAGATGCACCACCAACTGTATAGTCCCATTTCCCAGCCCAGAAACCCTAAGAAAGGACATGAGGTTAGGGTTTCATGCAGGGCCTATGATCCCTTCTTCCTTTACACTCAACACCCACAAACCATGACTTTAATCATCTGAACTGACATCAAACCCGGTCTGTGTCTAGTCTTCTGGCACTTGTCCCCTTCTCCAAGGTCCTCAGAAGTGGTTCTGGGCTGATCGGTCCACTCATTCCCCCAGGATGGGGCCTGTCCAGGCCAGGAGGCTCAAGGCACTGGGACCAGCTTATCCCTCTCAGACACGCTCTTCACTCATCCTGACCCCCAGGCCTCACCCACGTTTGTTCTGCCCTTTGCAGTCCAAGGCTTGTTCTCCTTGATGGAGAAAAGGGAAGCATATCAGGAAGGAGTTAAGGAGGCTGTTTGGTCAATGTCATTCCCAGCACATCATTTTTAGCATCAAACACCTCATGGAAAGCATTCTGCAATATCCCTCACTCGTGCTTGTTTTCTGCAAGAAACACAAAATTATGTCAGACTCAGAAAACCTGCAAGGTTGACAAAGATGCTGTTAGCCTCCTTCCACTGCCTGTGTTAGGAGTGGCACCTCCTTCTGGTGCCTCATCTCTGCAGGGGTTTCCATCCACCATGAGGGGTCCTGCCCGGGGCCCACAGCAGCTAAAATAACAGAGGAACCTTGGTAATAAAACTAGAGGCAGAGTAGGAAACAGATGTTCTCTTTAGCAATGTATTTAGGTTATTAAATATGAAATGTCCAATTTCAATCAAAAGTGTAGTTTATTATATCTCAAACAAGAGGCAGTACAATTAATCAAGGTATGCGCCTAAACTATGGACACAGTTTTGCCATCTTAGTGGTAGCTTGTTCATGCCAGTAGGGAGGAAGCCCGGAGGGTGAGTGGGGATGAAATCACAAAAGGCGTTTTCCACAGCACGTTGAGAACTGAGTATTTTTCCTTGCAAGAAGTGGTCCAAAGCCCACCCGAGGGAACTTAGTTGAGTTTGGAAGGGCCAGGAAGACTTCCTTCAGGAAGGGACACTTCATCTGAGCTGTGAAAATGAACAGGACTGGGTAAGTGCAGAGAAGAGAGGAGGGAGAAGGTTCTAGAAAGAGATGAGCATGCGTGCAACTGCCCTGAGGTAGATAGAACGGAGAGAATCTTCCAGAACTGGAGTGGTGTGAGTCGGGTGAGGAGGCTGGAGAGGCGGGCAGGAGCCGGGTCGTACAGAGCCTTCTGGACCAGTTCAACATTCAAAGATGTTATTCTGAGCACAATGGGAAGCCAATTAAAGTCTTTAACAGTGGAATAATTAGATTTGCATTTTGAAAATGCAAGTGGATAGAGTATGGAAAATAGACTGAAGAGAATTAAGAGAGCAGGTGGTGAGACCAGTCTATTACAGGAGTTCAGATAAAGAATGATGGCATATTGAACTAAAGTGGCAGTGACAATGAAGAGAAATGAATAGATCTGAAAGCCACTTAGGAGGTCAAACATCCAGATTTGGGGATTAATTGGATATGATGTAAGGGAACTGTTGGAAATGGCATGCAGAAATGCCCTTTGCCGATCTAAGCATGGTGGAGGGAGAACAAGAATGGAAAGAAATCAGGGCTGTGCTTTGGAGATACTGCATTTGAGAGATGTTGGAAACAACCATGTACTTCATGTGACAATCTAACCTGCCATCAGGAGCCATGGCAAATGCCACCCAGAAATAGGCCTCTAATTATAGACCAGCTTATATAATGATCCTTGTGGACCTGGAATTACTGAGGTTTGCGTCTACAGGCAAAAGAAGAATTGCTGGGAAAATCACAAAATGATTTCATTAAACTGTATCATAAAGCAAAGTCCCAGAATCCTGCTTAAAAAAATCCATTTTGCCATGCGTTTTTGAGGTAAAATCCAAAATTGAGGTAACAGAAAATTTACTATCTAAATCACTTTATTTTATTTTATTTTATTTTATTTTTTGAGACAGAGTCTCACTCTGTTGCCTGGGCTAGAGTGCTGTGGCGTCAGCCTAGCTCACAGCAACCTCAAACTCCTGGGCTCAAGCGATCCTTCTGCCTCAGCCTCCTAAGTAGCTGGGATTATAGGCATGTGCCACCATGCCCGGCTAATTTTTTCTATATATTTTTAGTTGTCCAGCTAATTTCTTTCTATTTTTTTTAGTAGAGACTGGGTATCACTCTTGCTCAGGCTGGTCTCAAACTCCTGAGCTCAAACGATCCGCCCGCCTCGGCCTCCCAAGTGCTAGGATTACAGGCGTGAGCCACCGCGCCCGGCCCTAAATCATTTTAAAGAGTGCCAGACAGTGATTTCCAGTACAGTCATAGTGTTGTACAACCATCGCGAATATCTAATTTCAGAAATTTCTACCACCCCCAAAAGAAACCCTGTACTCATGAAGCAATCTCCCCATTCCCTCTTCCCCCCAGCCTCTGGCAATCACTCATCTTTCTGTCTCTGCAGATTTGCTGCTTCCATACATCTCATGTAAATGAAATCATACAATATATGGCTTAGTGGTTTCACACAGCATAATGTTTTCAAGGTAGGTTCATCCATGCTATAGCATGTATCTCTACTCCATTGCTTTTTATAGCCAAATAATGTTCCATAGTATGGATATACCACATTCGTTTATCCATTCATCTATCGATGGACACTTGTTTTTACCTTTTGGCCATTGTATATAATTCTACTGTGAACATTTGTGTATTATACAAGTGTTTGTTTGAGGACCTGTTTTCAGTTCTCTTGGGTGTATGCCTAGGAGCAAAACTGCTGAATCATATGGTAATTCTGTGTTTAAATTTTTGAAGAATCACCAATTTTTTTCCCACAGTTGATGACACCAATTTGCATTTTCATCATCAATGTATTATAGTTCTAATTTCTCCACATCCTGGCCAATACTTGTAATTTTCCATTAAAAAAATCATAACCGTCTTAGTGGGTGTGAAATGATATCTCATTGTGGTTTTTTTTCCCTTGAAAGAATGCTGTATTTGCTTCACATAATTTACATTATATACAAAACATGAAACTCTGAGAAACGCTGAAATCAGAAAATTAGATTTCCCATGATATTGATGAGAATACTAGCTGAGATGACTTTCACTGGCACAAGATGGTAAATATTTCTCTGATATACATTTAAGATGGGAAAAAAAATCTTCTGAATGACTTCCTTATTTGGAGGTTTCTCCATAAATTCTGTAAAGGGATCTATAGGTGGCTTCCACAACAACTTCTCCACATAAGCTGAAACCTGGGAAATATTTTGGTTATTAAACTTGTCATTTCACTATTCTTTTTTTCTGTCATTACCTCTGATAATAAGATAAAGATCCTAAGTTTTGATTTGCATTTTTCTAATGGCTAATGATGTGGAGCATCTTTTCATGTGTCCACTGGTATTTGTATTAATATATCTTCTTTGGATAATGTTTATTCAAATACTTTGCCAATTTTTAATTGGGTTATTTGTCTTTTTGTTGAATTGTAGTTCTTTAAATGTTCCAGATGCTAGGTCCTTATCAGATACAGGGTTTTCAAATACTTATTCCCATTCTCATCTTCGTGATGATGTCCTTTGGTATGCAAAAGTTTTATATTTTGATGAATTCCAATTTATTTTCTCTTTTGTTGCTTGTGCTTTTTTGTGTCATATCTAAGAATCCATTGCCAAATCCATGGTCATGAAGAGCTACTCTTAGGTTTTCTTTGAGTTTTGTTTTTATCTCTTACATTTATTTAGGTTGTTAATCCATTCTGAGTTAATATTTTTATATGGTATGAGGTAGGGTCCAAATTCATTATTTTACATATGGATATCCAGTTGTTCCAGCAACACTTGTTGAAAAGACCAGTGCTTCTGGTAGCAGAAAGTTAAACTTATATTCAAAATGGATTCTGAGGCAAGATAATATTATAAGAATTATTAATAACTACAGTATTCTATTATAACCCTTTTTATTTCTGTAAGATTGGTGGTAATGTCTGCCTTCATTCCTCATTTTAGTAATTTGAGTCTTCTCTGTTTCTTAGTCTAGCTAAAGGTTTGCCAATTTTGTTGATCTTTTCTGAAAACCAACTTTCATTTTCGTTTGTTCTTTCCATTGTTTTTCTATTCTCTATTTTATTTATCTCTGCTCTAATCTTTATCATTTTCTTCCTTCTGCTCATTTTTAACTTAGTTTGCTTTTGTTTTTCTAATTTGTTAAGGTGGAAGGTTAGGTTATTAATTTGCTATCAATTTCCCTCTGAGCACAGCTTTATCAGCATCCCATACATCTTTGTATTTTCATTTTCATTCATCTCAAAATATTTTCTAATTTCCCTTGTAATTTCTTCCTTGTTTATGTTAATTTATACGTATTTGTGAATGTTCCCATTTTCCTTCTGTTATTGAGTTCTAGCTTCATTCCATTGTGGTTGTAGATTGTCTGATTTCAATCTTTTTAAATTTATTCAAACTTATTGGTAACCTAACATGTGGTCTATCCTGGAGAGAGTTCCATGTGCACTTGAGAAGAATGCGTATTCTGCTATCATTAGGTGAGGTCTTCCATGTATGTTGATTAGGTATAGTTGGTTTATAGTTTTTCAAGTCATTGTGATATCTTTGTGAGGTATTGACCTTCTTATCATTATAAAATGTCCTTCTTTGTCACTAGGAACAATATTTATCTTAAAGCTATTCCATCTCTCTTTTTGTTACTCCTCTGTAGCATATGTACTGTCAGCTACTCCTTCCTCAAAACTCTATTTCTTTGACTTCTGAATCTTTTTCTTGTTTGTCCTCCTTGTTCTCTACCACATCTTCTTAAGCTTAGGAATGATTTTGGCTACCAGTAACAGAAAACCCTTCTGACAATAACTGAAGTAAGAATGTATTTTTCTTACACACAAGACAACACACAGCTGCCAAAATTGGTTTAGTAACTCACTGATGCTAGACCCAGCATCTCTGAGATTCTCTTTACCTTCCCTTTATACTTGTTACCTCAAGATCACAATGTGGCTGCTGTAGCACTAGGCATCATACCCACATTCAAGAAAGAAAGAACCAGGCAACTTCTCCCTCTTTTCAATTATTTTTATTCTGGAAGGGAGTTCTCTTTAGCAGGCCTCCTGCTAGGTTTCATCAGCCAGAACTGGGTCACATATCAGGCTTGAAGCCAATCATGATTCATCCTCTGGAGGTCTGGGAAGGTGTTAACCTCCTGAGATCAAAGGACCTCAACCCAAACAAATCAGTATTGTTTTACTAGGAAAAAGGGGGAGAGTAGGGTTTGCATGGACATTGGAGAGAGTTGCTGCAATTGGTGATTTTAGATTCACTACTCCATCCTCTTGCCATTTGACTTGCTTTAGGGGAACATCAAACACAAACACAGATTCCTTTCCTACCCACATGGTGACAACAGTTCACAACCCGTATCTTCAGCTCAGAGTCCAGCTACCCTCCTGGTATTTCTTTTGAAATGCCTCAGGCACCAGAAACCCACTTTCTCCTCCATGCTGGCTTTTTCCAAACTTGCCCCAATATTACCTACTCCGGGAGCTTTTAACATGATAACTTTTTTGTAGTTGTTTTAAATGAACCTAACATGGAAAGACATTACATAAAATGGATAATTTGATTTCTGCCTTGTGGTCCTCGTGGTGGGGTGGGTGGGCTTGGGGGCTGAGTATCTCCAGCAATCTTTAGGACACTGATGGACAGAGTTTATCTTGGTGTCTTACCCTGGGACCCCCTAAAGCAGATCCTAAGATAAAAGCTCATCTTTTGCTATATTAGTAGGGAGTATAGTCAATGGCAGGAGAGCAGGAGTGAGGGGAAAGGGGACCAGGGCAGGGAAGTGGGGAGAGAAAAGACACAAACACGATAAGGAGCCACCCAGCACTTGGTATTGAGCTCAACTGATTGCCTAATCTTTCCAGAGCCTCTTGCATCTCAAGACAATCTGTCCCTGGGGAGATGAGAATTTATCTGCTGGCTCCTGAGCCCATTGGTCAGAACTTCACCCTTCCGTTATACGTAAGGGTGCCCACTGAGTCTTGTGCATCTCACACTTCAAAAGCAATAGGTGAGCTCCAGAGCAGGAGGTTAGAGATACACAGCATGAATAAGAGGTGAGGTGCTGTTGGAGGTATCTGAGCAAGGACAGTCCCTGAAGTGGCCACATCAAATAAGGTGAGGCCACAGAAGCTGAGGTGATACATAAGAGATGTCTGATACAGCAGGGGAGCACCCCCATTTTACAGATGAGAAAACCACAACCCAGAGAGGGGAAGCACCTCGCTGAATTACACAGCTAGTTAGTGGCAGAATGCTGCATACCAGACCCTCAATCCAGTGCTCGTTTATCATGCTAAGTTATCATTGCATGGATTTTTTTGCCTGTCTTCCCCTTGAAGACTCAAGAAAGCATAATCAAAGCTTTGATCCTCCTCAATTGAATTTCCTAAGTGTCTTTGGCACCAACTTAATCCATCACAGACTGTGTGCACACTTTAATTGGAACATTGTTTTTCTTGTCAGCTAGGTTCCTTTGGAGTTAGGGGAATGCAATTCTGTGACAGCTAAGTAGAAGTCTATTATTATCAGCCACATCTGCAGATGTCAGGCAGAGACTTTCTTCATCTTTGCCAGAATTGGACAGCAGCTGTCCTTATTTAATAAAATACTGAGGATAATTCTAAACTGAGACTGATGTACCAAAACTTAGAAGAGTGCTTTATAGTTTCATATTTTTTTAATATTGCAAATTGCCTTTTATTATTCTTTTACAAAGTCCCTTTCTTTAATTGACAGGGTATAAATCAGGTGTAACTATAATAAGCATAAATAGATTTTCTTCCAGAAAACAAAACCAAACTGGGGAATGGGTATTAACAATTCATAAATAAGTCCTACTTGTAATTCTAAACAGAAAGATTAGTTACTTTGTTTTAGAACCTGGACCTTCTTGAGAACTGTTATTCTGTGAAATGATTTTCCGAGGCGGGCCACCTCCTAGGAAATGACACTGATGTATGGCTGACCCTTGAACAACACAGTTTTGAACTGAATGGGTCCACTTACACATGGATTTTCTTCTAGCTCTGCCACCCCTGGGACAGCAAGACCAACCCCTTCTCTTCCTCCTCCTCCTCAGCCCACCCAACGTGAAGACGATGAGGATAAAGGATCCATCCACTTCCACTAAATGAACAGTAAATATATTTTCTCTTCCTTATGATTTCCTTAATAGTTTCTTTTCTCTAGCTTATTTTATTGTAAGAATATAGTATATAATACATATAATATAGAAAATATGTGTTATTGCCTGCTTATATTATCAGTAAGTAGTTAAGTTTTGGGGGAGTCAAGTTATATGCAGATTTTTTGCCTTCAGGAGGATCAGATCCCCTAACCACCAAGTTGTTCAAGGGTAAACTGTAATTCACAATTTCTTGAAGAATTCAAGCACAGTCCCACTAACTGATAGGCAGCAAGTAACTGACACACTAGAGCATTCTGTAAAACAAACAAAAATAAATGATGGTGACTAACATGAGTACCTACTTCTAATAAATTCATCAATTCTTGCTTTCCTTCCTGGGCCACACATTTCCTGGCCACCACTAGCCTCTCTGTGGACTTAGATTTATGCAAATTCTTTTCCCAAAGTAATGGTACTTCCTAAAAGGTTTTAGGTTGTTGTATTCTTGAGTTAGTTGAGTCTTCTGATCTTGGTTAGTTGACTGATTGCTCTAGTGAGAAAACTGGCATTCATTACGCTTTCACTAAAGACTTGTGTGTTATTTATATTGAAACTATTAAAAACACATTTATATTTAACCTACTCAGTGACAAATTTTTTTTCCATAAAAATTACCCACATAAGCTAGGCTACTCATAAGAAATTTCTAGTAAAATTTCCAATGCATAGACAGAGGCCAGCTTGGATGTATGGTAAGAGTCACAGACACTAGAATTTCTTCAAATTATCCAGTCATTTTAAGATGGTGTTCTCTATAGGGCCAAAAACAATATTTGATTTTTGAAGCAAAAATTATCTCAGCACTTAGAAACAAATTCTTAAGTGTCCCTTTAGGTTTTTTATTTCATGTAAACAACAACAATAAAACCATGTGGTGCTCATTGGCAATTACAGCCGTGTATTTCTCACCTGGCATCAGGAAAATTGGGGGGGCGGTTGGAGATAGTGATCCAATTCCACATTTAGTGAGTGTTGATGGAGATTGCAAGAGACTGCTTTCCTTATCTGTCAAATCCACATCCGTGTTTAGAAATGCTGGGGCCATGAACATGCTGACTTAGGGGTGGGGAGGGGAGATGGCACAGGAAGAGAACAAACAGAACAAGTTTTAAAAGTTACAACCAACAGTCTTTGTCCAGTGGGTTATAACCGTCAGGGTGTAAACACAGAACACTGCTCTAAGCATATATTAATAGTAAGCACTCATAATTGATTGACTAGGGCAAACATTAGATCAATTGTCTTCTAGGCTCTTGCTTGCCAGGGACCATACTAGCTGGGCATAATGTTTGGGAATCTAGAACAATAATGTATACTTCATGAAGGCTTTTAGAATTGATGGATGAAGTTCATGGACCACTCTGAGGCTGGTTAGCTCAACTAGGTACCAATAAGACACAGGCAACGAGTTTTATTTTATTCATCAAAGCATGGGGCACTTTTATAAGCCTGAGCCACTGTTCGTGATGAGAAAAAACTCAAACACCATGATTAGGGGGAAAACTCAAATATAGTCTAATAACAGTGGGTTATTTGTATGACAGGAACAGGATATTTTAACAGGTCAGGAGATGAATGAAAACGACTTGGAGAAATGAATTGAGGTGGGACAGAAGAGTCAGTAAGTCAGTTAGCTCATGTTTCTACACAGGGCAGATAAGGGGAGGAAGTAGGGTAGTGAATCTCAAGCTGTTTTTGATCATGACTCATAATTAAGATATCCATTTAATGGTGTAACCTATGGTATGTGCACACACACACACACACACATCCACACCCAAGCATATTTATCTGAAATTAAAGTGTCATAAAGTGATATTCTTACCACTTACAATGAACTCTGCTATTTTCTATTCTATTCTATTTCATTGTTTCAGGAATGCTGGCATGATCTGCTTAGATGATTTCACAGCCCATAATGGGTTATGATCTGTAGTTTGAAAAACACAGGTCTGGGTGAGGTAAGGACTCGGGGTAGGAAACATGTAGCTAGAATTTTGGCAAGGTCTTATCTATCACAGGTTGAAGTGAAAGAAGAGAATGCTGGAATGGTCCAAGCCAGTTGAGAAACTCCTGGGAAGTTGGGCAGAAAGGTCTGCCCAGCCTGTGGGAATCAGGTGAAAGTCAAGATATGCCCCAAACCACTAGATACCAGTCGCTTGGGTCAATTTGCCTTGACGGTGCAGAATTCCCACCAAAACCTATAAGATATTGAGCACCTTGGGGGTAATGGGGGAAGAGGAGGGGATTAGTGGCTGGTATCACTGAATGATGCTAGTGACAAGTGACCCTGGACAATGCCACCTTGCTGCATGGTTACAACCTTTGCAGACCTTACAAAGAAAGTAATTTACAGAGTAAGGACTCAACTCTACCCTGCTTAAAATGCTGAACGGTCTTCCCAGGACACTCAAGACAAAGGTCAAAATCCTTGCCATGGGCTACATGTCCTCGCACAGTTTGTGCCCTACCTCTCTCTCCTCTGCCGTCCTGGCCATGTGCCCTGCCCTCTAGCCTGTGGGATACTTTCAGATGCTCTGACCTTTAACTGGGTGTTCCCTCACACTGTTCCCTGTGCTTGAGCCTCTCTTCCTCTGTTCCCATCCAACTTAATTTCTACTCTCTCAGGAAGGCTTTCCTGGCCCCCTAGATGAGATTAGGTCTGCCAGTTCGACCCTTCATACAAGGAAAATCAATCACTTGTGTATTTAATATCTGTATCCCTCATCAGACTGTGAGCTCTGTGAAAGCAGAGACTGTGTCTGATGAGAAATAAAAACAACTGCCTTAAATGTCTTACTAGGAAATTGCGTTCAGTTTTCTTTGATAAGTTTTAGAATACCTTCTGAATCAATACTTATACCACCTTTTTAAAATTGATAATATTGCTTATTTTTTCTTTCTCTTTTTTCCTCAATCAGGCTTCTAAGGAGCTTACATATTTTATGGTTCTTTTCAAACACCAGCTTTCAGTTTTATTGATTATTTCTACTATTTCTAGTCACATTACCACATTCTTTTATTAATTCTAATAGTTTTTAGAATTATTAATTCTAATATCTAATAGATAAAAGAACTGGAATCTTAAGGTTTTTAGCTGTGCAATTATGGTATCTACAAACAAAGACTTTTTCCCTTTTCAACATTCACATCTACTATTTCATTTTCATGTCTTACTGTTTTATTTTGGTCTCTAAAACAATGGTAATGATAGTGGTGATAGCCAGCATCTCTGTCTTGTTCTCGAATTTGGTGGAAATGGCTTTAGTACTTTTCCATTCTGTATGATCTTTGCTGTGTTATTCTGAGTAGCTAGCCTTTATTGTTCCCTGAAGGGCCAGGAAGGTTGGATGGAAATCAGAAATGTCTTGGGAGTCACATGGATAAAAAAGTATTTCAGGAAGAAAGGAGTGATGAACTATGTCGAATGCTAGATAGGTCAAGTAAGACAAAGCCTGAGAACTGATGATTAGATTTAAAAACACGGAGGTTCGCGCTGACCACCTTGACCAGAGTGGTTTCCATGGAGTGATGATTGGAACAGGTTAGAGAGAGAATGGGAGGAAAGGAAGTAGACACAGGGAGGGGAAGCAAGTTCTGCTCTGCCAGGTTTTGTAGTAAAAGGGAGAAAAAGGGGAGAAGAAAGGCTGGATGTGGTGGCTCACACCTGTAATCCTAGCACTTTTGGCAAACTGAAGCGGGAGGATTGCTTGAGGTTAGGAGTTCAAGACCAGCCTGAGTACGAGTGAAACCCCATCTCTACAAAAAAACAGAAAAATTAGCCGGGTATGGTGGCATGCGCCTGTAGTCCTAGCTACTCAGGAGGCTGAGGCAGGAGGATCACTTGAGCCAGGGAGTTGGAGGTTACAGTGAGCTATGATCACACCACTGCACTCCAGTCTGGGCAACAGAGCAAGACCCCATCTCTAAAAAAAGTAATAAAAAAAGAGAAAAGAGTTGGGGCAGAAGCTGGAGGAGAATGGAGTCAAAAGAGTAGTTTTGTTTTGTTTTTTAAAGATAGGAGACATTAAACCATATTTGAAAGCTGCTTTGCTTGGGACCCAGCAGTGAGGAAAAACTAGTGGTCAAAAAGAGAGGGGAGCACTTATAGAATGATGTCCTTACATAAATGAGGGGGAGTGAGATGTTGTACACAGTGGAGGGTGACTTTATGTAGAGCAAGGATGGTTTATTGACAGCCTGCGGAGTGCTGTGGTTTGAATGTGTCCCCTCTAAAATTCAGGTGTTGAAACTTAATGGCCAAGGTGATTGCATTAAGAGGCGAGGCCTTTAACAGGTGGTTAGGTCATGAGGGCTCCCTCTCCAATGAATGAGATCCAGGCTCTTATAAAAGAGGCTCCAGGCAATGTTGGCCTTCTTGCCCTTCTGCCTTCTGCCATGTGAGGACCCAGCCTTCCTCTCCTCCCGAGGATGCAGCCACAAGGCACCATCTTGGGAGCAGAGAGCAGACTTCCCCAGGCAACCCAACCTGCTGGTGCCTTGATCTTGGACTCCCAGACCCCAGAACTGTGAGAAATATAAATTTGTTTTTTATAAATTACCCAGTCTCAGGTATTTTGTTAGAGCAGCACAAAGGGACTAAGACAAGGGTGGAAGGCAGAATATGATAAACAGGGACAGATGTTGGTAAGTGGCCACTGTAGTCACCTAACGTTTCTTCTTCTCAGTGCACTGAAAGATTTCATAGGTGATTCTAGAGAGAGTGCAGGTTTGGAATCACTGGCCTACAGCGAGAACCAAGCAACCCAAAGAGCCTGTTTCTTCTTTTCCCCAAGTCTGTGCCTGCATCTTGAATCTTATCTCTCTGCTAGTGAGGAAAGGTACTTCCAGAGCAGCCCAAGTAAGAATGAAGAGAGTGTGACTTCTAATCTCTAGGCCTCAGGTCCCAGACTGTGGGAATATCCCCAGACCTGTCTCATCTTCCTAGATGGACAGACTGGACCTATGAGAAGAAAGAGGGAGAAAACAAAATGGGGGAGAGAGAGAGAGGGGGGAGAGGGAGAGAGAGCGAGAATGAATGAGATAAACAGACTCTCCCAAAAAGGCACCTGAGGCTGCTGAGGGAGCTCTATCATCTAGAAGTCATGGTCCAGTGGGTTCCTCAAACATGGCCAGTGCTTACCCCCGGAAGAGAGGCCACATGCAAAGTCATTGGCCCTGATGCCATCTCTTCCTGGGAGCAGAAAGGGTGGGATGGGGAAAAACAGTATTAAACAATTTAAGTTGCCTCCTCTCCTCTGCCTAAGCCCAAGTCAAAAATGGGTATCAGAGATGAGTTTAGCCAGCACCATATTTTAAAAAATTGTATCTAAATACCCTAAGCGAGGCAGGCAGGGCACTTTCCTGCTCGATGCAGCACCCCTGGCCCCCATATCCTCCAGGGCCACTGCAGATGTTGGCACCACTGGCTCAGTTACAGATTCTGGTGTCCAGTCACAGGCAGTGGGAAAATGCTAGGACATTTTTTAGCACCACCTCCCAAACAAAAGAAGTCCTAAAACAGAATGACCTGGCGAACTTCCCAACTCCTGAGTTCTATGCAGTTATTTTCTGCTGATTGACACCTACCATGCCAGCTGTTTCCTTAGGAGTCTTCCCTATGGGGTAAAAATAAGGAATAGGTCAATTCCTGACAGGAGAATCCACAGAAGAATGACACCACGTGACATAAATGTAGTGGAGAGCACCCAGATGGATGTCCAGTGCCTATTCATTCCCCTGGCATTGTAAGGTAATGGACACTTGTTAAAATACATACTTCACAGTCTCTTGTCCCACAATTTGGAGGATGGCAACTCACTATGCATGAACCACTCACTCACACTCATCACACGGAGAAAATTACATTTTCTCAGTTGCCAAACGGAAGAGATAAATTATCTCACGTGGACAAGCACATTGCTCCCAAGAGCAGTTTCCAGACCCACGACAACAAGATATTATAAAACACTGAGGAAGGAGACTCTGAGCTTTCCTGGTGCTGTCCTGGGTGAGTCTCTTCATTCCAACCCATCGGATCCTCACTCTGCCATTGGTGGGTTTAATGTGGCAGGACACGTGTCCTTCTGTTTCTTTTGGATAAAATGAGCATCCCTGGGGCGTCTTATCTTTCCTCCCTAGATGTTATAAAAAATGAATAAATCAACACAGAACATTTCATATTTATGCCTACTCACTGAATTGATAATACTTATTTGTAATGAAAATTAAGGAAGCAAAATGTTAAAATGTTCTCTTTGGGAAAGACACGTTGGAAAGTCTTATCACAGATGTATACAAGTTTGCTTGTTGCACACTCCTTCCTGATCCCTGATTATTCTTTTAGGGTAGTGATAACTTCTGTCTCTCATTTATCATACGATCCTAAACCTACCACCCCCGTACGTATGATTAATAGCAATTGCATCTATGTAATAATTACAGCTAACATTCTTTACCCTTCATAACCATCATTGTGCTAACCACTTAATGCATTTTCCAATATGATCCCACAATTTTTTATGGTCGCCCACGTTGCAATTTAGCACAATTATATGATTTCCACATTTATTCTTTCAACAATTATTAAGCACCTGTTAGGCACCTGGAATTGTCCTAGACTCTAGGATGAAGCAGAAATAACCATAGTACGCAGCAGACCCTATGAAGTGTGGACGTGCAGTTCTTAGTGAGTAGGGAGAAGGGGGGACTCATGGACAGCTAAAGCCACTGGTGACCTCGTTATGCAATCTTTAGGTTATCACATTGTTCTCTGTCTAGAAAGCAGCCCCTCAACCATTCCAATGGGATGCACACGCATTCAGTGACGCACCTAATTGGTGCCAACTGCTTTAGGCTTGCTGGAAGGCACCACATAAACACCAGTTATTACCAATGTTGTGGGGCTGCTGGCTTCTCCGGTCCCTTTTCTCTGGCTCCCAAAGTGTTAGTTCCCTTCTGTTAGTTTTATTCCGGCCGCCTTTGCAAATGAGCACAGATTCACAGCCCAGGTGCCGGCTTGGAATCCCAGGCCGGCTCAGGACTGGCGCACGTGCGCCCCGCGCCCCTCCCGCCGACGCGGGTCTCCCCCGCCCCGGAGCCGGCTGGTCCTCACCGGCTCCTTCTCTGCTCTCCGCCCCCTCGCCAACCCCTGCCTCGGGCCGCTGCCGCCGCAGCGTCGGGGTGGCCGGGCGGCGAGGCCGGGTTTTGGCCGGGGCTTCCCGCCTCCCTCCCCTCCCGGGCAGAGCCTGAGGGGGCCCTTCCCCAGGGCAGGAGTGGGGACGGGCTTCTAAGTGATGGAGGGCTCCCGAGAGCGCGTGGCCGGGACGGGGACCCGCCCGGAGGCAGGAAACGCGGGCGCCCGGCTCCCCAGGTGAGCTTGTCTCTCTCGGGGCTGGGGCGCAGGAGGCCCGTCTACGCGGCGCGCACTCGACCCCGGAACAGCGCGGCCCGGAGGCTGCGGGAGGGAGGAGCGGGGCGCGCGCGGGAGGCGGCCGCCCGGGAGCCGGCTCCCCCGCGCCCGCCGCCGCAGCAGGTGGGGGGCCGGGGGCGGGGCCCGGCTCGGGGCGGAGCCGCGGCGGCGCGGGCGGGGGCCGGGGCCGGAGCCCGAGCGGGAGCCGCGAGCCGGGCTGTCGGGGCGCCCGCGGGAGCTCGCGGCGCGCCGGGGCTGGGACCGGCCTGGCCGAGCGCGCCGGCGCCGCGGCCGCAGACAAAGGCGCAGCTCGCGCCCGGGCCACCGCGCTCTCGGGCTCTGCCGCGGGTAAGTGGCTCCCCCTCCGCTTGCCTCCTTCTCCCGCCGCCCGCGCCCCTCAGAGTTCGGCGGGCTCCGGAGGAGCGGGGAGAAGGGAAGAAATGAGACTTCCCGCTCGCTCTGCAACCCCACCTCACCTTAACAATAACCCCCGAGGCGGGCAGATACCAAACTGGCCAGTTCCGGAGCCGTGGGGTGTCTCCCGCGGGACCCACCCCGGCCACCCTCGGTGCCCTCTTCCTCTGCGGACTGCGCGCGCCGGTGTCGGTGTCGTCCTGGGTCGCGGGCTTGGATGGGAAGGTTGCCGCTGAGCTACCCCGCGGGTAAGGGGAAGGGGACGTAAGGACCGGGCGCCTCGAGGGGCCCCCATCCCCGGGGACAGTCCCGTGCTTTTGGGGTCGCACTGCGAGTTCAGATTCGGATCCCGTTCTGGGGGTCTGCCCCAGTCCCTTATAATCCTCCCCTCCAGCCTCCTCCTCTCCTCTTTCAAGGGTTAATATAGCGCTGTCCCCCCACCCCACCCAACCGAGGCGCCCCCTCTGCCGTTCGGTGGCCCCGGGAGCGAGGGGACGGAGGGAGCCCCGCGGCTTTCCCCTGCTCCGCGATCCCGAGCCCGAATCTGTTGGAGAGGGCGGGCGGCTGAGGGCAGCGGCTCGGGTTTGACATCACCGCTTGGTCCCGGGCCAGCTCCCCCTGCCTCTTCCCGGGTCGCTCTCCATCAGAAAAGCAGTCGGAAGCCCGGCTGGCTTTTGCTTTTGTTCTGCCCGCTACTCTCCGGCGGAGAAGCCCGGGTGGGCGGATGCCCCGGGAGGGGGCTGTGGCGGGAGTTCCAGGTGCAGCCCTGAAGTGACAATTGGAGGCAGCGGCCGTTTCCCGCCCCTGGGTGGGGAATGAATTCCGATCACTAATCAATACCCGGGAGCCAGCAGTGGGTCCGCTGCGTCCCGAAAGAGCGTGGTGCCCACCACGACCTCCCACTGTCAGGTCACGCGCCTCTCCAGCATTTCCATTCGTGGATCTGTGCCTGGGTTTTGATTAATGTCACCTCTGCCAGTGTTCTCTAAGGAGCAGATAGATATCTGCTACTATTCGATTTAATATCAATTTACTGGGGGGCTACTATGTGCAAGGCAACTGTCTTACAATCACCTTAACGTAAAAGATATTTATTGAGCACCACCTGCTATATGCAAAGAAGATATGCTACAAACTTTTCAATTGAATAGATATTATTGAGCACTTAGTATGTGCAAAGGTGATATGCCATGGCTTTCTTAGTATAACATATTTCTTGAGTACCTACTATGTTCAAAGTAGCTGTGCTATGACCTTATTATAATAGATATTTACTGAGGACCTACTAAGTGCAAAGAACTTTGGTGCTGAAGTGTTGCCCAGTGTACTTTCAGGCTATGTATGAAGACAAGGGAAAGAGAATATATTGTCTTCCCACCCTTGAGTCTTCAACTCCTTTAGTAACCTGCGTTTTAACCTTTCAGGACTGCTTGTGTGGTGGAGGAAGGGCTGGTCTCCTACACTTACTTCAGGGTATACGTCTATGCTTGAGGGTTTCTCAGACAGGAGCAGGACAGAGTAATGAAAAGGCATGCTCTGGAACCTCTCTCCAATTCAGTTTCCTTACATTAAAAAAAAAAAAAAGCAGTTCCTCTGTGCAAAGCATTATGCTAGTTATCACGGGAAATCAAATCAAAGGTGAATAAGACAAAGCCCTAATGCTCAAAGGAGTGGAAAATCTGTGGTTGGGACAGATCTGTCTAGATAAAAGGACTAAACAAAGAATGAACCAATAGGGGAGGAGAGAGAAGCATGAAGATGGGGCCAGCTGGACCTTCCAGCCCTGCACTCCAAACCGGCTCCGGTGGTGCTGGGGTGAGGGGGTCTTTAAGATCTCATCATTATTGCCCATGGCTGGGGACCTAGGGTGGAATCAAATGGTCTGAGAGTCCCTCCTGCCAAGAGATTTGATGAATCTCTTACTCTGATAGTCTTGGGATCTTGAGATACACTGGAATATCCAGACTGGCAAGAAAAGTGTAGGTCCCCAATCTATTAGCAAATATTTGAGCACATACAATGTCACATAGGCTGCTGTCAGGGAAATGTAGTCTAACATGTAGTCTTTGTCCTAAACAAGTCTGGTTCTTGAGATAAGCACATCAGATGACAACTTAGGCAGCACATATGAAAAGCCAGGAACAAATTCCTCCTAGAATTTAATGTCAGAAAAAAATAATTCCAACCTCATGGAATTGTGGCTTTTCTTTTATGAGACATTGGGGACTCTCTCTGTGTGCCTTGTATGTTTACCTTGTTACCTTGGCCTCCAGCAATTCATGGTAACTGCTTTGCCTCAGCTTCTTGGTACAATGATCTTTTTCTTCCTAAATTATTTCTGATCTCCATTTTAAATTATTTTTTAAACTATATTATATTATTTTTGTTGTGAACTTGAAAGCCTCCCTCAAATCTTTTCTGGAAGTAAGCGCATTATGAAAGATACATAGACAATGTGGTGAGCACTAGATGAATGTACCTGGAGGCTACATTCAAGCTACATGTGCTTGCTTATAAGAAAAGGGGATTCCTCCAGAGTAGAGATGGGAAAAACAAATAAATAAGTAAAAAGGAAAAAAAAGGAAAAGGGGAAAAAAACAACAGAGGCCAACATCAGGAATTTACATAGAAAACAAACTGGCTTTGCAAGATGAAATAGGATTCTGATGGGCAAAGAAGACTAACAGAGACTTCCGTCCCAAATTGAGGGAAATAGCATATCAGCAAAGGTGTCAAGGAAAACCATTTCTAGAGAGAGCACTTTAGGAATTCGATGGATCTTCATTTGGAATAGTGTCCATTCAACACAAGCACTGCCTGAACATTCTACTGTGTGTCAAGGACTGTGCTAGGTGTCAGGTGGGGATGTCACCCATCACATTTCGGGGTTCACCATGATCCCACAGCTGGTGGGGACGGTTGTCTCCTGCTCCAGCTGCGGGGGGTAGCACTGCGTGTGTCCCTACCATTCTTTTAAGCATTCCTGGAGTTTTTCACCTGAGCCGAACTCGCCTATAATCTTCTTCATGGCCAAGAATGTGACTTCTTTTTTTTTCTCTGCATCCTTCCCTCCCCGCGGGCTCAGGACGAAGGCGTCACTAGAGCAGGTGGCACTTATCTCAGTGCCCCTCTTGCCCGTGTCTTCACCCGTCCTGCCTCCTCACGGCCTGCTGCCCTCTCTCTCTCTCCTCTGTTTTCAGCTGTTGGGAGCCTTTCACTGTGTGAAAAATGGTCTCAGGGGAAAACCAATCTGTCATCAGGCACTTTTTCTTGAATATGAATGTAGGTCACCGTGTTCTCTCTTCCAGGGGTCTTTGCACTGTAAGCCTCATAATGGAATGAAAGGCCGTGTTCCCCGCGAGAGCATATCAGGCACAGACAAGTGGGTGTTGGAGGTAATTGGGAAGGCAAAGTGCCTTTCCTGGTGCTCCTGAAATTATGCCACCACCTCCTCACATAGCCGCTCTTGGCAAGGGTCCTTCCAGTCCCGTGGTCCATGAAAGTCTGGAGCTTTCATTGCTTTTTATTATGGTGTGGTGGCTGAAGTCAGACAGTAGCTGTCTATAAGCCACCTGTCATCTTGGCCTTCATGCCCATTATTTTAAGGCAAGGATTCTCAGCCTGGGCACTGTTGATGTTGTGGGCCAGAGAATTCTTTGTAATGGGGAGCTGTCCTGTGCATTGTAGGGTGTTTAACAGCATCCCTGGCCTCTACCTATTAGATGCCAGTAGCACCCTACATCCTCCCTCCCCAAGTTGTAACAACCAAAAACATCTCCAGACATTGCCAAGTATCCCCTGGAAGCAAAATCACCCCTGTTTGAGAACCTATGGTTTTAAGGAGTATTGGTTTTTATATACCATGCTGTATAACTATGCCCACTTTTCTGAAGGAGGCCTTATTTAATGTAACTTGTTTTTTTTTTCAATAAAGGTGAGTTAATAAATGTATAGTTAACTAACTTTGTGGAACTTTTCATATAAATAATTTCATCTATCAGGATAAACATCCTCTTTTCAGACCACATATTCTAATCTGGTCATATTATGAAATTCATCTTTTGAAACAAACAAAAAAAATCACAAATTCTTTCCCTGGTGTGTGACTGGTTTATATAACAGAGGTGTGGGTTGCAGAGCCATCATTCCCACTTCCTGCTTGGGCAGTGGCTAGTGGGCACCTGTCGGGGACAGAGGTGGCAGGGGAGGATTCGGTTCTGGTGGGACTTGACATTATGTAATTTGAGGGGTTCTCTTTAAGAAAAAGTCAAAATGCCCAGGTGAACACATTGCTAGGGCCTCTCCCAGGCCTTGGAAGGGTCCTGTGAGGACCAAGTCAGGGGCTCTGAGTTTAAGTTTCATTATTCTCATGGGAAAGCTGCCTTTGGTTTTAAGGAATGACTGGACTGCTGTGTTTGCAAGAACAAGAAACTAGGGACTTTCTTCTACCTATGACTGGCAGGAGCTAAGAGAAGCTTCTCTAAGTGTTGACTTCAGTCGAGAGCATGGGTCAAAATAGAATTGTTAAATCCAAGGTGACCTGTGCTTCTGTTCATATCTGCCCTCAAAAGTAAGAACTTCCGTATCTTCAGCAATGCCAGGTCAGCACCTGCAGCAGCTGCGTAGGATGGAATGAGGAGCAAGGTTAGTTCAAGTTTAGCAGGAGGCTTTGAGTTCCACCAGTGGATAGAAGTAACTTACTGCACCTTGTAAGCAAGGTTGGGCAGTGCCCATGTTATTGCTTCAGAAAGTGAATGAAACTCTTTTTCAGGTCACTGTAATGGTATTTGAAAAGTTTATGGTAAGAGTTCATTGATTCAAACTTCTCTTTTGAAATACCCAAGCCTGGGGTGAGACTTCCTTGCATTAAAACAGGCCAGGAAGGAAATACTTGCGCTCCCTTTTTTTTGGAGGGGGCAAGTAATTTAAGTACAGTCATGTGCCACATTATAACATTTTAATCAATGAAGGATGCATATACCATGGTGGAATCATAAGATTATAATACCGTATTTTTACCGTAGCTTTCTTCTGTTTAGGTACATGTAGAGATAAACAAATACTTAACTATTGTGTTACAATTGCCTACAATATTCAGTACAGTAACATGCTGTATAGGTTTGTAGCTCAGCAATAGGGTATACCATCTAGGCTTGTGTACGTACACTCTGATGTTCACACAGTGATGCAATCACCTAATGACACATCCCTGTTAAACAATACATGACTATGTACTTAAAAACTTAAAATAATATTTTTATTATAATTATTAAAATAACTATAATTAAAATAGTAAAACATTTAAAAAACTCATAATTCAGATTTTTCAGTAATTAGTTAATTAAATAATCTTTTCCCCTAGCTTCAGTGAGGAAGAGAGAGTGTTTTAATTTTTATTTTAGTATATAAATGCCTGGCTCTACATGAGACTGATCTGGCAATATATTAATGTCTACATTTATCAAAATTAAAAAGAGTATGTGAAAATTTGCTATAGGAGGGATTTTAAAAAAATAGCTAGTTTTTCATTTGTATTTAAATGGATTTGATTTGTATAAAATTTTTCGAGTTGAGATCTATTTGAAGATTTAGGGTCAAATGTACACATAATCACAGAGATTAAGCCTGCAAGAGATTTTTAGGGGTTAATGACCAGCTGTATTTGTTCATTGTATACATGGGGAAACTGAGGCTGAGAGCAGTTAAATGGTTTGCCAGGGGTACACAGAGATGAGTGAGGAGGCCGGGGCTGGGAGTGGAGTTTGCCCTGTTCCTTTGACATTCAGTGCTGCTTGGAAACCGTTCTTCTGTCTTCCTCGTTGCTAGAGTGTGTTGGTGGAATGGGACCAGGCAGGAAAAGGGTTTGATAACTTGTCTCATTTCCAGGGCACCTAGTCCTGAGAGAACTACTCATTAATTCAAACTGATTACATCTATGCCAAAGGTGTGTGTACACACAGGTAGTACTGAAAAGAACCATAGAAAAACTAAAACAGTTGGATTGGTGAAATGAGGTTATTTTATGAAACTTGCTTTAGTGTTCTTTTGGATCATCTTTACAGTAAATAATTAGAATGAAAACATTTATTTTCCTATTTAGGAAAGTAATATACAGTCATTATGGAAAGTAACAAGAAGAATAAGCAAATCCTACTACCTGTGATACTTTGACCTTGTTCATATTTTGCTGTGTTTATTTTTAGTCTTTTTTTTCAGCTTATTTTTAAACACAATTGAACAACTGAGACCATACTGGACATATAATTTTAATTTTTCTTGCCTTTTTTAGTTAATATTAGAATAAACAATGTGTGTACTATAATCTCTTTTAAACATAATTTTTAATGTCTGCATAATTCAGTACTTGGAAGCTCGGTTCGTTTATCACAACATTTTGCTATTAGTGGATATAAAGTTTGGTCCCAATTTCTCCCTGCTGTGTCATTGTGTGAGCAACTTTGTGTCCATGCTTTTTCTACAATTTGTTTTCTTGGTATACATTCCCAGACAGTGAAATCACTCGTCCAGTGATGTGCATGCATTGTGTTAAATGGCTTTACAAAAATGGTATACCAGTTTACCTTACACTGACAGCATGCTACTGATGATGGAATTTCACCACAGCATTGATAGCGTACAGTATTTTATTTTTCTGTAATTATTTGATAAAGTAAAAAAGGGTGTCTTTGTTTCTTTCATTTGCATTTTGTTTACCAATATAGCTAAACATTTTTCTATAGGAGTGTTTCCTATTTGTATTTTTTTTTTTTTTTTTGGTGAATTCTCTTTCTATTTGGGTTTAGTGGTTTTAAAAAATTGATACAGGTTGGGCATGGTGGCTCACACCTATAATCCTAGCACTTTGGGAGGCTCAGGTGGGCACCTTGCTTGAGGTCAGAAGTTTGAGACCAGCCTGGTCTCTACAAAAACTAGGAAAATTAGCTGGGCGTGGTGGTATGCACCTATAGTTCCATCTACTCGGGAGGCTGAGGCAGGAGGATCACTTGAGCCCAGGAGTTTGAGGTTGCAGTGAGCTACGATGACACCACTGCACTGTGACCGGGACAACAGAGTGAGACCCTGTCTCAAAAAAAAAATTGATCTGTTTATAAAAAGCCATTTGTGAAAAGGGAAAACAATAACTTCTGATAGCAAAGGTTTATATATTTGATGAAGTATTCCATTTAACCCTAATGTTTTACGATTCCAACACCTCAAGTACCATGTTTCAGGATAAACTGTTTTTGTGCACAGTAGTAGAGCTGCCTGTTAGTTCCTGAAGCAAGCTTAGATGGAGAGAGAGAGTGCTTTATCTGCTTGGTGGAAGACAGCATACATTGAGCATGTGCTAAGTGCGTCACAGCTGTTAATTCTCAATCCTTACAACAGCCTGTGAAGTAGATACTGTCACTTCTCTCCATTTATGTATGAGGAGAATGACACACAGAAAAGTAAAATAACCATAGTCACATTTTAATCACAGCTAACTACTTTTGGATCTTTACTAATGTGACAGGCTTCAGTTGTATAGTTGGCCTTGAAGGAGTTAGGCTTAGGAATCCTAGCAACTTCCTCTGAACTCTACTGCCGATTTCTGGGAGAACTTTGTGGTGTAAGGTAATTTTAGTGTCTTACGTTTCCTCACTGTATCTTCTATATCCCTTATCCTCTGCTGTGTTTTTCATCCTTTTTTTCCCCTTACCTCTCCAGGTTACATTCTGAATAGTTTCTTCTGAGCTGTCTTCCAAGTCACAATGTGTTTCTTCAGCTGTATCTAATCTGTGGTTAAATCCATTTGTTTGTTGCATTCTCAATTTTAATTACTGAATTGCCATTATAGAATTCTAGTTCTTTTTCAAATCTGTAATGTTACTTTATGTGGTTCCTGGTTCCTTGTCATAATTTTTAAGTCCAGTTTTTATTTCCATGAGCATAGTAAGCATAGATGTTTTACATGCTCTGGCAATTTTTCTATCTGGAATACTTAAGCATCTGTTTCTTCTGTCATTTGGATTCTGGTTCATATTTATGTTGTCATGTCTCCTTGTGTGCCTGGTTATCTTTAAATTTGTGCTGGATATTATTTTGAAAAAATATACATATAAATACCGTGTTTCATCCATTTTAAGATGTGCAGTTTTTTTTTTTACATTTTAATATCTGAAATCTGGATGTGTTTTACAATTGATGGGTTTTTACATTTATAGTTGGTAGCATTTTTTCTTTTTCACTGTACATAAAATAATAGTGGATCATATAATTAGTGATATTTAACATTTGATGATTCAATAATTTGAGGCTTTGGGTGATGATGATATAGATGACAAGAGTTTTAGAGAGAATTTTATTTAGCTTTTATAGGCTTTCTAGGGTACCAGCAATACTGGGTCAGTTTTGAGGCTTGATATTTTCTAGGCCACCCATATGACATGAAATCATACTAGGATTTTTTTTTGTTGTTTTCTCTTACTCCTGGGGTCCAGCTCTTTGGACGTCCTGCCCTAAGTAAAAAGTGATTTACCAGGCCTTAACCCTAGGGATGCCCTGTCCTCTTGATCCCAGGAGGCTGTTAATGTGCGGCTCAGCTGTCCAGCTTCTTTTGGATTGACAAGTCCTCCCACCTGGATAAAAGTGGCTCCTACTACTCAGGCCCACATGTCTGTATCTACTTTTCCCCCCATATCTTTTTTTTTTTTTTTTTTTTTTTTTGAGACAGAGTCTCACTTTGTTGCCCGGGCTAGAGTGAGTGCCATGGCGTCAGCCTAGCTCACAGCAACCTCAAACTCCTGGGCTTAAGCAATCCTACTGCCTCAGCCTCCCGAGTAGCTGGGACTACAGGCATGCACCACCGTGCCCGGCTAATTTTTTTCTATATATTTTTAGTTGGCCAGATCATTTCTTTCTATTTTTAGTAGAGACAGGGTCTCGCTCTTGCTCAGGCTGGTCTCGAACTCCTGAGCTCAAATGATCTGCCTGCCTCAGACTCCCAAGTGCTAGGATTACAGGCGTGAGCCACCGCGCCCGGCGCCCCCCCCCCCCTTTTTTAAACCTGAAATTCTTCCACATCTTGTTAGCTCTTCTGTGCTTTTAGGAAGTGTTTTGTTGTTGTTGTTTTCTTTTTCTTATTTTAAAATTTCATCCATGTTTCTTTGTTGTGTTCACTGGGAAGTTTGGTTCAAACTGCCCAGTTCACCACTGCCAGCAGGAGGTGGGACCAAGTCTGACCCATCATAGAGACTGACAAGGGAGAAGCACGGGTCACCAGCTGCTCCGTGCCTGCCTGTGACTAGAGAACTTTCTCCATCGCCCCCAACATGCCATCGTGGCCACAGCTGGAAAGCAGAAGTCGGGATGAATAAATTTCCACTAACTGGACACAGCTAAGTGTGGATGTATTGCCCTGTATAGATGAGACAGTTCCTCAGGCTTTTCCTAGTAAGGCAGGTGACCTGGCAGAGAAAGCAGTCACGGGAGTGTTACCTGGAACTTCATCAATCATTGATCTCCATCTGGCTTTTCCTCCTCATCCATACTGTCCTGCAAAAAGAAGAGGATTTAGGACCAAGAGAAGTGTTGAGGGAGGAAGATGCTTTCTATTACAGCGGCTGTTAAGAAGTTAAAAAAAAAAAGTAGACTATACTTTAGCTGGGTAGGGTTTTTTCCATTCAACTTGGGCCCTCAATATTTCCATATAGGAAGCAGAATTTCTTAGCTGGGTGTGGTGGCACATGCCTGTAGCCAGCTCTAGCTACTCCAGAGGCTGAAGTGGGAGGATCACTTGAGCCCAGGAGTTCCAGGCTGCATGAGCTATGATTGCACCACTGCACTCCAGCCTCGGTGACAGTGCGAGACCCTGTCTCCAAAAAAAAAGAAAAGAAAGAGTTTCTTATCCATGGCCAAGGCTATTCCTCATAGAGGCTGAACAATCTTGTCCAGCTCAGGAGTCCAGGTAGCCTTCCCAGGTGACTCTTAATTGATTTTAATGTTTGTAAAGAAGCTTTTTTTCTGGCTTCTTTACCATGTGTTCTTGAGATCAGCAGTCAAATGTATTTCCCCCACCTGCTCCAACTCTCATAGATGTTTTCCCTCCAACTTTCAAAAGACTAGGGAAGTTTACAAATAGAAAAATGTATTTGGTGAGTTTGAAAAGGTTGGGCAAAGCGACATTGGGGGAGTGATGGGAAGTCTTCCCCCACCGCCTTACCAGAGACTCCACTGGCTATAGGTGGTGGCTTTTCTCTCTGTTTTTGAGTACCTTTTCTCCTGCAAACCTTGCAGCTAAGCTATCAGAAAATCTCTATATGCCCAGGGAACCGTGAGTCCCCTCTTATGTTTCAGGTGTGTAGCCACTGGGTAAAGAGGAGGAAAGCAAGTCTGCCTTTCTGGAAAAGGCCTGTTGTGGTGGAAGGTATCCCCACCAACTTTTTGGAGACCAACCCATTCCATGGATCTTATTGTGTGCTCCACAATAATTTATGCAGCAGATTTTTTTATTTTACTTTTATAATATTTCACACATAGGAAAGAATATATATGACTTTGTCTACCATACTGCTAGAAATAGAAATCTTTCAATTAGGTTTTAATAACTGTCCATAAAAGAACAGATCTGTCATTCTTCTCACAATTCTAGATTTTGATCCTTTGGAAGACATGATCAATGACTTCATTAATTTTTAAGAGGCAGATTTTCTATTCTCCTGGAAAATGTACCCTTCCATGATTATTTTTGGAGGCATAATGGCTAGAAAGCCCTCCCAGCCATAAGAATTTATGAACCATGACGTGTGAAAACTTCTTAGCCTGAAACGAAGTCAGTTAATTCCTCCAGCTTGGTTCACTTTAAGTAAAAGCCCAAATTTCTTTTATTTATTAGTAACTTGGGCTTTTAAGCTGATGTCTCTAAAGAGGTACAGTTATTTGAGATCCATCAGGGCCATTTTCTATATTTCTTTTGTCAGATTTTCCACTTATTTGGATTTGAGTTTTTTTCCCAGCCATTTTGAGACCATCTCATCTGCTAATAAGAGATAATACGCTTCAATTTCAATAACATACATGAAAGCCACAGGAAGTTCAGACAAAGTTAGCTGAACAAATGCCTGGATTTATCAGAGACCAAGATACCGCCTTCAGTCTGCGGTAGGTTTTTACCAAGTGTCCAGAGCCTTTTAGAGGACTCAGAATAAAGTATCACAGCTCGTTCAATGGAAAAAAAGGGACAGAGACGTTTGGAAATCGGAAACGATTGTATCAGTAAGAGGAGAATAAGGAAGATGATTACAGTAAATCGCTCAGGAAGAGAAGGCGAGAAAGATATCACAATGGAGTGACTGCGGTGGGCTGCTTTGAACTTTCCAGGTCAGAGGAGAGAAAATGAAAAACTTCTTATGAATTATTATACAGTTCCAGCACTCACAGTGTAGGACTTGAAGAGGGCTTCAACAACCCACCCATCTGCTGTGTAATAAAGCCAGTGAAATACGTGCCGTCAAGATGACAGAACACTGCAGTATACAGAGTTAGGAGAGTTTCCTGTACTGTCAGAATACGTCTGGTGGATAGTTGTAGGCGTGTTGTGGCCTGAATATCTGTCCATTTTTCCATATTATTCTCTTGAGCTGAATGGAGAGTAAAGACAAAAGGCAAAGACTCAGGTCCTCATTAATTTTATTGGGTCTCTGGATGAAGGCAGATAGGGAACACGATTCTGAAGTGAAAATGCTCTTAGTGCAAGTACTTTAGTTAAAAGCCCACAGTTTCGTGGCTAAATTTTTGTACATGCTTTCATTCTTCAAAAGTTATTCAGTGAATTTGTTAATCCTGAAAATTTCCTTTTCTTATGAGCAGCCTTTGAAAGTGAACTTGAAATGCATTTATGGGAACAAGAGGCAGTAAGAGAATCCTTCGGCTTTTCTCTTCCGTTTGTTCAGAAGCAGATCCCCAGAACCAAAACTCCGTCCGTCTTTTAACTGCTGAATTTTCTCTCTTCGTTAACCAACAGACAGACAGCACCGTGTTTGGCTCTACACTTTTGAGTTCAGGATTTGGCTCCCATAATATATTAAATAACCTTCTTGTTTTCCGTTCCACCTCTCCGATTGCTAAGAAATCATAATAGCATTATTATTTATCACCCTAAAAGCAATGTCAGATTTCAGTAATTTAAAACTATATTACCTTAAACTTAAATTATTTGAAATAAGATTCCTTTCCAGTAATGGATACCTAGAGAAGAAGGTGTATAGCTGTTGATGTTAATACAGGGGGCAGACACAGGAACATACACAGTTATTATGGGGCAATCATAATCTTTTTTCTGGAAGGAAACATAAGACATTATTAGTAGTGGTAAAGAAAAAAGTAACTGGGGATTGAAGTGAAGGAAAGGATTTTTTTTTATTTTATACTTTTCTATACCAATTTTAAAAATAAGTATATAATTTAATAAGTAAATAAGGGGAGAATTAAGAAGGTGGTGGGAAAAAGAGCCACTGTTTATGAGATCCTATCCTGAATTTAACCTCTAGACTGCTTATTAGAAATTCTGGTTTTCAGGCCAAAATCTATAGAAACAAGTAGTCAGTATACATTATGCACGTCCTCCATGGTTTTGCGTAACTTATATTACACAGCATTTTATAAGGTCCTCTCATGCCAGTGTCTTCTTGGAGCTTCCTGGTGGCATTGTTCAGTGTGTTGAGCAAGTATTATATGATTTCCCTTCTACAGATCGGAAAACGTAAGCAGGGGAAAGATGTGTGGCTTGTCTTAGGTGACACAGTAACTACCTGGTAAGTCCAGGACTAGAAGCCAAGCTTGATTCCATGTTCAGTGTTTTATCTCTGATAGGAAGAACTTTTACTGTTTATTCTGGACATTCTTTTCTAAACACTGCAAGCTGCCTCCTCTCTAGTTTTGTGACATAACATCTACTTCATTCTGTCTCAAATCACGATTAGATATATAATTGTTTTCCTCGTTAATTTCATCAACATAGGCTGTCTCTTCTTTTTGTAGGCTTACTGTGTCTAGTACATTATGGGTGCATATATTAGTTACTTAATCTTTGTTTTATGGAATTGGATGCTCAAGGTACTGTCTCCCAAATAATTATCCATTTCTAGGAAAACAAAAATAATAAACTTAGCCATTTCTACAAGACTAATGTCACAGGAGAATTAGAACCACATGATGTTTGAGCCAGAAGACAAGCATCTTCGAGAGTATTTATTCTTCTGTTTTATAAAGGAGGAACCTGAAGGTCAAATAACTTGGTGAAGCTCCCACAGAGGATTAGAGGTGACCTGGGATGCAGAGCCTACCTCTCCTAACTTCCAGCCCTGCCCTCCTCCTGCCGTCATTATAGAACAATAATTGTCTTGGCCATCAGGTTTTAGATGAATCGTCAAAGCTGGCAAAAAGCAGACACTGAATTAAAACTCCAAATGTGAGGAGGTAATCTCAAAAAGAAGAGGCTGTATTGAGCTTATTTTTCCCAGTTTTAATGAATGATTTTGCAGGCGTACCTCCTTTTAAAGCAAACTTGCTACATAAACGTCAGCATTTCCACAAAAGGATTTGTAGTTATTGGTGTGCATTTTCAATGAAGAAAAATCACCCTTACTTGTTGGGTAAATCTAGGCTCACAGCATCAAATTGGTGAAATTAATGGTGATTTTTATCTTACCTGTAGGCTTCTTAAGATGTGAGCTTTTTCCATGTGGTGAGTTAACCAGGGCCTTCTTCAACAGGGAATAGAAATTACTTGCTGTAGTCTGACTGTGCCCACCAAAATTCATGGGTTGGGAAAAATCCCTAATGCAACAGTGTTGGGAGGTGGGGCCTTTTGAGATGTGCTTAAGTCATGAATAAATTAATGCTCTGTCAAGTCTTTTTATTAAAAAAAGGCCTTTTTGCTCTTCTGCCTTGTGAGGACACAGGGTTCCTCTGTTGCAGAGGACTCAGCAACCAAAGCACCATCTTGGAAGCAGAGACTGGACCTTCACCAGACACCAAACCTGCCAGTGCCTTGATCTTGGACTTCCAGAACTGTGAGAAATAAATTTGTGTCCTTTATAAATTTCCCAGCCCCAGGTATTCCCTTATGGCAGCACAAATGGACTAAGATCCAATTCCTACATTCAGTCCCGGGTGCCTGAATGCTCAAAAGCCATTCCCAGTTTTTAAGCATGCTGAGAACAGAGAGCTGGAAAGATTTTCTCTTGTCTGAAGCCACCCAAAGGAGAAACAGCAGAAGAAATTTTGAAGAAGGAGATACTACCAGAGAGTGTAAGGAGTGTGCAAGTCCCCAGGATGGGATTTACCAGTGGAGCAGTGGAATCCAGTCTGCATGAAGCACATACCTGTTGTGCCAAGTCCTGTTGGAGTCATAACAGTCCTAGACATCACTACTTTCAGCAGGCATAGTTGTAAAGGACCTCATGAGAATAGAGGTCTCAAAAAATCCAATTCAGTTTAACAAATATTTAAAGTAGGTGCTGTGGGAGAGTTATAGTAAAAATACCAAGACAGACCCTGCTGTCCTGGAGCCTGGAGTCTGTGCTGTACTTTCCAGACTTGTCTGCACATTGGAATCACCTGCGGATCCTCAGGAAATACTGATGTCTGTGACCAGCCCACCACCCCAGAGCTCGTGATTGGTCTGGGGTCTAGTCTCATCTTTGAAATTTTAAAAAGAAGATTCTCAAGTGCAGACAAGTTTGGGAACCAATGGTGTATGTGGTGGTTTTCAACTTTGGCTACGTAAGAATCACCTGGAGAATGTGTGTGTGTACATGTATGTGTAGATGTGTGCAAGTGTTACACATTCACGCCCAGGTTTCAACCCTGGAGACTGATTTATGTGGTGTCACGTGGGGTCCAGACATTAGTTATATTTAAAACCCCAAATTGGGTGCACATTGGAATCATCTAGAGAGTTTTAAAAATACTGATGCCTGGGTCTCACTCTAGAGATTCTGGTTTAATTGGTCTGGGGTCTGGTCTGGGCATTAGAGTATTAGCAAAGTGCCGCAGGTGATCCTAATATACAGCCAAGATTGCAGTCCCCCAGGTTAGCCAGCAATACCAGGGTTACCTGTGCATAGTAGGTGCTCAATAGAAATGATTACCTATGAAACAAGATAGAAGTGTTTATAAAAAATGTGAGTGCTAAAAAGTTTATATTTCTGGTTCTTTGGCTCTTTCCATAGGCCTGAATGTGTTAAGCTGTGATTTGGTGGTGGGCTGGGTGGCAAAACCTAATAAATTCGGCTCATGACCATAGCCTCCATTGTGGCTACCAGTGGAACTTTGAGCTGAAACTGACAGCCAAGATCTTCCTAATTGCCCTGTTCCCTTGAATCTGCTGTGGTAGGAGTGGCACCTCTGCCTGTCATACTTCTGATGTGTCTAACATTGTTCTTTGGAGAAAAATAATTGGAAACTGGATTCCATAATGATACGATGCCCCCGGCATGGATTTAGCCTTAGGTGAACTCTGTCGGGTTCAGCAAGTGTCTGCTGAGGGCCTGCCCACTGCCCAGGGTTTAGCAGTGAGAGAGCTCCCTGGAGCACACAGCACGTGTTGCCTGGTTGCCTCTGTTACCCAGGTGATTCTTGTTTAGTCCAAGGGGTAAGGGGAGGGGACTATTTCCGCATCTGGCCCCTAGGTGAATGCAGCTGCTTTCAACTGTGGAGAAACCTCAGCTCTCCTGGAAAAGGGGAAGTGGCCAGGCAGAGAGTTCATCGCAGCTGCTTACTGAGTGGAATCTGAGCTGCTTCTCATGGTCTTTGACAGCTCTAGGCCATTGGTTCTCAAACTTGAATGTGCAGCAGAATTACTTGGAGAGCTTGTTAAACTACAGATTGCTGGGGAAGCCTCCAGAGTTTCTCATTCAGTAAATGTATGGTGGGGTCCAAGAATATGCATTTCCAACACCTTCCCAGGCAATGCTGATGGTGCTGGCCCGGGGATGACCCTTTGAGAACCCTGGTCTAGGAGGAAGGGCATAGTGGCTGTACCTGTGTGATTAGGAAAAGGAAATTACCTGATTGCTGCAAATCTACCTAACCGTCACAAGATCAGGAACTGAAATGCCGTCTCAGCCAACTATAAGACTGACAGATTGATTTTTTAAGATTATGAAACACCTACTACATGCTAGGTCTTGCACAAGCTTTGCTGCCATGAGGAAGAGGGAGATGCAGTTACTTCATGAAGCAGCTAGTCTGGGGGGTGTGGGTGAGTGATGGACCAGTAAAGGGACAGCCACAGTACTGCTCCCTTAGTGCTCTGTGCAGGGAACACCCAGAGCTTCCACGGGACACACGTAGGCAGGAGGGAGTGTGGCTCAGAGGGGGCTTCCAGGAGCACACGATGCCTGGCAGGAATCTTGGAAGATGACTCAGCGTTTAACAGGGAAGAAGGTAGGGGACTATCGCAGGAGCATCGGTGAGGAAAAAGGTGAGAGCGCCTCTTGTGGGGAGCCACGAATGGCTTAGGATGACCAGAATAAAGAGTTTGATGGGGGCTGGGGGGAATCTTTGTGTGGACAGGCAGGCAGAGGCCAGACCATGGGAGCCTGTCCGCCATGTCCAGGGGCCTGGGCTGATCTGAAGGCAAGGGAAGCCATTGCAAGGTGTAGGCAGGTGAGGAAGGAGATCAGATTTGCCTGCTCACTGCCTGCAAGTTGGAAAACGGGCTAGAGGGAACACGCACCTGCAGCAGACAAAGGAGACTGTCACAGGAGTCCCCGTGGGCAGTGACAAGGCCACAGGGGACATGTCCTTGGCATCATCCTGTCCTTGCATCACCCTCTGCCTCTGCTCGGGATTTCAAACTTTTCAACTTCAGTGCATGCTTTTAAAGTGGCAGCAGGCAATCACTGTTGCGCTTTGCCTTACCCATATATTGTTCTTCAAAGAAAATGAAGTTAAAATGAATGTTAAGGGCAACCTTGAAGCAGATGAGCCCCCAAAATGCAACCATATGGGGGGGAGTGGGGCAGTCCCACCTCCTTAGCCTGGATGGGGAGGGGGAGACACTGCCCTCTGCCCGTTGTGTGTCTGTTGTTGAGCTCTGAGTTTTTCTCCTTGGTGCTAGCTGGGAGCCATGCTTCCCTCCTCTGCTCCTACCGTGGGAACAGATTACAAGCCCTGAGTCGTAGCCCAGCCACCTGCTGGCAGCTACATCTCCCCACCTCCCAGTCCTAACTAACCCCCTTCAACTTTGCAGCTTACCCAGGGCAGTCTCCTAAGTTGATAGTACCCTCAGGATGGCTATGGTGCTGGGCATCGTGGGTGGCCAGAGCCGTCCAAAGCAGAGAAGACCCACCCGTGCCCACCACAGTTGCTAATCAGTTGTGCATGAAGAAAATTGAGAAGAGGGATACAGTGGGCTGGTAGTTGGGCAGGGACAAGTGCAGAAGGCATTGGGGAGGGGCCATGTTCTCATCTATTCCTGGCCCATCTTCAAAGAAATCAACAGTGATGGATTTTACTTGTGGTACTTCTCACTTCAATCTGGTAATGAAAATTTGATTTGTGGTTTCCTCTCATAGGGCTCTTCACACAGTAATTGATACATCTCCAACGGTGGCTCTTGAGGAAATCAATTCTGACAGGTCTCATCAGCACCCAGGGAGCCTAACAGGGACTTTGCAGGCTCCATCTTCCCTGTCCCGCCCCTTCCTCCTTCAGGCTGGGGGTTCACCAGTGGCTGAGTTAGGGGCTCCCTGAGAAGCCATGACTGGGCTGGATGAGGAGAAGGAGGCAGGGGTTGTACCAAATGGATTGATAACCAGCGTTGGCAAGCAGAGTCTGTGCTTGAGGTAATGGCATCAAGATTTATAGGTCACCTTTGTCAAGGTGGCTTTGCTGCTTGAAACTGACAAAGCATATAGGACTTGGACTGCAGGATCCGGAGCTGGCAGCCTTGGACTGGGAGGGTGGGTAAGAGCAGGAAGTAATGGACGTGACCCATGTCAGTGTTTGCCCTGATCTGGGGACGAGGCACGGTTGAATGCCTCTCCAAGGGCTGTCCCAGACATTCTGCTAATGACATGCCCAACTGGGATTCTCTTGCTAGGGGGTCGCTGAAAACGTATGGCCAGTGTCCAGGGAGACTTCCATCATCCTTTGGCTGCCTAAGGCTGAGTTGCTTTTTCCCTAATACCATCTGCTGTTTATCTCTGAATGAAAGTGCCGTACAGTGGATGCCATCTTAGAAGTCTGTTCCTTGGGTCATTTGAGGGGAGTTCTGTCTTCTGTCTCTCTTGCGGTGTTTACTGTCAGCCCTGCTCTGTGGAACAGCACTAGAATATAAACTACCTTATTCTCTAATAATGCCAATTGTGTGAGTCTTGTCTCCTCAGATACTGGTAAACCTTAGGGCAGGAACTTAAACCTATTACAGAACTTCTTTCATGCCCCTCCCTTGCTCCCTACTCTGCCTGCTGTCAGGTAGTAGCTGTTGTGTACCTGGATGCTTCACTGAGATGCCTGAATTTCCCTCAGTTCTGCATCAATTCATTATCCAAACACCTCTTTCCCGGGTCCACCAGGGTCCATCAAACACTACTCATGGAGCCTTTCACCTTGAACTCTCCCAGTAGGACTGCTAGGTGTATTTATTCATCCTTCACTCTGTGAGCAATGGATTAGTCATAGTTTGCATGTTCATTCTGGGTCGTCTCAACATCCCAAAATACGTGAGTGCTTTTACTTAAAAAGTGAAGCAGCAAGATGTATTAGTTATCTATTGCTGTGTAACAAACTGCCCCACAATTCAGAAGCTTAAAACAGCAAACATTCATTAGCTTATAGTTTCTATGGGTCAGGAATTTGGAAGCTGCTTAGCTGGGTGGTTCTAGTTCAAGGTCTCTCATGAGCTTGCAGTCACGGTGTTGGCTGGGGCTACAGACATCTGAAGGTGTCTTGGGCAATGTCATGCATGGAGGCATTGGTTCCTCTCTGCATAGGCCTTATCACATGGCAGCTGGCTCTCCCCAGGGCAAGTGGTCCAAGAGAGATCAACCAGGAAGTTGCAGTAACTTTTATGACCCGGACTCTGAAATCGCACACTGTCATTTCCATTTTCTTTCTATTCTTTAGAACTGAGTCACCGCATCCAGCCCACACTCAAAGGAAAGGGGAATCTTGCTCAACCTTTCAAAGGGAGTGTCGAATAATTTTTGAACACATTTTAAACCACCACGTAAAGTGGGTGAACAGAACAGCTGAGTCCGTCCTCCGCTAAGGACTCGCTTCCCCATGTGGGTGGCTTGGAGCCTGCTCTGGGGAACTCCATGCACCTGTGGGTGGAGGGTGGGAAGGGATTGAGAGCCTCAGTTAGAGAATTCAGAGTTAGTCTGACAACAGCTATTGACTAAGATGTATTACATGTTCTAGGAGTTTGGGGATCTAGGCAAGTTACATGTGATCCTTTGTCATCACAGAGCTCACAGGTAAATGAAACCTCTAGCAATAAGCACATATGATACCATTGTCCTTTTGAAAGCATTATTGACTAGACTTCCACTATTCTGAGAAATATGAAGAATGAGCAACTTAAGGAAGAAATGGGTTTATCTCTTGGAGGGTTTAGAGCCCTTCCCTTCTACTTGGCCTCAGATTCCTCATATGTAAAATGAAGGAGATGGATCCATTCAGTGGGTCTCTACTCTGGCTGCTTGTTGGAACCACCTGGGGAATTTAACCCAGACATTTTGATTCACTTAGTCTGGGGTGAGGTCTGGGTATGGGAGCTCCTCAAAGGAGAACCCCTGGGCTAGCTGATTATGAAGATCTTACAGCCTCTGACATTCAGTGGCTTCTACTGGCAAACTTTCTTGTTATATGGCATAAGAGAATGCCCAGGTGCCCTCGCTGAGGAGTCTGAATCCCAAATCTACGACCTACCCCAACCCTGGTCACCACAAGGTCTCCCTGGGTACCTTGTGAGTTAATGAGCTCCCTGATGGCAGAATGGCTCTCTGCCTGGAGACCATGTCACAGGGATGTCAGGGATGCTATAGAAGGAATGCCTGCATTGGACAGGTGAGTAGACTAGGCTAGTGGTTCTCAAAGTGAGCTCTGCAGACCAGCAGCAGCAGCATCCCCTGGAAGGTTTGCAGCAATGTGCATTCTTCCTTCTCTTCACATGAAATCAGAATTTCTAGGTCTCTGGAGTGGAGCCCAACAATCTGATTTTTACATACCCTGAGAGTGATCCTGATGCATATAAAGTTAGAGAAGCACTGGACTAGGGGACTTCTCAAGGTCCCTCTGACCCCAAACTTTCCTCTCCACAACAGTGAATTGGGGGTCTAAATATCTGTTTTGCAAACCTCAGAGGGTGCATTGGGGATTGAGTGATGCACAGCCATGTGCATCACAATGGCTGTAACTTCCACCCAAGAATACCCAAAGCCCTCTTGTTTCTTGAGGGCTGATGTTTGCTGGGAGTTCAACTAGGAGAGGTTCCTGGATAAAAACCAAACAGAGTTGATCACCCTTAAGCATCTATCTACCATTTGCTACTTACAACAAGTCTTAGCTGTTGCTTGCTGCAGCATGAGGAGTCTGTCCAAGTTCTGTCTTTTCTTCTCTGTTGAAGAATCCGACACACCTATAGCGTGTGCTGGGGATAGGGCGGAGGTATCAAATCACAACAGAGGGTGGAAATCTTAATTTCTCATTTACTTCATGTACCCCTGGTAGCAACCAGATATAAAGCTAAATGAACTATGGCACTTACCCTCTAGGGTATGTCTCATATCCTTAAAAAAAATACTATCAAGTATTTTTGATTTATTTTTATCAAGTTATTTTATAACTTGAGCAATGCAGACTCTTTAATTTGAAGATAATGAAAATATGAGAAAGTGTTTGAATTCTACATGGGCTATTAATTGCATATTGTCCCCTAGCTACAGACTGTGTCCCCAACTCTTGTCATCTGTGTGCTTGTGGCACGTGTCGCAAACCCAGTTTGGAACAAGCCTCAGTCAAGTACTATTCTCTGAGTTCTCTCTACTGCCCAGGATAGAAGAATATTGACTGTACTTGTCAGTTGGAACCATCTAGTCCTGGTATTTGTCTTTAATAATCACAGAAGGAGTTCATTTAATTTAGGAGCTTATAAGGATAATAAAAAGATTGGATGACAATGACTAATGTGAAACCAAGACGCTAAACAGTCAACATAACGCATGAATATTGACCGCAGACTACAAACATCAATAGCATTAACTCCAGACTCTTCTCTTCTCTCCAAGGAGCTCCATACTCACAGTCTGTCACAGCCGAAGGAAATGTCTTTGTTCTATTCCCATATAAATCCTTCTTTCCTGTCATTTTGGTTCTGTGTTAGCATGGTCATTTTCCTATGTAAAAAAGAATAGAAATGGTATTATAATCCCAAATTATGCTCAGTATTAGGTTCTCAATCGGCAAGATCACCTAGGATGCTTTAAATATAGATGGTTGGGTGCCAGCCCCAGAGGTTCTGATTTAATTAAATTAAATTAATTAGTCGGGGATGTGGTCCACAGGCATTTTAAAAAGCTCCCCTCCGTGGTTCTGATATGCAGTTCAGGCTGTGAACAACTGGCTTAGAGTTTTCATCAGTTGCATTTCTCTGGCCCTTGTTACGATTATCCCTAATTTGCTGCGGTACAGATTCATCCAAAGCTGACCCTTGAGGATGTTCCCTACCTTCCAACTTGTGCTCTGCTAGGGCCAGGTGGGCCTCTCCCTCTCTTGCCCTCACCCTTGCCCTGTCTTTTAGCTCTATGTGGGATAGCGGGGTAGATTCCATATCAACATGTCTGGCTTCTGCTGTGGAGAAAGTTGAATACTGCCTGAAAGTCCCCCACAATGTGCAGAAATCTGACTCTGATCTTGCCTGTGTTTCTACCTCAGACAGTGCCCTGGGGCGCTGTTCTAGCATCCATGTCCCCTACACGCAGGCTGCAGTTGGTCACTACGGGGCTCGGTGAGTGGATGTGACCATCTCAGTAATGACCTGTTACCATGAGTGGAAAAACAAGTTGAGGGCACCTACCTGCTCTGTAATAACAGGGACACCTCATCTCCTTTCATAAAGGACTTCAATGGAATTGCTCACACTGTGCAAAAGAAGCTTTTAAAATTTAATTCATGACTTTTTTTTTCTGTCAGAAAACAATTTCTGAGCACCTTTCTCATTGACATTGGTTTGTCAGAGCTGTCCCATTTGGCTAGATCAACCTAGCTAAGAGAGCTGTAGCATTACCAGTTATCATATTTAAACAAATTACTCTTAACTAGAAGTCCTATAAAAATACTAATTGTAAGGGTAGAGGATTACTAAAAAATTAAAGTGGGAAATTGCCTCCTTCTCTTTGAGGAAAACAGATGTAAAGGTGTCAGAGTTCTTGGTGTTGAAGTGGCGGAAATTGCTAGATCCTGAGCCAGGCAGCTGGGGTGTGAATTCCAGCTGCACATTCAGTTACTAAGTGTCTGAAGTTGGGCAGGTAACTTTATTTAGTCCTCAGAGTCCTCATCTGTAAATTTAGGGTACTAATGATGGAACTTTTGTGAAGAGGAACTGGGATAATAATATAAAACGCTCGGAGCGCTGCCTGGCCGATGGTGAGCTGTCGGTGTAGGTTAGCAACTTTTTGGATGTGTTTGTTTCCTTTCTCCTGCATAGACAAGAAAAAAACGGGTTTCTTTCCCTCTGAGCTGGGACAAGTCCTCAAAATGTTCTCAATACAGTCACTCCAGGCAAATACTTCCATATATTCTTGAGGATATAAAACTCATGCTTCATTTTTGATTTCATCTTTACTTTTAGGATTTTCAGGACTCTGATTTATATACCATTGCCACCTGGTGGCGACACCCTCAAATTGCAGGGGTTTTTTGAGGGCTGAATATTTTTTTTTTTTTGAAGTTGCAATCTGAAAAAAATAAAATGATGAAATGACAGCTGATAAAAAAATTAATCACATTTTTAAAAGCTCATTAACATACCCTACCTACTTTGGTGCTACAGGAAATCTATAGATTAGATAGAGTAGCTGTTATTAATCTGCATCTTACAAATGAGAAGCGGGCAGAAGAGATTGCTACGGTCTGAATGTTTGTATTTCTTCAAAATTCGTATGTTGAAATCTATTCCCCGATGTGATAGTATTAGGATGTGGAGCCTTTGGGAGATACTTAGGTCTTGAGGGCATTACCCTCATGAATGGGATCCCTGCCTTTATAAAAGGGTCCCAAGGGAGCTCGTTTGCCCTGCTGCCATGTGAGGACACAGCTAGAGGATGCCATCTGTGAGGAAGAGGACCCTCACCAGACACCAAATTTGCCAGAGCCTTGATCTTGGACTTCCCACTCTCCAGAACTGTGAGAAATAAATTTCTGTTGTTTATAAGCCACCTAGTCTAAAGTATTTTGTTATAGCAGCCTGAACAGACTGAGACAGAGATCAAACTCCTTGCCCTAAGTTTGGAATGAGTCAAAAGGGCAACGATAAGAGCTGGAGCTTAGGCCTCCCCAGTCTCCACCACCAGGGATCTTCTGCCATCACTCTAGGACGTCGTCCACCCCTCATGCATGGCAGAGAGATGCTTCCAAGGAGTGTCATGTGCAGTAGGGAGTAGCAGTATATTAAAGACTAACTTCCCAAGACTACGCTGGAAAAGATATTTTAGCTAATTATTCTAGAGGGTTTGGAATTCTCTATGTGGTTGTTAATGGCATTTATGTCAATATTTTTGAGGGCCTTTTTTGTGCTAGAATGAAGAGATGTTGCTATTTCAGTTATTTACTGATACATAACAAACAACTCCAACACTTGGTGTCTTAAAATAACAATGACTCATTATTTCTCATAATTGTGTGATTTGATCAGTGCTTGGCTGGGTCCTTCTTCTGCTCCATGTGGCACCAAGTGGGTTACTTATTTCCCTGCTTTTGGCTGCTGGCTGGGTTGGGCTGGGCCAGAAGGCCCAAGAAGGCTTTGCTCACACGTCTCACACCTCCATGCTCCCCCTTGTGACCTCTCTGTGTGTCTAGCTTGGGCTCCCTCACAGCATGGTGGTCTCAGGGTGGCTGAAAATACTATGTAGAGATTGGCTTCTGGAGGAGGAAGCTGCAGAAGTTGCTAGTTCTCTTGAGATCCAAGCACAAAAGCCCCAGAATGAGCATCACTTGCAACACCTTCTTTTGGTCAAAGAAAGTCACACAACCAGCTGGGATTCACAGGGAAGAATAAACTCCACTTCTTGATGTAAGAGGAGGCATGCACATGCAGTGATGGGAGGAATTGTTGGCAGCCATGTTAGGAATCTACCACAACAATATTCATGTGTCCATTTGCTAAGAGAAACTTGGACATTTTTACTAGCATGTACCATCCATGGATACATGAGGCTTGGTAGGTTTAAAATTCAAGGATAGCAAATTCAATCCAAGGTGAAAATATGGTGGAGGAATGGCCCTGGGACACAGGTCCCCTGGTTGTTGACATACAGGTCCACATCTGGGCTCTTCTCTGGGACTGCTCACAGCTTTAAGAATCATGGCCTTAGTTCTAAAGATTCCTTTATGCATCTAACCCAAAATCAATTCAGACAGGTATTTGTGGATAGAGAAAATATGGAGAAATAACCAAAAACACTAGCCCATTAGATGATAGAAAAATATTAACTCTAAATGCATGATCATGGTGTGTCCAGAGCTTTTTGGAGCCAAATTATGGTTCAAATCTAAATAATCTGGTCAAACATGTACTTCTCCAATTGCCTGTGGCTACAATATGGTTTTCTCTTTCAGTTTTAGTACATGCATCCAACCACATTCTTATTTCCTGAGCAAGCTTTTGTTAGCTCCTAATTGCCTTGAGAGAATTGAGTACCAGAGTTCAAATTGCAATTAACAGAGAATTCACAGCTGGAGCTTCTATTGTCCTGTGTGTTGCATTGCCGATATATTTGTGAAGCTCTTTGTTGTTTCCAAAGAACTTTCAGATGATATTATTATATTTAATTTTCATGGCAACTCCGTAAGATAACACTGAGTAAGATCACTGTCTTGCAGTAGGAAGGAAACTGAAGTCCAGGATGTTAAGAACTTGATCGAAGAGTTGGCAAAGCCAGACCTAGGTCCTCTATTTCAGTGTCTTCCCCTCCCTTCCTGTAATATGCCTATCCTAATGTCCAGGCAGGGTGACCAGCCGTGATAAGGAGGGGGCAGTTCTTGGGACTAAAGCCTCTGTTAGTAGCTTAATCATGGCCTTCGTCATAACATTAAGATGCAAAGATAACACATTTTTAACTTGAATTTCAATTAATGGCATAAAAACTTACTATTTCCAGCTAGTGGAGGGACTACCAGGAAATATGTTTTTACCCAACCCTGATAGTGACTTTGTCCCTGGAAGAGGATTGAGCTTGCTCACTCCTGGACCTGAGCATCATGTAGGAGAGAGAGGGCAGCGTGAGCACAGCTGGGAAAGCGCCTCCATGACTGCCCACGTGGATGGGAGCTGATCAGGAAGGAGGTGGGCCAGTCGTTCAGCTCAGAACACCTTGTATAAGTTAATGGGGAAATTTTCTCAATAGCAACTAATGGGCTTTACTGCTGTGCTAAAATTAGAGCTGAAAGGTAAACACACACGTATCATTGGAGTGGAATAATAATGCTATACCATATGGGAAGATTAGTGTGGATTAGCAGTTCTGTTGCCCTTGGAGTTCATCAAAGCCCTGATGTGAGCTGTGTAGAGATAGGGGACAATGCACTCTGCTTTGTCAGAGACAGTCTCAGTGCAGTTCATTGTCCTTACATAATTACCATGTCCCCTTTCACTCGCACAAGTGTGCAGGCTTGGATGGTAAGTTACATGGTCCCCCAGAGAGCACAGAGCTCAGCATATCATAGGCATTCAGGAAAGGCGAGTTCTCTGCCTTAACAAGCCAATAAGTCTGCAGGGAAATAGCCATACAAACTGTGTATTTTGTGACTTTAATGAACCTATTCTTCTTGAAACTAGAAGTGGAAATCAGGACTTTTTCCTTGGTTAAGGTCTTCTTTTTAAATGTGATGGTGTTTATTCAAATTCACATTAGCATAATAATTGATCCAACTTCTGCTGTGTTTGGATTCTGTTGAGCACAGCGGGGAAAGGAGTCTCTGGTTCTTCATGGATCAGTCAGTGAAATCTTCATCATGATATTGTCCACTGTGTTTATAGCTTAGTAAATGATTTCTTCTTGTGCATGCTTATTTTCTCTCACAGCAACCCCATTCAGTGGGAGTCTTGGGAACTGGAGGCCCAGTAGAGGTTTAACAGTGGGCTTAGGATCCCACAGCTAATCAAGAATATCACTGAAACTGGGACCTGGGCTTCCCTCCTTTTGATTTTACGTCTTTCCCTTAATCCTGACTCTTGTAGATGTTCCCAACGGCTGTATCTGACAGTAGCCATGTTGACTTAAGATATTTCTTTCAGTACCCAGTAAAATTGATGGAGAAGTAGCGTGCTGAGCTAGGTGACTGTGCAGAATTTGATTACTCTAGAACATACTTTGTTGCTAGTTTACTCATCTAGTGTGTGGTCAAGGGGCAGGCTTATGAAACAAGCCTTGTGTTTGTTTAGTGCAAGGAGTGTAAGGCACAGGTGAACAGTGGAGGTCTTGCTATCACCATTCTTTCCCTAACAGAGGAGGAAAGAGGCTCAGAAAGATTGAATTGCTCAAGGTCACACATCTAGTAAATGACAGCATGTGGCTAAAGGCCAGGTCCCATTGATACCTGGCCCTCCACGGGTTCTTCATTCCTGATTTCAAGGGGTATCTCTACCATGTTATCAAATTTGATTCTAGGGCCCACAAACACCTCGTGAAATGCTGAGATGATTCTCCTCTATGAAGGGGGACAAGTATGGTCCCCGACTGCTGCAGTGGTTAGAAATGTAGCAGCTTGGTACATGGCATGGGTGATTTTAACAGACAAAAAGACCAAAAGTCCTGGGAAGTTAATTAAGCAGGTCATTTCTGAATGGAACCAAGCAGGCAGAAGGCAACTAGAGAAGGGGAAAGGACTTAGGAACAAAAGTGTTTTGAAAACTTGCAGACTGCCTGTCATGAGTAAGAAATGGGATTGGGAAGCTCTAGAGACCCACAAAGTTTAGAGGAGATAAAGAAAGGGCCAGAAGAGAGTTCAAGGATGTGCCAAATGACTCCTTGGAAGTCTCCTTGGAAAACTGTGTTTGGTTTCTTATTTGGGGCAGGGAGGACTTGAGGGGCAAGAAGTTTTAGAGAAATAGAGATCTATGAAAAATAGGGCTAGAGAAGTAACAGTCACCAATGTGGAACTGAGGACAAAAATAATCACTTTCTCTGGGTTAGAGTAATGCCATTCCTCCCCCTGGCCATGATCTTTGATAGAACTCAGTAAGAGAATCAAAGACACTGGCCCTCAGGCCAGTGCAAGCCACCAACTCATGTTGTGAGTCCATTAATTATAACTTCTCTGCTTGGTGTCTGTCTTCTTTCTTTCTGTTTTATTTTCTATCACCCTTGTGTAACTGACGGCACAAACTGACTTAGATTTCCTTATATCAATCACAGGCTTTTGTTTCTATTTCCAAGGAATATGGGAATTTATCAATTGAATTAAGCGAGAATGTTTTGACTGAGGGATGGGAGAAGGCCGTCATGCCTGTTCTTTTGTTCATAATTTTTAGGAGTTGACTTAGAATCTTTGATCTTAGGACTGAAAAAAGGAACCTTAGGGACTGTGTAGTCCAATTTTGCATCTAATGAAGGTACCCAAATAGAGAGCAATTCAGATATTTTTGGGTAGAACACTTTCAGAGAGTTAAAGCTTACTGTCTCACAAGATTGTCCATTCCATTTCTAAACTGTTTGCCTGTTAATCCTTATATAGCACCTACTGTGTACTAGACACTGGTGTGAGTCCTGTACAATCGCTCAGTCAGTGATCCAACACTCCTTTTATCCCTATTTTATAGATGAAGAAATTGAGTCACAGAGCGGTTAAGTGACTTGCTCAAGGCCACACAGCTAGTAAGTGACAGAGATGGGACTGGAACTCAGGCAGCGCATTTCCACAGTCTGTGCATTTAACTACAAGCTTTGCTATCTCTCTTATAAGACATCTTTAGTAATTAGTAAGTTTTTTTCTCATTTTGCACCATCAATATTGGCCCCTTGCAATTTCTACCCCAGAGTCTTCCATGTGATTCTTCAAGTATTTTCAGACACACCATCATGTTTTTCCACTATCTTTACTTACCAGGCTGGCAACCCTTAGTTTTCCCAATACTTTCTCATGTGGCATGATTTCCACCCTCTAAGAGCTTCCTCTGGCTGCATGCCAGCTTCAGATCGCCTGGGAAAAAGTGCCTGAGATTTAAGGTCAGCCCTACCTGGGCTGGAATCCCAGCTTCCCTACTTACTAGGTGTATGTACTTGAGCAGGTAACAGTCAGCCTTTCTGAGCAGAGGGCCCTCCGTTTATGAAGAAGAACTAATCCTGAACTCCCCGCATCTTTGCGAAGATAAGCAAAGAGCAAGACTCACAGTGTGAGCTCTATAAAGGGGAATTATTACTATTGTTGTTATAAGCAATGACAACCATATCCATTCTCCCCAAATGGATCTGTAGGTTCACGCAGTCCTGATCAAAACCCTGGGAGGCCAATTTGAAGAAATTGACAAGCTGATTCTAAAATTTATATGAAAATACACAAGATTTAAAATAGCAAAATAATATTGAAAAAGAACAAAGTGGAAAGACTCACACTACCTAATTTCAAGATTTACTGTAAAGCTATAGTAATAAAGATAGTATGATACTGGCACAAAGATAGACAAATAGATCAATTAAACAGAAAAAAGGGTCTAGAAATAGACCCATGTATCTACAGTCAATTGATTTTTGACAAAGACATAAAGTCAATTTGACAGGAACAGCTTCCCATCAGATGGTGCTAGAAAAAGTGGATAAAGCAATCCTGGATCCCTCCCTAACTCTACACATCAAAACTAATTTGAGCTAGATAATAGTCTTACAGTAAAAGCTAAACAAAAATGTCAAGAAAGCATAGGAGAATATCTTTCAGATATTAGGACACAAAAAGTACTAACTATAAAATAAAAAAGGATAAATTGGAATTTATCAAAATCACATATGTCTGTTCATGAAGAAATGGTATTACAAAAATCAATAGAGAATCCAAAGACTAAGAGGAAATATTTGTAATACGTATAAATAAATAAGGCTTTAAAATGAAATATTTAAAGAACACATACAAGTCAATAATAAAAAGATGAACAACCCGATGAAAAACGCAGGCAAAAAACTTGAACAGAGGTTTGATATACAAAGGGCCAATAAGGGATTTAACACCATTTGTCCTAAGGGAAATACAAATTAAAACCACAATGGGATACTATTCACACCACTAGAATAGCTAAAATCAGAAAGACTGGCAATACCGGATGTTGGCAAGGACATGGAACAACTGGAACACTCCCAAAATACTAGTGAGAGTGTAAAGCGATACAATCAACTTAGAGAACTGACAGTTCTTATAAAATTAAACATATATCTCCAGTGGCCCAGCTAGTTTACTCTTAGATACCTAAGAGAAATGAAAACGTATGTCCATAAGATGACTCATTGGAGAATATTCATAGCAGCTTTATTCATAATAGTCCTCAATTGGGATCAACCCAGAGGCCCCTCAATGAGGAATGGATAAACAAACTGTGGTATGATTGTGGAATAATACTCAGCAGTGCACAGGAATGAAATACCCATACATGCAACAGAATCTCAAAAACATAATAGTAAGGAAAGCCAGGAAGAAGAGTAACTCCTAAAGCTGCAGTCCCCAACACATGGGACACAGACAAATTACCGGTCTGTGGGCTGTTAGGAACCGGGCCACACAGCAGGAGGTGAGCAGTGGGCAAGTGAGTGAAACTTCATCTGTATTTACAGCCGTTCCCCATTGCTCACATCACTGTATAAGCTCTGCCTCCTGTCAGATCGGCAGCGGCATTAGATTCTCATAGGGGCACAAAGCCTAATGTCAACTGCGCATGCGAGGGATCTAGGTTGCAGCTCCTTAGGAGAATCTAATGCCTGATGCTCTGAGGTGGAGCTGAGGCAGTGATGCTAGTGCTGGGGAGCAGCTGCAAATACAGATTATCATTAGCAGAGAGGTTTGACTGCACAATAAATGTAATGTGCTTGAATCATCCTGAAATCATCCCCCCGCCACACCTGGTCCCTGGAAAAATTGTCTTCCATGAAACTGGTCCCTGGTGCCAAAAACGTTGGGGACCTCTGTCCTAAACGATTGTATTTACATGAAGTTCAAGAACAAACAGAACTGATATATGGTGATAGAAATCGGAACCTGAGTTGCCTTTGGCGAGGGTAGATGGGAGTTGACTGGAGAGGGCATGAGGGAACTTTCTAGGGTATTAGAAACATTCTGTATCTTGATTGTACTGATGGTCCTGTGGGTAGACACAGTCATCAAAACTCGTTAAATTGAACACGTAAGATCTGGGAAAATTCTATCTAAATGTTGAGAAATAATAATGGTAACATCTGAAATTGAAGACAGTACAATTTACTCTAAATAGTACAGTGGAATTGTTTTCCTGTGATTTGAACTGTCTATTAGTGTGGCCTGCGATTGTGTTAACTTTTTTTTTTTTAGCAGCTTCATTACACTCTTGCTATTCATTGAATTTATGGCTAATGTTAAGTGCCAAGTGTCTCTTCTTTCTGGGCATGGATTGCTACCAAGCTCCTTTCTGAAATACTGCCTTTGTTTATCCAAGTGGCTCTATATGCAGCCCTGGAAGGAATGAATAGAACTTAGATAAACAAAGGTGGTATTCCAGAAAGGAGTAATGCTGTAAATAATAATCACAGATTCCAATTAAATAATACTCAATGCCAGGAACTCTTCTAGGGTTTTACACATATTCACCAATTTCATTCTCACAGCAGCCCCACAGGATAGGTTTTATTGATGGGCTGACTTGAGGCACAGTGAGGTTAAATGACTTGTCCAAGGTTATATGTCCGGTAAGGGGTGGAGCTGTAATT
>CM052443.1:17860346-17911708 GCA_028533085.1 Varecia variegata | reverse complement strand
CTGGGACTACAGGCATGCGCCACTATGCCCGGCTAATTTTTTCTATATATTTTTAGTTGGCCAGATCATTTCTTTCTATTTTTAGTAGAGACGGGGTCTCGCTCTTGCTCAGGCTGGTCTCGAACTCCTGAGCTCAAACAATCCACCCGCCTCGGCCTCCCAGAGTGCTAGGATTACAGGCGTGAGCCACCGCGCCCGGCCTGCCATTATTATTTTTTAACATGTAGGTAGAATTTGCACAGATCTTAAGTGTTCAACTGAATGAGTTTTGACTATTAAGGTACACAATGTTTCTTAATAGTTGAAAGTGTCCTCCTGTCCCCATCCAGTCAATTCCCACCCACCTCCATGAAAGGCATATTTTGATCCAGAGAGAAGAGGTCTTCTAGACCAGATTGAGATTTTTATTTACTCACCCTCTCTAAGCGCTTGGTACATGTCATGAGCACACAGGAAGAGTCCTTGGAAGGGGATGGCATAGGCTGGAGACAGCTCCTCACAGAGGCAGGGTCAGAGACATTACCAACCAGAGACACTAAAAGCCAGTGTCCCCTCCTAGCAACCAGTCCTGGTTCCTGCTCACCTGCGTCTAAAATCATGACTCTGTCCTGCTCATTTTGTTTCTAGACCCGTGGCCTCAGGAAGTCTTGCTAGATCTAAACATAGGTTTCTGGTTTTGTGTCGCCAAGAAAGCTGCCATGGAGCATGTAATTAACTAGAAAGTTCCAGGTGGTGAGTCTTATTTAGACCTTTTCAATGATCTACTTTCTTAACGGCCTGTGTCAAATTGGCCTTGCTGGCTACCTTTAAGTTGCTTTAAGTGGGGCAGAAAGAATACATGAGACCATGTTGGACTGGGGGCACCCACAGGACATAGCATGAGGTTAGATGTGGGGGAGTTGCCTAATAGATGTGCTTGTTTGAGAAGCCATACCTATGTTTTCCCTGGGGCTCCATCATAGTTCAGCAGTGGGTAGACACTTAACTTCTTTGGGCTGCAAAGTCCTCATCTGAAAATTAAGATCAATGCTGTTTCTCTGCCTTAAAATTATGGCTGAACTTAAATGAGCTATTAGGTAGTTAGAGCTCTGAGAATGTATATAAGGGGTGTGGCACTAGGGAACATTTGCCCAGTAAAGCCTCACTATGGCTGCTTGAAGAAGCTGAGCTGGTAGGGAAAACAAAGTGGGATTTGGGACCACAAAACAACCTGTTTCAATCTCTCTGTGTTTGCAAATTCACCCTGACACATTCATCCTTTTGGGTTTTGAAAACTTCCCAGGCCTTAAAGTCTCCTCCTATCACCACCACCATAACACCCCTCTTCTCCTAAGAACCGTTAGTTTGAAACTTGATCTTCTAAATAGAGCCAACTGACTTAAATATTAAACACCTACTGCATCCCAAGCTTTGTGAAGGTTATAAAAATAAGTACGAGATGGCTCTTGTCCTCCAGGAATTTATAACTTGTTCACATCACTCACAACAGGAGAAGAATCTCAAACAGATTGTGTCCTCCTCTTTCATTCACTAACCAACACTGCTAGTCTTCTTACCAGGTTATCTTGATCTGCCTCAGTCCCTGCTTTTTCACACATTAAGTAATTAATCCCTGAGTTTTTTCTCTCTACAGTAAACAATGGCCTAGCCAAGAAGAAAATACATGAACTTCTAAGAAAAGACCAAAAAATCAATAATGACTGTATCTTTCGAAGAAGTCATAAATAAATTTGATGCTCTTATGTTTTCAGTTTATGGATGGCTTTTGTTTAAAAAATTTCCACACAGCTTTACCTTCATAATTCATGCCTTAGGCTTTTTTTTTTTTTTTTTAAAAAAAAACCTAAACTTCATACTTTATTTGGATTTTAACAACTTTTCCATTAATGTCCTATTTCTGTCCCAAGATCCATTCCAGATTCAGCATCTCACTTAGTGGTCATGTCTCCTCAGTCTCCTCCGGTCTGTGACACTTCTCAGTCTTGGTTTTTCACGACCTTGACAGTCTAGAAGAGCACAGGCCAGAATATCCCATGGACTGTTCCTGTATCTGGGTTTGTCTGATATTTTTCTCATGATTATTCTGGGGTTGATGGGCTTCTGGAGGAACACCATAGAGGTGAAATGCTTTTCTTGTCATATCGTATCGGGGATACATGGTATCCAAATGACGGGTGACATTAACCTTGATCACTTGGTCAAGATGCGATGTTTGCTAGGTTTCTCCACTCTGAAGTTACTGTTTTTCCCTTTCCATACTCTGTTCTTGGGAAATGAGTCACTAAGTCTAGCACACTCCAAGCTTTACCACCTGGAACAGAGAGTATCTGCATATATTATTTGGATGCACGTGTTTTGAACAGAATTAATATTCAGCCTTTCTACTACAGTAAAATTGAACCTCACTCTCGCTGTATAGTTTGAGAACATTAGCTAATTGATCCTAATTAGAAATTACAGCGGAATCTCACTAATTCTCACTTTATCAATCTTTAAATAGAACAGATTTTCTAAAAACCTATCAGTCTTTCATTTCTGAGCTGAGATGTATATAGCTAAAAGTGGCAGTATATGCTTAATCAGTAAAGTCTATGTCCATGAATGTATTTCTTTTTTTTTGCTTTTATTATTTTTAATTAACACATAATTGTATGCTATGAAAGTATTTCTGAAGAGCTTCTCTGCGAAAGCTCAGCATGAGAAACTTTCCACAAATATTTTACATTGTATTTTCTGCTTTCCTGTGGAGCATTATCCTAAGTCATTTATAGAGAATGTATTTGTGAAAATAGCTTGGATTTTAATCTACTTATTATATTATAACCTCTAAATGGAACATCTTTCTCCAAGGAGTACCCAGCCAATTTTGATATATAATTAGGTAATATCTGCATTCTCAAAAAACTCCAGTCTCCTTATAAGTTGGTTTCTACAGGAGCGGAGTTTGGTTTAAGATGAAGCTATCTTGGGTTTGGCCTAGTAGAATGAATTGTATCTGATGCAATTTGTGTATTATAATTATTTTCCCACATGTATATGCTTGTATGCTTCTCCCCAACCACACTCTGAATGTTTTGAGAGAGTAGTCTGTGACACCTTTGTCTCCCATGGTAACTAGGATGTGACATTTGTAGATGTTGTGAGTTGCCCATCCAACATTCATTTGTGCCTTTTTTTCTAGCCAACAGAATCCCAATTTTTTTAGGTATCCCTCCCCTCTCCCTAATCAGGCATCTCAGGGGAAACTGACCCACCCTTAGCTCCAAGTGGATCTGATTGTTAAGGGCACTCATCCTCTTTGCTCATGATTAGCTTAGGAAGGTGTGCATGGCCCCAAACAGCCCAGGAGAGGGACTTGCTGGGGCTTCTGAGAAAAGTTTCCTCCATCTTTAGAAAAGCTACAGAGAAAGGTGAGGTGCTTCTTCTACCTGTAGACATTGTCATGCATGGCTGTGATGGTCAGAGCTTCAAGAGCTGCCCACCCCGAGTCAGAACACACATACAGGAGTATCTCAGGGGCACCGTGGCTGTGGCTTCCAGTTTTATGAAACAATAAACGTACTTCCTGGTTTAAGTTTCTCATTTCTCGCAGCCAAAAAGGCATCCTCAGTGATATACAATTATAAATAAATATTTTATTTGATTGATTTTAGTGACCTCTTAGGCAGAAGAGATTAAAAAGACAAAAGTAAAAACAAAAAGCACTAGTTCACTTTGGGAAAGGAATTTCATCCCAGTTAGAAAATTTTAAAGAATATGCAATCTTTATTGCTGTTCATTCCTTGCTCATAAATTTGTTCACTAAATGGCATTTTAAACTTTGATATTGTTTATGGTTTGAGAATATAAAATGAAAAGTTAGGGTGCGGTTGATTGATCTGTTTTGTTCTAGTATGACAATAGCATGGCTTCTGGAGACCATGAAATGGCATAGATTGTAGCCTCCTCTGAGACACGTGCAGCTCTCTCCTCCCGAAGGTATTTTGTCTCAGTCCCTTCCACCCTTCCGTCCACTGCTGCATCTCTGCTTTTCTTCTTTCTTTTTTGCGCATCCTCCTATGGGGAGACGTCCACGGAGCTGTGTCTTCCCAGATGCACGGTGAGCCTCTGCCTGGGTCTTTTGAATAGGACATACCCTTCAGTGCTGGGGTCTGACCGAGCTTTACTCCACTCTGTCCTGGAGATCCTATTGCTGCTTTATGGTACTAACTTAGGACTATTTCATTTCTCATTGAGGCTCTGCGTGCTGATACCCAACATGTCCCAGAATGTTGTTTCTCATTGCCCGTGTTTACTCATCTTCCTTTGTCATACTTGTTGTGGGCCATGGTGGCTCATTTCAAGGGCTTTGTGAGAACAGTTCTCCTTCTCCATTTCCAGAGGGCACTTAATCCTAAGGAAACGACCCATTATTTCAGGATCATAAAGCTTAGCCCAGTGAGTAAATTTCTTTTTTCTCTCCAGTCAGCAGCTCAGTATTTCCTGGCTAGTGTGAGCCAGCTTTATCTCCCATATTTTTTATACTGTGCTTCCTAAATTATCTTCCTTACGATATAGTTCCTTAAGGTGCTCTGTAGAAAAATGATTCCACAGACAAAGTAATTTGAGAAATGCCGCAGAGCTTCCCAGAGAGTCACCATGCATGTTAGTAAGTGCATTGTAGGTCCCATAAACCCTGTGTAAAGACAACGGGTTAACTTACTTGACTGTAACTCCCTCCACTTCTGCTTCCCCCTCCCCTGCCCCGACAAGATCTATGCAATAGCCTATGAAACCCACCTGGTAGAATTTGCAATGCCCTGAACCCATTTGAGCTTTAGGGCCTCTAAGCCTCCTCTTTGGAGGAACATCCTGGAACATGGCTGTCTTGTCAATCAGAATGGCCAGTCCCGCCCCTTGAGCCTAGCTCAGATGGGATCATTCACTTTCAAATCTCTCCATATAAAAAGTACAGCAGGGGTGTGGGCACAACTGAACTCCAATCCACACCCTAGGGGTAAGTGCTTAGCATTTGAAATATCCTAATCAGGAATCAACATTCCAGAGATAGTTATTCAGCATTCCAAGTATGCTTGACATCTATACTAGAGGGTTTGCTAATTAGCATAAAGTATGTGAGAAATGAATTTTTGTTGGTGTAATGAGTGGTGTTCAAGAGCAGTGATTGGTTGGAAAGATTGTACAGGCCACGCCCCCTGCATGAACGAGGTATAAAAATCCGCAAGCCCCAGGGTTCAGTACAGTTGTCTAGGCCGAGTGTGCGAGGGTCAGGGTTGAGGACCTTGCTTCAGGGAGGACCTCTGGTGCCTGAATCCTCTACAATCCCAGAATTTTACTGCAGCCTCCTTGGAGGTTGGGTGCAGGCTGGGGTGTCAGAGAGTCAAGATAGGGACTTTCCCTGAGCTACAAGAACTGCTCCCGTGACTGTGTGTGCAGACTTGCTAATCAATTTCATCCAAGACTTGCTTAAATTATGTCATACCTCCTGGTAGGGAGGTGGTGGAGAGGGACTGCAGAGCCCTCAGCTAATGCAGAGGCTGTAGGTAGTTACCAGAAGAACGTGGCAAGCCGATTTGGCGGGTCAACAGACAGGTAAGTGCTCCACAGGCCATGATGCCTGGTGCAGTCCACATCCCTGGCTGGCTCTGTTCTCAGGGTGATGCTGACCGGGGCAAGGAGTCATCAGCCACCACAGAGCTCAGCCAGCTCAACCAGCTTCCATCTCCCTGGTGCATGCTCTTTCCACAAAGTAGAAGTGGCTCATTAGGGACCTCTGAGCCACTAAGGCACTCATTAAGGGACACCCATATATCCTGTCCCACTATGACCACCACAGAGAGGGGACTCTTGTGCTAGGTAACCACATGCCAGTTTCCTGCCTGAGTCCTGCCCATACATGTACATTCTTGGGGTTCCTGCAGGAGCCATGCCTGTACCAGCAAATGTGATGCTGTCATTCCTCCGGAACCTGATTTTCCATACCAGCCAGTGTGGTCAGTGTTCTCTCTGCTTCAGTTCAGAGTCCACACCTGCAAAATGGGAATAATAATAGTGTCTCCCTCATGGGCCTGTTGTAGAGGAAACTAGTTCATATATGCAAAGCCCAGAACATTGTAAACACTAGTAAGTATTCATTGTTCTTTTTATTTTTCTTTCTTTCTTTTTCTTATTATCAAGCTTTGTCTTAACAGGCAGGCTCATTACCCTGGTGTGGAATGGACAAATTCAGGTTATAACAGTCTTCCATTACCCAAGAGAGACATCACAAAGACCTTGTGCTAATGTTCACTTCTCTACTCCATTGGGTCCCTTACTCAGAGCTCATTTGCTCCTGGTTTACATGGAGTTCTAACAAGCTTGATTTGCTTTCCTACTTCACAGATTAGAGAAAGCAATTTAGAAGGAATGTGAGACAGGCATAGTCAAAGCAGCAAGAAGTGACTGGGATAGTGAAGAAGGAGTCACAAAAGTATAAAGAGCAGACAACTGCTAAATTCTGGGATCATTTAGGTAGGGAAAAAAATAGCCCCGTACCACAGTAGTTCTCAAATAGTGTCATTGTTCTAAAGCCTAGTGTAATGGTTGATGTTTATAGTGATGGCCCTGAGTTATTGAGAGATGATTAAGTGATTTTTAGCATACTTCATTTAGTGAGGCAGAAAAGTATGTGATATGCTTTGCAACTTCCAACGAAGTGGCAAATGTTAAAGTTTTGATGCTGAAAGTGATCGGTCATCCTCCTGTTATTTGTTAAGGCAGTTTATATAACATACCCCCTTCCCAGATCCTACTGCATAAACGAGGCATCACTTTACATGGTTAGAGCAGTTCATAATTGTAAAATATCCCTTCATCCCCGAGGCGCAAGCTCTCTTACTCTGTTAGAAAAACAACTCCCAAATCTGACTCCTGCTAAAGCCTAAGGAGTTTTACAGACACACATGGGAACAAGAGGGCGTGTTAGATAATGGATCTCAAGAAGAGACTGATGCTTGTAAGTAAAGCAGCCCCTTTTCTAAGTTCTATGTCTAACTTCTACTTTTTGTCTCGCCCCAGAAGACCGTATCCACCATTACATTTTGCTAAGTTGGGAACAGATATATTTTAGTATCAGGGAAAGGCCTGTGGATATTTTGCTGTGGGCTGCAGAGACCGTCACAGGGGTGCTGTACTCAGGTTTGTCTTGGCTTCTCGAGAGTGGCCAGGCTTGAGGGTGAATGGGCCTGGAGCAGGTGACTAGGATGTGACCCAGTCCGGTTCCTGACTTGTCTTCTGCAGAGGTACATAAGTTGGTTAATAGGTAAGGGATTTGAAGGTCTGCAGTAAACAATATAGCAAGAGACAGAGGCTTCAATTACTGAACATGTTTCCTCATTAAGGAGGAGGATGGAATTCAGGAGGATGGTAATTACAGCCTGGCATTACTGCCATACCTACTGCCATTCACCGAGTTCTTGCTGTATACCAGGCTGTGCCCCGGTGAGCCAGCACTGTGGCTCACTGGGGCACAGCTCCCTCCCCTGGGACCAGCTGGGCCCTGGTCTCTGTGCAGGAAAGAGCCAAGCAAAGGCTCGCAGGAGTAAGCAGGTACTGCTCCGAGGGAGAAATGCCAGGGACGAAGACAAGGATCCCTTTGCAAGAGGTCTTGATGAAACACTGGTTATAATACTTCTCCTAGAGGTGGGCCCTCTGCTCGGGGGGCCAGAACAAAACCAATCTCCTTCCACCTTGCAAGGGAAACTCTTGACGCACCTGTTCCTAAGGCCAGTGCGTCTTTACTCACAGGCATTCTCAGGTCACTTCTAGCTGGGCAGTTCCATTGCTCATCTCCTTAGATAGTCAGTTCAGGCTTGAGGTGGTTCTCATTTGGGGTGTCTCTCGGGGGCAGCTGAGCTGTCGTTTCTCCCAGGGAACAAGCGGCAGGAGGTGGATAGGAGGAGGACCAGAGGCTCGAGCTTCCCTCCAGAGGGCAGGCCTTCCCTAGCAGGGTGCCTGTCCTCCTGGGAGGCCTTGGCCCTCAGTTCCTCTTTCCAGCTGACTCAGCTGCCGCTCTCCTGCCCCAGGGCACTGGCAGCACCTGTCCATCGCCTCAGCCTGGGCCCCATTCCTCCTGCATCTTCTTGTACTTTAGGTAAGCAGCAGTCAGAGGGAAGATAAGAGGGTGGATTATTTTCCCATGAACTCAAAGGGGAAGGGAAGTGAGGACAGACCCTGGTCCACATGCTCTGGTAAGTCATCCTGACTCACAGCAAATTCTGGGCCAGAGCAGAAATGAGGGTTTATGTTTCTCATGGAATCCAAGAAAAAAAAAAAAAAGTGGTGACAAAACCGGTTTCATGGTAAAACAAGAGCACTGCAGAGGGAATGGGAACGGGCCCTGGAGTCACCATCCCTGGCTCTGTGACCATGGACATCATCTTAGTTTTTGAGGGAGATTAGATAGATAGAAGCCAAGGAATCCTGGCAAGGAGTAGGGGGGAAATATTATAGGATGGGAGACAGGGGCTAGATTTTTAAGGATCTTAAGTGTCAAGCAGAGAGTTGGGGTTTAGTCTGTAATACACTAGGGATCCATTGAAGGTTACTGAGCAGGGGTGTCAGCTACTCAGAGTAGTGCTTGAGTGAGATGAGCCCAGCAGTGTCACATTCAGTTTAATTTGATGCCTGTATCTGAAAAAATAACAGTAACACATGCTGCCCTGTTGATAGCCTGATGTGAGTAACCGTGGTAGTCTTCAGTGCCGTCCGCTAAATATCTCTAGTTCTCTGCCTTCTGGAATCATAGTAAGATTGTATTTTCCTGTCTGCTTCAAAGTTTGGTGTGACTGTGTGACCTGCTCAGACCAAGGCAGGGGTTGACAAACTTTTTCTTAAAGGACTAGATAGTAAATGTGTTCAGCTTATGGGCCATTCTGTCCCTGCTGCAATTGCTCAGTTCTGCCGTAGGAGCTTGGAAGCAGCCGTAGACAATATGCAAAGGGACAGCTGTGGCAGCATTACGGTAAAACACTGCCCTGCTGAGCGTGGGACCAGCAGGTATGAGCAGAAGCGATGCTTTTGGACAGAAACTTGAAGAGCTGGTGCCTGAGGCACCACCCCTGCTGTGATCGTGCAGGCACGTGTGAAAGTGAAGCCTCTGTCCGCTGGGGCCCCGCAGGACCCAAGTCCTTGCCGGTGCGTGTTGCACGTGGTGTGAATGAGAAGTACACCTGGCGGTGTTAAGCCATTAAGCTTTTGATGTTGTTTCTTATTGTAGCATAACCTCTCTCTGCTGAGCGATACAGTATCACCTTTGCATGCAAAGCGCCACCATCATCATTTCCTTAGTCCTCATCATCACAGCTACCATTTACTGGACACTTAGTATATGCCAGATACCACGGGCAGGACTTTACCAACACCGTTTTGATAATTCCTTCTCACAGCCATACTGTGAGCATGGGTACTATTATTATACCCATTTTTACAGAAAAAGATGATGGGATTTTAGAGAGGTGAATTAACTTGCCCACGGTCTCGCAAATGGTTAAGTGGAGGAAGTGGGACTTGAGCCTAGGTCTTCACGTTCTAATAAATCCTAAATTCTTAAGCCCTGTGTATCCTGCCTCGGGTCCATTTCTTTGGATTTTTTCTTTTATCTCTTGGCCCCTTTGCTACTTTGTTCCCTGTTCTTAGCTGTGCATGCTATTTTGACATAATCACAGGGCGAGAATGAAGAGTCTTGTTTCTAGAAAGCCGCGGGTCTGAGCAGTGGAGGAGGTAGATGGAAATGGCCAGAGGCACGAATTGCATTGGCAGTTCTGCCAAACACAATGCGATGACCACACTGGAGATCGGCAGATCCTTAGGAATCGCTCTCAGTCATGTACCCTGTGTTTCCATCAGTCATCCAAGGCCTGTTGTCATCTTTCCATTCTCAGCCATGTTCTTGTCTTTCTTTGAAAGAAAAAAAAGATAACTTAGATTCTGGAACAGTCTTAAAATTTTGTTACTCCCCTTCCTGGCCTGGAGAAGCACTCAATAAACTGTGACCGTCATCTTTGATGGGTTTGCAGATGATTTACCAATCTTCTGTTGCAAGAGCCTACCTCTATTGGACCATATAAGAAGAAGACACATAATGAGTTCTTTTAATTCTCAAGAGCTCCCATTGAAGATAATATCCATCATGCTATTCAATATTCCGTATTTAAAGTCCCATTTAATTAATTTTTCTATTTAGTATCATGAAAAATTTTCTTTCAGTAAAATTATGCTTTTCCCTTATCAAAAATGAGAATTATGTAAGCAATTATATTTTCCTTTATACCTTGCCTGTTGGAAAATAGGATTTATTTGATAGTTGAAAATAATAACCATTTTGACTTAAGATCATGGTAGGTTATTTTTACCCATTTCCTCTCTCCTCCTCCACTGACTTTAAATTTTAAATTGTATAATGTTTTATTATAGGTCACAGAAAATCCTTCTGGCAAGTAGAGAAGATGTCAATTATAATTTTAACTTCACTTGGCCATAAGATAGCATGTCAGTGAGTAGTGCTGAGTTGACATTTAGAGATACTGCTTGCCTCATCCTAGCTGGAAGTTCTTGTTGTATATCATCTAAGAGTACGGTCCATCAGAGACACTGAGAGTACAGAGTCACTTCCATTTTCACAATGACAACTCAAGGTGCCCTTGTTCTAAACTCATCACATGTTGTGTACCAGTGATCTAGAAGATTTTTCGTTCATCAGATTTGGTAAAATTCATAACAGCAGCAGATACCTCTTATTGCACACTTGCTTGCCAGACATTATACTGAGCATTTGCATGCGCTGTCATGTTTACTCCTCTAGCCTGTGAGGTATGTCTTATTGTGGGGCTGGGGAAACTGGGCGTCATGTAAAGTGACTTGCCAAGACACACAGTGAATAAGAGACAGAACCAAGATTTAAACACGGATGTCTATGACTGAGCACTGCATCTTTCTACTTTGCCACAATTACTTCCTGATGATGGTGATGATGGTGGTGGTGGTGGTGGTGCTAGGTACTATTCTAAGTGCTTGATACTTGGTTAATGTGTCACAACATCCCTAAGATAGGTTCCGTTGCCACCTATGTTTTACCTATGGGGAAACTGAGGCACAGAGAGGTTAAGTAACTTGCCATAGGTCACATACCTAGTACATGGTGGGGGCAGGATTTGAATTTAGACAGCCTGTCTTTAAAGCCCACTTGCTCACTATGTCGTGTTCTCTTTTATCATATTGTTCTATAGATGCAGTGGATATATCGGATAGAAAAATTAGGATCTTGGGCCATGAAGCCTGGATCCTGGTCCTCATTCTGTCACAAGAGATATTGGGCAGGTCACCTCCCCTCTGTACCAACCAGGATCATGGTTAGAAGAACAGAACCACACCAGTTACTGTAACAGAGAGAGTTTAAGGAAGGGAAGCGTTTAAACAGGCGTGGGAGGCCTGCAAAGGCAAGAGGACCTGGAGGTAATGCAGAGACATAACTGCAGGAAGCAGCTGCCACCCCCAAGGCTGAGGGAACAGAGGAGAGAAGCCTGGAGAAGGGGGCTCCTGGAACTGCGGCTCAGCCTTCACAGGAAGGGCTGTCACTTGACTGGATCTGGGGTCCTTGCAGGAGGGCCTCTCAGAGCAGAGATTCAGACCTTGGAGAAGCCGGCCCTGCCAGGTGCTGCTCGCACCTCTGAGGGGTGCGCAGAGGCTGGTTCTAGGAGTGGGGGAAAATGAGAAACTAGAACCAAGTCCAGTGCCGGGGTGAAGAGCCATCGCTGGGGCGATGCTGCAGGAACGGCGCGCCTCCTGCCCTGCAGTCGCCCTCTAGTGCCCCCTGTTGGCAGGAACAAACAGGGAGCCAGCTGTCACAGGAGCAATGTGATTTGCAGGTGGGCTGATTCCCAACCCAGCATCACTGCGCAGAGAATAGAAGGGTGGTTCAGAGCTGAGTCACAAGAGCTTCATAACTGATACAGCCTCTGCTGCCATTTCTTTGTTTGTAAGGCCTGAAATTGAACAGATGGTGGGCAGGGGTGAATGGTGCCCCATATACCCCTCTCCTAGGCTTCTGTCACAGCAAAGAGAGGCAGCTCCCCTCTCTCCACTTGGTGGTGAGTGTCTGAGGCCTAATATTTCCTCCCTGTCCCCGCACCCGTACTTGCCTAGTGCCAAGAACAGTTCTCGGTGGAGGTCGCTCATTATGTGCTCAAATTATATAATTATCAGATTCTGGACATGTATGTAAGTCACCAAGTATATAATGACCACAGAGGGTGTACCCAGCCCAGGGCCAGGGACAGTGGGGGAGCAGGGCATGCCTGAGGCATGGCCTGCCTGTGAATGAACTGACAATCTTGTTATGGGGTGAGATGAACCCAACAAGTGGAGAGCAGTTTCTTACTTATATGATGAAATGGCTCAGATTTGGGTGGGTTCAGGTAGAGTTTGAGTTCAGGGAAGGGAGAGTGATCACATCACCTGGAATAGAAAATTTTTGAGAGGAGGTTGTTTCTTATTAACCTCCAACGTACTGACTTGGAGATGCAAATTTCTCCAAAACTGTGTGTGCTTAGAAAAGCGATTTATTCTGTCATCTCTAGAGGCTTCCAATGTTGTATTATCCCATCACGAGTTCAATAATGTGCAACGTCCTACCTTTTAAAAAATGAATTTGGAGATATCAAGAGGACATCCAGCAGTTACTTGTTTGTGGCTGCAGAAAATGTGCGACAGAGGCACGCATCCTTGCAGGCCTCCGCCAAAGGAGTGAGCAGACCTGTTGCTAGAAGGCCCCACTGAGCTCCTTGTCCAGGCCTGGGCCCGAGTGTAACCTTGCTACTCTTGCCCCTGGGAGAGCTGCTGCTGTCTCTGACAGCCGGGACATTGTTCCCTGGCCTCAAGGAAGGCTTCAGGGAATCACTTAATGACGCAGCATTTGATCTTTAAGGTCTGCAGAGAAAGATAAAGTGGCCCAGAGGAAATGGTAGCACTCCTCTGGAGGCACCTGCCCACGTCAGCGAGAAGCAAGATGTGGAAACACTAGATTAAACAACTCCAGTGCTGGATGCCTTTGAGATGATCGCAGCATTGATACCACGTTCCTTGGTGAGAATACTGACTCCTAATACAGGAATGACGCTGTGCTCTTTACAGAGGGCCCTCAGGCACAGTCCCAGATCCTTAAAAATCGAAGTACAGTTACATAAAGTAAAGGTCATGAACCTGACATGTACAGCTTGATGAATTTTTTACATGTGACCACATAAGACCATAGACTATTTCTAGGCCCCTAGAAGACTTGTCTCTGCCCCCTCCAGGAAGCTCTCTCCACCTTCCCATTCTGCCCATAGCTCAGTTTTGTCTGGTTTTGAACTTTATATAAATGGAATTGTAGGGAAAAAACCACTCATCTTTGTCTGGATCTTTTGCTCAATATTGTACAATTCCATTTTTTACTAATGGAAAAACTAGAAACAAGCTCAGAGGAGTGTCACAGCTTGAATAAGGTTACACACATTGCAGTCCCACACTATTTCTCATTACACAGCTCATTTGTTTTAATCCATATATCCATTTTTTCACGTGTGCATCTGTCCATAATGCATCCAAACCTACATGGAGCGCTGGCTTTGTGTCAGAAATGATTCTAGTAAATCATCCCTTCCTTCAGGGAGCTCCCAGTGTAATGGGAGAGAAAGGCCTTGGGTGGATAATCACACAGGACATGTGAGGGCAGGAGGCTGTATATCTGTGCAGATTACCTAAAGGAGTCTATGACTGGAGGTGCCAGGGAGGAAGAGATGACATTAGAACAGAATTGCATTCTTGCGCATTCTTGTTTTTTTCTTGCCAACAGGGCTACATACTTTCAGACAACAGGTAGGATTGGGGTCATCTTCTGTGTATATCCTGTGGCATCTTGTGGTCATGGAACTAGCTGGAAATTGTTACTGAATTCATGGCCTACAACCTCCAAACATTAAAAGATGTCTTCTCTAAGGGCATGAGTAATACACCTAGAACTTTCTAACTAGGCAGAAGGCAGATGGTGACAGGTTACCATCTTGATTGATTTTGATTAGATACCTAGGAAGGCTATAAAGATCTATGACAATTAATGTCAGTTTCAGCAGCGTTCCTGCTGTGGAATCCTCTAGTTAGGGAAAACATAGGGCCCTGTGTGAATTTCTGAAAATTGTGCCCATCAGCTTTCTTCTCTAGGTAGGTGGAAACTTTTTCAAGATCTTTCCATCCTTCTAGGGCAGGAGAACACACATTGTGGCAGAAAGATCCTAAGGTGACTCCTGATGCATATAACTGCTTTATAACCTCCCCGTATAATCCTCTCCCTTGAGCATGGCAGAAACCATGACTTGCTTCTAACTGACAGAATATGGCAAAGGTGATGGATGTTGCTCCCGTGACTCTTAGTAGACTGGAGAGAAGGTCACTTGTTGGCCTTGAAAAAGCAGACAGCCATACGTGAGAGGGTCTGTGAAGAGGGCCGCATGGCAGGGAGCTGTGGGTGCCCTCTAGGACCTGAGTGGCCTCCAGCCAGTAGCCAGTAAGAAGTGGGGACTTCAGTCCTACAGCTGCCAGGATATGAATTCTGCCAACAGCCCGAATGGGCTTGGATTCTTCCCAGTCAAGCCTCCAGATGAGCACACAGCCCATTTGACACTTTGATTGCATCCTTGTGACACTGTATAGAGGACCCAGCTTAACCATGTCTAGACTCCTAACCCACAGAAATTCATAATTTCATAAATATCTGTTATTTTAAGCTGCTACCTTTATGCTGATTTGTTACATAGCAACAGATAATTAATGCATGAAGTTATCTGTAAACATTGTGTCAGAACAACCCCTGTGTGACACTTGTCTACATAGAGACTGAGTCCTATATACCATATGGAGGATGTAGAATAATAGCCAATGAATTATTTTCATGATTGCTATTTAGGATTTTACTTTCACACTATTGTGGGTTCTGACTTATCTAAGAGGTAAACAAAAGCACTGCATTGTTCAGGACTTGAGTTTAGTTACTCTAAGACAGACCCTAAATTAGCCCCTTTTCTAATATTTGTAGAGCCCAGGGTAAGAATACAAATGGATGAAATACCATATCTAAAGCATGAAAAGTTATAAATCACAATTATAAATGACAAAATATGTGTAAATGATATCACTGACCAATATTGACAAAAATTGGCCAAATATTAAAGATAATGGAATTTAAATTATTATGCACGTTTGGTATTCTGCTGATGGACAATGTTTGGATAGAGTAATAAAATATACAAATAATTTATGTTATTATATATTCCATAATATATTCTCACCTTCATTTCAGAATAATGACTAATTATGTTGTTTAACATAACCCATATTCAATTGACGGTAAAGATCTGAGAGACTAAAAAATTGAACATGTGCCAAATTTGAATATATTGCCACCAAAATGTAAATTTAAAGTAATGAATCAAAAAATTAAAACTTTAATGTTTTCCAAAAGGTTTTTCTAAAATATTCAAAATATCTAAAATTAAAAATCAAAACATGAATAATATCAAATTTTAAGTGAAAATTATTGAAATAAAGCTGAAATTGTGATTTAAGTTCCTAACCATTTAATTGAATCTTTTAAAATATTTACAAAAATAAAACTATTTGTAATTCTAGCTTTTAAAGTCCATGTAGTTGCCAATGTAAAGAATCAGTTTCAGATGTCACACATATTACCTCTAGACCTACCTCGACATGTATGTATTTCAAGGTTATGTGAATTGTTTAATATTGCAAACTGTCCCTTAGTTTCCATATGCAACTCTTGTGAATACCACACTGCTTCAGTTGGGCCGGTAGAACCAAGAATTAGAGGATGAAGAAAATGAGGATTCCACCCTTCTAGGAAACAGTACTTTTCCATTATGGGAGTAGGTGCAGGGATGCTGTTGCGTTGCTGGTCTTTGAGAAGAAGGATTTGATGAGCCCATACCCAGGGGCTGGCACTGCTCAAACTCTCCCTGTGCTCTGAAGCTACGTCTGTCCCTCGTGCTGGCAATGGGACAATCCCCCATCTTTCACAACATTTGGACACAATAGCCCTTTGTTCTGAGGGCAAGAGATGTGGAGAAGCAGTTCCCTGGGGCCTGAATGATGTTAGTCACGCAAGTGGATGTTCAGGTTACCACTTATCCATGCTGTGTCAGTGCCCAGCTCTGGGTCCTGACTGAGTGGGGTGCCCAGGCATTCTTTAATAAGAGTGTGTGTGTGTGTGTGTGTGTGTGTGTGTGTGAAAGAGAGAGAGAGAGAGAGAGGGAGATCCAGTGCTTTCTGATGAGTGTGGTCCGGTGCACATGCCCCTCTTGCATCTACATTGTGGGAGGAGCTGCTGCCCCAAATATTAGTTGCTTAAACAATATAGAAGTTTATTTCCTTCTTGTGTAGTGCTGCAGGATAAGCAGTCTACCATGGTGTGGCAGTTCAACAATCTCAGGGACCCAGGCTCCTTCTATCTTGTTGTTCCCCTTTCCCGATGATGTTACCCTCATCTGCATGGCTCTGGATCGTTCCCATCATGTCTGCAATTTAGCCATAAGGAAGGAAAAAGGGTGAAAGGCAGGGCGTGCCCCTCTTTTTAAGGCCCTGACCCTGAAGTTGCACACATCAATTCTACACACATCCCACTGGCCACAAACAGCTGAGAGAGAGAGTCTTCCATGGGTAGCCTCACATCCAACTGAAAATTATGTTTCTATGGAAGACAGGGAGAACATAATTTGGGTGACAACCAGTAATCTCTGCCACAGGTGTGTATTTTTTAATATAAATTTGGAAGGGGGTATGATAATTAAGATTAAAGGATGCAAGGTTGCCCAGGTTGAGTTGTACTTTATCAAAACAAGACATATAGGAAAGAGCTTTGGATGGTTTTAAGCACATTGCAGGCCAGATGCTACCTGGAATGTTAAGCTGAGGTTCTTAACTCTTTCAAGACACCTGGAGGAAAAAACTGAACTGGGTTCAGATCTACAAGCAGCCACAAACTGTTAATAGTAAAGTGACTTTGAGCCAGTTACATTACTGTGCTTGGCTCAGTTCTCTTTTCTGTAAAATGAGGGCTTTGGCTAGACTACTGGTTTACAAACTGGGTTCCAAGGAACCTTAGGATTACTCAGTGTTGCTTCAGGTGCTAGGGGCTGGCTTTGAACTCCTCTTCCCTGTGTGTTAGCCATGACAACTCCATTTTGATTGGTTGTATGTCTTAAGGTTCTGCATAAGTCGTCTTATGGAAAAAGGGAGCAGGGAGTGAAAGTGGAGCTCCTACAGCTACAGAGAAAGTTTAAGATCGCCTGGGCAATGTGATACCCAGTGGAGGCAGCATGGTATGGAGTCATAGTGCCTGGATTCAGTCCCAGCTCTGCAGGCTGAAGTCCTCAAACCTCTTGAGCTTAAGCTCTAAAATATTGTTTCCTCATCTATAAAATATGGTCACTGTGATTTACCTTTCAGGATTGTCTTGAGGCTTAAATGAGATAAAATATTTAAGAGGGCTTAACGCAGAGACATGTTTAATAAATGGCAATGATTATTGTTACCACCATTAACTTCCTCTCTAAGGTTCCAGCTTTTGGCTCTAAGGCCTTGTATTTCTGAGAATTATTGTGCAAAATGAAGGACCCTTTTAGGAGTGAATAATTATCGGTGGGTTTTTCTCTTTGCTCTTGGATTTTTGCAGGTTTTCTCAAAATGAGGCATGCTAGAATTAGCCCATGGTGGATAAAACAATTGGAACATAAGCAAGATGGAAGTTTCTGTAATTTCCAAGGCATTATTGAAATAACTTTTTTTTTAAACAGAGGAAACACTTTTGATCTTTTAAGTCAAGGGGGAAAATTATTCCATTTTAATGCTGCTCATGGCAGGAAAATAAAGTGCAGAGTTTAAAGCGCTTTAAATAAAGAGAAGGAAAAGCCAGAAACCCCCAGGCTATTACGTTTCGTCAAACGTGACTTTTCCAGGGATTAAACCTGACGTTGATTTTAGACCCTTGCTCATTCCAGTTTGTTAAACCCTTGATAAACTCCAGTCTGTTCTACTCAGTCGCTCCATGTGGGAGGGCCACATTGCCACCTTCCGTGCAGAGCCAATGAAATCTTGTGCCGATCTGAACGATTCTGGAGCTGAGAAAACTTGAAGATTGTTGATTACAGCTCTCCTCGTGGGCCCATCAGATTTTATATCAAGAATCAGATGGAAGAAATGTGACAGGCCTTCTGATCCTCTCACCCATCTGATGACTTGAAATCCTCTCCGGAACGTTATATCTTTACTCCAACTTATAACCATAAGACCTTAAACCACCCCCATCCATCTTATTTTCTATCTCTGTGACTATTCCTGTTTCTAGAATCCGAAAGTCTTAGCACTGAACCGATGCTCAGAGTTTATCCCATGCTAGAATCTTCTCCATATCATCTTTGACAGATTATCATTTCTCCTTCTTGAATACATCCCATACAGGGAGCTCACTGCTTTATTAGGAGTTAGCCACTCATTTGGAGGAGAGCTCCAACTTATTTGAAAACTTTCTTCTTTTGCCCCCAAACTTGCTTTTCTGATATGTATGCATCATATATGTATGTATATACTTAAGCCTTTTTTTACCCTCTGGATCAAGCCTGCATAAATCTGATTCCTCTTCCACAGGCGGCTTTGCAGATATTTGAAGCTAACCCAGGCTCGGCTGCTGAGTTCTCTCATTCTCTCTAGTATCTCGTGGTGACCCTCACTTGCCCCGTCATCGACCTCTGGGCTTCCTTGGTTTCATTGAAAATGTACTTGTTAAAGTCAGTTCACCCAAACTAGTTATTATACCCTGGACCTACTCTCATTCCTGTTTTTCCATTTCTCCCCATTTTGCTTTTAAAGCTATACATAATACCCCAAATAGTGGTTTGATAATAATGGGAAAAATAAAAGGAGGAATATATACAGGCTTTCAGGTTCTATTTCTCATCATGCATTTCTGTATCAAGATGGCTTTCAGAAAATAGTTCTGCCATACCAATTTAGAAATAAATCTGGAGTCCTCTAAGACCTTCAGGCCTTTTCCAGTGACTTTTTATATTTCACATAAGACTGGGGGTAAATGCTGCATCTTTTATTTGTCTTTACTAAATTTCCCTTGGCTTTGAGGATGTTAGTGTTTTTGCATTATCTCTAAAATGTATCAAGGTAATGTTTAAATCTGTTTCTATCTTTAAAAGCGTTAGAGACCACAAGCAATTAGGCACCATCTGCAAACCTAAGGAGAAAGCATTGGCTCCGTTGGTAGGAGCATGCTCGTCACAGCAGAGTGGGAAAGGTGTTTGAAGGGAAGGATCAGGACAAGTAAGACCATCGCAAACATAGAGGGAAAATGCAAAGACTGTGCCCTACAGAATACTGTCTGAGAGTCAGTGTGGTGGATGCTCAACCCCTGCCAGACTCAGGCCCCTGGCCTGGTAACTGCCCTTCTGGAGCATGCTTTCTATGACCTAAGTTGGTTAAAGTCATTACGTGTTACTTATGCAAGAAGGTGCATGTAAACTGAGAAGTTTACATCATTTTAATTAGGCCATCTCCCTGCAAAAAATAAAAAAAGAAAGAACCATTTCAAGGATCTTTTGTGAAGACTCAGATTTCTATAAACCTGGATTAACATGACCCAGCCAGAGATTCCTAGCTTAAGGAATATGAGGCCCTGATACTGTATACTAACTAGTCTGCAATCATGATACCCTTCATCAGAAAAAAGAATAAGTTATCGGCCATGATTTGTTTTTCTGTGAGTCGTATAATGTTTACCTAGCACATCAAAATTCAGTTTAAATTAAACTAGACCCAGAGTCCTTGACTTACCCAATGAGACAAGCAAATCTCAGTGATCAATGATTTTGGCCCCTTTCTTCCTGTGTCTTTTCAGTAGGCCTCCCTTTCCCAATTCAGTGAGCATGCTCCTTGGAAACCCACTCATAATGCTGAACCTCCTTTTAGGTGTTATATTTAACCATTTCGTTCTTTTACCAAAGTTAAGCCCAATTGACCGATGTTTCTGTCCTTTTTCCTCCAGTCCTTTCCCTTTGTGCTGCTGGTGAGAGCGGAGGATCAACCTCAGGCCAGTCCATGGGGAGGTTGGCATGAGTAGGGACGCTGGCTGTGTTGCAGAGCTGCCAGCCTGAAACAGAAATAGGATATTGGCTCTCCAAGGAAATGCAGGCTGTGCAAGTTCTTTATTTGGGTTGGCAACAATAGGCATGCACTTCACTTTTGCTGAGGCCTGATCACTTGCTGAATATTTATTTGTCCTGGAGATTATTTAGCTATCCTCAGGAATCCAGGCTCTCCGTCCAACTTTTCTCCTTTGGCACGGATTCCCAGTGGGGAATATGACAGATGCCTTCTCCCTTCAGAAGGGGCTGTGATGACCATGGAGTTGGAAGTGTTATAGTAGGAAAACAAAATGGGACTCCACAGGACCCCGTGACTTGCTAAGACAGCAGCAGAGCTAAGACTAGAATTTGGATCTTCTGACTCCAAATCCGGTGTTCTTTGCTGTCAGCCAGAATCTCTCAAACTTCCGGGAGCATATCATTACCTGAGGAACTTATGTAATAAAATGCAGATTTTTAGGTCCTCTCATTAGAAATTCTGACGTGGGATCTGCCTGTTGAACGTGCATCTCCATGTGGCCATGATCTGAGACACCATCTGCATGCGCAAGATCCCTCTGGCTTGTCAACATTTACTTTCTGCCTGTATGCATTCACCCAGGGAGGGAAGTGGTGCCACACAGTTAAATATGAAGATCTTCACATACTCTTACTCATATTTAAAAAATTATAGCACAAAGAACATTATAGCAACAGTAGCATCCTTACAGAAAGAAAAAGACCCCATCATGGCCCAGCCCTCTCATCAAACCACAAACCATCTATCTACTTTCCCTTCTGTCTTTGGAGAGCTTATCCATGTATTTAGGTAACTATCAACCTAGTAATTATTTTATCTTGTTTTTACTTTCTTGAGCCAAGTAGCTAGCCTCTTGATTATTTGACTTGCTAAGAAACAGGGCCCTTGAATGCTATTAAAGAGAAAAAAGAATATTTAATTTTAGTAAGCGTTTGCTACATTAGTGGGCACTGAGCGATCACTCGTTTAATCATGTCAGCCTTATGCAGAAGGCCCTATTATCCCCATTTTCCAAATGAGGAAACCGAGGCTTAGAAAGGATAAGTAGCTTGTACCAAATTAGAAAGCTCTGACTGCAAAGCTTATGCTCTTCCTGTCTACACTTCCTTCCAGACAGCAGACAAAAGACAGAGATGCCCGACCTGCAGGTCCTCATCTCAGTGAGGAAAGGAGACCTTAACAGGGAACAACCAGAGGACGAAAATAACAAGTGTACTTAAACACTAAAACGCGAGCTAAAGATACATAGTGCTGCAGGCAGTGAGAACAGGGAAATATACGTGTGAGCTGGCAGCCTTGAATGCAGGGAGAAAAATGGGATGCTTTCCGAATGGCAGAGGCTGCTGTTATAGGTTTGGGGACAGCAGAATGACCTAGTGAAACAACACTCAGTCACAGAGTGCCCCGGTCTGCCGTGAGGCCATCAGTTTTGGCTGACTCCCCAAAAAGACCCTTTGCCAGAGCCACTAAATATTTGACATTGGACCCTCTCCAGAACTGTTAATCAGCACAGACAGGACCCCAAATGCTGGGAAAGCAAGTTGGAGAATCAAGCTTTTCATGACTACGAGTGTAGGTGCTACTAGGAGCATAATTTTTCTCCAAAATGAAATCTCCATTGTCACTGGAGAATTTGAGTTATTATAAGTTTTTCTTATGATTTCCCTGGAATTTCTTCAGTCTCTCCCATCTCCAAGTATCCACGATACTTTGTACAGTTCACTTGGCACCTAGCATTAGCAAATGCCATCATTTTATGCGCTACTCATTGCCATCAGCGTCATCCAGTGACATTTGCTACCGTGTGCATAGCACTGTGCTAGGAACAGAAGATACTGACAAGTCCCTGCCACTGGGTGTTTGCAGCCTCTCTGGGGAGACAGGACACATCCATAATGCCAGTTAACAGCCCTTAGAGTTCACTGCAATCTCAATGGACTTTGTTAAAAGGTGAAGCAGGATGTAGGCAAACAATTGAGAGGACAAATCGAAAGTGGGCCAGTCAGAGGAGGAGGGAGAGGCCCAGGGCCTGGGTCTGGCCTGGGGTGTGAAGGACTTGCTCTCTAGAGAAGGCAGGCAGGCCTTGAAAGGGGGTTTTGCAGGAAGGACAGGAGTCGTGCAAGAAGCAGCAGCAGGGTGCTTCCAGCAGGGCTATCTCCTTGAGGAGGCCATAGCTTCTGGGAGGGGCGCAGGGTCCAATCATGTCTCCCCTGGGGGTCCCCCGCCCAGGGCATCACACAGGCTGAGGGTTCCCTGGGAAGCAGACTTTGCGAGAAGACTGGGACAAGATTAGTTGTGAAGGGCATTTGTTAGGGAGTGCTCTTGGGGTCACGGCTTGACAAAAGAGGGAAGAGGAAAGCAGGATTGAGGGGCCCCTGGGCTGGGATGCAGGAGCAGCGGTAGCCTCATCTGACACTCTGGGAACTTCCACAGCTGAAATGGTCCTTCAGAGCAGCCCAAGCTGGAGGCCCTTTGTTCTCTCCAGTGGGTTTGTCCTTGGCTGAGGGCTGCCCCAGGGAGGGAGTGTGAGCCCTGGCCAGGCGGCTGTGCTTAGCCAAGGCCATCCTCAGTGGGGTCTGATGCTGAGCACTGTGTACTGGCAGCGCCCCGAGCTGCTGGGGCAAGAGGGGGATGTCGGTGGCACATGCAGTGTCTGTCACGGAGGCTCTCACTTGATGCATATTGGCTGAGAACAGCTCCCTCCCAGATGGCACTGGGTCCCTGACTTGTAACTCTGACACAGGTGGAATAGGTTTGGAATGGCAGCATTTGTTTAAATAATAATTGACCAGGCTGAAAATAGCTGTGTAGCAGCCACCACAAACTGCTACGTATATGGGTTTCGGACTTGAGAATATGAGCATTACTGGTAATGAGAGTGAATGCCCATGGTCCCGAGCCAATTAATGATTGTCGGGAGGAATTAGTGCCCTGTACAGTCAGATAAATGGTATCATTTCAGATACTGTCCCCAAAAGTGTTTTCTTTTTCAGGGACAAAGCCCTTGGAGTAAGATAACCACCTCCTGAGTACACATGTGGACACAACTGTTAGTTAATTCAGGAGACAGCTAAGGAAACAATATAGTTTATAGGATGCCTCCTTTCCAGGAGCTGAAATAGCTCTTCGGGTGTCATTTATCAGCCTTTAAGAGAGCTGTAGCAGTTCAGAAGGGGGTATTTATTCCATCTGTTATGCCAGAGGTGGGGGAAACCCCATGGAGTGAGGTTCATTCTGTGAAGTCTCAGCAGGAAGTGGCTAATCCGGAACCAGAACCCGGTCCAGTCCGGCCAGGTCTCAGTGCTTGAAGCACCAGGCTCCTTAGAGCCAGAGAGAGGCTGGATCTCAAAAGGATTATAAACATTGTGCAGCCGTGTTGATTTTTCTACACTCATTTAGACCCATCCCAAATCAGCTTGTCCTCAGACTTTCCCGTCTCTGTAAATGGTACCATAACACCCAGTCAGTCAAGCAAAAGAATTAGGAATTCCTTCCTGCCCCCAATCGTCACAGCAAATCCCATCAGTCCCCCTTCCAGAATACATCTCGCATCTCTCCACACACCCCTCCACATCCCTCACCTTGAAGTCTAAGCCACCACCACTGCCCTTCTTGTCCCTACTTTTGCCACCCCGCAATACATTCCTTGCATTTCAGGAATCAGCCAGAGGGAACCTGTGGACATGCAAATTAGATCACAAGGCTCCCTGTTGGGAACACTTCTTGGCTTCCTTGTGCACTTTTTACCACAACATAAAGGCCCTACTCAGTCCAATTCTACAATGTTGTCCTCAACACTGCTCTCTGGCTTCAGCCCCACTAGTCTCTCCCCTGAACACACCGAGTACTTTCCTGCCCCAGGGCCTTTGCACTTGCTGTATTCTCTGCCTGGACTGCCCTTCTTCCAGCTGTCACATGGACGGGTGGCTCCTTCTTATCTTTCAGGCCTCAGCCACATGATGTCTTTTCAGAGAGGCCTTCTAGCTGAAATAATCTCCTTCTCTGAGATATGTGTCACCTGTCCCTACTGTTCCCTTTTGTTTATCTTTGTGTACTTATCTTAGTGTTTTTCTTCTCTTACTGCAGTATGGGTTCCACCAGGGAAAGGACCTGTGTACTAGTTTATGGCCATATCTCCAGTGCTAACACAATGGTGGGGACAGAGAAGGCATGTGGTCAGCATTTGGTGAAAGAGTAAATTAATACATGAGTATATGGGTTGTGTAAGGCCTGTTGTACAAATGGAAGCAGAATACAAAAGCACTAGCCCAATTATGATTTCCCAATTACATTCCTAAAGATCTGTATATTCAGTTATAATTTGCAAACATTTTTTGTAAGTTTCTAGAAGAGTACACTGTTTAAGAAAATCAACACATGAGTAAATCCTAATGCTCTATGTGATGATGCTGTGGAGTTATGATGTAACAGTGTCCTCATTAAAAGAATTTCTTTATAGTCTATCACTTACAAAGTAATATTTACCGTAGGATCCTATTTTTCCATTTAAAACATTTTATATATAAGCAGAAAAGGCTAGAAGGGTGTTACCAAAGTGTTAGCCAGGCTTATCCTGAGTGTTAGGGTTATTCTTTCTGTTTTGTTTTTCTTATCTTTATTATCTGATGTTTATATGAGGAATTTATAATTTTTTAAAAAGCAAAAATTGGGTTTTTTTTTTCGTTTTTCCTTTTAAACAACACCCATGGTAAATCCTTTTGTGGAATAAAGAATGATCATCATATTTCTCTTTTGCCTAAATACAAATTTTTATGCTTTGGTTTATGTAATTTTTATAAATAAGTTCTGAGTCAGGAGTTTTGTGGAGGTGGTGGTGGTGGTGGTGTCACTGGTGATAATATGGTTTGAAGACACGTCTCTGCTAAGATACGCAGGTGCTCTTCCTGGAGGGCCCTGCCGGGTATGCTTTCCTGGTGCAGCCGCCTGGGAAGTTTTGGCCGCCTCTGGGTCTTTAGAGAACTTGTGTGTTCAGAAAATGACACTGTAGAGCCCCCAGTGGCATGCTAAAGAGTGTTGTGTCAGCTGTGAGCTTTGCCAAAGCACAGGGCCTGGCCAGACAGCCTGTCCCCTCCCTCAGCCTGTGGCACTGAGCTCCATTCTCATTCACTCTCTGGGGTCCCCGCAGGGAAGAATATATGCAAAGGAAACCCTCCTGGCTGACTTGCTCTTGCCCAGCATACCAGCGTGGCATGGCGAGGCTGAAGCCCAGGCTGCCTGAAAACTCAGCCGGCTCTTTGCTTTCTTGAGTTGACTCAGGGCACAGGGGAAGGCACCGGAGAGGGTTCAAGGCACGGCAGCCAGGGCTGGCCCTAGAAAATGCATGGTCTGCATCAGGCATAGCTGGCCTCCGTTACCCCAGGAGACCGAGCCCTGGTGACCAGAACGTTGGGACAGCAACAGTGCGGGACGTGGAATGTGGCAAGGTTTTTCTCCTTCCTCACTGCCCTTGCATTCCATCTTCCTGCTTTCCGGGGCCTGCAGCTTCATTCTTTGAGAGCCCCTTTCTAGCTGCTTCTCCCAAAGGCCCACAGGAGTCAAGAAGCAGCATTCTGTGCACAAATGTGTATCGGGGCTCTTAGCACGTGCAAGGGCTTCGGCGCAGACTGCAGAGGCGGCCAAGGCGTAGAAGACACAGTCCCTTCCTTCTGGGCTTCCGGTTGAATTAGAGAGAGAAGACGTGCTCTTACGGCAAGACAAAGTATAAAGCGTGACACCGGAGCAGACACGAGGCAGTAAGTGGCGTATCAAAAGCCAGGCTGAGTCCAGGACTGGTGAGGTCTGAAGCTTATGGAACTTTCTGGTGGGCGAGGGCTCTTAACAGGAAGAGATACAAAATTGTTAGAACCCCTCCCAGGACTCTGGAAGGTCATTAGTTCCCTGGTGTATTGGTCAGGGTTCTCCAAAGACACAACCAGTAGTGTGTATGTGTGTGTGTGTGTGTATACACACACACCATATATACACATTAAATTACATTTTAAGGAATCAGCTCACGTGATTATGGAGGGTTGCAAGTCCAAAATCCGTGGGGTGGGCTGGCAGGCTAGAGACCCAGGAAGAGCGAGGTTGCAGTCGAAGTCTGAAGGAAGTCAGCTGGCAGAATTCCCTCTTGCTCAGGGGACGTCACCCTTCTATTCTGTTAAGGTCATCAACTGCTTGGATGAAACCCGCCCATAATCAGCTGCACTCAAAGTCCACCAATTTAAATGTAAATTTTATCTAAAAACACCCTCACAGAAGCATCCAGAATAATGTTTGACCAAATATCTGGCACTATGGCCCAGCCAAGTTGACATATGGCCCAGCCAAGCCTCCCTGAACGTGAGGTCAGCAGAGGGACCAATGGTCAGAGAAGGTCCTTGGAAGAGGTGTCTGGAACCAGCCTTGGGGGAAGGACTGGGCTTTCTGGCACCTGCTGTCCTTGCACACTGAGCCAGGAGGTGGACGGGGGAGTCTGCATCCCACGGCCCCCAGGGGAGGCGGGAAGGATTCCTGGATGGTTGAAGGCCCAGTGGCCACCCAGGCTGTTACTTGTGGCCCACTTTCCCCAGCACTGTTCCCCCATGAGACCCTGCTTTTCCTTCTTCTTGTCCCCTCTCCTCTCCCTTTCCTCTTCACCCTTTCTTCCTGTCTTTGCCCTCCAGGCCCCCCGGCTCACAAGAGGTCACAGGGAGCTCCAGCAAATGCGCTTCATTCCAAAGCCTCACAATGAACACAGCTGGGGTCACGCACCCAGTTCTCCACGAAGGTCAGAAGGCGGCTTTGTGCCATATTCCCACCCCTGTGCCCACGTGGCTCTTTGCTAATGTTAATTGGTGCAATGTCAGTTATCAGGCAGGTGCAATTTATCAAGGGAGCCCGTCTGCTGGCTGCACAGGGAAGCCTGCCTCCTGGCTGTCTGCAGTCCCCCATTAATCTGCGAGACAAATGGGTGTTTCCATTAGGCCTGGTAACTAAGGAAGCAGGGGAGTGTTACCATTCCTGCTCTGGCATTTTTGTTTCCGCCCACCCCTGGCCAGTCACCTTGGCCAAGGGGCCTCCATTTCAGCGTCTGTTGTGTTTCCTCAGCTGGGTCCTGCCTGGACCTCCCTCCGGGGGAAGGTTCTGAAAGCAAGAAGCTGACAGAAATCACCCGAGGAGGGTACAATGGATAGCTATGGCCCAGTGAGGCCACAGACACTTCCTTCTGGAACATTCCTTCTTGCTCCCCACAAACTCCCAGAGTTGGCCTGGGCTCTAGAGGAGGGAGAAACTTAAACCACGTTGCCTACTCCTTGTCCAAACCCAGCCTTGAGAGCCTTCTGATTTGAAAGCAGAGCTAAAACACCCTACCACTGGGTTGTCCGCAAACCCAGGGTATCTGGTTGTAATGGCCCCTTGCCTGCATTTAGCACTGACAGCATTTAACACCCCTCCTCCTAGTCACCTGGCAAGGAGGCAGAGCATGTGTCATCACCCCGTTTTAGAGAGGCAAGGTAAGGCCCGCAAGGCCATGTCCATTCACAGTGAACACCAAGACTCGAGCAGACCCCTCGCCGGCGCTGCCTACCTGGGAGAAGACACAGAGCACAGGGTCTCACATGGCCATGAGTTCCGTTGGTATTTACAAGCCTCACCAGACACTTGGCTGCATAGGGTCCTCCCCTAATTTCTTGGGGCTCGACGAAAGAATCTTCATAGGGTTAGTGAGACAACCCTATGAAACATTCTCCCTGCTGTGTTAGATTCTAGTGTGAGTCCACAGGGCTCAGTCAGTGTTATACAGAAGGGGAGAGGAGACCCAGGGGCTTCTCTCAAAGCAGGGGCAATGGATTCGGTCACCCAGGAATAAGCTCCCACCTATCTGTCCCGTGTGGTGACTTCTGAGCTCTGAGGTGAAGTTCCCAGGCAGTGGGGGCTGGGAGGAGGGAGGCCTGGTTCCCACCGTAGCTCTCCCCAGATGCCAAGTTGCAGCTAGCTCAGCTAATTGGCAAGAAGAGGAGAAGCAAAAATAATGAAAATCTGTGAATTAATACAACAGCCTTGAAGCAACCACCAAAATGTGTACAAATCATGAAGTAATTAGAAGCATGAAGAATTCTATTGGGTTGGCTATTTCCAAATCCAGCATCTGATCGCTTTAGGAGGCCAAGGGCTGGCAGGCCATGGGGAATAGAATTCTTTCCACTGACTTGTGAGCTCGCCTCCCTGGGGCCCGGGTTCCCTTGAAATCCTTTCAGGGTTCTGGCAGTTTCCCTGGGACCTGCTAGAATCAAATGCGGGCCTTCTGGGGGCCCACTAAGCACATGCCACGCCTTATCCTGGTGGCATCTAATATTTTAGAATAATACTGTTAAGATTTCACAAAGTGTTTTTTGGATCCATGTTCTTATGTGATTTCACTGTCACCAAATATTTTTATGTCAGTGTTTTTCAGAGGACGAAACCAAGGCCCAGAGAGTGAAGTGATGTAAACCCACCTCTAAGAGCTGTCGGTGACAGAACTAGGCTAGGGCCAGGGTCTGCCACCCACACTCTCCCTGTGGACCCTGCTATGTCCCTCAACAGAGCCAGATATTTGTATATCACAATTCTCTGGGCTGACAGCCAACTGCTGTTCTGTCTGGCCATGGTACTAAATTTAAATATGTTGTCCAGCCCATTTGTTTGTTTAATAAACTGAGGCCCAGGCACATTGAATTATTTGTTGATTTTCATTTCATTTCATATCCAGCTTAGACTGGCGAGGAGTAAAGTATCCATTTTCCTTATTTTTCTGGAAACGGGGTATTGGAAAGAGATTTCAGGACTTAAGTCTCATTGTATACCTGGTGTTGAAGGGTAGAAACAATATGCAATTAGAGTTTCATTGCTTGGCTCTGTTCTTTCTGACCTGGGGGAGCAGGAGGTGGGCTTCTCAAGAGTAAATGCTCACATTCACTAAAGTGAGAGGGGCATTGCTCAGGGCTGAAATGCTTAGAAATTCCAGGAGCAGAAATTGGAGCAGAACCCTGAGAGAATCACATAACGAGCTTGACGTGTGTTGTTAATTCCCCAAATGTAACAGAAAGCTCCCAGGAGGATGGAGTTTACAGGGTTTACAGCCAGATTGAGCAAACAACAGCGTGATTAAGTTACACGCATTAGCTGGCTCCATAACCAGAATAGAAATGTACGTGTTAATTTGGGATGGAAAGTTTTCAACAAAGCAGTTGCTACTTGCACAGACTTGTCTCTGGTCCTCAAGTTTGGCCAACAGCAAAACACTCCGTGGGAGAGCAAAGTGGGGAGTCCGAGGCACGACCAGCTGCATAATTTGCAGGACACAAGCGCAAGATGAAGATTTAGGCCCCTTGTTCAAAATTAAGAATTTCATGACAGCAACAGCAGAGCATCGACCCAGTGCAAGGTCCCTTTGAGCGTGGGTGGGGTGCCAGGGGACCCCTTATGTCACAGGTTCTTGAAGCTGGACCAGGTTGGGAGCCAGTGGAGCAGGGAGGGGACGCATGCAGGGATTCTGTGTGAACTAAATGCCCCTCACCTGGATGGTCAGAGATGGAAATCACTTAACTTATACGTAAGGAATCACCGGGATGCCCGGACTCTGTTCCAAGCTGTAGGGACCCAGTGCTGAGCCAGCAGGAGCTGTGGTCAGTAGTTAAACCTGAGAGCCTTGTCTGTATATGGGCTTCAAGATGATAATGCCCACCACCACTGTAGTGAGGGCTGAGCACGTTAATTAGGCACATGCAGGTGCCTGGGCATGTGTCTGCCCAGGTGTCTGGGCATGTGAAGGGCTTTAAGGAATGTTAGCAAAGCAGACAGGTAAACAGCCAGCGAGTGTGTGATGGGAGCTGGGGGAACTGTGTGTGTTGGAGGACAGGGGAGGGGAAGGCTTAACCCTTAGGGGCATTCGGCCTGGCTGGAGCCTGGCTTAGCTCCCCTTGCATGGATGCTAAGGCTTGAGGGTCTTACGCCGCAAAGCCGTTTCCTCCTCTCTCTGTCTCAAGCCCAGCCTCTCATAGCCGTCCTGGGCGTCCTAACCTGGCCCCTCGTCCACAGCCTCCTCCTCTTCTGACGAATCATTCAGCTCCTGAAGTTCTGCTCTCCCCCATCTCTGCACCTGCCATGTTCTTAGTGGTCTGCTGGGCAAACTCCAGCTCCTCCCCCAGTCTGACCACATCCGCCTTTCTGGCTGTGCCACCGCCATCACTCCAACGTACAGAACCGGCCTCTCGCTGTCCCCTCCTCAGCCCCCACACTTGTTCCCCCCCACCTGGGAGCCTCCCCTGTCTTTGCAGCTTCAATTCAGTCCCACAGACAGGCACCGAAGGCCTTGCCTTACATCCTTTCTGGAACAAGGTACAATCAATCCTCATTATTCGTGGATTCCTTATTTGCCAATTTGCCTACTCGGTAAAATTTATTTGTGCCCCCAAATCAGGACTCCTGGTACTTTCACAGTCGTTCCCTGACATGCACAGGTGTTGAAAAACTTGACTCGCCCTTCACGCACATTCCCAGCTGAGGTCAGGCAAGGTGACACTCTGCCTGCTGGTTTCAGCTCTCATGCTATAAACAAGTGTCCTTCTCATGGTCTATTTAATGCCTTTTTTTTTTTTTTTTGCATTTTTGTGCTTTTTCTTTGGTGATTTTGCAGTTTAAAATGGCTCCCTCAGCATAGTGCTGACGTGCTGTCTCATGTCCCTAAGCTCCAGAAGGCTGCAGTGTGCCCTGAGCAGAAAATACATGTGTTAGATAAGCTTCCATCAGACATACTGGTCATGAGTTCAATGTTAATGAATCAACCACAGGATACTTCCAGAAAATGGAAGAGGAAATTCACCACCATGTCCATGGTGCCACTCCATTGTCATAACCAGAGGCTGGCAGGAACCTAACCCTGTTAGAAAAATGAGGATCAACTCTAGGTTAAGCTTCTCCTAAGTGTCGGGCATCTAAACCCTTCCAGAACTTTGTGCTTCCTACTTGGTTCAGGCCAGTGAGCTTTCTCTGTCCTGTAAACTCATTTTAGATCAGTGTCTTCCCATTTTATTTAATACTCACTTTGACTTCTGATGCCCCTTGAATTGTTATGTTAACTCCCCAGGTGTGGCCCCCAGATGGACAATACGTCCTTTTGGGGCAAAAACCTATTGGCCTTCCTGGGTAGATGTGCTGAAGCGGACGTGGAGGAATTGTTTGTACAGAATGTTTGTGGACAGATACTAAACACAGCAGGCAATAACGACAGAACCTTCATCAGCAATAAAAACTTCAGAGCGCTGACCCCTTCGGGGAGTTCTGAGAATCCCGGGTGCTTGTGAGAATCGGCAATGTTTGTAAAAGTACAAAGAGAACTTGGAAAGTGCTGTGTGAGTGTCAGATGTTCGTCACCGCTGGCATCTGTGGGTGGCATTGAGAAAGGCATGGGGTGGGGGTCTGCGGGTTTGATCTCCAGGGTGACGGGGTCCTAGCGTGGTTGGAGGCTTTCAGCCAGGACCCCAAAGTGTCCAGTTTGACAAGCATTTCATGCTGTTGGGGGAGAAGGTGGGATTTCAGGTGACCGTGGGTTAGCCTCGGCGGCTACCTCCTCCTTGCTGGCAGACACCATGTGTTTCCCTCCAGCCTCCACGTGGCTGTAAGTGACAAGGGCTGAGGGCTGGCCCAGCTGCCCGGGTCCCACAGGCATTGCCACGAGCCAGCAGGCTGCTGTGTGGGCTGCAGAGCCTATGTTTCTTCTCCTCTTAATGAGGGGAAGCCAGTTTTCTTCTTCTTTGATTTCCAAATAATTAGATCGGCAAAGTTTTTCTTTTGTGTTTTGTCAGAATCTGTCATTCTGGCACCCAACTCAAATGTCACCTTTGTTCCCTTCCCTTCCCTCCCCTTCCTTTCCATTTCCCCTTCCAATGAGTCATTCCGGCATCCCCTCAGCCTATAGTATTTCCCTCAACCTTTTCTCTTGCATTCTTTCATGTTCTGTCATGTTCTGTCTCTTACCATGGAATTTTGTGAAATATATGAAACGCCTCTGGATTTTAATCATTCCTTAAGGACAGAGGCTGTGTCTGGTTTGATTTTTTTTATATGCACCACCATGTATAGTACAATGCTCAGAATGTCATTGCTGTTTTATTGTTGTTGTTACGTATTGGACAGATGGAATAATTTAATGAAAGCCTTAACAAAGACTGTGGTTCCAGTCTGGGTCCCCGGAGCAATAAGGAAATGGGCATGCTGGAATCACACTCTAGTCCCAGATGTCTCTGTGCGGCAGGGAAGAGTCAACTCAGCTCTTCTCTGGCAAGGAAAGAGGTTGTTTGTGGCATGACAGAGGTAGGAAGGACACGAGGTGTCGTTCTAGAGTCTAGAAGCTCCTCGAAGGCACTGGGGAATCCCTTTCGCTGGAAATCTTTAGGAAAAAGTGACATGCATCTGTCTGGAATGGTTGCCTGGAAACAGGGGCCTTTCTGGGAATGGGCGGCTGTTCCCCTCCAGTCATTGCTGGGCTCTGTCAGAGCATCTGAACCCTGGCCTGTTGTGGCAGGAGGATTTGAGGAGGTCCTGCGTCCTGCAGCAGTGAGCAGTCACCCCGATTGACGTAAACATCATCACAAGTACTGGCTTGGAGAATGTTCTAGTGCCTCTCTGGTATATTCAATAACACCGTGGACTCCAGGGACTTGATTCTTGTCAGGGGCTTCCCTTTGCTCAGTGGCTTCCCAGTCCAAGCCACCTGGGCATGCTCCTGTCAGATGAGTCTCACAAAAACACCTTGGTCTTGTGGCTCAGAAGCCTTAAGTGGCTTCTCACTGACTAAGGGATAGAATCTAAACTCTAAATCTCACGGTAACGTCCTTGAAGGCAGGGACTCCATCTGATCCTCCTCTGTAGTCTCCTCATGATGGGTGATATGGTCAGTGATGAAATGCTACGTGTGGGTTTGACTGTATCCGTGGTCCCTTCTGGAGAATTCCAAGACTGTAGAGTGCTGTCAGCCAGCCAGTCCCGCATGCTAAGGTAGAAAGCATCGTCTACCACAGTCGGGGTTTCACTGCTGTGTGTCGCTTTGCTTATAATCAGGTAGGGGCCTTAGGAAGAATTCCAGGAACATTGTGTGGGAAGTTTGAATTTTGAACGCGGGTAAAGGGAGAGGCAGGAGAACAGTTTTGTTGGAGGTTGAAGTGCAGAATTTGTTTGTTCTGGGTCTCTGGCGTTCCCAGACAGATACACCTTTTTGTATCTCTCAGGTGGATCATTTCTCTCCTTTCCAAAGATGCTTGATGAAATCAGTGCCTCAGTCCCCATCAGTCTGCTGCAAAGAGTGTTCTGAGCAGCTCTTGGCTCTGCACCTGAAGGGGGCAGACGTGAGCACCGGGCGCAGTAGTTCCGGCGTTGTTTGCCTGCCACATGCAAATTTTTTTCAGCATGGCTGTCAGCTTTTTTTTTTCTCTCCAGGAAAATCAAGGAATGTGTGCTCTCAGACTGGGTTCAAGGACAGGATGAGGTCAGCTCCAAGAGTGAAAAATCTTGAGTGGTCCTTTGTCGTGACTTAGGGTAGCCAAACACAAATAGACTTGTTCCTCTGTAATTCCTGGGCATTTATTTTGTTCCTTTATCATTGGCATGGATCACATCCTGCCTTATGTTATGTTTGACTTATATCTTCTACTCGAGCGTCACCTCTTTCAGAATAGGGATCATATGTCATCCATGTCTTAATTCCCCCACAGGCGTAAGAGGTGTTTGTGTATGTCATGGAAGAAATTCTATGATCTGAGACAGGCAGGCTCAGTGTTTAATTAGGGAACCTGGGAACAACTAGGCACCAGAAATTACTAAGGATAAAAATATATTGGTTTAATATCCAAATCATATTATTCCCATTATACCCATGTGCTTCAGTATTTCTGTTCCAAATTCTTAAGACCTGCTATCATGAGTCATTTCGCTACTTCTCCCTTCTGTGTGATTAGACGCAGACCACACCGGGTCTTGCACGCTCCAGAGCCATAGTTCTCAACCTTGACTGCACATTAGAAGCACCAGGGGAGCTCTTAAACACCCCAATGCCCAGTTGGCTGCTCAGACCAATTAACTGAGACTCTCCGGGGTAGGATCCAGGCATCAGTAGCTGCCAAACTCACCGGGTGGTGCCGGAGTACAGCCCAGGCTAAGCAGGAGCTGTCTGAGGGCAGGGCGTCTGCTTATTAATCACTGTGTCTCCGGGGCCTCACACAGTGCTTGGCACAGGGTGGGTTTTCAATTAAAGCCATTGCCCCCTGTCGGCATCTCCCCATGAATGACAAATAACTTCCGCCAACGTGATTCTAAAACCAAGCCCACAACCTGTCCCTCTCCCAGGTTTCCCTGTCAGTGCTTGTGTTCCCATCTATCGAGTAGTGGGAGCCAGAAGCTTAGGATGCATCTCTGATGGCCCAAGTTCACTGTGCTTAGTGACTTCACATACTAAATACCTCTCATATCTGTGCGTTTATTCCCATGCACACTAGCATCATCCAAATCCCAGATACTATCACCAGTCCCCTTAAAAGCTCCTGAGCTGGGCTGTCTGTGTGTAGCCCAGTCCAACCATCCCATCCTCCACACCACAGTCAGCCCATTCCTGCAGCTTCCATTTGCGTGATGATTTCATCCGTGTCTCTCTGCCCCACCTGACCGAAGCCCCAAGGGACCCCAGTGCCAAGCAAAGGTCAGGGCACCTGGAAAATGCTCAGAATGTTTGTCGACTGAACGTCTGGATGTTTTTGCACAACAGCTCCAAACCTCCCTGGTCTTGTTGCTCTGTGACCAGGTGGCTTCTCCTGTCCCCTCTTCCCTTAGGCGGGGGCAGCCTCACAGCCCCATTACATAAAACATTCCACATGACATGTCTGCTTTGCCCTATTTTCAGCAACCTCCTAAAGATCTATTAATATCCACATCCATCAATTGCTTTTCTGTGGAATCTTTTGAAGTTTCTTAAACTCCCCAGAACTTTCCTAAAACTGAATTTTTAGGGTCTTGACGTGTGTCTCAATTTTGCCCATCTGGCTGACAAGGATTTTCAGCAGTTGCTCTTTCTCGTTTGTGTCTTTGGCATATTGAAGTGTTTGCGACCTCAGGGGTGATCATGGGGGTGGCTGGGTGGAGTGTGTGAGATCATCTGTGTTCACCGACGGGAACACAGGGCCAAGGCCCAGCCTCCTGACTCCCGTCACAGCCTCCTGGTTGCTTCTACTCCCTAATCTTAAAACCACCAGAAGCAAAACCCTGTATCCAAATATTTTCTTTGACCTTCCCCAAACAATGAAGAGAACGTTGGACTAAACCTTCTCTACCCAGCTTTGGGACCTCTTAAGATATTTCCCAGCTCTGGGCCTCACTTCATTGACTTTGTAAAATGAGAAATTTGAACCAGATAATTGAGGTCCCCTCAAGTAATAATAATGATAATAGTAATAATAATGGCAGTAATGATAGTAATAATAATATTAGCTAACATCTATTGAGCATATATCATGGGTCAAATGCTAAGTATTTTACATTAGTTCATTTTTTAATTATTTAATCCCCTTCACAAGCAAACAAAGTAGAGATTTTTGTGGCCCCATCTTACACATGTTGAAACTCAGGCACAGTGAGAGGTTAAGCAACTTGCCCAAAGCCACAGGCAGGGCCAGGATTTGAACCCAGGAACACTGGTTCCAAAGCCCTCACTCTTAACCAGCTAGAGTAGCAGACAGAAAACAGGCTCTGGAGTCAAGCAGATCTGGTTTGAGGACTGACTCTGCGACTCAGCTACAGGACCCCAGCCAGACTACTTCTGTGCACCTGCTTCCTCATATGCAAAATGGGAATAATGCTGCTTCAGGGGTTATTAGTTTGCTTGGGCTTCCATAATACGATACCACAGACTGGGTCACCTAACCTATAGGCGTTTATTTACTCACAGTTCTGGAGGCTGGAAGGGCAAGATCAAGGTACTGGCAAGCTCCGTTTATTCTGAGGCCTGTCTCCTTGGCTTGCGATGGCTGCTTCCTTGCTGTGTCCTCACGTGGTTGCCCCCTGGTCTGTATGTTGTCTGTGTCCCAATCTCCTTATAAGGACACCTGTCAGATTAGGGCTCACTCTAATGACTTCATTTTACCTTAATAGCCTCTTTAAAGGCCCTATCTCCAAATACAGTCACATTCTGAGTTACTGGGGCTTAGGGCTTCAACATGCGAATTTGGGGGACACAGTTGAATCCATAACAAGTGAGTTTTGTGCACCTTCAGGAACATCATGTGTGTTATGTGGCTGACTTGTAGTGCTGGGTCCTGCCCCTCTCTCTGCCAGTTCTAACTTCATATCCATTGCTCTGTTCCTGGTTAATGATGGGATGTGATGCACTGTTGGCACCATGTGAGTGAGCCTTGGGTGGAATCTGTGTGTTTGGCAGCTATTTCTAGAGTGGAAAAAAATCTCTCCCTCATTTTAGATTGCTTATGGCATGGTTTACAGTTCTAGAGTTAACACTGGAGGCCTTGAAGTCTTAGAAAAATATTATGATAAATCACAGCCCTTCAAACTTGCATGACATATTTTATCCAAGGACGTTATTTTGCCTTTCAAAAGTGAATTTATCCTTCTGTCTGAGTAAGGCAGCACCTCCTTCCCCTTGCAGCTGAATAGCTGAGGCGTCAGCACTTTTAACATGAACACCAACAGGCATCTCGGAGTTGCCAAGCGCTGCTGCACCCTGAGGGTTCCAGTGTTTACAGCTGGGCCTCACTTTCCCTCCTGGGAGGCCGCCTATCCGAAGTCACAGGTTAGAGGTGAACTACCCAAGAGGAGCCTGGGGAGTCAGAACATATGTCAGCACTGTTGAGTTAATGCAGATGCTCTAGCACGGCGAAGTGGACACAGAAAGAGATGCGGGAGCCTTTTTAGAGAACGATCAAGCTCAGGGAGGAAGAAGCTGCAACAGTAGCATAATACTAATGGCAGCTGCTGCGGGCTGAGTGCCTGCGCCACACCTGGCACTGAGCAGAGTCCCCATGTACATTATCTCCGACCTTTACGCCGCCCTGAGAAGTGGGTTTGACGATCCTGTTCTTCTGGCCGGGATCCGAGGCTCAGCAATGCGAACCCACTTGCCCGAGGTGCCACGCTAGTCAACAGCAGAGCCAGGGTTCCCCGCAGGGCTGCTTACCTGCAGACCTCTGCAGGGAGGAACGCCACTCAGGGGCTCCCGTGGGCACAGCCTGGAACGCCACGTAGGCGACCAGGCAGACGGGAGAGAATGCTGCCTCCCACATCAGGAGGGAGTACCCCAGCACCCAGACCCCAAATGACCTTGCCGCTTCAGCAACCAGGGGACTGGAGAGAAACACAACTAAACCTCACCTACAGGTAAAAGTGAGCAGCCTCGAAGAAACTAAAGTAATCCCCTAAGGGCTGGGGCCAAGCTTTGATGACAGGACATGGGAGTGAACCAGGAAAGCAGAAATCTTTAAACCTGAGCCAGGTTAGTTAAGTCCTGAGACAGGAATCTGTCATCTGCGTTTTCTGTGTGCAGTTTGCACCCCGCAAGGACCCTTTTCCATGGTGGTTCACTGAGTGGGCTCTGAGAGTTTGGTGTTGTGTTAAGGGAAGTGGTGGAAGTAAGAAAAAGCTGTAACCTTAAATGTTGAACCTTTTTTTTTTTTTTTTTTTTGAGACAGAGTCTCACTCTGTTGCCTGGGCTAGAGTGAGTGCCGTGGCGTCAGCCTAGCTCACAGCAACCTCACACTCCTGGGCTCAAGCGATCCTCCTGCCTCAGCCTCCCGAGTAGCTGGGACTACAGGCATGCGCTACCATGCCCGGCTAATTTTTTCTATATATATTTTTAGTTGGCCAGATCATTTCTTTCTATTTTTAGTAGAGACGGGGTCTCGCTCTTGCTCAGGCTGGTCTCGAACTCCTGACCTCTAGTGATCTACCTGCCTCAGCCTCCCAGAGTGCTAGGATTACAGGTGTGAGCCACCGCGCCCAGCCAAATGTTGAACCATTTTCATGTTTCAATATTAGTGTTGTAAAATTCTATATGGTCATTGCGGAAAATTTGGGAGAAAATGCAGAAAATTATAAAGGAAAAAAAATTCTGTAATCTACCACTCACAGATAACCAGCAAAATATTAAAAGACTACTCTTCTAGTCTTTTTTGCATATAATTTTAAAACAAAAAAGGGGGATTATACTGGGCAATCACGTAGTAACTTTTTATCATTAGTACCGTATCAGGCACATGTTCCAATTTCTTTAAATGCCCTTCTCTTTTTTTGATATTCATTCTTTCATTTATTTTTATTTTAAAGACAGTGTCTCGCTCTGTCACCCAGGCTGGAGTGCAGTGGTGTCATCATAGCTCCCTGCAACCTCAATCCTCCTGCCTCAGCCTCCCAAGTAGCTAGGGCTATAGATGTGCGCCACTATGCCTGCCTAGTTTAAATGTCTTTTTCAAACATAACTTCTCTCCCATCGGGTGATATACCATAATTTAATTAGTCCTTCCTTGTTGGACATAAGATGACTGAGAGTTCATTCCCTTGATTACCTCAACTGGGAGGATATAACCCATTAGGAGCCTCGAACATCAGGACAGGTGTCTATCTTGGGAAATCTATGCTATTTATATACTCTTCACTCTGTTAATAATTATCTCTAGTATTAACTAACCAGTGGTCTGATATTCATAGCCACCTCACATTCTTTTGTCCTCCTAATGAAATCAGTTCAAATGTATTACAATCCTTTTATTCTGGAAGGGAACGTTAGAGAAAGGTACTCATCTTGGGAACTGCGGGCAAAGCCCAGTGTTATTTGCATACATCCACTCGTATGCATGATCTTTCTATGTACATATATGGAGGAGCAAAAGCACAAGTGGCAAAAACAACCACACTAGCAGCAGAAAAGTTTCTGTAACAATTGAGGTGTTTGGAAGGAAACTGACCGTCAGAGACTCACTACAAAATGGGCTTTTTATCCCCTTGGGATCTGTATCTGCAGCATGGGGCCATGCACTGTCACCTGAGGTCACGCTAAGAAAACTTGAGCTTATACCCAAATCCCACTTGGCTCTGGTTTCCAGGACATTCTTCCTGTTTCAAAAAAAAAAAAAATTAATATGGATGACCTTACCCAAGGAGCAGGAATGGTGGCTGTTTTCATCCCTCCTGTTGGCCCTTAGCTAACACACACACACGTGCACACACACACACACATACACACGCACAGCAGCCAGGGAAGGAGAGGAAGGGACAACTTAAAGACTGATGGAGCAGCCTCCCATGAATCTATCCAGAAAAATAAAAAGGCAAACGTCCTGTAGCAAACAAAGATTATTTGTGAATCACAGATCAGTGTCGTCGTCTTTTACATTTGCTATTGCCAAAGATGATTGTCAATTTCAGAAGCACCACATAAACTCTCACCTGAAAAAGAAAAGGTGGTGTGGGGGGTGGAGAGGGTTAGGTGAGAAGTCCTGTTTGTGATCCACAAAACCAGCCTCTATTCTTGGTCTTTCACTAGGTCACTGAACACCTGCACATTCCTTATAGAAATCCACACAAAGCGATCTCTCTCTCTCTCTCTGAAACATAGAACATAAAGTGTGGGGTGGATGTATTGTCAGGATAAGTTGGTTCTAATCTCACCCTGTTACTAAATCACTGACAGGATTTGGACAAGTCTCCCTACCTTTCTTGGGCCTCAGTTTTCTTATCTGTAAAGAGGTTCATATAGATTTTTAGTTTTAATTATAAAATATATTTCTATCTCTTTTAAAAATTATAACAAAATAACACACTCAAATGTGTAACTTATCAACTTTCAACATACTAAAACCCTCAATATGCTAATTTGATTTTTAGCTGTCTCAAAATTTATTCTGCCATCTCTTTTTTAACTTAAAAATAACTGGAGATTGTCAATGTGAACTGTAAAAAATCTCTGTGGATTATGATTTTCTCAATAATAAGCAAGTAAACAAAATTTAAAAATAAACTAGATAAGTATTACATGAGAATCAGGTTCGGTGTTCTCATTGTTTTTATAATTAAATGTTAAAAGTTATACTAAAATTGGAGCAAATTTATACTAAATAGCATAGTCCAATGTCTGTCTTTTGACTGTTAGCAATATATTTGGTTTCCTGTAAGATTTTTTTTAAGTGTTCCACTGCAACATTACTTCTGAAAACCCTTCAGACCTGACATTCTATATAAATTATATTTTTACATGTAAAACAAAACATTTTTGTGGCCCTGCAAACATAATAGTATATACTACGACCATTAATGGTTTTAGTAAAAGACAGGGGATTGTAATTTAAATAAATGATAACCATTATAAAAGAAGTGTAAGCTGTATTCTAATTAATCAATTTGCAAATTATTTTCCTCTACAGTTTGGCTGCTGTTTGGTTGTCAGCTAAAACGTATTATTGTATATTTGGGAAGAGGAAATTCACTTGAAAATTCCAAAGGCTAGCCTACACTGCAGGGCTAGAGAATTCCACCCTAGGGGATTTTAGGAAATAGGTTTCAGGTGATTGCTCAATTGATCATTCTAAATTAAATTACTAAGTACTGACTCTAAATTTGGTGTAGGAAAACTTTGCTGGTGTATACATTTTGCCTTCCTTCCTTTATCTTATTTTATAAAACAACCACCCCAATATATTTGGTGAAGAAAAACTCCAAGAAGTTGCCTTACTCAAGTTAGTCAGGACTGTGTGGAAGCTGTTTTCAGGAGCTACTCTGCCCTGTAATGTAAACATAGGGAAACATACCTAGAACCCCTTGTTAAGACTGGTGTCGCTGGATAGAATGACTGCCCCTCATTTGATTATTTTTTGGGGGGTTTAATGATGCTGGGCCATGGGGTCTGACCTGTGGCAAATCTGAACAGGGAACATTGTATCAGGTTCCACGTACAGTTCTCAAAGTCCACATAGTCCCATTGTGGTTCACAGCCTGCAGGGGTTGTTGGTAATCAGCTTCAGCCTTGAGAGACTAGAGGGGCATTGTGCCATCCATCATTCTGTCCATGGCTGCCTTATGTTCTTTTTAACTTGGGAGAGGGGATGTCTGCACCCACCATGCACATACCCTCCCTACACCAAGTGCCCCTTGGTCGGTGGTTCTCAAAGTCTGATCTCAAGACTAGTAGCATCAGCATCACCTGGGAACTCCCCCTACTGAATCAGGAACTCTGGGGGGGGTGGGCCCAGCCACCTGTGTTTCAATGAGCCTCCAGGTGATTCGGGTGCTCACACAATTGTGAGCACCACCGTTGTAGGTAATGCCTGACATGGGCAGGGTGGCTATTCAGGAACCGTGTTTGGGGCCTTCTCATTGATGCCATGCCAACTGCTTACAAAAAATGATATGGATGGTCTTGCCAAAGGAGCAGGAATGGTGGCTGCTTTCATCCCTTCCGTCGGCCTTAACACACGTGCACACACAGCACCCAACAGATGCCTCTACCAGGGCACTCTGTGGTTGTCTATAATAGTGGAAAAAATAGCTCCTCCCAGCTGTGTGCTGTTTGGGAGAGGAGCAGTACGCAAGCCTGTCTTCATCTTCTTACTGTGGGCTCAACGTGGCTATACATTGGAATCACCTGAAATTCTGATCTATTGGTCACAGTGCAGCCCAGGTATCAAGAGTTTTAAAAGTTTCCCAAGCGGTTCTAATATGCAGCTGAATTTGAAAATCATTGGATTAAAATGTCAAGGGCACCTGAAAGGGATGAAGAGGAGGACAGGATGGACCACGAGGGAAATGCCTTTTCCCCTATAAGACGAGTAGCTTCTCCAAGGCCGGCTCCCTGGGCGGCTGTCCCAGGGTGTCCCTGCTCTCCAGCACACTCGCACTGCACAGTAACAGCCTCCCATCCCTGGAGCACTCTTCCCACTGACCCTAATGGCCGTGAGGTTGGAAGTGAGCGGGTGACTCCTAGGCCTTTCTAGCTTTAATTAGTGCAAGCCATGTTTTTTAAAAAAGCTAAAAACCTATCTCTGACTGCAAACTTTCAAGCATTTCTTTATTTAGTTGCTTTGCTGGTTATTTTCATATCTCTCAATAATATACCCTACCTGCCTTTGTTTGTTTTTTTTTTTGTGGGGGTTGTTTTTATTGCTGTTGTTTAAGAAACAAAGAATTACACAGGGGTAATATGGAGTGTAAATCTGCTTGCCTCCCCATTAAGTAATCTGATATTATGTTACACATTTATTTCTTGATGAATCATTATTACATCCCTCACTTGAAAGTAACCTTTGTAGTCAGCATCTTTGATTTTGATAGTAATTATCACTTTTTAAAGTTCTTGTATTGTCCTTTAAATGTTTATATTCATTCTCTTTAACTTCTATTTCTCCTTCAATCAACTGTTAGCAGTTGCTCTTAATATGAGAATATTAGATTTCTTTTCCTTCCCTCCTCCTTCCCTTCCACTTCCCCAACATTTTTTTCCCCTGAACGTTATCAAAGTTGATGCTATTTATGTGTTGTTTGTGGCCTATGTAGCTATAGTTTGAGTCTTGCTCAAGCTCTCCGAGGGGAATAAAATAGGTCTTCCTGCTCTGGCCCCACTTTTCTCTTCAACCTCATTTTTCCTTCTGTGGCCCAGCAGTATATATGCCACCGACCCTCTCTGTTCCTCCAACATCAGACTTCTCAAGGTCATGGTCGTGACCCCTGCACAGCTCCTGGATAGCCTCTACCCCTCAAGTCTCAATTTAAATGTCACTTCCTCGGGAAATCTGTTTTTTTTCCCAAAATAATTGTCTCCTTGTCACCCCCACCTGTAGCATCCTGTACTTTTCCATCATACACTTATCACAAATACAATCATCCACAGTCACTATTTGTGTCGTGTCTGCCCCTCCGCCCTCCACCATAAGTTCCACGGAGCCAGAGAGTGTGTCTGGTACATTTGCCTCTGGATCCCTGCTGCCTGGGACATACTGACGCTCGATAAATATTCCATGAAAGCATTAAATATTAAATAATACGAGATGCAAGTGCTTTGGACAGTGGAAAGTTGCTTTGCAAATGTGTTTTCATCTTAATTTTATTGCCATCCTTGAGGTTACTTAAATGATAAAGGAACTGTCTACAGCGGAACAGTCATGCAAAACAGTTCCTAAGGACTTATTCAGAATGGTTGATAAGCTGCGCAGTGTCTGGGGGTGGGGGGGGCTGTTCCTGAAGGAGGGAAGCAAAGAAGCGAGCCTGAGGATGTAGCTTGTACTTGGTAAACAACTCGACTTTAGCATCCTGAGTGTGTCAGTGTGATGGACTGAACCGGAGAAGAAAAAAGAGAAACACCTGAGGGAATGGCGTGCAGTTGCCCTCTGGGTTTGTTTTTGCTTAGCAAGCTAGTCTTCCCCTGTAGTCGTGTGCCGCCCTGCCTGGGAGTGACACCCAAGAGCCCGAGCTCGCAGTCACCGAATCCTCTTCTGGCCCCAGTTTCTTTCAGTGCCTCTGAACTGTCCCTCACACCTCCGCCGAGGCTGCTGCTCTTGCACACCTCCCTGTCGCCCATCCTTCGCCCAGTGCCGGAGCTGCCCCACTGCCATCTGGAGGCCCAGCCTGGTCTTCGGGGCTCCCCCATTCCATGGCTCCCTGGTGGTGTTCCGCTTCGACCCCCTGCTCTCATCCTGGCGAGCTGCCCAGGGTTCCCCCAGCAGGTCACACCCCCCAGGGGAACGCACCTTCACAAGTCACCTTCCCCAAGCGCCTCTCTCAGATGTTTACACCCTCGAGTCTCCAGCCCCGTTCCCACTGCTGTATCTCCTTACGTTCATCAACTTATTGAGCTTCTGTGACAGGCCAGGAACTGTGCCTGGCTGGGATATAGGGTGAACCCGCCACCACGCTTTGCTCTTGGGACCCCCAGTGCAGTGGGAAGAAAGACCCAGGGGGAGAGAAGCCCGTAGGATAACCTCTGCAGGTGTGTGCAGTGTGCTCTGTAAGCTGAAGAAGTCGGGGTGACACTGTGGCACAGCACGGGTAGGGTTGCTCCAGGCACACAGAGGGACCTGCCTGGCAGGAATGTGGTGAACTGGGAAGATCACCCAGTCTCTGCAGCTGCTTGAGAGTGGGGGGTTATGTGGAGGGGAGACGGGGCAGGGCTGACTGGGGGCTGCAAGGAGCTTGGGCTGGAACCTCTGGGCAGTGGAGAGCTATTAAAAATTTTTTTTAAACAGGAGACTGGAATGAATAGATTTGTTTTAGAAATAATTGAAGCAGAAAGGAGGATGGATTGGGGTGGACGCAGCAAGCAGCAGAGAGAGCTTTTGGGGGCTTATTCTGAATATACTCAGCGAGGGATGCCACAGATCCTACGGCATTCTCAGCTGCAGGGAAGCAGAAGTGAATGGCTCTCGCCCCCAGCTGCTGCAATGGGGACAAAAGCTAGAGGTGGCACGATGCAGAATCTAGACATTTAGCGGTAATTTCCAGGACCCTACCCTAAGGCAGTGAGGGTGAAGAAAAGGGGACAGATTGCAATACCTCCGAGATAGTTTTACCTCCTCGCCTGACTGCAGCCTGAACCCCGTTCACTCCAGACTCGGCCCTCGCCATGCTCGCCCTGGGAGGCAGCCTCAGAGCGAGGCCTGGGAAGGGGTGAGAGAGAAAGAGGTCTAGGCTGAGAGAACATCCGAGCCCAGGCACGGGGGTGAAAAGTCACCGAGATCGTTCCAGGCCTTACTCCCGGTCACCTTTGCTGACAACTCACCAGGAAGCAGAGGGAATCAGGTCCCTGGAGGCCGAGTGAGCACAGGGTTGAAGCTGGGACTCCACCCCTCTCTGCAGTTATGTCAAAGAAAGAACAAAACGGTCCACCAGGTGAAAAGAGATCACTCTCAAAGTCAGTGTTTTGATTTTTGTTTTATTTAGAAGAAACACTCACCTTATAAAGCTAAACACAGGGATAGAGGTAAGCCTTGGGTCTCCATCCTCCATCTCGGTGCTGGTGATGAGATTCTCCCAGGGACACTCAGCAAGGTCCTGTACGGGACCCGCATGGGATGTATCTTCAGCCTTTCTGAGGCCAGGCCTCTCCGGGTGTCCTCAGACTCTGCCTACATGTGGGGTCGTAATTTGCAATTGAGGTGGTTGAAACAGATTCAGAACTAAAAACAATTTACATCACTACTTGAAAAAAGAAAATGATTTTGTCATCAGCAATATAAAAAAGCCTATGAAAAAGCCGACTTCTTCCCACCTAGAAGTTTTGTGCTGGGTGGGTGGGGTCCTTGTCCCCTCCTACCACGCCCAGTGAGCAGTTTAGTGAAGGTGAGAAGGGACCAGTGCAGGAGAGGCAGTTCCCTCCAGCCTCCGCCGACCTGGGCCAGCCCCTCTTCTCATGATCCACCCTTTACCCCTTCCCGCACGTTCCAGAGAGAAGCCCTGTCCACACTGTCTGTGAGGTCAACCACCTTACCTGCTCCTTTGAGCACCAAGTGGCCCCGGCCTGTGGCATGGAGATGAGGCCACATCTGTCAAGTCCCCATCCTCCCAAAGGGCAGCTTGGAGGCTGGGTCTACACACAGGCCTGGGAGTGGCAGCCCCCTGCCCAGACCCACTGACTTCCCTCTTACTCCCGGCACACTAGAACTCCAGGTCATAACAAGAGCCTGGTTTGTGCTGGTTTTTCAGAACTCATTAAATCCCAAGGATCATTTATCTGGAGTGTGTAGAGAAAGGGAGAAGCAAAGGAATGCTTTAGTGCGTCACCATCCAGCCCGTGGTGGCCAAACGTCCGACTGCACCGGCCGGGGTGCTGGCCCTGGTCCAGGTTCCAGCTGACCGACTACCCTGCACAGGCTGAATCCAGTTCCTGTCCCAGGACTCCCAGTACCTGGAGAACTGTGGAGTTCCTGGTGGCCGGCAGGATGACATTTGTCAGGCTAGTGTGCGGTACTGTGTTGGTCGTGCTGCTGCTGTTGTCAGGGTTCCAGCGTTTTCCGCACTGAGGACTTTATCAGGGTGCGATAAGGCTCCCGGGCAGGGAGGATGGTCTGTCTGTGTGCCAAGTGCTACTGGCAGCCAGGCCACTCGGGAGGGCAGACAGCTGCCTCTGGGAGTGGAGGTGAGGGCCCTCCACAGTGCTCACTCTTGTCCTCTTTCTTCCCATTGCCTCCTCCCCCTTTCTCCCCAAAGCAAAATGAAAAAGCAAGTGCACAGCCCCAGGTTTCCTCTCCAACACCATGCCCCTACGACGTGATCTCTGTGGCATGCAGTTCTGACCCTCAGGGTTTAATAAGCTGCCCATGAAGGAGGCACTGACAGTGGAGAGAAGAGAAGGCGCTGGGCACGTGGCGGCAGCCCCCAGGGAGTTAGAACCGAGTAAGTGCATCACCATGATGGACGAGGTTAGCCCACTGGAGAGTCCTTGCAGGCTCACTCCTAGAGGCCATCGCAGGCTGGATGTCTCAGCCTGTGCCGGGAGAGAGGAAAGGGATGATTTAGCCTGAAGTTCTCCCCAGTTCCCACCCCTACCCCTACAATGAAGAGACTCCAGACACGTGGAATGGCTGGCGGGCCAATACTCACCTCTTCCACTCATTACTGGAGGAGTGTCAAGAGGTGCCCAAGACATGAGAAAGGATGACGTTTCCAGGCCCCTCCAGTCTACTCAATGTCATTATGGAAGCTGTTAATTTTAATATAATTGGATTGTGGTCATGACTGTTACTGTAGCCAGTGCTTACTGTTGGAAGTGCATTCCTACTGCCGGCCTGTGTTCTCCCACGAGTAAGTGGGCAGGGTGGTGGTTCCCACCTCGCGGAGATGGGACTCCTTGCTGAAGAGCCCACAGGCCGCAGAACTAGAACCCAGGCGTCCAGGCTCCCAGCCCTGACTTTCCTCTGCTATGATGGCCCCATGTGGCCCAGGGATTGTTGACCTGAGCTGTCAAAATGCCACTTCTCTCATGGGCGAACAGGGAGATGCAATCGAGAGAGAGAGGGAACGTTTTTCCTTCTCTAGGAATGATTTCTTTTTGCCTCTGAGCACAACCCTGTAAATGATTAGTCTCCATGGGAATCGCAGGGGGTGGCCACGCGCCGGATAATGAGCCGGCGTGACTGGCGAATGGCAGGGCTCAGGCGTGGTGGAAGGAAGTCAAGAACTCTATGAAATTTAAAGGGACTGAATCCAGGATTTAAATCAGACAACACTTGTGAAATTCCCGTGTCTAGTTGGTGTCCTCATGGGGAAGAAAAAAGTGAGCATTACAAACTTGAATTTGTAAACGACGGTCTGGAGTGTGGAGCTTCACAGAAGGCATTTGTTCTCAGACATTTCTTATTGAGCAGGTCAGGAATCGGGCGCTAGGAATCAAATAGCGCACACAGTGGAGTCACTGTCCTACTGAGCTTCCAGGCAGACACCAAACACCTGCAAAGCTGAAACAGAAAGGGAGAAAAGTGACACGAGGGCAAGGAACAAGGGAACACAGCCTGAACAGACAAGCTAGTTTGGGGAGGGAAAGGAGACATCAGGGAAGGCTTCCTGGAGGAAGAGGTATTTATACTGAGACCTAAAGGATGAATAAGAATTAGCCAGATGAAAAGGAGGTGGAAATTTTCCCCTTGACAAAAGCAATACCACATGTGAAGGCCCAAAGGCAAGGCAAGCATGACATTTTCAATGGACTGACAGGCATCTTGTAGGCTGATGAGTAAAGTTCAAGAAGAAGACACAAGATCGGAGATTAGAAACCTTGAGAAAAGCTGTCAGTTCCCAGGTGACTTAAGGAAGCAAGGGAAATCCTTCTCCAAGGAACTGGGAAAGCAAAAGCAAGCACTCAAGTATGAGAGGGATGGGGGTGCCCCGTAACAGGAAGCCCCCAGGGAGATGACAGAGTGCACTGGATTAGGACACAGGCACTATCGCTTTCTAGTGTGTGACCTTGAGGAAGTCATTTTGACTCTGCAAAATGTAAGGAAGAGGAGGGAGACGGGCACCTGCAGAACACCTGCTGTGCCCCAGGCACCCTGCTGTGTTGATCCATTTAATGGGAATAGTTACACCTACCCCACGGTGTTACTGTGACGCTTCACGTCAAACATTGTGGAATGTGTGTGACCGTGCCCGGCACCTAGGAGGCTCTGGATAAACGCCAGCTGAGCTGGACTGTGTGCCTGGGAGACAAGGCAGGCTTGGGCACATTAGCAATGGGAGCATGAGGTCAGAGTCAAGGCCACCGAAGCAGACAGGCTCTGCCTGAGTGCCAGCTGCGGGTGCTGTTTGAGAAGGACTCTGATTTTCCTGGGTCATCAGGAGAGAGTGATGACTGATTATCAATGTCTGTCATAAGCACAAAATGGGGTCATAGCAGTACGTCTGACACGTTTGCCATTCCCGGTCTAAAAGCAAGGTGATGCTGACTTCTATAACCATAAACCAGGACCCTTTAAGCGTCCCTGCCGTGGGCTAACCCTGAAGGTAGGGTGTAAGTGGTCCCATTTATGGGCCCCAAAATTTGGCAGAAAAGCTCAGTTCTGAACACTGAGCTCCTGCAGGGCCAGGGGCTTTTTGCGTTCCCACGATGGCTGATTAAATGTGTGCTCAGAGAGAGAATCTCTGCATTCAGGGAAGGCACAGTGGCCCACAGGCACTGTTCAATAAGTGCTCAGGCAAGTGCGGGAGAGTTAAAGATGCAGGTTCTGCCTCAGAAGCTCAGACCCTGGCTGGGATGCCTTCCCTTCAGAACACAGCCCAAACAAAGCCCGCCCCAAATGGGACCTCTCACCTTGTCTGAGCCACTGATGTCATAATTGTACTGATTTAGATTTTGAAAGAGGCTACCATCTTCTATCTCAGATCTCCTTGCTTGAAAAAAGAATTGAGAAATTTCCCCTGGAATCTGCAAAGGTCAGATGTAGGAGTCATTTAAAATCAGAAGGATTTACACACCTGCGTGCACAGGCCCCCTTTGCACACTTGCGGATCGGAAGCCAGACTCTCAGCCTGCAGCCCAGGCGGGGGCCTCTGCACCCACAACCACCAGCACCCGCACCCCACACGCAGGGACCCAGGCTGCCCCCTCCCCAGCTTTGCTGCTGTGGGGCTGGAGCTCCGACGAGGCAGCCGGAGTTTCTCTCTGTGCTATTTTGGTATTCTTGGGAGGCCTGGGAAGGCTTTGTTCTTCTTGGCTGGTTATATAATTTTCAAAAGGAAAAACAGAGCAGAACCCGAAAGCTCCGGAGTTTACTCTTTGGGGACGAGGGGACCCCCCCCCAGCCTTGAGTTAGATGTTCTTTCCGCACACCCGTTTTCCTTCCTGCCCTCAGTTGCTTTCCTCTAGTCACCCCCGACCCCTGTTTCTTTCTCGGGGGTGTCCCCAACAAGCATGTTCTCAAGAGGACTGTATAAGGGAAAACACAACCCAGTGTGGGTGACATCACAGGGACATTACGGTGTTTGTAGTCTCTGCAGACTCGCACGTCCCAGGGGACAAGGCTCACCTGGGGCCTCTCCTAGGCAGCAGAGCCTGTCAGTGGCTCCTCTGGTCGAATATTTGAGACTTAGCCATGCTTTTGGTTTGGGTCACTTCGTGTCCTGCCGGCCGATGTGTGGAGGGTCACCCCAGGACCTTGGCTGGGAGTGGCACTGGGTACAAGAGAAGCACAGGCATGGCAAGTGCAGCTTGAGGTTGTCGTCCTGGGCAGCAGCATTAGGAGCAGCCACCTGCCCATGCATGGGGTTTCTACAAAGAAAAGGAATTCCTGGGCATGCACAGATTACTGCCCATGAATGACTCCAGCCCGCTCACCTCCCAGGTGGAGCGAGCAGCACTTCATTTCACAAGCTGGAAGACCAGGGCGAGTCTTTCCCCGAATTCCAGCTGAGTCTCAATGGTCAAGGTCAGAGATTAGGAGGCGGTTCTTGGCTTGGTGAGGAAAGGCCATCTGGTCATTGTGCTTTTGGGGGGCCTATGTGGCCTCCTCTCTTGAACCCCCAACTTTAGCTTCAACTCACCCTGGAGGGATTTAAAAAGCTTTCTTTTCTGGGCCTCAGGGATGCTTTTAAAATTTATCTTTCCATTTGGTTTGTACTTTGTCATAACCAAAATCTCACTGCAAACATGTAACCATTCCTGTGTCAACTGATATTTATTTATCGAGCTCCTACCATATGCCAGACACCATGCTGGACCCTGGGTCACAGCAGTTAAAAAAGTGAGAGGTGAAGTTCCTCTTCTCCCTGAGGTTCTACCTGGCTGATGGGGTCCATGCCGGGTGAGACCCAGGACCCCCGACCCAGGGAGGACTTTCCATAGACTATTCTCTGTCTTGGAAATGTTATGAATGTAGGTCTTCAAGTCCTTCCTCTCCAGTGGTTATCTATTTCTGCATAACAAACACCCCAACGTTGAGCAGGTTAAAAACAACACTTATTATCACACAGTTTCTGGGGGTCAGGAATCTGGGCACAATTTAGATGGGATTCTGACTCAAGGTCTCTCATGCTGTTGGGCAGGGCCATGGTCATCTGAAGGCTCAGCTGGGGAAGATCTGCCTCCAGGCTCACTGGCACGGTGGCTGGTCGGCCTCAGAGGTTCCACTTCCAAGAACTCCCATGGGTCTCCCCACAGGGCTGCCGCATGACACGGCCCAGAGGGCATAAAATTGTCAGTTGAGCTTAACTAAAGTTAACCTCCTAGGGCAGTGCCACCATGTGGGGCAACAGGAAGACTGAGTCCAAGAGGACGGAGACAGTGCAGTACCAGAGGAGCCCCAAAGGGACCTCCTTGTGAAGGAGCTGGAGGATGTTCCCATTTAATCTAGGGCAGGGGTCCCAAACTATAGCCTGCAGGCCTAATCCGGCCCACCACCTATTTTTATAAATAAAGTTTTATTGAAATGCAGCCATGCCCATTTGTCCAGATATTGTCTGTGGCTGCTTTTGTGCTCTAAAGGCAAAATTGCTTAGTTGTGTTGAGCAGTGGCAACAGAGGCTGTATGTCCTACAAACATTAAAATATTTATTCTCTGGCCCTTTATAGAAAAAGTTTGCTGATCCCTGGTCTAGAGGACTTCATTCACATAGACTACAGT
>CM052443.1:17842235-17859846 GCA_028533085.1 Varecia variegata | reverse complement strand
TTTGCAGGGTATTTTCCTCCCCACTTAGGTCCTATACCTGTAATTTGAGTCAACAGCCTCCAGGGCGGGCAGTGAACCTTGGATTTGACCCCTAGTTTTGAAGAGCTAGGTCCTCCTCATCAAAAAGAACGCAGTTCACCATGCCAATCCTGGTGTAGTGCTGGGAAGTCTGTGCCCTGGTTTCTGCGCAGAGAGAGTCCCTTTTTTATGGGTGGCAATAAAATTTCCTTGTAATTTGGTATGTGTGCTTCTGCCACCTACATGAAAAGCAAGAGATACAAATCTCAGTCCCTGGCAAATTCTCTCTTAAAATATTCAAAGACATTTGCAAAAAGAAGGAAGAAAATGGGCCCAAGTGCAAAAACAAGAGTATCAATTCTTTGTTTTCTGTCTGCAACTAGCTACTTTCTACTCTCACCCTTCCTAGCTAGGGCTGACGTGTGTGTCTGGAGAGCGTAACAAATTAATTTTGCAAAGGTCAGAAGGAATAATTCTCTCCCCCCCAACCCCTGTAATTTGCACGTGTTAACCTTGGGGGAGCAGGCACTGACATAAAAGGCACACCATCTGATGGTCTTATCAAATCAATCCGTCTTCTCTCCCTTCCAGAGGCACGCTGCACACAGCAGGAGGGGTGGCTGGGCAGCGCAAGCCTGGAATCCCCTGAGCAAGCAGTGTTTCAGCTGGCTGGACAGATCAAATAACACTTGGGCTGGTTCACAAAAGACGCAAGTGGGAAGGTGTTGGAAGCTGGAACGTGGAAATTTACCCAACGTTATTTCTTTGACAGGGAAGGAGACTTGGTCTGAAAGATGCCACGTTCCTTCGTCCTCTCCGGGTGCAGCAGAATACGGTCTCCGTTGCAGAGTCGTGGGTGAAAGAGGATGCTGGCCTGGCAGCTGAGCTCCCCCTGGACCTGGGACCTCAGGTGTAACTTGGTGTCAAGTGCATGAAAGGTGCTTGGGTTTCGCCAGCTGTTTTCAACATGCTAACTTACCACACTGGCTTGGGTTTTGGAATCTAAGGTGAGCTGGTAGAAAGAGGAGCTGGCAGAGGTAGAAAGAAGCCTCCAGAATCCATTGACAGGAACCCTTCATACTGCTTGAAACAGAGAGAGGCTGTGATACAACTGAGCTTTGCGCCATCTTAAAGAACACAGCAGCTTGGCAAACAGCTCTTGCATTTCAGCCAGAAAGAACCTCTTGTAACAAAGTATTTAAAGGGGAGAGTTTCTGCATCTTTTACTTTGAGGGCCATTATGGTAGAAAACTTTGCGTTCCCATAGATAATGATGCTGGTTTTTCATGATCTATGAAAGAGTATGAGCCATTCTAAGCTTCAAGCAGGGTTCAGGAAGCACAGACGTTGGGGAACAGCCCTCCCGATACAGGTTAAGAAAGCAGCCTGAGCTTCCACCTTAGGCAGCGCTGCGAGCGTGGACATATGCCTTTCCTGTCTCCAGAGAACTGGTGGCAGTGACCTCACCCAGAGAAAAAGCATCTCTCCACTGTGGGACTTGACAGAATGAAGTGTGCTAGGGAGGCCACTAGCTGGGACCTGGCCTTTCCTGACTGCCCCTTCGTCCCACGGGCAGCCCCAGACCACTGAGCCAACAATGGCCGAGAAGGGCGACTGCTTTGCCAGTGTCTACGGATATGACCTCGGTGGGCGCTTCATTGACTTCCAGCCCCTGGGCTTTGGTGTCAACGGGCTGGTGCTGTCAGCTGTGGACAGCCGGGCTTGCCGGAAGGTGGCCGTGAAGAAGATTGCCCTCAGCGATGCCCGCAGCATGAAGCACGCGCTCCGGGAGATCAAGATCATCCGTCGCCTGGACCATGACAACATCGTCAAGGTGTACGAGGTGCTGGGCCCCAAGGGCACCGACCTGCAGGGCGAGCTGTTCAAGTTCAGCGTGGCTTACATCGTCCAGGAGTACATGGAGACCGACCTGGCACGCCTGCTGGAGCAGGGCACACTCACGGAGGAGCACGCCAAGCTCTTCATGTACCAGCTGCTCCGCGGGCTCAAATACATCCACTCTGCCAACGTGCTGCACAGGGACCTGAAGCCCGCCAACATCTTCATCAGCACGGAGGACCTCGTGCTCAAGATCGGGGATTTTGGGTTGGCAAGGATCGTTGATCAGCATTACTCGCACAAGGTATGTCTGGCTGGAATGGTGGGTGCCGGTGGTCCATAGAAGCCCCAGGGATGCTCACAGCGTTCCAGAGGGCATTCCTAGCTCCATGGTAATCAGGGGACTGGGATCAATATTGGGGGGAGGCCAGAGGGTGCTAGAAAGATCACTGGCCTGAAAAGTTGTTGGGGCTTATGGGGGGAGAGCTGGTTCTTGGTCTTGGCTGTGCCACAGGGCTGTGACCAGTAACTCTGGGATGTACAAGTGAAGGTTGGATGATCTCTAGAATTTTTTCTCGCTCTAGATGCTATGGCTTTAAAACCGTGTGGTTGGTGAAGTTGTCTCTAGCATCCTCTCATCCCAGCTTCTCACCAGCGAGCCTCATGGTCTGGCTCATCTCACCTCCTCCTCCCATCCATGCGGACCCACTCTGTGTCCCTTTCTCTCATTGGACAGTGGGCACAAGTGGTTAATTGGATAAACTAATCCTCTAGCTAATGACTCAGTTCTCCTGGGTCTCCTGATGCCCTCGCCCCTCGGTGTGGTTCGAAAGCCATGGGTGTCAGGATGGTGCCATCGAGGACCCCTCCCGCCATGGTGGGTGCTAAATGTTCCACCAACTGCAGTCGTCAGAGATGACCAGGCCACACTGGTGGAGACAAAAGTCACACTGACCTGTTCTCAAGGGCCCAGAGCTCCTCACTGCTCTCTTCAGAAGCTGGGAGTCCTCCAACATTCTGTTCCTCCCCCAACCCAGGTTCCTGCCACTTTAGGGGTGCCTCTGAGCCCTTTAGCATAAGCCCGTCCCCAGGCAGCCCTCAACAGAGCTCCCAACAGAGTGGGCATGGTTTCCAGCCTTGTGGCAAAACCTTTGTACTGCAAGATTATTTGATAGAATAAAACATCTCCTAGGAAGTAGGTGTACGGTGAGCTATTATCAGCCAAGGGCCTGGGGTGGGTCATGGGGTGCGGGCGGCCCTGGCCTTGAGCGTGCTTGGGCTTCTCCCTGAGCTCATTCCTCTCTCCTGCACCACCCTACCCAGAAAGGCACTGCTCTGCCTGGTACAGCTGCAGGGGTGGGTGTCGAGGGGAGGGAGAGGCAGGGCTCTCTGTCCTACCCTCACTGGCTGCACTGGGGCTCCGGCCCAGGTTTCAGACCCCTAATCAGCCTAGCTGGCTCCAGCTTCTTGGTGCCACAAATCATTTATCCACCTTAACCATGAACTTGCCCTCTGTCCCTCCTACAGCCAGGCCATCTGTCAAAACTGACAGCCGACTCTGTAGGCAGGAACATCCACAGTAAAATCAAACAAACGAAGAAAGCAGCACCTTTCTGTCTTCCTAATACCCTGAGCTGGTTCTTCTCTCTCTTTTTTCCAAGGAGCAGTGACTCCAAACAAACGAACCAAAGGTTTTCACCCGAATCAGTCCTTATGTGGTAAAAAGACTCAGGAAATCCACAACTCTCATATCTGGGATCCACAAAAACCACCTTCTGCAGTGGAAAAGCCAGTACATTTGGGAATCATAACTTTATGTGACGAAAGGGTCTGATTCAGTGAAGGGTTACAGGGAAAGAACTTAGACCAGCACATAGTAGGCCCTCAGTAAAGTCAGAGAAGATGGTTTGTTATAGCAAACATTGACTGCAGTAATAATTCTTCGGGGGTGGTGTCGGGGGTCTGGGCTTCCTTCTGACAGTGCTAGCTTGGATGTGGATGGTCACTCACCCCCTGGAAGCCTCAGTTTCCCATCTTTGACAGCCTGTCTGGCTTGCGGTTAAGAATCAAAATGGACCATGGATGTAAAATTCCGGGGAAAGCAGTAAGGACCACACCCATTCATCTCATGGGTGCTTGCTGAGTACACACCAAGCCCAGGCCTGGTGCTGGGACAGACACAGGTTTACGGGAACCCTGAGCCAATCATGAGGGCTGGGCTGGGCATCGTTATCCAGTCACTCAGGGCTGGGAAGCCACTTCCCCGGTTGGGACTTTCATTTTCCCCATGCAGAGGCATTTAGATGTTCTGGCTCTGCAATAAAATGAGCTGTGGGAGGTTAAAGAAATCATTGGAGGCAGCTATGAGCCCGGTGGGTGCTCACATCACCCTGCGCCCCGGTACTTGGCAGGCGCCAGGCGCCACCCACCCCAACCCTGCTTCCTCCCTCACACGCTTTCTGCTTTTAGCTTTCTGCCCTCTCTTCCCCCAGTGATGACGAAAAGCCTTTATATTTGGTGCTTTTATTTATCCAATGTGCATTTAAATCAGTTCTCATTCAATCCTCATAATGCTGTGAGGCACGTAGGGCAAATGGTCCGTTTTACAACAGAGAACTGGCTTTCTCGAGCTCACCCGGGGGGCTCTGGCACTGGGGCCTTCCCACGTCCTGGGGGGGATCAGGTCTTTCTGGATTCTGGGCTGGAATTAATCTTTCCTTCCTCTGAGTTCCCATGGCACTTTTCCCCCATCCTATAATCTGTGTCTTCCAACACTGATCATTCTCCACTCTGCCCTAGGGGCATCTGTGCCTGTGACCTTGTGTTTTCCTGGGCTGAGAGTCCCTTGGCGCCTTGAAGCCATCTCTTGTTTATCTTGGTGTTCCTCACGGAGTCAGAGATGTGGCACCACTGTGCCTGAGACATGGCCTTCAGCTGACTCGTTGACAGTATTGGACAGATGGAAGAGTCATCTACCAGGACGTTGTAGATAGGAAGCTGTTGGGCCCATTGATTCCCTGCGGTTAGAAGGGTTGACTCTCAGAGCACATAATTCTCCCAGACAGTGGAGGGGTCGGGGTCAGACGTGTGCATCTGCCACGTGCATCTGCTCTCTCCAGTGTGCTTGGAGGATGATGTCTACAAGCAGAGTGCTCCAAGCTTAACCCCTCCTAAAGGTTTCTGGATCCTGACTCCCACCCAGCACCAAGCAGTAGCCTGGTCCTCACTCTCCCCGTCTCCCTCATGAGCGGACAGTCTGTCTCCTTTGCGTCCACATTTCCTCACCTGGCACAGGGCCTGACGTAGGTAGGGGCCCGTTAGGTTGCTTAGGGAAGGAGATGCCAAGGGAAATGGCCTTCTCTTCTGTAATGAGCAGCTGGCAGCGTTGGGGCTCCAAGTGACAGGCAGACGCATGCGGGGTGTGTGTCCCTCTGCACACCACCTCTAGGGGTCTTGGTCTTTGCAGGGTCCACAAGGCAATTAGGGGCCCCCTGCAGCCCACATTCCGGGAGGTGGCAGCGGGGGATGCTCTGATGGTTTCTTTCAACAGAGGCAGTCGGGAAACACTGGTCTGTTATTACTACCTCACTAACTGCATGACCTCGGGCAAGTCCTTTTCCTTATTCAGTTTATTCCTAGAATAAGAGATCTGTGAAAAGACCTCACAATCTTCTTGTCCATCCCCTTCATTTCACGGGGGACAAAACCGAAAGGGGCAGAGCCCCGCTCATCAAGGCCACCCGGTGGGCGGCTGAGCATGAGTTTTGACTCCGCACACACCTTTTTCTGAGTCTCACTTCTCAATTTTCTTATCTGCCTAATGCGGATAGTCATTCCCGTTCTGCTTATTTCAGAGGATTCTTGTTAGAGTCAAATGAAAACGTGTAGATGTCAAAGTGCTTTCAGAGGTACAAAGGGCTAAATCACTAACAGAACTTTGCCCCAGGAGATGCCACGGCCGTACCAGGCAGACATCTAGTGGTCAGCTTCCCCTCCACTGAGATGTGGACTCAACTCCTGACACTCTGGCCAAGGGGGGTGGTCATGAGGCCCTACCTGAGGGGGCTTCCCAGCCTGTGGCCCTGTGATGAACCCCTTTCTTCCCACCTCCCTGGCAGGCTAATTAGTTCCTTGTTTGTGTTGAGAAGAGGCAGCTGAAGGATCAGAGCGTATTTTCCTCTGAATTTATTCTATTGGGAAGTAGATGATCTCAAAAGAGAAAAAAAAATGTCATTAAGACTTCACCGAGTGCTGTGCAAAGTCTAAGAAATGTCAGGAACGCCCTCGAGAGCGTGCAGAGGGCCTGAGTAGCACGTTGGCAGCCTGATTAGCTGTGTGAATGCTTCCCCCAGGAAGAGCCACCCGTGGCCTGGAGGACGAACCTCTCCTGCTGCCACGGAGTCCTTGCCGGGCTGCCAAGATCCTGCCTGCAGACCTGCTTTTTGTGGAGGTGGGAGGCAGAAAATGCCCAGGAAAGAAAGGAAGAGGAAGGGGACCCAGCAGAACTGGGGCAAAGGCTCTTGTGTTTTTGGTGGGTCATTCGAGCAAGTTGGAGTGTTCTGCTGGGCTGGCCTGCTTTGGAGCCTTCACCCCTTTCTACTTCATAGCTCTCTGTCTTCCTTCGTCATTCCTGAGCAGAACGCTTCCACACTTGGCCTCCATATCTCATTAGGAGGCCTTAAAAACTAGCACAGTGGTTCTCAATGTGAGGCCCCAGAGCAGCAGCCAGCAGCGTCACCTGGGGACTCTTCTGAGATGCACATTCTCAGATCCCAGCTCTGACCTACCGAATCAGCGACTCAGAGGGTGGGCCTGGCGATCTGTGTTTTCACAAGCCTGCAGGTGACCCTGAAGCTCCTGAACTTCTAGGAACAGTCGATCTAAAGAAGTGGGATAGCTCGTCTGTGGACAGAAAGCTGTTGGTCCTGCTGTTTGCTGATGTTTGCACCTGCAGTTCTCAAACTTCAGCACAAGGAAGGTGACTAAGGCCCCCAGATAACATAGGTGTATGTGAAGCAGGTACCTTAGGCTAAAAGGGGCAGGTGATGGTGGGGGGGTCTCAGGCTCTGTGACAGGGAATTGTAAGGACTGTTTTAGGCAGGATGACTTTGTATGGCCTCAGTCACATCACCTTGGAAACTGCCTGCTCCACCGTGGCACAAGTTTAGTGGAAAGCTACGCAAACCAAGGACCTAAACCATATTGGTTTTGTTTAGCTTTGATTTTTAACAATTAGGCAGGTGATATGAAGAATAATTTTGGAAAACACATACTTTTCATTCTGGTATAAACTACTTTACTAGATGGTATTATATTTAAAAGCAAAAACACTGGTTTCACAGTTCAGTAAGATTGAGTGCTTCATTGAGGGCTCAGCAAATTACCGTAGTTTGCTAAGGCTTGTGGTTCAGTCGGAGGCCCCAGAAGAGGCAGAGGTACATGGTGTTGAACACATACAGCCAGTTACAAGGCTTTGCTTGGGAGCTCTGGTTGGCGGGGGGTTTTGCTGGTTTAATCATGCCACTTCCTCCCTCTCCTAGCCACTCTGCCTTCCTTTGATAACTTCTTAGGCCAAGGTGACCTCCCCCGTCTGCCTGAGAAAACACACAGAGAGCTCCCCTAATGCACAAATTCCTTCGAAGTTAAACCTAGCTGGAGGAATGCTTATCTCTGTGGTTGATCAGGGGACTGCCCTTTTGGTATCTCTGTGCGTCTACTCCAGGTGGTCTCGACGTTGCAGATGGCAAACCCAAGGTGCAGGGAGTGGGGAAGGACTTGCCCAGGACCCCGGACAGGACTAAGATCCACAGTGCTGGTGCTGGGAGGTTCTCAGCCATCTGCCGTCTGCGGAGGCTGGGATTTCATGGGAAAGTGGGCTTGTGGAAGGACACTTTGCTGAGGGCTCAGCTAGCAGGAAAGGTCACTTTCCTCGTAAGCCACTAAGCATGTTATTCCAAATCAGTGGAGCGGAAAAGATTTATTTAAAAGACTATGAAATATCCCTTTTTAAAGGGGAAAAATATGACCTAGGGGATTAGAACGGAGGCTGTACTAGAGAGTCAAGTGTCCCTGAACACCCAAAGCAGGCTTGGAAAGTTTGTCGTGTTGTTGGTGTTCAGGGGCCTCCTTACCAGCTGCAGAAGAGCAGGCTCTCCACTCCTGGCCTCCCGGGGGCCTCCCCTTCCCACTCCCACAAGAGTGCCACCCCCAGGCCTCCCTTCCTGGGAAGCAACCCTGCTGAGCTCCTGGAGTAGCATTACAAACCTTTAACCACTGGCATGGCCTGGCAGTGACCCATCGGAAAGGAAGCCAGCCAGAGCACTGAGGCAGGGTCCTGGAGGCACCTGCTTGCCAAGAACTGACCCTTTCTTGCCAGATCAAGGGGGTGAGCAAAGGAGTCAGGGCTTGGGGCTTGGTGGTGGCCATTTACCGACCAGAATCATTACTCTAGCAACCGGCCTAGCTGCACCAGCGCAGCCCAGCCCTCCCTCCTCAGCTCGGAGCTCTCCCTTTCCACTGTGCCTGTGGGTCTGGCTCTCCACGAAGCGTGAGCAGTTGATTAAATGGCTCAGAGAAATCAATAGTTCCCTCCTCAGAACCCCAGCCCACTCACAATTAGAGCTGCCACCTCCCGGGGCCAGTGCCAAAGCGCCAGGAGAATTCGAGAAGCAGGAAAGCGTGCAGCCGCCAGGGATGCTGGACAGGAGCTGGCATTTCATGCAGCGCGGGCTCGCTGGTGTCAAACTCTTGGTTTATCTGGAATGTATATTTTACTCTCGTTTTTAAAGTTTATTTTCTCTGGCTATAGAAATCTGAATTTACAATTTTTTTTTCCTCTTTCAATATTGAAAAAATGTCACTGCTTTATGTCCTGTCCCTGTTGTTTTTGAAGGAGTACTTGGTCTTCACTCATCTCATTGTTCCTTCTCCCGTATGGAAGGTGTCTTCTTCCTCTGGCTGCTTAGTGAATACTATCGAATGGAACTGAGTGGGAGAGCCTGGCGGATAAGTGTTGAATAATGAGCCCCTCCTTGCCTGTATACCTGGGATTTGCCGTGTGCACTGACTCCCTCTCAGAGAGCATCTTGGGTCTTGGTGGGGAAGTGCCTGCTCCGGTCCCTCCACTTGAGGACTCTCAGGTTGTAAATGTCTCAGGAGCAGGACCGAGTCTTGAGTCTTATTCTGTAGGCAGGTGTTCTTTTGTTGGTGCTGAAGAAAGAGAATGATTAGAAAATTGAATCAAATCCTTTTCCATTTTCTCCTGAAATGTGCTTCCTTATTCAGCCTCTGCCATAGTAGCCTGTTGAGAAGACAGTAGTATAGAAATATTATAGAAGGCTCAGGCTGGGCACGGTGGCTCACACGGTGGCTCACACTGGTAATTTGGGAGGCTCGGGCAGGAGGATCACTTGAGGCCAGGAGTTCAAGACCAGCCTGGGCAACATAGTGAGATCCCATCTCTAAAAAAAAAAAAAAAAAAAGCCATATTAGCCAGACATGTAGTCCCAACTACTCAGGAGGCTGAGGCAGGAGGATCGCTTGAGCCCAGGAGTTCAAGGTCGGATGACAGAGCAAGTCCCTGTCTCTAAAAAAAAGAAAGAAAGAAAGAAAGATTTACTTTGTGATTCCCCCAGAAAAAAAGAAGAAATAGAAGGCTCAGGGGGTGAGGCATCACATTGCTATGATTATCCTGCACTTGTGGCTACCTTCTACTTCAGTGTTACCCATCCGTAAGCTAGGAGAGACTAGCCCTTCTCCTCCCTTCACTTGCCGCCACGTCATTCCCTTGTGTTGTAACATCACTGACTTGTCACCATTCCCTGGAAAATAACACACTGGTGACAGCTCTGGTGCCACACATTGTTCCCTCTGCTCCCACATAAACTCCTACTTATCCCTGCAGACCCTGCTCAAATGTCCCAGTGCTGAGGCTTTGCCCGGCTCCCCCAGGAAGAGTTCGTCATACCTTCCTCCGGCTGCCCACAGCAGTTATCCCCGCACTAGTGTGATGGTCTGTCTACATGCCTCTGCCCAGAGAGACCCAGACAGCCCATGGGAAAGAGCATGTATCTCCTTCATCTCTATATACCTGGCACCTAGCACAGTATCTGGACCACAATATGTGCTCATTAAATGCTTATTGACTAATGAACCAGCCAAGCCTCTGCCTTCCTATTGAATCCAGCATTGTCCTCAGGATAAAGCATGATTTCTCTTCCTTGGGGCGGCTTTCAAATATTTGAAGTCATCTACCATGTCCCTCTAAATCTCTGCAGGCTTGAATCTTTTCATCTCTCCCTGGTAATATTCAGACAGTGTTCTGAGTGCTTGACGGTTATTAACCTACTTAATCCTCATAACAACCTGATATAATACGTGCCATTGTTGTCCCCGTTTTATAGATGAAGACACTGAGGCACAGAGAGTAACTTGCCCAAGGTCACCCAGCTAGTCAATGGCACAGTGGGATTTGAAAGCTCAGTGGTGGCTCAGAGACCGTGCTCTCGGCCACTGAACTCTGCTACTTTGGTGGCTTTAGATGACTGTGTTTCCAGAGCTCATGCTGTCTTGCTGCTCTCTTACTGACGTCCTTCTCCTTGCCTTGTCAGACCCTTTCTTGAAAATACGTCTTCCAGAAGGGGTACCGTGTGATTTAACCAGCAGAGTCAGCGGGGCGCCACACCTCTACTCTGTAAATGGCGCACTGTCCGTGCTGCCAGTGGTTTTTTGGTAGCCACGTTGCAGTGCTGGCTGAGGTTGTAGCCCGCTAACTTCTGTTAGCTCTGTATTCTCTGTTTCACATGTATCTGGTTAATTTTTTAGCCCAAGTACAGGACTTCTTTACCCTTATCCCTGGTAGATTTCATCTTCTTGGCTTCCAGCAAATACTGCAACCTGATGAGATCTTTTTGGATCTTTGTTCTATTGTATAATCTTGTCCCTTATAGCTTCATAATTTATAAGCCTGTCTTCTATGACTTCACCCCTATCACTGATTAAAATATGTATAAAGGCCTCATGGTCACATAACACCTTCTTGCAGAGTGACACTGACATTCTTCAAGTTTAGTTGTCCAACCAGTTATTAATTTACATAATATAATAATAAAATTGTCTGACCCATGTTTTCTCATTGCCCGTAAAGATGTCCTCAGAGATTCAGTTAAATGCCTTTTGAGACTCAGGGATGCTGAGAACATCACTCTTACTCTATCCCAGTACAATTTTAAACTTATCCTTAAGTAGAAAAGCCAGATTCAAACTACATGACCAGCTGTAACATTTTTAATTCCTAGATACATGGAGCACAGATGTTGGCAAACATCACCCCTTTACTTAGAGAAAACCTGATACCTGAAAATCTAATCTTACGAAATTGTGGTGGAAGTTAAGGCATGCTTAAGTAAACCATGGCTCATCCACTAAATAGAATGTTATACAACTATTTCGATGGTATTTTTGAAGAGTTTGCAATAACATGGAAAATTTTTATGTAATCATGATAAGTTTAAAATGCAAGATACAGAGTTATATAGATGGTATAAACATAGCAGTTTAAAACAAGGAGAAAAGAACTGCATATAAATAAAGGAGTCAAAACTCTAAAATGTTAACAATGGTTGGATGATGCATGGCTTGCTTTCTCCTTTTTATTTTTCTATAATTCCCCAAAAAGTGTGACATGCACATGCATGGTTTTATCACAGTAACCTTTTCAGGTGGGAGGTCAGGGAAGTTTGCTGCAAGAGTAAGTTTACAAAGAACTTAGTTTATTGCAAAAAGAGTGCCAAACCTGGATTATTTAGTGCCCAGGGGAACACAGACAGGGACCCCCATCCGCCTTCTGCTCTGAGGTGCCCACTGAGTCGCGTGTATCCGTCGTACCTCCCTCTGAGAGGACTGTGGACAGGCTCGCAGGGGGTTGCCATACCACTGGGAAGGAGGACAACCTCCTCACAGGTGGAGTGAGCAGGTGCCGCCGGCTGGTACCATGCGACTCTGAGCAAGTTCCTTAACCTGCCACAGGCAGTTTTGCAGTAAGTTTTGAAATCAGGAAGTGTGAATCCTCTAACTTTTTTTCATGATTTTTTTGACTATTCAGGCCATAAAAAGGAACAAAATGCTGATACATGCTATAACATGGATGAATCCTGAAACCAGTATGCTAAGTAAAAGAAGCTAGATACAAAAAGGTCATATAGTGTATAATTCCATTTATATGAAATGTACAGAAGAGACAAAATCTATCTCTATGGTGCCTGGGGCTGGAGAATGGGAGAAAATGGATATGACTGCTAATAGGTGTGATGTTTCTTATTGGGGTGATGAAATGTTCTGGAATTAGAGAGTAGTGATGGTTGAACCACCTTGCAATATACCAAAAACTACTGAATTATACACTTTAAAATGATGACTTTTATGGCATGTTAATTATATCTCAGGAAAAATTTTTTTAAGAAATACATCATCTGAATATCCTTACATCTATTAAAGAAATTGTATATGTAGTTAAAAATCTTCCTACAAAGAAAAAAAAATTCCAGGCCAAAATACCTTCACAGGTAAATTCTACCAAATATTCAAGAAAGAAACAATACCAGTTCTACAAACTCTTCCCAAAAAAATGGAAGAAAAAGGAATACTTCTCAACTCATTTTAAGCATTTGTATGACAGGAAAACCTGACAAAAGCCAGTATAAGAAGCAACAGATTAATATCTCCCATTTAACATAGATGCAAAAATTCTAAACAAAATTTTAACAAATTGAATTCCACCATATATAAAAGAGATAATACATATTGACCAAGTGTGTTTTATCCCAGGAATGCAAGTTTGGTTTGGTATTTGAAAATCAACCTTATAATCATTTTGGAAAATGGTTTGGCAGTTTTTTTAAGGTTAAACTTACATCTACCGTATGATCCAGACATTTTACTTCTATGTATTTACCTAAGAGAAATGAAAGCATATGATCACATGAAGACTTGTATACAAGTGTTCATAGCAACTTTCTTTTTCATAACCCAAAACTAGAAGCTACCCAAATGTCCATCAACATTGAAATGAACAAACTGGCATGTCCTTACAATGGAATTACTACTCAGCAATAGCAGGGAATCCACCACTCACAACAATATGGGTGACTCTTGAGACAGTTATGCTGAATGAAAAGACAGACTTAAATAAATGGAGTCAATGCTATAAAGTTTATATAAAATTCTAGAAAATGCAAACTATAGTGACAGAAAACAGTTAGTGGTTGCTTAGGGATAGGGAGGAATTATAAAGGGACATGAGGAAACTTTTTGGGGTGGATATGTTCTTTATTTCCCTTGGTGATGGTTTCACAGATGTGCATATATGTGTCAAAATTTACCAAAATAGTACACTTTAAATATGTGCAATTGTTGTAGTTCAGTTATACCTCAATAAAGCTGTTTAAAATAAAAATATTTGAGCAACAAATACGTGAGTGCCAACTATGATCTAGGTGCTGGAGATACAAGGCTGAAACACTAGACTGTAGACAAGGTCCCTCCCTTCACAGAGTTTATATTTAAGTGGGAAGCTTATGTAGACTGGATTTTTTTTTTTTTTTAACAGACCCAGAATTTACCCACACAACTCTTCCAGCCCCAGGTGGGGAAGTTTCCTCCCTCCCATAAGTGCAGGAGAACTGGCCACACAGCTGGGTGCAGGGCTGCATATGGCTGGAGCTCAGCTGAAGAATAACATTGGTTAGATTGTCTCACTTCTCTCTGGTTGTCCCCCGACAGGCATCCAGTCAGTCCCCATCCCCGAGCAGCAGGAAGTGGGTCAGGCTTGGTGCCTCCTGTCTGAGAACAGAGCAGATGGCACCACAGAGACCTGCTGCTCCAGAGAGGGCCACGTTGCGCAGATGGAGGATGCTGATTGAGATGGGAGTCAGGGAGTAGGGAGGCCACAGGGAGAGAGGGTGCCCTGTTGCTGGAGGGCTTTCTGGTTAATGTCAAGCCTTGGGGGCTTGACTCTACCTTGCCCCTAATTCCCTTAAATGCCCCTGGTGGTGGAGCACTTTTCGAGTGGCTTCTGTTACTGCAATTAAGAAGAGCTTTCACTCCCCTTCGTTCCCTAGGGTGGGCTCTGCCTTTGGAAGGCAGGGAGGAGACACCCGTAGCCTCAGCATCACACTTAGGTGTGGACTGGATCAGTTCATCAGAGCAGCTGCCGCTGTCCTCAGAGTGCAGGCCGTTTGGGCGGGGAGGAGGATCAGGTGGCTCCAACACCGAGGAAGACAGGTGAAGCCAGGTCTGGGGAACACCCTCCCCCCGCCATGGGAACTCTCCAGAAGCCATCGGTCGGAAGACACTGGGATGAACCTAAAAGGGATGAAGGCTGTTGCAGGGTTGCAGACTCTGTAGGGATTGGGGCCAGAGGGCGGGAGCAGCATGTACGGTGCCCTGAAGACATCCCCACGGTCCACAGTGGGGGCACCCAGGGGTGGCACCAGGCCCTGGCTTTGGTCACCTGCCTGTCCTCCATCTCCTCCTCTTCTCCTCTGTCCCACTCATGTCTTCCTGTTTGCTCCTCTGCGCCTCCGAGCTCACAGCATTCACGGTGGACATTACAGAACCACTAGAAACACACAGGACTAGAGAAGTTGCTCATTTGGGAACAAAACCTTGGCCTGAGATTCAGACAATCCATTTCTAGTCTCCATTCTGCTCCCAACTCACCAAGTGACCAGGAGCAAGTATCACGGCCTGTGCCTTTGTTTCCCCATCTGGAAACTTTCCTCTGTTCTAAGGGCAGAGAAGCAATGTGAGAACTTAAAGCAATGGGGAAGAAGGACCAGTTGGCTGGCGCCAGGGGCCTGGGTTCCAGCCCTGCCTCGCAAGTGTCACCTGTGCAACCTGGAGCCCACAAGACTCAGCTTCTCCACTCACCGTCAGGTGAGAGAGGATGTGGGGAAGACAAGGACACACGTGGAGAAACGAACGTGCATTGTATGTGTGGGAGGCCCGGGGCTGCACAAAGCCAGCGTGAGACTGCTCATGCAGCCAGGCAAGGACTCAGACCCAGCACCTTCCCCTGGAGGCCAAGACCCCAAATTGCATATGTGCAGCTCTGTGGGATGCAAACAGCCTTCATCCCGGAACCTCTGGCCTTTGGCTGCCTCCTCTGCCTTCTCAGTGGAGGCCAGTTCTGTTTACCTCACACCCTCAGACTGAGTTTGGGAAGAGAATCCAGGTGTAAAACCTGTCATCTTCTCATGTGGTGCCACCTAATGACACTTGGTGCCCGATCATGACACTTGGTGCGCCCAGCTCTCGAGAGTGTGCCATTGTCTCAGTAGCGGAAGTCTGCTGCCTTCGCAGGAGTCCGGATAAGGTAGTAGCATGCAGCAAACAGCAAATATCAGTTAAGCAGGACAGCTTGGTTCTCGGAGACATAGAATGCAAGAGCCAGGTAGGAACTTTTATAAATCAGCTAACTCCCAGAGAAGCCCCCAGAAAAGTAACTTGCCTGAGATGACGGCAGAGACTGGGTTTGGCTTTGAGGAGTAAGCAAAGGACAGCAAAACAGAAACAAGTCTCGGCAGCAGTATTGTTGCTCTTTGGTTTTTAACTTCAGATTGGTTTCTCATCTGAACCTTCCAAGCTGCCATGGGACTCAAGTTTTCTACATTTCTACCCATGGCCTTGCACCATAATGAACTAAAACTCAGAAAGACCTGGAAGCTAAGGAAGTTACTGAGTCCTCAAAAATTACATTCTGTCCCCTAGGTGCTATGTTACCAAGGCAGGAAATTAACAGAGACACTTTAGAGAGATTTCTAGCAACAGGGGCTGAAACGAAAAGTCTTTTCTGCTTAGCCCTTTTAGCCAGAGCCCCAAACCGCTTCCTAAATAGCACTGGAACTTCGTCCACATTATGTTCTTCACAACACTCTGCTTCCTTTTTGGACTGTGGAGTTTCTTCTCAGATGTGGCTCCTAATTTCAGCAAACCAAATCTCCCTACTTTGTATCGAGCTAACCAAGGGATGTTTGTTCATATTATGCCACTTGTCTTGCCAGTAGACTTCCTGCAGTTCCCTTTAAGCCTGTGCATTTTAAACAGATGGAGATTTTCTTCCATCCAGCGTGGGCTCAGTTGACAGGTCTGCTGTGTGAAGCGAGGCTCTCCTGAAATCTGTGTCAGTTATGTCCTGCATGGGTACTCGGGACCGTCCAGGAAACGTGTATGGCTTCCTTCGGCTTGACTTTGGCTAGCTGGAGAAGAGGAAAGCAGAGTTTGGACAGAGGTCACAGATTCTGAGCAGGGAGACCAAGGAGGCAAGATCGGGTGGATCTGAGGTCCCTGGCAAATTCTCTGCCTTAGACTCTGCCACGAGTCTTTGCCACAAAGCCTGGATGGGCACAGCTGGGGGTGTGTGTGTGTTTTATATATGTATGTATATGTACATATATACACATATATAACAGCCTTATTGAGGTATATAATTCACACACATGCACACCATATAGAAAACAGTTTTATTGAGATATAATTCACATACCTTGCCATTAACTCATTTAAATTGTACAATTCAATAGCTTTTAGTATATTCACAGAGTTGCACATTATTACCCCAAACAATTTTAGAACATTTTCATCACCCCACAGAGAAACCCCATACCCATTAGCAGTCACTCCCTTTCTGCCCCTGTCCCACCCCCAGCCCTAAGCAACCACTCAGCTACTTTATCTATAGATGTGCCTATTCTGGACTTTTCATATAAGTGGACTCATAATATTTGCTCTCGGGGGACTATCTTCTCTCACTTAGCATAATGGTTTAAGGTTCATCCCTGTTGTAGCTTGTATAAGTATTTCGGTCCTTTTTATGGCCAAACACTCCATTGTATGGATATACCACATTTTGTATATTCTTTCATCAGTTCATGGATATTTGGATTGTTTCTACTTTTGGGCTATGAATAGTGCTGCCATGAACATTCATAGGCAAGTTTTTGTGTGAACGCGTGTTTTTATTTATGATAGATGTATACCTAGGAGTGGACTGCTCCATTTTCTTTTAATCAACAAAGCCATTCTGTAGAATGCCTTGCTGAGATATCCTGAATTTCCCTGATCTGCGCCTCTAATAACCCCGTTAGTAAAATAGAAGCACCTAAAGGGTATTCAACAAATATCAATTGATTAGATAAGGGAATGAGGGACTTAAAAAAAAAAAGAGAGTGAGAACATTAATCTTTTTCTTCCTGAATTCTTAAAATAGCTCTTAATAGTCTCTGCTTTCTCTTCTACATGCTCACAAGTGGTCCTTTTCTTTCATTCATTTTACATGTGTGTGAAATGGGGAAATCCAGTGGGAGCAAAGGTAGACCTGGTCCCCACCCTCCTGGAGCTCCTTCTCCCCTTCCCTTGAGGTGGCACCCCCGAAGGCTCACCTGCCGCAGCTGGCTCTCCTGCTGGTGGCAGGGCTGCCATCACCTGCCCTGGGTATGTGAGTTCATTGAAGGGACCTCCTGGCTAGCAGCTCTGACATTGCCTCTTTCCAGGGCTTTTGCTTTACCAACAGTAGAACAGGAAAATGGTAGCTATCCCACCTATTTTAAAGTGATCCTTCCAGGCTGGGCGCGGTGGCTCACGCCTGTAATCCTAGCACTCTGGGAGGCCGAGGCGGGAAGATTGCTTGAGCTCAGGAGTTCAAGACCAGCCTGAGCAAGAGCGAGACCCCGTCTCTACTAAAAATAGAAAGAAATTA
>CM052443.1:17817973-17841735 GCA_028533085.1 Varecia variegata | reverse complement strand
AAAGTCCCTTCCTAAGGGTTGGACAGGGTTACTGGGCCAATAGTTGGGTTTGGACCCTGACAGAGGTGACACTGGTGATCCCTCAGGCCCTTTCTGCTGTCCTCTTTCATCCCCCAATGCCCCGGCTTCTTCCCTGCCTGGAGGGCAGAGGGGGAGGGGCTCTCAGTGCTACTCACCCAGCTGGCCCTCCCTCTAGGAACCTGCCCTCCCCGCCTTGCCCAGCCTCCCTTTCCTAACCAAAGCATCCCTGCCTGTCTCCCCAGGGGCCAGAGCCTCTGTGGAGTGACAGTAGCCGGCATGTCTAATGGCTTTTGTGACATGCGGCCACCTGCCTTCAGCATCTTACGTCTGCGGGTGCTAGGCACACCAAGTCCAAGGGTTCTCTCGGGAGGAGCGTGGGGGGCACGTGCACCTCCATTCGCGCAGAGCTGCGCCCAGCAGGCCCCATCCCTACTGTCTGGCTAACAGAAGACAGTGGGCTCGACAGGCCAGTGTGTTTCCTCTCCCGGGTATTGTATTACTATGTTAACAGGGACCTTACCCAGCGTGTCCCACAGCCTGTCCTCAGAAAGATTAGTTCCCAAGATGCACCTATAAAAAATGGATGTGTGGTCAAAGAGGTTTGACAAGTGCCACATACTAAGTCCCCGTCTAGAAGATTCTGAGACTTTAAAAATAACCTTGGTTGGTTGTTGCCAGCCTGTCCCAAGGGGTGTTCAAGCACATACCCTCATCTCTCCCAGAAGCTATTAACATTTGGGGTATTAAAGCATTTCAGGAGACACCACCTTAACTGAAAGCAGTGATTCTGTAGTTGAGACTGTTCTGTACCAGGACAGGCAGGTCTTCAAGTTCAGGGGGAGCAGAGCATTTCTGGCTCCTTCTACCACGTTCTGCAGGCAGCTACTCCCCACCTACATACAGGCCCGGCCCTGGTCAGGGACCTCCCTGCGGCAGGGGTCTCCATCCCAGGTAGCCCCCGTGAGAGAGGGACTTCTGACACCTCAAGTCACCCCTCTGGGCCCACACCAGTTCCCTTCCACAGCCATCTGTAGAATGAAGCCACCTGGGGGCTCTAAAATCTGCCACGCCCTCCCCACCCATCTCCCACACCCTCCCCTCCCAGCTAAGTTCCACCTGATCTTGCATCAGTAGAAAAAAGCAAGACAATCATGTGTTTCTCTCTGACTTCTCTTAGTCTACTTAGTCCACCTGGGTTACCCTCAACAAAGGTTGGGGTTCATACCCCAGAGTCTTCTGAGAAGGGAGGAGTCCAAGGGAGCTCCTTTGGTGCTCCTGAGTGTGCTCTGAAAGCTGACCTGGGGAGGAGTCCAGGCCTCCGGGTCGAGAGCAGCTGCGAGAGGCTGAGTAGACAGCAGGAGGCCAGAGTCAGAGGGGAACTCTGGGGCCTGAACCGTCTGATGGACCCTGTGATGTTGGACTGTGCTGTGTCATTAAACTCCGTGCTCAGCGCCCTCCTCTGTGGAGCAGGGACAGTGGTGGTGCCCACCTTGGGAGACCATCATGATGACCGAATGAAGGGAGGCAGATCAGACAAGGAGGGCACTGAGCACACAGCCAGCACCTGGAGACGTCATTTCTAGTACACACACAACTCAAATGTGCTTTTAGATTAATATCTTCTTTCTTTTGGGGGTTGAGATGGGGGGTGCAATAAAGTGCTGAGTCTGACCTCAGGGTGGTCCCCAGGCAAGATGAGTAGCCAAAGAGCCCAGTCACCACACTGTAGCATCAAGACCCTGCTGAGGTCAAAGCCACAGCTGTACCCACGCACCAGGGCTAGACCTGAACACGGAGGTTTATAACATGGCAGTTCAGCTCCCAAATCATTTCCTCTTGGTGGGTGGTCAGTTCCTGAAATCCCACGGGTATATCAGTCATTCCTTCAGCTCGGGTGTATCAGGGCCAAGCATATCACGGCCGTATCAATCTCCTTGAGCTCACGGTTTTTATTCCATCATTCCACGTATTTTAAGTGAGCACCTACCCTGTGCAGGGTGCACTGCCCATATACAGAAACAAAATAGCTGCTCTCTGCCTTCAGGGACCCTCGCTGCCTGCCCTACCATACAGTTAGGAATTTGGGGACGAAGGGTCAGGGAAGCTGTGTGAACACACAGGCTCACCCACTCTGTCAGTCAGGGGCAGGGACCTGCGACAATTTCCCCAGATACGAAATGTGAAATACATACTTATCCTAAACAGTTTTCCCATGGAGTGAGCCGAGCTCCTGCTGGCGAAATCCCTTGTACAGAATGTGCACTCAGCAAATGGTACTTCCCTCCCCGCTCTGAGATGTTCTCAGTTGTTTATACCTGGATGTTACCGAGGGCGCTGAGAGGAAGGGCTGCTAGGTGGGAGGAGGTGAGGGGGCTCCCTCCTCTGGGGGCAGGGGTGGGGAACAGAAAGAGGGGACTTAGCGCTCAGAGGCCAGCTTCTCTGGTGTTCTTCCCCCACATGGCCGCACGGCTCAGCCCCTTGATTCCCTCCGGTCTCTGCTCCAACGTCCCCTTAGAAAGCCCCTCCCGGACCACCCACCCCATCACTCTCTGTCTCCCTCCTCTGCTTTATTTTTATTCTTTGCACTTGTCTCCCCAGACATCCCGTACATGCGTTTGTTCAGCTGCCTTTCCTACTACAACGGGCACTCCGTGATCAGAGGGCCTCTGTCATGCTCACTGTGGGGATCAAATCTCAACTCTGCCAATTATTAGCTAGTTTGACCTCGGTCAAGTTATTCTCCCGTCTATACCTTTTTCATGCAGCCATTCTGATAATTAAATGCACTACTAATACAGCAGCATGTGGCACTGTGCTTGGCACATCATAAGTTCTCAATAAATGGTAGCTATTGTTATGATCGGTTATTTTGCAGTAACTTTTTATGTCCCATGGGTCAGCCGGCTGGGGAAGGCCTCTGTGGCTACTCAAGGGTTCATCTCATCTTGAGGGGAGCTAGAAATAGAAACCTGCGTTCATTGGGGAACCATCAAAACACGGCTCACCTTTCCAAAGTGGGTGAACCAAAGATCTCTAGGATGCTGGTTCTCAAATATGGCTACACATTGCAATTACCTGGGGAGTTTTAAAAATTACTGATGCCTGGGTCCCGGCCCCAGAGATTCTGATGTAATTGGTGTGGTGAGTGGCCTGAACATGGGAATCGTTTTGAAATTCTCCAGGTGCTTCTAACCTGTAGCAGGTTTGAGAGCCACCACTCCAGAGTGCCACCAGATTTCCTCTTGAAAGTCAGCGAGACACGTGTCTATTTATGGCTTGGCAGTTAATGCATCTTCCTAAAAGGAGCCATTTGCTCACAGACCAGCCCATTAAAAATTAATCACTCTGGCCCAGCAGGGCTCCTCACTCAAAGATTGCTGTCAACTGTGATGCAGCATCCTAGGATGCCAATGACTCACGGAGGAGAACTCGTAGATCCTCCACCAGCACAAGCAGATGGGGAAACTGAGGCTGGAGCAGCCAAACCAAGCCTTCCCTCCACCCACCTCTCCAACCAGCACAGCCACTGGGCCTGGCGAGTGCGGTGGCAGCAGAGCTGCCAATCCTGCTACATCGTGTCCTGTCTCTGCACTGTAACAGGATTCAGAGTTCACGATTGGGACCCCATGAGGATAATGTCCACAGCTTTTATCTGACGGTGAGCTCTAGTTGAATTAGAAGGCAACCACATTTCAACAAAGTGCTTTTTAAAAAGAAGCCCAACTCCATTGCCCCCGCTTTCCCGCTGTTTAAAAGTAAGGGGAAGTGCATTATGCTAAGTGAAATAAGCCAGACACAAAAGGATAAATCCTGCATGATTCTACCTCTGTGAGGTCCCTAGAGCAGGTGAACTCATGGAGACAGAAAGAATGGTGGTTGCCAAGGGCACGGGGGAAAGGAAAATGGGAGTTGTTGTTAAATAGGGACAAGAACTTCCGTTTTGCAAGATGAAAAGAGTGCTATACATGAATGGTGTACAGCATTGTGAATGTACTTCATACCACTGAACTGTACACTTTAAAATGGTTAAAATGGTGAAGTGTATGGTATGTGTATTTTACCACAATTAAAAATAATTTTTTAAAGGCAATTTTATCATAATTTTCTGTACAAGAAGTGCCCACATGGGGTCTGCAGGGTTCAACAAGGGTCTGCAGGCCTATAGGAATTTAACTGGGCTTTTGGTTGATTTCCCTGGAAACCTGGGAAGAGACGGTGACTTTCAGGATCTGGCCAGGATCCCCAAGAACATGGAGTGGGGCAGGGGCGGCCCTGACAGAGCAGGTCAGCAGAGCAGCATTTAAGGCATCTTTGAAGTTCATGAAAGCTCAGTGCGGCTCATTTAACCGCACTATTTCTTCACCGGTGTTATTTTAGCTGCATGATGGAACGTCCCAGATGATTTACCAATGATTGTGCTATGAGATGGGCTTTAAGATTATGTGTTGCCTCCTTCAGTGTGAGAGATTCCCTGCTGCATGTTTTCCTGGAAATGAGTTTAATGGAATGAGTTTGGAGTCAGCAGTCAGAAGGGCTGTTTGGCTGTGGTGTTATTCCTTTTTAAAAATGTTTCTCACATGCCTCATATGGATGTTGGCACGAGTTGGAATTATGCCTTCACAGGGATGAGACCACGGAAGGCTGTACGTGTCTGCTTAGACAGGGCCTCTGGGAGGATGTTGTTTTTCTAAATGATCTTTTGATGAGTGTCTGTAACTCAAAGAATTAACCCCTATTATAGGTCAGTCTGCTGCTCATCTGAGAAATCTGCCCCTGACCTGTAGCCAAGGCAAGTCATAAATTCACAGGGCAGGCCAGCGTAGCAAGGATGTCCTGGGGACTTGCTGGTCCAGGTGTGGTCCTCTGCACGGCAACATCAGCGTCACCTTGTCACGCTGAGAAATGGAATCTGCGTTTAACCAATCAAGGTCCTCTAGGGATTTGGGTACCCCCAAAGTTTGAGAAGCTGTGCTTTGGGGCATCCACCAGGGGGGCGGTATTGGCACGTCTCTCCTCGACGCTATCTGTTCTGCGCTTGGACTCTGCCTGTCCAAGCCCTGGCAGCTCTGGAGGCCTCTCTCGTGTGACAGGCAGCAGAGCCCCATGTGCACAGCAAAGGAGCTACATCCTCACAGCCCGGGGCTGAATCCCTGCCATGCCTCTTATAGCCCGTGTAACTGAGGACAGGCTGCTTACTCTCTCTGTGCCTCAGTTTCCTCCCTGTAAAAGGACTATAATGAGAGTCCCTACCCCATGGGAGTGTTGCGAGGATGAAATAAGTTAATTCACTGAAAGCAGATAAAACAGTTTGAGGAGCTCGATAGCTGTTGGCTAGTATTACCATGCCGCGTAGATTTCTGTCTCACACATTGGCTTTCGTCTGTCCCCAGAGCCTGGGAGAACAAGCTTAGTTCCTCTTGCAGCTGACAGCCTTGCGAATGTCTGCAGGCAGCTCTCATGCCCGCCCCCGCCATGTCTCTAGGCTATAAGTGCCCCCGTCTCTCCATTCCTGTGCGACAGTCCTTTGATTTCCACTGCACACCCACCAGGAAGGCTCCAGGGAGCCCGGACCCCGCAAGAATCACAGTATCCTTGTAACAGCGCCACTTCCCCCCAGGGCTGAATTTTGCTTCTCCACAGCCTGGTTTCTTTTGGTTTGACCTAGTTTCCCCTAGATCAGACAGGGGAGCTTGTGTGCATTACTACCCCTTCCAAAGAAGCACCGTGCCGGGGGCCTTCTCCCGGCCTTCCTGAGCTGGTTAATCCTCTGCTGTTCAGACAGCAGCAGCCTCGCTGCCGGCCTGGCCTGCGGGCCTCACCCACTAGCAAGGACCGCAGGGACCCTACTGCAGGGCGCAGGCCTGCCCCAGTGGCCCTTCTGCAGCCCACGCTGGGACTCCTTCCCCACTCGACAGCCCTGGGACTGGGAGGGACGTTAGGCTTCCCTGGGGAGCCCCTCAAGACAGAGATCAGAGGACTCCAAGTCGTGGCTCTGGGCAAGCTGCACATTGACGAGCACGTCCCTGGTTCTGTGCAGGGGTCCCTGGGGACCACTGACTTTCAGGCCAAAGGTCATTCTCCCATTTCCCATGTGTCCACAGGTCCAGCTGTAGGGCCTTGGGCAAGTGGGTTTACTACTCAATGAGGAACCTGTATCAAATCCACGTAAAATGCTAACGCAGCACCAGCACGGGGACAAGTCCCGCATAAATGTTGACTGTGACACTTCCCGGTCCTCCCCATCATTTCTGCACATTCACATTTCATCTCTCTAACCCCTTGATGTGCTCTTTGAAGACAGAGATGATCCTAATCATTGTATCTGCCACACAGGGGCCGGCACTTGGTGGGCTCCCAGGACACATGCCAGAAACTTCTGGTCAGGAAGGTGAGGTTGTCAGAGACCTCCACCGTCCTGGCCTGGAAACAGGGGTGGCCCTAAACATCCATTCAGTGTCAGGGGAAAACAACCCTCCCCATCTTGTCCCCCACCTACTCACGTACACACAGAGCTGCAGGTGACCGGGTTTTATTCTTGGAGAAAGTTGTCCCATTGAAATTCATCATACCTGTGAGGGATGAGTGGGCACATTTTCACCAAAGGGTGAAGTGGAAGGTTCACTGGATCGTGCCTTCTCCCCCACCTTCCAACCCCAGACACAAGAGATCAGGCTCGGGGTGGTGGGGGCCCAGAGAGGTCAGGCTGAGGAGACCTGGCTCCAGAACAGAGCTGGTGCCCACCCAGTGCTGGCTCACTGGAGCCGTGAGCAGTGCCCACCCTTCTGGAGTGACTTTGATCCAGGCTGTTCTGCATTCCCGGGCAGGCAGACTCAGTGCTGTTTCCTTGCTCCCTCTGCAAAGAAAATGCTCAGAGCTTTAATTACACCTTCTCTCCAGATCTGTTGGGGGCCCCTAATTATGCTCTTGACAGGGCAGCTGCTGCTAGATTATTTCCCAAACACCTTTGAAGCTTGCAGAGTCAAAGCCTCCCATGGGCTCGACGTGACCCTAAAGGGACAGCAAAATGGGCTGGTGGGAACAATGACTGAAGGAGCCTCCAACGCACCCATGAAAGTGTCTAGAAAGGAAACTGCGTCCAACTGCCTCCCAGTGGGGACAGAGTGGCGGGAGGAAAGAGACATCAGGAAGGAGCAACTCTGTCTTGCCTCTTGCGTGCTGAGAGGTGCTCACGGAGAACGGTGTGAGCGTGGGCTTCTTGTCTTCCCAGAGCAGCGATGAGCCTGGCCCCAGCTGGCCACGACACCTGCATCGGGCAGCACCCGCCTGTGGGCTGGGTGTGCCTGCTGCCCACCCATCCGATCCCCAGTCATCCTGGCGATGGGCGCACCCTGCCCGGCAAGGCCAGGTCTGACCACTGAGCACTTGTTCCTCTCTGCATCCAAATTGGGCTGAAACTATCCTCACCCCGCAGGCTCGGGCAGAAAGGCCATTTGAGGATTTCTTCTGAGCCAATATTCTTATTGATTTATGAGCTCTTCTAATAAAATTGAGTCTCCACTTCTGGGTAGTCTTTAAAGATTTTTTTTTTCCCCTAGAAAATTCTGACTTTCACCCCATCCACTGAACTGAAACTCCTCTCTTGAATTCAGATCACCAGTATCATGTGGGCCCTGGCACCTGTCCTTCTCAGACACCCAGGGCGCATCTCAGCTGAGGGCACGACCCCGGCCCCTGTGTCTGCCCCCAGACCCAGGAACAGAGCTTCTCTTTTGTTTTCTTCTCTAGCACTAGGCTTGGCAGGAGATGCTACAACTTCCCAAATTCTTCTCAGCCCTGTGGCTTCTGAAACGTATCAACAAATCCTCTTTATGTTTTTTAAAGAGCTTGATGAACAAGTAAGCACAGGGGAACAGCTAGTAGTTAACAAAAATTCAGCAGGTTCTTGGTTTTCATTCAAAGGTAAGGAAGAGCCAAGGAGGAACTTTCTTAGCTCCTGTCATGACCTGGTCCACAATCCTGGCCCAAGGGCAGCCTTGCCCAGGTGAACATCCTCCTTTTACTTTCAGGGAAGGTGCTTCAGAAGGAAGCCCTCCTGTGTTCCCACTTCCCTCCAGCCCTGGACTCTGAAGAGAGAACATTCCATCCCATAGAAGACTGTTCTTTTATGTATTAGAGAAAACTCCCCTCTGAGTACTCTTTGCTTTAATCTTCCCCTGACAGTCTCACCCTCCGACTGGAAAATAAAACCAGACTATTCTTTATTTATAATCTACCCACCCAGAAGTGAACTTGTACAAACAGTTGGGCTTGTCTCCGTAATTTTTAGAATAAAATTTAAATTCCTAACAAACTACTGTACACACAGCATGGATGAGTCTCATATGCATTGTGCTAAGTGAAGGAATTCAGACTCGAAGCCCTACATACTGTGATTCCATTTGTGTGACATCTATACAAGGTGAAACCAGAGACAGAAAACGGTAGGTGCTAGGGGCTGGGGCTGGGGGTGACCAGAAGGGGGCATGAGGGAGTGGTTTAAGATGATGGGATTTATATGTTAATATCTGGATTGTGATGGTGGTGACATAATTCTATGCTTTTGTCAAAACTCAGAGAACTGAATGCCAAAAAGGGCAAATTTTACTCTATGTAAATTGTACCTCGGTAAACTTGACTGTAAAAAAAAAATCCTATAATAACTACATTGGCCAATCCTTTCTGGAACAAGAGGAGGCCTAAGTGGCTGTCAACTTAGATAAACTCCTCACCTACCCTTGAAAGTGGAAACTGGACCTCTGTGTGAAGTCAGGTGTGTCGGAGGATCACTGGTCCCTGCAGAAGGTGCCTAGTTTTGGAAGGGGTTCAGACCACACAAGACGTTCCTTTCTCATTCCGTCTTTCATTCATTCATTCATTCAGCGTCCAGCCGTGTTTATGGAACACTTCCTCGGAGGCAGACATGGGCTGGGCAATGCAGAAGTAGCTGCAGAACAAAATGTGGCTGCTGCCCACGAGGGGTGCATGGGCTAGTGGTTGGGGTTGGGGGTGCAAAGAAGTAAAGAAATAGCAACAAAACAAGGAAGTTTCTGGGGGGAAGCCAGCCGGAGTGTGTTAGCCAGGTAGGGCAACGAGCATGAGGACATCGTCGTGGAATGAGGAAAAGGGGCACCTTCTGCAAGTTGTAAGGGGTTCGCTTTGGCGGGAGCATGGAGGCCAAGACATGGGCACGCACTAGTCATTTTCAGCTAAAGGCATCTTCCTCTTTTCCTCCTTCCTTCTACCAGTCTGGGGCTCTACTCTGAGAAAATACACGTCACAGAGGGGAGGAAACTGCTATCATAATTCCAGGCTTTCAAAAGGTTTTAGACACTTAATAAATCTTTGCTCAACAAATAAAGAGATTTCAGATTAATGGATCAGAAACTCCCAGGTACTTGGGCCTCTTAACTTTTCATCTGCTTTAACCTGGGACGGTTTACTGGTACTTTCCACATCAGTGTAAAGGAAAATTCCAATGCTAAAGTGGGAACTAGAACAGCAGACGACATCCCTGCGATCTCCCATTGGATCCCCTCAGTCTCAACTGTCTCACCTTAACCCCAAGACTGTTCTAGGGAATCCAAACGGATGTTTCCCAGATTTCGCCGTTGGGCCAGCTCTCTGAATGATGCAGAGAAATATTTCTAACTTGCCTGAGTATATTTTCCTACATCATATATGGGTGTATGTCATTACTATATGCCATAAGGACAGATTCCATCCCAGACCACAAATCACTAAGCAGTAGTGGCCAAAATCAGCTAGAACATGTATCCCCCCAAAAGACACTGGGTAGAACCCCCACAATCTTATGGGCCAACAAAAGCTGTGTCCACTTGTTGTTGAGGGCTGCTTCCATAGGCCACTTACCTGCATCTGTTATGAAGATGGCCTTATCTGTTCTCCGCGGGGGCCTGGTGTCTGACTGTGTGTTGTTGCTTTTTTGTTTGTTTTGAGATAGAGCCTCACTCTGTTGCCCTGAGTAGAGTGCCATGGCATCAGCCTAGCTTATAGCAACCTCAAACTCCTGGGCTCAAGCGATCCTCATGCCTCAGCCTCCCAAGTAGCTGGGACTACAGGTGCACACCATGATGCCCAGCTAATTTTTCTATTTTTAGTAGAGACAGGGTCTCATTCTTGCTCAGGCTGGTCTCGAAATTCTGAGCTCAAGCGATCCTCCCGCCTCGGCATCCCAGAGTGCTAGGATTACAGGCGTGAGCCACCGTGCCTGGCCTGGTGTCTGACTTTGGAGCAGGATTAATTCTAATCTTCAGCACCAAAGCAACTGGCCTAATTTCAGATGTATGTCTATTTCTGAGATTCAGCCACCGGATAAATAAAACTCCATTGTCTCATCACTACTGTGTTGATGGCGGTAATGAACCTGAGCAGGGCTCCTATTTATGCATCTTCTTGCTGCACTAAGTTAGGCTGGGAAATCATTCCTTCTATAATATTGATATCCTGGATCTCTTTCTACAAAGGAGAACCCTCAGGCCTCATATGATTCCCCCCACCAAAGCCTTTGAGCCCCACAAACCAGACCAAGCCCCTACCCAGACCTCTGTTCACGCACGTTCCTTCAAGGTCAACAGGAAAGAAGCAAGAGTGAAAGGGACCCCAAAAGGGGCCTGATTCACGGCGTGGAGACTGGAAGCAGCATAGTGGGGAGGGGGTCTGCCAATGACTGATCGGTGGAACCGGGAATTTTGTGTTTCAGGGTTATCTGTCGGAAGGGCTGGTGACAAAGTGGTACCGCTCCCCACGACTGCTCCTGTCGCCCAACAACTACACCAAAGCCATCGACATGTGGGCCGCCGGCTGCATCCTGGCCGAGATGCTCACGGGGAAAATGCTCTTTGCTGGTGAGTTGTTAACCTGCCACCTTCCTCCTCCTCTGGCGTCGTTCTGTAAGAAGGGAGAGCTGAGTGCAAAACACATGCCAATCACAAAGCATGCCAATCTTTGCTGAAATTACTTCTGTGGCTTTTGTGGCACTACCTGGAGGCACCTTATTATAATTTCAGGTGAAAATACTGGAGAGGCTAAAAATAGCCTTTTGAGCACAGAACTTTTGCAATCAAGTAACCACTTTGCTACGGCCTGAATGTTTATGTCTCCCTAAAATTCATAGGTTGAAATCCTAACCCCCAAGATGATGGTATTAAGGGGTGGGGCATTTGGAAGATGATTAGGTCATGAGGGTGGAGCCCTCATAACTGGGATTAGTGTCCTCATAAGGGAGGCCCAAGGGAGCTTGTTTCTCTCTTCCACTGTGTCAGGACACACAGTGGTGCCATCTTTGAGGAATGGGCCCCCCACCAGACACCAATCTGCCAATGCCTTGATCTTAGACTTCCCAGACTTCAGAACTGTGAAAAATAAATGTTGTTTAGAAGCCACCCAGTCTATGGTATTTTGTTACAGCAGCCCGAATGGACTGAGACACACTTATATTGAAATGCCTTGAGACTGATGGCTAAAAACACCCACCCTACATTTCAGCCCCTTCCTCCTCTCTCCCTGCCATTGTTTCCTGTCCTGCAGCCACATCAAATGACCTACAGCTTTTTCTACTCCATCATCATTTTTTGTTCACTGTGGCACAAAGATCCCTTCTCTGCTTAGGAAACTCCTACTGAGCCTTCAAAACCCAGTTTGTGTTTTGTCCTCCATGATGTCTTCCCTAACTCCCCAGGGCATGGGTCACTCCCATTGCACTTCATATTCATTCTCGCCCTCTCTCTCCTTGCTAGGAAGAGCACTCGCTCTCTTCCATTCTGTCTTCACTCTTCTTCGGTGCGACTCACACCCCCTCCATCCCACTGGAGCTGTGCCCACCCAGACTGCCATGTTCTTAATCCAGTGGAACCCACTTTAGCCTCATCCTGTAGCATTGGTCAGCGATGACCATCCCTTCCTTCTTGAAGCTCTCTGCTCCCTGGGCTGGCAGCCCCCTCCTACCCCGCTGGCCAGGCCTCCTCAGTTGCTGCTCACCCCACCACGTCCCCCAGCCCTAAGTGCTGCTCTTGCTCACTCATGGAATTTTAACCCACCCCTCCACCGCAGGCTAACTTTGCAGAGTCTGGAAGCCCAGAAATGCTCCAGACAGTCATTGTTGGAGGCCCACGGTGACGCCACCTGGCCTCCATGTGCGCTGGCCCTGGCATGGCTGTCAGAGAGCCCTGCGAGCCACCTCCTGGCCGCCTTTCCTCTGCCTGGATTCCAAACTGCTCGGGCCCCCTGGCCCGTGTCGCACCTGTCCTCCTGCCTGACCTCCTTCCCTGCCTCACCGCAGCCCCTGCTGCGTGTGCTTCCACCTCCTTAGCTCGCCCCCTTCTCCCCAGAAGACACCGTCTCCCTCGGCTCTCTCCAGCTGAGGGGGTCCTCTCTCCTGTTTTCCGAGCACAGGAGCGGGACAGCCTCAGTCCCCTTCTTGCTCACCGTTGCTTTGTTGATGTTATAAAAAATCAGCCCTTCTCTGTGGCACATGCCAGCCAGATGGCTTCTCCTCCCCACCTCGTCCTCCCATGCCAACACCTGCTCACCTCCGTCACCCCCACCCTGAGGCTGTCGCCACCCACATCACGGCTCCCCCTCCGCTCTTGGTCCCGCTGCCGTTCTGTGTGGCTGGTGTGGCTCACTCGTCTACTATCCTGGCCTCAGAGTCCCCACCTGCTCAATTCCTGGGACCTTCACCACCCTCTTCAGCCTGTCATTCCCGTGTCCACGCCCTGGACTTTGTGTCATCACCCAGAGCTGCTCCGGGGAGGAGAGATCTGAAGAGGGCATCGGAGTGGTGAATGCCGGGAAGCTGAGCGTCCAGGGAATGGAGAAGGACAGTAAAGCTGGAAGGCCTGAGAAGTCACCACCCCGTCCCCCCACTTGACCAGTGGCTGTGGCGTTGCCCAGCGGAAGCACCTTTTGCTGTCTTTGGGCTCCTCGGAGGCATGGCCGGCACTGACGCCTGCAGGGCAGTCGTGCGCCCCTGGGGCTGCGTCACCCTGCGCTGCTGGGAAGGGGGGGGCGAGGGAGGGAGTGGGATGAGTCACCCTAGCCAGGACCTAATATTATAAGAGTCCCCCCACCAAAGCCTCTGAGCCCCACAACAAATGAGACAGCAGTGACCCTTCTGGTGTCCCTGGGAGCAAAGATGCGTCTTTTGTATCCATCTGGGTTCCCTCCACCCTGAAATCCCGCCTTTCCTTCTGTCTACCAACCCGAGCCTGCAAGTGTCAGGGCTGCTCGCGATGCCCCCGCAGCCCTGCATGGAGCTGGCAGTTCTCTGTCACTGGCCTGGCTGTTCTTTCCCTTTGTCGAGTGACCATGTGTTAGGCGGCTGGTGCAGCATCAGCTCAGCGGGCGCAGCGGAATGCTCGAGCCACAGGGGAGAAGGAGCGTCCTACTCACCAGTCGAGGCCCCAGGCTCTGACAACTGTTCTGTGTGCACAGAACATGGTGCCCAGGACGGGGACAGCGAGCACAGCGGGAGGGGACAGTTAGGAGGCAGTGGGAGAAAGTCAGATGAGACTCTCTCCACCAGGGAACTTAGGATCGTAGGACAGAATTTAGATGCCATCCCCAGAAAGGGGCCCTGGACACCTCAGCTCTTGTTTAACAGGTGAATCGTCTTCAAATAATGCAGGGTGGGGGAGTGAGCTCAGAGTTGAGGAAATGGCTGAGTGGCCTTGCTAAGGGCGCACTGTGGCAGGACTTCAAGACAAAGCCATGTCTGAATAGTCAAGAAGGTCTTTATATCAGGTACAGTAAATGTTAGGAGCTATAGGAACAAATTTATCCAATGAGGAGTGACGAGAGACCCAGAAAACTTCGTGTCCAACCCTAGCAGTGAGGGTGTTATTCTATGCTATGCCATTCTTTCTTTCATTCATGTTGTCAACTTTTTCCAGTTACTATTTAATATACATACAATATATTATTTAATGTAAAATTAAGTAAAAAAAAACAAACAGGTCAAGGGAAAACAATGACAAGAAAGTGACATGAAGCAGAAATCAGGGCTCATGCCCCCAAAACCTAGGCCCCACATGCAAACGTCTTCATTTACCCACCGGACTCCAGGGAGCCCTTAGTGCCTTCCTTCTGGCTGATTTTGTGTTTTGGTGGATCCTTGACCAGGTGCCAGGGACACAAGACTGAGTCAGACATAGTCCCTGTTCTCAAAGGACACAAAGGGTTAAAAGAACAACAAAAAAAACCTAACAATGCACACTGAGCCACTCTGTGCCCGGGGTGAACCATCCTGCTACCTTATTTTCCCAAGTGAAATTGCACGGACCTCCCAGCTCTGTGTGTTCCAGCCAAATCCAGGCAGGAGGAGAGAGGCAGAACAGGCGGGAGGGAGGTCTAGCCCTGGATACTGACTCAGAACTCTCCAAGAGAAAAAGTTAGTGGCTGCAGTCGGAGGGGAAAGAGTTTTCTCTTGGGAGTTTTCTGGATGGACTGTCCTAATGGGAAGCTACAGGCAAAGGCTCATTTCTAGGCTTACAGCTGTTTCCCTCCCCAGCCTCGTAAAGACGGTGCAGAGGGTGTGGGAGGGAGCGCTGGGAGGCACTGGGCCAGGCAGTCCCCGTCACCCTAGCGCTGGCTGCCTCGGTCCCTGCAGACTGTTGGCGCCAGAGGCACAGAACGCAAGGGGATGGCCAGGGCCTCGGACACGGCCACATTCAACCCCGTCTTGCTACACTGGTGAAGCCAAGGCCCAGAGACGGCAGCAACCTGCCCACAGTCACACAGCAAGTTAGTGACAGAAGACCAGAGCCCAGGTCCCCTGTGTCCCAGCCCAGTGCCACCCACTGTCCCCTGTTGCTCCTCCCCGGCCACCTGAGCCGCTCTGGGGCTTGTGCACGGGGCAGCCACTTGGGCACACGCTCACCCACCTGGCGTTTGCCTCCGCAGGGGCTCACGAGCTGGAGCAGATGCAGCTCATCCTGGAGACCATCCCTGTGATCCGGGAGGAGGACAAGGACGAGCTGCTCAGGGTGATGCCCTCCTTCGTCAGCAGCACCTGGGAGGTGAAGCGGCCGCTGCGCAATCTGCTGCCCGAAGTGAACAGTGAAGGTACCTGAGCCTGGCAGCCGGGCGAGCGCCCTGCGGGGGAGGGGCGGGCAGGGCTCCTGCCCGAAGGGCAAAGCAGCAGCCTCGGATACAGCAGTCAAGGCTCTTTCTCTGCCTGGGCAGGGGGTCGGGGGTTGCCCCCGCCACTTCCAGGTGGAGGATCCTGGGCCTCTGGAGTTCGGCCATTAGGCAGCCCTGGGGCAGTCATTAGTGGTCCTCCCTACCCTACCCCCAGTTTTGCTTCATTTTTCCTTCTCGTCTTTCTCACTTGCCTTCCTCCCTCTCTTCCTTCACCCCCTTTACGTTTTTCCCCGTGGAAGCCATGGTGGGGGGCAGAGAACGGGAGCTTTCTCAGCTCATGGGCCAGACCCGGGTTCCATTCCCAGTTCCACCAGCCACTAGCTGTGTGGCCTTGGACAAGTTACTTAACTTCTCTGAACTCTGTTTCCTTAACTGTAAATGAACATACCCATACGTAACACATAGGATGGTTGTGATAATTAAGCAAAATAGAACTTGTAAAGCCTTTGGCATAGGGTCGTTGCTCAATAAATCTCATTGTCACTGGGCCTCATACCTGCCAGAGGCGTCCTTTGGAAATCCCTGTAGGAGTTGGGTATAGCTTCAGCCAATTGTAAGAGAGACCCAAATTCTCCATGGCTTAAATAATATGTTTCCTATTTCTTTTGAATAATGATAATACAAGAAATAGTAATATTTGTTTCTTATTTATTAAAGAGAAGTATTTTCTGTCTCCCATGATAATCCAAAGGCAGATAGTCCGGGGCAAATATGGTGAACTTGTGGGGGCCCACGTCCCTTCTGTCTTGTGCAGCCAACTCAGGGTGCTGCCCTTATCCCCCTGGAGGAGGTTGAGGAGGGGAGGCAGGTCCCCTTGCCCTCAAGGTCATGAGCTAGATCTGTACCCCTCACTTCCGCTCACGTCCTGTTGGCCAGAACTTAGTGACATCGTCCCCCCACCTGCACAGGAGGCTGTGACATGGGTGTTTATGCCATGCCCCCGGTGTTCATTCTCACGAAGAGGAAAACAGACCTGGGGTGCAAACTGGCTGTCTCTGCCACACTCCTCCCCATCAAGAGACCAAGAACCTGGACTAACACTGTCTTTGGCCACCATCCCCATTCCATCAGTAAACTGCCTCAGTTTCCCACCATAAATTAAGACTCAGCCCGTCCATATTTACTTTGATTCCCAAGCCTCTGTAAACACCCCACCATGTGCCAAGAGCCGTGTTCACGTCTCGTAAGTTCTGGACCAGGGCTGTGCCAGCCACGTCCTGCCGCCTCCCCCCACAACCATCAGCCACACACACAGTGGCCCCTGGGTGACGTGGCACCGAGAGTGGTGGGCATTTTCCAGAAGAAACCAGAATTGGAGCCTGATAATAAATAAAGCTCCTCACTGTTGTCCCCAGCATCAGCCAACATTTATTAAGCCCCTGTGGCAACAGATCTGTACTAGGGACATGAGGTGGTCTGGCAGGAGGACAGGGGACACGCACCGAGATGAGCATGCATGTTCAGGAGCTCGTCCTACGGGGCCATGGAGCGCTCTGGGTACTTGGGGAGGGGAAGAGAGCCACCAAGCGCTGAGAGGGACAGAGAAGCTGGCCTGGAGGAGGTGGCGAGGCCCATGAGCGAGACGTGTCACAAACCTGATTATAGGTAAAACAGGACAGTGGGAAGACCCAGAGGCTGGAGGGCCCCGAATGCCCAGCTGACGAGTTTGGACTTGGCCCCGCAGCCGAGCGGAGGCTCACTAGCGTCTGGCTTGCTTCACCCGCCCAATGTACCCACTTCCGCCAATATTCTCTTGTCTGCCTCTGGCCTTGAAAAGCGACCCCAGTCGGCCTCTGGCCTTGGGGTAATGGGGCATCAGTGAAATGAAATGTCAGTGGGAGAAAGAGCTTCAAGCCCACTGCCCAGAGGAGCCATCGGTGGCCCTCAGCTCCACTCACCTGCTGTAGGTTCAGAGTGTTTGGGGTGATCAGAGTTACTGCTGCTTAACTAATCTTTCCGTCTAGGGTTACACAGCACTGCAGCCTCCTGGGAAGCCAGCGACCTTGTGAATCCATTGATTCCCTGCATCATTGATGAATTTTCCTGCAAAGCGATCCAGGGCTGGTGTGAGGGGGGCAGGTTAAGGAGTGGGCTAAGGCCCACCAGAGCCCCTCGGAGGGCTCGGCAGCCTAGGCCTTGAGCTCAGCTCTGCTCCTCCCACTCCACGTGGGCTGTACCATGAGTGGCCAAGTCATGATCGAAGTGGAGCCTGACTCCAGTGCTGGGAAGGATTAGGCTAGACCTAGGCTAGACCTTGCTCTGAGACAACCCAGGGCAGATCTCCCAGGACTGATGGGTCCCCTACCCCTGCTCCGGGGAAGGGACACTGGTACCCGTGTGCAGAGCTGATGTTCAGCCAGCACACACCTGCAGGCTGCCGAATCTTCATATCCTCTCAGGCTGGCTGGCAACCTCTGCACGAGGCTTTTGAGTGTCCTTCCCTTCCCCAGGCCCCCACTGCCCAGAACACCCTTTGATCTAGCCGTTAAAGGGCTACTGCCTGGCACAACAGGGGGCTTCAGCCTGCTTGTTCAGCATTTTGAATCTCTATCTATCTCTCTCTCTCTCTCTCTATCAAACCTGACTGCCATCGTCACACTTCCAGGGGCAGCATATGGTAGAAAGAGCTCTGGGCTGTGGAGGCCCTGTCCTACCTCTCCTCTGTGTCACCTTTCTCACCGCTGGCGCCCGGGACTCCTGCCTGGGGGCTCAGATGCAAGAGCCTTTGCCCCGCCCCACAAGTGGAACCACCTCTGAGGTGTGTCCCAGGCTGTCTCCCAAAGGACACCAGTGGAACTGAGCCCCAGGTGCCCGCAGGAGCCACCTGCCCATTAACACACTTCATACTGGCTCTCCCCGACTTCCCTACCTGTGTTTCCAGGGGTCCCCTGCCACATAAGCCAGCTGCACCCCACCCCTTGTCTCTGGAGGAACCAGCATAAGGCAGGCTCCAGCCCTCCACCTCCTCTAACCAACGTGGCCTTGAGCAGGTCACTCCACCCCTCGGGGTCTCTACTGGATTCATTTGCAGAGTCCAGAAGGCAGCATGGGCTCTGCCTTCGTCACTGGGTTGTGGTGACCACCTCAAGAAAGAAAATGGCTAAAAACCTTTTTATAAAGGCAAAAGCACAGACTCCAGGGACTGTCAGCATACCCTTCTCAGCTTGGCAGGGGCAACAGATGACCTTCCTGTCCCATTTTGCCCCCCACAGCCATAGACTTTCTGGAGAAGATCCTGACCTTTAACCCCATGGATCGCCTAACAGCCGAGATGGGGCTGCAGCACCCCTACATGAGCCCGTACTCGTGCCCCGAGGACGAGCCCACCTCGCAGCACCCCTTCCGCATCGAGGATGAGATTGACGACATCGTGCTGATGGCCGCCAACCAGAGCCAGCTTTCCAACTGGGACAGGTGCGGGTCCAGGCGCGTCCAGCCCTGATGTCCAGAGGCCACATTCCCCTGTTTCTTGCTAACCTGGGCTTTGGCTTCAGAATCCTCAGCAAGCGTCCCTGGGAGCCACTACCAATGAATGAATCAGCATTGGGTAGAGGATACATTTTTGAACAGTTTCTGCCTAGCCACGTAATGATCTCTTAGATTGTTTCCTGTTCTGACGTTCTTAGATCAGGCAGCTAAATGTTTGGGCATTGCCATCTGCTAATTCTGGGTGGGAGTCTGGAAATAGCAGTCGAGGGCTCAGCGGCGAGGACTCCGGGGGAACCTAACTGGGAGTCCCACTGCTGTGGGAATGTGACAGCTAGTTATGTAAGTGACAGATGAGCAATTTCTCCTTTTCAGTCATTTGACAGATGACGGGTTTCAGATTAAGGAGGCACCGAGGGAGGGTGAGGGCAACGTTGCTATTTTGGGGCAGGTTTGCTCATTTGTTGTTGTCAATTGTTTTCAAGTGTTGCCAGCAAATAGAGATTAATGAAGCCTCACTCTTCTGCCACCGCCACGCTAGGCCTGCCCTTGACTGTGGCCCCTGCAGCCCCTCCCCTTCCTCCACAGAACGTGGAGCTCGGCTCAGTGAGGTTCATCCTATATCATGGCCGTAGCCTAGGGTAGGTGCCAGGAAAACTGCACCAGGGTTTCTTTGGTCAACTCCGACCACCCCTCAACCTGGTGCACCTGTGCTGGGACCTTTCCCATCACACCTGCACGAGGGGAGAGGATGACCAAGGCCCTGCTGCTGTGGGCAAACTACTTAACCTCCACGAATGCCGATGTCCTCACCTGTGAAGCAGAGGTAGTAACAAGAAGGGTTGCTGGGAAGACTACAGATAATGTATGTTTGGCTCTTGGAGTAGAGCAGCAAAGGGCTAGCTCCTCACAAGCTCTTCCTCCTAGAAATCTCTGCAATTTCGAGGCCATTCAAGTGAGGAGCAGTGTTCAGCTCCAGTGACATCACCGGGAGGTGGACAGGACTGAGGCCTTCCCGGGCCTTTCAAACCACGCGCTGTGGACTGCAGCTGCCTGGTGTGCCCCACACAGCCAAACCTGGCTGCCCTTGGCTTGTCTGTTGGTCCCATGTGAGCACCAGGCCTCTTGCTCAGGGAGCAGCTGGCTGTGGGCTGATGCCTCCGCTGTGCCCCCACCGTGGATCTGCCAGGAGCACCTGGCACAAGGAGGGTGGGCTCAGCCAGTCCATCTGCCCATCCTTTGCTTTGGGTCAGCTCAGGGGCATCAACATAGGGCAGAATTCCAAGGATCTTTGGCCTCTCCGAGGGTGTGTGTAATCTGTCTGCAAGCCCCACCTGCTCTGCGCCAGTGCAGGGCGCTGTGGGGCACCAACCCGATCCACTAGGGCAGGGGTTCTCAGCCCTGGCTGGGCCTTAGAATCACCTGGGGAGTTTTTATAAACACGCTGATGCAGGGGCCCATCCTAGACCTACTGAATCAGTATTGGGATGGGGGGCAGCGAGGCAGGCATGGCATATTATTTTTAATTCCCCTACGTGAGTCTAAACTGAGCCTGTGTGAGAAAAACTCGTGGGGCCTTGCTACCCAAAATGTGGTCCTGGGACCTGCGACACCAGCATCAACTGGGAGCTTGTTGCAAACGCAGAATCTCGGGCCCCACCCCAGGTCTACTGAATCAAAATCTGCGTTTTAACAAGATCCCCAGGTGATGTGTGCGTACATGAGAGTTTGAGAAGCATTACATAGGTGGGTCCGCTAGAAAGTTCCATGGGGACAGGGACTTTTTTTGTTGAGTTCATTACTGTGTCCAGGAATGTCTAGAACAGTGAGTGCTTGGCACATCGTGGGTACTCAAGAACTATGTGTAGGGCTTCCAATGCATGCAAAAGAATGCAAGGGTTAAGCAGGACAATTGGTCCCCCTGCTGAGCCCTCAAGGCTCACCATAACCTGTCCCACCACGCCCCTCCTTGGGGGTGGAGGTCAGAGGCTGACAGGAGTGGGAAGCAGGGGCTTAGGGGGCTTGGCTCCTTGCCTGAAGCCAACCCCCGGGGGTCCAATGGCCGATGCATTTGTACCCTTGCAGGTACCCTGTGAGCCTGTCATCGGACCTGGAGTGGCGGCCCGACCGCTGCCAGGACGCGAGCGAGGTGCAGCGCGACCCGCGCGCGGGGTCGGCGCCGCTGGCGGAGGACGTGCAGGTGGACCCGCGCAAGGACTCGCAGAGCAGCTCGGGCCGCTTCCTGGAGCAGTCGCACTCGTCCATGGAGCGCGCCTTCGAGGCCGACTACGGGCGCTCGTGCGACTACAAGGTGGGCTCGCCGTCCTACCTGGACAAGCTGCTGTGGCGCGACAACAAGTCGCACCATTACTCCGAGCCCAAGCTCATCCTGGACCTGTCGCATTGGAAGCAGGCGGCAGGGGCGCCCCCCACGGCCGCGGTGGCGGCGGACGCGGTGGCGCGCGAGGACGAGCCGGCCAGCCTCTTCCTGGAGATCGCGCAGTGGGTCAAGAGCACGCAGGGCGGCCCCGAGCGCGCCAGCCCGCCCCCCGACGCCGAGCGCCGCTTGTCCGCCTCTCCGCCCGGCCGCCCGGCCCCGGTGGACGGGGGCGCCAGTCCCCAGTTCGACCTGGACATGTTTATCTCCCGCGCCCTGAAGCTCTGCACGAAGCCCGAGGACCTGCCAGACAATAAACTGGGCGACCTCAATGGCGCATGCATCTCCGAGCACCCTGGCGACCTCGTGCAGACAGAGGCCTTCTCCAAAGAAAGGTGGTGACGGCGGAGGGGGTGCTACAGCCCCCGCCCCCGGCTGTCCCAGCAGGAGGCCGCCCGAAAAAGCTGGGCCTGCCTGGAGGAGGCCACCGCCCTGGCACCTCCACCACCCTTTCCGCCCCTCTCTGCAGCCTTGGTGTTAGCAGAACACGCGAAGGATCCGAGGAGCGAGAGGAACGTCCATTTCTTAAACTGCCTTAATAACTAGCCTTTAACCTCTGGGAGCAGGTTGGAACGGGAGCCCGGCCTGGGGGTTGACCACTTTCCCAGCAAAGGGGGAGGCCTACACTTGTAAGTGGTAGTGTGCAGGGAAGAAACAGCCTTAAAGACGGCAGCGTGCAGCCCTGCCTGGGTGGCCGGACGCCAAGGAATCTTGCAGACATAGCTCTGCAGCCCTCTGGCCCAGCCAGCCTCAACCGACAGCGGAGGAAGGACAGTTAAGCCCAGAGAAGCAGAGGGACTTGCCTAAGATCACGGCCCTCCTCAGTGCCCGGGACCTTGAATCCCAGTCCACTATATAATGTCTTCCTTTGCTGGGGTCGTTCTGGCTTTTTCGCTAGTCAACTTGGTCTAAGATGTTTCTTCCCTGCCCATGACCATCTGACCCACGGGCTGTTCTCCTATTCAGAGCAATGTTTCTTGTATTCTGAAATGGGAAACGGAACCAGTTTTTTTCTCCCAGTCACCGAGCATATTTTTCTGGCTCTCCAAGTACTTAAATGTTCTCATCTGCCACACCCCTGTATTTGCCTCACCCCTGCATGGTCTGAAATCTTTGTTTCCGACCAGAGCAGTTTGGGGTCCGCGGGTAAAATCGATGCTTCTCCCAGGCCTGTGTGCACACCTCCTCCCTCACTCCCTTTGCACTTTCCTGACATGCAAAGACACAGCCCTCGTTCCCCAGTGGGTGTCCTACACGGACGAGGTTGAAGACAGCGATTCCAATAACCCCTCCAACCTCCCCTCCCAATCCCCCACTGCCCCCACACAGCTCCTGTCCAAGCCTACCTCGGGACCTGATGTTCTCCGCACCATTTGCTCACTGGGCGGACAGCGATGAGGTGCCTGCCATAGAGCAAACGTGGTAGGAGAGAAGGTTTCACATGGGACCCATCATCCTTCATTAATACTGCCCTTGATTTTGATCATCCATTTAGCCCTGGCAAAGAGCAGACCCTAAAGAAATGCACTGGAGAGCAAGTGACCTTGGGGACAAGGAATCCAGAAAGGTAGGGAGGTGTGAAAGGAGGGGTGTCAACATCGAGGGCTCTCGGGGGTCAGGGACCAGCATGGAGACCTCACGACAACAGAGGGGACTCTGAGCAGCGTAGGCCAAGACGCGTTTGGAGCACACAGACCCAGAGGTGCGCTTGCACAGAGCGTGGGGCGATGGTCTGTAGACTCAGCAGGCCCTCTGCAGACGCGTGGGGTGGGGACACTGGCAGCCCCCATCCGGTCCCCTGGAATGCTCTGCCGTTTCTGGCACTGGTGTTCAGCCCCTCCCCTCCCCAGCACCCATAAAGATACCCACAGGAAGCCCAGCCAGTCTGTCGGTAGAGGATGCCTCAGTGTCCGTCCTGGGCTGTGTTCATCCTCACATCACAGCACCTTAAACCTAATCAGCAAACCACAGTTTGTACATTGAAACCTGCAACATGTTAGACACTTATATTTAAAAACAGAATTAATCACACTGACCAATTTTTAAATGGCAAATATGTAAATATGAAGTGTTTCAGTTTGGGGTTTTCTTTGTTTTGTTTTGTTTTTTAAAGAAAAGGAAATATATACCACTCCTCACGTGCCATTTTGTCCTCAGAGGGCGGCTTTACTTTTTTGATAAAGGAACAAGCCGTTGACCTCAACCAGGAGTTCATATATAACTGTTATTACAGAGGAATTGTTATAACTACTCATGTTTTAAAAAAAATCTATTAAACATTATTAAACTTGATCAGGACAGGCCAAATAAAGTTTTATTGGAACATAGATGCATTTATGTATTATCTCATTCATGTATGTATTATCTGATCCTGGCTTTGACAGTGGTTGATCCGTCGGAGCCTAGTCGGCTTCTCCCTGCACCCTTGAAGGTGAAGGTGGTTTTGGAGGGAGGGGGAAATCTACAGAGTTTGGTAACCAGGAAGTGACCCCACAATCATCTGGTGAGGCCCCGTGTCCATATTGTGGATTTCTCACCAGGGCCAGTCCTTCAGTTTGGCCACAAAAGGTGCCAACATCATGAGATGGGGGAATCTGACCACCTGAGCCACACCTCACAGATGCCTGAGATTTCACTCACCTGAAGCTGACCAGTTGGTAATACTGCATCAAAGGATTTGCCCTAACTTCATTCATTATGCAAAAACACAGCTGACCTT
>CM052443.1:17788375-17809607 GCA_028533085.1 Varecia variegata | reverse complement strand
TCAAGATCAGAACCCAGGGCCCCCGAGGGATTTCCACCTGAAGGAATTTGTTTCCTAGGTAACTGGCCGCCCCCTCCAGTCCCCCAGGTCACCACACTGCCAGGGGCCAGGCTGGAAACCTCCAGGGCTCTTGATTCGCATTCGGGACATCGCCCCTTGAACCAGTGACAGTGGCAAGAAAGATTTGGGAGGAAGAACTCGTCCATTGTCGTCAAGAAAGATTTGGGAGGAAGAACTCGTCCATTGTCCCTTCACCTCACCCCCTACCCAAGGCCACCACCTGCTCCACTGCTGGCGGGGCAGCAGGTGACCTCACCTGGAAAGTCTGATGCTTGTTTTTAACTGTCTGTTTACGTGGCCTGCAGCTCTAGAGGTTTAATGGGAACCACACAAGTGACAGGTTAATAACAGTCAGACTGGGATTTGGTGGTGACAGAGCCTCACTTGTCGGAGGCCTCGGTTTTAATGGCTGTGCTTCCAGTCCAGGGAGGCTCTGAGAATTACGTTGCTGAGTATGGATTGTTGTGTGTGAAGATTATAAAGCAGAAAAGTTTTTTACATGCTCTATAAATCCACCTCTGTAAGCCACTTAAGACAGAGGCTAAATTTTTCACTTTGGGGGCTGAGTAAGGTGCAGAGGGAAATTGGGCTCTGCTAAGTGAAAACCACCTGCAGAAGTCCAGGGAAGTGAGTGGGGTGTCCCTCCAGGACAGTGAGGAGTAAAGAAAGGACTCTTAAAGGCTGCTGCTGTCACTTCCCGACATAAAACGAGATGAAGCAGCCTCAGAGAGCAGTCACTCCGTTTGCCCTGGAAGCACCTGCCCTGAGGCTGCATCACCTGTCCAGAGAGCACCCTTGACCTTTCTGTAACCCCCTCCCCAGCTCCTTCCTGGGGGGTGGGAAGGAGTGGGGCGTGCAAGAAACAAACAACCAAGAATGTCAGCTATGGAGGAAAGTTAAGCAATTTTAATTAGGGCTTTTAAATGCAAACCCCAGCACACTGAGCAGAGGGGGAAATGGCTGGAAATTGTGGGAGGAGGTGTGTTGTTTCTTGGATGCCTCAAGAAGCTAAGAGCGTGCAGGAAAGGCCCACTGAGCCCAGTCAAGGGAAGGGGTGGGGGAGACTGGAGGTGCGGGCCAGTCCTCAGGACAGGCCAGAAAGTGGCCTCTGCTCTGCTGAGAGGGGTGTGAGGGCAGAGCTGGAGACTCTGGGATCGTCTACCTGCAGGGATGGCGCCGGGAGGGGCTCTGGCCAACACGTGTGAAGTGCAGGGAGGCCAGGGTGAGGGAAGCCGGCTTCGTCTCCTGGTGGGCAGATTCGAGACTAAATGAGGAGCCCAGGTTGACACTAGGCTTGGGGCAGAGGAAAGGGGAGTGGCCTCACTCTCCTGGGGAGGTGGGCTTTGGGGAAGCAGACACGTGGTGAAGAAGGGTGCTATCAGCTGAATGTAGCCCCCCAAAAATTCATATATTAAATTCCTAACCCCCAAGGTTATGGTATTAGGAGGTGAGGTCATTGGGAGGTGATTAATTAGGTCACAAAGGCAGAGCCCTCATGCATGAAATTAGTGCCCTTAAAAAGGAGGCCTGAGAGAGACCCCCGGCCCCTTCCACCATGTGAGTGCTTTCTTGCTGTGTCCTATGTATGAGCCAGAAAGTGGGCCCTCCCCAGATACCAAATCTGGCTTGACCTTGGACTTCCCAGCCTCCAGCACTATGAGGAATCAGTTTCTGTTGCTTACAAGCTACCCAGTCTGTAGTATTTTGTTACAGCAGGCTAAATGGACTAAGACAAAGGTTTTGGGTACATGTGTGCGGTAGTGAGAAGACCACTGGTCCAGGAGACAGAGAGCTGGGTCTTAGTCCCTGACCGTGGACCAGGCCTCCACCGGCCCACACGCATCGGGGGAGTGTGGACACGGCCTTGTCTATGCCTCATAACTGAGCTGCTCTGGCCGGATGATGGTCCCGAATGCAACATAGTACAGAGTCCTACACAGGTGCACAGTGTGACGGATTACTTACAAAGGCGTTAAGGTGGACACACACCGGGGTGGGTGGCTCCAGACACCCACAAGGGGTTTCCTGTGGGCAAGTCTCCATGGCAACAAGAGCCCCAGGCAGGACCGGGCACAAGGTGACACGACAGCCTGGTGAAGAAGTGCCCCTGTGGGCCGCATAGCCTGTGGAGCTGGGATGCAGCCGTGGACAAAACCGGCTGTCTCCTGCCCTAAAGGAACTTGCAGCCAGGCAGAGGGATTCGGAAACTACCCACCCCAGCTGCTGCTATGCCGAAAGCATCGCCAGTCTGACACAGGCCACGCGCCAAGCCACCTCCTCACCTGGGGACTCTGATGCCTTCCATCTGCCACTTCTGGGAAAGCCACAAACCCAAAATTGGATCAAATGCCCAGTGATGGAATTACCAGGAAGTGCAAGGAGTACTAGGTCTGGGGGAAGGGAGAGGGCAGGGAGGGGACCGAGAGCGGAGGAGAAGGCAGCTGCAGAGGCCGGGAGGAGAGGATAATGCCATCAGGCCCTGCCCAGCGAGGGCGGGAGAAGCATCCTGTCTCCAGTAGGCTGACCACCTGGTCCGGGCTGGAAGGGGCGGGCATCGGTCCCCACAGCCCCGCAACACAGGCGACACCTGCTTCTGGGCCAAGGTGATCTCATCCCATCCTTCCCCACCTCCCCAAATGCTCCTCCCCAGCTGAATTCTGCACCGGTCAGCCCCCTAGGTAGGGTCTGTGGGATACGACTTGAGGCCGAAACATAAAAATTACCCCACCCACCCACAGAGTGAGGAAGGAAGTTCCACTGTCAGAGATGTTTCCCCTTTGAGATGCTTGTCACCTGTCAAAGGTGCCCTTGGAAACCTGGGTGTGGATGAGCTCATCTGAAGGAAGAAGAGAAACTCTAAGGGCACTTGTTGGAGGGTCTTGCTGGAGGGCCCTGGAGCAGGAGAGAAGATGCCCCAAGAGTGACAGAGAGCTCACCCTGAGGTTAAAGGAGTGGGGACAGGGCGGGAGGCAATCGGGTGAAAGAGGAGAAACAGGGAAGGGGAAACAGTGACATCCTACTTTCCTCTTACCTCATCTGGCACAAGCTACCCAGGGGCTTGTTTTCCTCTGAATTAGGATGTTACTCAATTTGGTTTTTGTGTACTTACCCAGAAGCCATTTGTCCTGAAACTTTGGCTCAGTAAACCTCCATTGATGGAGATCTTTGCCTCGGTCACATGTCTGGGTTGTCAGGTACTATACAGAGTTTCAGGCTTCTGCAGAACATCGTGGAACATATTCCCCTTGGATAAGGAAGGGACTTCTGTATTTATCACCCTTGTGGAGAACCCACTTTTCAGATACTTAAATAATTCTTATAAATCTAGTAAATTAGTCTTATAAAAATGGTGATGAAGATCTTTTAAATGGGCCAATGTTATTTACAGACTAGGATTCTCTTGCAGTTTTCAGCTTAAAATTTAAATTGATTTATCAATACTCTAATGAGCTAAATTCTCCAAATACTTTTGGATTCTGGTTGTGTCCTACCTCACGTCCTCTCAGCCCATCTTTTGCTTTAAGCTGTAGGAACCCACTTCACATAGATGATCCCTGCCAGCGTCTCTTATGCTGTCTCTTGCTATGTGCCTTTGTCTTGGTTCTCTGACACCGTGGCAAAGGACCCCTCGAGAACTGCTACTCTGCATTCCCATGTGCACAGGCCCGGAAGTATAAGGGATTTGACACCCCACAGGGGAAATCCGAGAGAGAAAGAAGCCAGCGGAAGGGCTCCCCTCTACCATTCCTTTGGCAGACAAATCGATGCACATTCCACATGGTTCCTCAGAGGTGCCCAGCAGGATCGGGCATCCATTGCCTACAGCAATGACCAACCCAATTACACACCCAGTTTCATCGCTTTGCTCCTGTTCCCTGCATCCCTGATCAAGATACACTACCTGCCCACAAGCTTCCTCTCAGCTCTGCTTTCTAGGGGGAATGCTGGCTAAGACAAATACCAAGATGCACAAATTATTCCCGGATTTTACACAATGGGTTTGATACTATAGGTTTGATTGCTTCGTAATCCCTAATCTCAATTCTAAATCAGCCCCAGGGTTAAAAGACCCACTAGAGCTGCCGTAACAAAGGACCACAACTGGATGGCTTCAAACAACTGAAAGGTATTCTCTCCCAGTCCTGGAGGCTGGAGGTCTGACATCAAGGTGCCGGCAGGCCATACTCCCTCTGGGACTCTGGCAGAGTGTTTCCTGGCCTTGTCCTCACTTTCGGTGGTGGCCAGCAAGCCCTGGCATTCCTTGGCTTGCAGCTGCGTCAGGCCAATCTCTGCCTCTGTCTTCATGTGGCCTTCTCTGTGTGTGTGTTCAAATTTCCCCCTTTTATAAGAATACCACTCATATTGGATTAGGGGGTTATCTGCAAAGACCGTATTGTCAAACAAGATCACATGCTGCGGTGCTGGGCATTAGAACGTCAATTTATCTTTTTAGGGGGACAAAACTCAACCCATAATACCCAGTAAGGGAACAATTAAGTAATTCTGATCAATTAGAGGATTTTCAAACAAACCCTCGGGGTTCCTGTCAGCTGGTCATTTTGCAAATTGACCAGAGATTCTGGCAGGATTTGAGATCAGAAACTGAGTCTCTAGGACAAGAAGAGACAGGGCCATCTTCCACAGTTACTATACTGAGGGGAATCTAAGACTCTGCCTTCCAAATGAAATTGTGGAAACAGATTGTAAACTACAAATTCCTTTTTTTTTTTTTTTTGAGACAGAGTCTTGCTCTGTCATGAGGGCTAGAGTGCCATGGCGTCAGCCTAACTCACAGCAACCTCAAATTTCTGGGCTCAAGTGATCCTCCTGCCTTAGCCTCCTGAGTAGCTGGGACTACAAGCATGTGCCACCACTCCCAGCTAATTTTTTCTATTTTTAGTTGCCCAGCTAGTTTTTTTTTTCTATTTTTTAGTAGAGATGGGGTCTCACTCTTGCTCAGGCTGGTCTTGAACTCCTGACCTCCAGCAGTTCTCCTGCCTCTGCCTCCCAGAGTGCTAGGATTTACGGGTGTGAGCCACTGCACCCGGCCATGTAAACTATAAATTCTTGATTCAACGTTGTGTAGAAAATGTGGGGGGAACAGAGTCCCCAAGGCCTGGTTAGCAATTGCTCAGGAAGAACCCTGAAAAAGTGAGAGATTGTTGATCCAAGTGCTTTGGAAAAATGAGTCCTGAGGTAGCCAGAAAAATCTTATTAGGAAGAAGAGGAAAATAACACTGAATATTTACACAACTATGTAAAAGTAAGCTACTTCTATCCACATTCTGTATCTTGTCATCAGAGTTGAAAACCTGTCTAGTTTGCTAAAAAGTACAAAGAGCTTTGCTGTAATATTGAAAGTCTTATTTTTATGGTTCCAAAGATTTTAACTTTGACATTAATCTCAAGACTGATGTGTTTGTTTTATGTAACTACATTAGAGAGCATGTTTGTTGTAGAAAACAGTGTTAGTTCACTTGAAGTTCTCAGCTACATTTGTCACAGGAAGTTGATTTTTCCTAATAATCTTGTTGACAGATTAACTCACTATGACATCACTTGTCTGGCTCAAATTCACTCACATAAAAAGACCAAACTGATTTTCTTAACATTAGGAACTTAGATAAAAGAATATTTCTTCTTGCAACATGCATTCATTAGTAAAGTGGTTCTAACAGATTAACCTTAAACGCATTTGACAGAGTGTTGTTCCTGATTAAAGTGCTTGAATTCAAGTTACACATTACCTTATTCTTAATTATAATGACCATGCACCTGACCCCAAACCAGGCTGGCAGCCACTGGATGGGATTGGACTGTCTCTTTACTTGATTCTACCATGAATTCTTTTCATATTCTTCCCACAATCTATGAATCCATTTGAATTCATCAAAATGACACTTGACTTATGAATGACAGGACAGAGGTCAACTTCACAAAAAAATATCAGATGGATACCTACTTTCACTGATGCCATAAAAAATTTCCAGGTGGAAAATAAGTAATGAACTAAGAAACCTGGTCCTTCCAATGCATAGTAAAAATGCTTCAAAGAAAATCAGAGGATCTTTGGTAAAATATTGTACCTTCCAGATTTTTTTATATTAAGAGGAAAACATAAATTATATCAAAATAAATGAATGCTTCTTGCTTCTAGAACACTTTGCACCAAAGCCTCCTCTCTCTGGTCTTTGGGAAGCAACGAAGCTGCGTGTTGGATTCCGGCTGAGCAGGGCAAATGATGGCCAAGTTCGTGTGAATTATCTGGGCTGTCTCACGTGGCCCTCCGACCAGCACTGCAGTACTGCCAGAAAAGGCCCCAGCCTCTGTTTTATTCTTTAACAGCAAAATACCAAGTACTTCTTAGTTTCTGACATGAACCCAAACGAGTCAAAAGATCAAGCAGGGAGAAAGAGTGGGCACTTCCAAGACACAGAAAAACCACAAGAGATGGCAGTGGCCGGATGGTGCAGGCTGGGAACTGGGCAATAAACTGGTCCACGAAGATGAATAATCTCCCCTGATTTCTTTAGAACAAGGCAGAGTCTACACAAACACAATACAGATGGAAGCACAAGGGGGTTGAGGGGACCTGCCACCTCCCTCTGGGGGGTTCTGTTCTCCCTGGTTTGCCTTATCTTTTCCCATCGTGCCTTTCCGGTGCAACGGGGACACGGTCTCCACCTGCAAGGGCTGTCTGGAGGCCAAGAGTTTGGACTGGGAGGTCCCTGTGGCTCCGGGCTTGGGCGTGGGGACCCTGTTCTTGGGTCTGGCACAGACCACCTTCCAATTTGGTTGGTTCTGGAGGCTTCTCGGAGCACCTGGGCTCCATCCCCCAAACCAACCAGAGGCTCTTAGGCCTTTTAAGTCAAGTAACACTCAACTGACCTCCAAATAGGGGAGCAGAGCTCTCAGACTACCCAAGGCACCCTACTCCTACCCCTCCCCATCCCTTCCCACCCCTGGCGGCAGTTCTGGACCCAACAGAAGGACCGTTGCCCCTCCCTGTCACATCCACTTCTGCTACTTCCAGCTCAACTAAAAATTTCTCCTGCTCTCTCTGATCTCCTGCTCTGACACGCAGACGTGGGCTCAAGGCTGCGATGGTCTGAATGCTTGTGTTGCCCCAAAATTCATATGTCAAAGCCTAACCCCCAAGGTGGTATTAAGGGGTGTGGCCTTTGGGAGGTGATTAGGTCAGGGGGGCTCCACTCTCATGAGTGGGATTACTGCCCTTATAAAAGAGGCCTGAAGGAGTTTGTTCACCCTCTTCCACTGTATGAGGACACATCTATGAGGAACAGGGAATAAGACCCTCACAAGGACAACAAATCTGTCTGCACTTGATCTTGGGCTTCTCAGACTTCAGAACTGTGAGTGATAAATTCTGAATTTTTACAAATTACCCAGGTATTTTGTTATAGCAGCCCGAGTGGACTAAGACAAAGGCTAATGCATTACCCACTGTCAGGACTCAGTCAAGGACTTGCTAGGCACCGTGGGGGCTACAAGCTGTCACATTCTTTACAAGAGTCCTGCTGTCATGGCCTCTGTGCTGCCATCTAGGCTAACTCACGCTCATTCCTGTGGCCCACCGAGGTCAGAACAGGGCACTAGGAGATGAAATTCAGTTCAACCCTCGGTTTCAATTCTTCCCAACACATGTTATCCCTAAGGAATCTCATTTCCCACCACCTTGGGAAATACCACAAAAAAATCATATCTCTGTATGTTGGACCCTAACCACGCTCAGGCATGGCTATGATGTAAAGGCGGCCTTGCCCTATCTTATTCCTGGATCCCTTCTTGTGACCCACACTGAGTGGCTTAGTGGGTGGGAAAACAGCCAAAACAGCAGCAACGCCACTAGCCACCAGTCAACCACCAGGACGACTACACTGGTTGACAAGCACAGAGGAGCCAGGTGGCAATAGTGGCGTGATTGACACAGTCACAACATCCTATAACAAAGATGGCCATAAATTCATAGAACTGCAAATAATAACAATTATAGTCAACATTTATTGTCCATCTACCGTGTCTAATATAGTTCCAGTGCTTTCTCTTGGTTTAACAACTTTAGACATCATCTATTGACTTATCACAGGATATAAAAATTTGACATCTTTCCCTGAATCCCTTTCTGCCCTTCCATCCCAATGAAGCCATGATTTTGAATTGAGTCCATATTTAGAATGTATTGCTCTATGTTTATTATTGAGCTAAGAAGTATTCTACGATTATGTTTGCTTTCTTATAGTTTGTTTTTACTGGGATTAATTATTATCTCTTTTTTTATTCTGATTATTTTCTTAAACTTAGGGTTTTAAGTCCTCCCACAAACTCCAACAGTCTGTAAAACATCTCTCAATCAAAATGTGTAACCTGTCAGCCTGTCGTATAATCTGTCTGTTCCCTTTTCCCTTTTGGTTTGCATCCTGGAGCTGCTGCACAGCTGTTATCCACACCTTCGCCCTCCTCCTCTCTCGGCAGTCAGATCCCAGTTCACTGGATCACACTGGCTTTGTTTTACTTGCTAGTTTTGATGACCGTATCCTCCAGCAGCTCCCCCCACCATATTTATTGTAGCACTATTCACCTATTCACGACAGCCAAGATATGGAATCAACCTAAGGGTCCATCAAAAGATGAATGGGTAAAGAAAATGTGGTCTATATATACAATGGAATACTATTCAGCCATAAAAAGAATGAAATCCTATCATTTGCCGCAAGGTGGGTGGAATTAGATATCATTATATCAAGTGAAATAAGCCAGGCAGAGAAAGACAAATATCACATGTTCTCACTCATATGTGGGAACTAAAAAAGTTGACCTCATGGAGTTAGAGAATAAAATGATGGTTACCAGAGGCTGGGAAAAAGAGGGAGGAATGAAGAAAGGTTGGTTAATGGGTACAAACATATATAGTTGGATAGAAGGAGTAAGTTCTAACGTCTGATAGCACAATGGGATGACTATAGTTAACAACGTGTTGTATATTTCCAAATAGCTAGAAGAGAGGACTCGGAATGTTTCCAACACACAGAAATGATAAATACTCGAGGTGATGGACACCCCAAATACCCTGACTTGATCATGACACATTCTATGCATGTAGCAAATGTCACATGTACCCCATAAATATATACAAATATTATGTATCAATATAAAAATTGATAGGCTTCAAGTCTATTTCTAGTCAATTCTACATACTAGTAACTCAAACTCAGAATTCTTGACTAGTTTTAATCTTGTGATCTAGCACTGAACCTGGAAACTTCCGTTTTTCAGCAGTTTACCTTGGCCTTGGTGTTCTGTTCCCCTCTCTTGTCCTCAGTTTAACAGCGTTTCACTTTTGAATAAGTCAGACCTGCATGCTTGGGTGACCAGCCTTGGAAATTATGATTCTTACAGCAGGCTGCATTTCAGCTGCATCCCCAGAAAGAGACTTTACCTTTTGTCTGGTGGGGGCTCCTTTACAGGAATGACCTTGAGGTCTGTGTAGTAAAAGGATAGAAGCCACTATTTTCCAGAAAGGGAAATATAAAATTAGATGTATGGGTCCCTTTAATATGGGATAAGCTTTTCATTAAAAGAGAAACTGTAACACAAATCATCTGGACCCGACATGACTTTGTTATTTAGTGATTTAGCGTCACAAGTCCCTCTGGGGAACAGGGTTAGGAGATAGACAATATTTACAACCCAGAAGAGGCCAGTGGAAAACAATTTGCATGCTAATCAGATTGACACACCGTCTCAAGAAAGACAATTTAATTACGTTCTGTTCAAAAGACATCTTTCTTTGTGTTTTCCTGCAATTCAAAGTGAAAAGATAAGAACTCTTGCTAGCAAATTGTTTCATTCCAGAACCATTGTTTACCCATCCGAAACATAAGGTCTAATATTTGTGTCAATGTCAGGATTTGTAAAACACAGTTTAGATAATTGCAGAAAATCAAAACAGGGTTCACACAGGGGACAGTGTATTCATTTTCTATTGCTATGTACAAATTGTGACAAATTTAGTCATCTATTTATTATTTCATAATTTCTATAGGTCAGGAATCCAGGTACCACTTAACTGGGTCCTCTGCTTAGGGTCACAAGGCTGCAATCAATGTGTTAGCTGGGCTGCATTCTCATCTAGGGGCTGGAGTGGGGAAGAATCTGCTTCCAAGCTCATTCTCATTGTTGGCAGAATTCATGTCCTTGACCCACATGACTGAAGTCCCAGGGTGTTTGCTTGCTGTCTGCTGGAGGCCACCATCAGACCCTAGAAGGCCCCAGCAGTTCCCAGGGACAGCCTGCAGTACCCTTGCTTCTCTGACATGGCTACTTGCTTCATCGAGCCAGCGATGAGAGTCTCTCTGACACCTTTGCCAGATTCTGTTGGTTAAAAGCAAGTCACATGTTCTGCTCACATTCAAGGGAAGTGCACGTTAGATTGAAAGACTGTGGAGCATCAGGAGTTAGGAAAACCAGGTTTGAATCCCAGGGTGTTGAATTCTGGCTGGGTGTTCTTGAGCACATAGCTAAACTTCTAACCTCAGTTTACCTATGTGTAAAATGGGCTAACTGTATTCATATGTTAATATTAATTAGGATGTTTTCCACTATAGGCAAATGAAGCCCAATTAAAAGTAATAAATAATGAGAGATGTATTTTCTTACAAGAAGTCTGGAGATGGGGTAGTTTAAGGGATAGTTAATCCAATCCTTCAATATTTTTAAAGACAGAATTTTACTGTTGTTTTGTTTTAATTCTGCCCTCCTCAAGGTGTTGGATTTTGTTCTCAGCTTTGTGCCTTCATGGTTGGAAGATGGGCACAGCAGTTCTCAGGATCCTACTTTCAAGGTAACGGTATTTAAAAACAGATAAAGGGAATTACGGAACAAACAGCTCAGCTCACTCAACTCTCTCTTTTCTTTGTGTGTGGTTTTTTTTTTTTTTTTTTTTGAGACAGCCTCTCTGTTGCCCTGGCTAGAGTGCTGTGGTACCATCATAGCAGCTCACAGCAACCTCAAACTCCTGGGCTCAAGTGCTCCTCCTGCTTCAGTCTCCCGAGTAGCTGGTAGTACAGGCACATGCCACTGCACCCAGCTGATTTTTCTATTTTTAGTAGAGACAGGGTCTCTCTGTTGCTCAGGCTGGTCTTGAACTCCTGAGCTCAGGCTATCCTCCTGCCTTGGCCTCCCGGAGTGCTAGGATTATAGGTGTGAGTTACCACACCTGGCCTCTTTCTTTCTTTCTTTCTTTTTTTTTGATGATGAAGTTTAAAATTTTTTTTTAATTAATAGACTTTATTTCTTAAAACAGTTTTAGGGTTACAGAAGAATTGAACAGGAAGTACAATTCAAAAACAGAAAGTTTTTATGTTTTAAAACATAAAAACAAAAAGATAACCCAAATGGGCAAAGAATTTAAATATACATTTCTCTAAAAAAGAAATACAAATGGCCAAGAAGTACATGGAAAGATCCTCAACATCATTAGTTATTAGGGAAATGCAAGTTGAAATCACAATTAGATGCCACTACACACCACTAGAATGGGTATAACAATTTTTTTTAATGAAAAATAACAAATGAGGATGTGCAGAAATTGGAACTCTTGTATTTTGCTGGCAGGAATATAAAATGGTGCAACCACCATAGAAAACACTTTAGTGGTTTCTCAAAAAGTGAAACCTAGAATGATCACATGACCTAACAATTCCACTCCTAGGTATAGACCTAAAAGACTTGACAGCAGGAAATCAAACAGAAACTTGTACACCAATATTCATAACAGCATTATTGCAATAGCCAATGGTGAAAACAATCCACATATCCCCCAGCAGATGAATGGATACACAAAATGTGGTAACTCCATGCAAGGGAATATTGTCCAGCCTAAAAAGGAATGAAGTACTGATGGATGCTATGAGTGGATGGATGAGTGTGGATGCAGTGAAAGCAGCCAGACACAAAAGGCCACATATTGTATGATTCCGATTATGTGAATATCTAGAACAGGTGGACCCTTAGAGACAGAATGCAGATTAGTGGTTGCCAGGCACCGGGAGAAGGGGAAATAGGAAATGACTGATGAAAGGGTATGGAATTTTCTTTTGGGATGATAAAAAATGTTCTAGAACTAGATAGTGGTGAAAGTTGCACAAAATTATGAATGTACTAAATACCACTAAATTGTACACTTTAAAATGGTTAAAATGAGGAATTTTATGTTATGTGAATTTTGTACCTCCCTCCCCAAAAAACAAAACAAACAAACAAAAATACACACACACACACACACACACACACACACACACGAGCGCGCGCAAAGGAAAGCGGGGCTTGGCATGGATTCTAGGAGAGTGAGGGGGAATGAACCAGCTCAGGAAAACAGGGAGAGGTGCTTGACTTGCGGCAGCGCCGGCCACGGTGGGTGGGCTGGGCAGGGCACCTCGGCTGTCCACAGATGCCCCTGCGGCCAGAGACACAGGACGGCAGAGGCTACTTAGGCAGAGCGATCCGCAGGCGACTGGCGGCAAAGGACATCAAAAGGCTTCAACAAATACCTATGTAAAGGCTGGAGGCAGGAATGAAAGCGATCGCATGCCTTTGCTGTGGAGAGAGATACCCTCTCCTCCCCTCGGAGACAGAAGAACAAAGCCTTCCTTGCTGTGACAATTCCGAGTGTGGCCCGGAAACCCGAAACCCATCTGTTTGGGGAGAATGCCTCTTAGAAGATGAAAAGCAGGGGTGCTGTCGCCCTCGTCTGGTCACTCAGGCAGCTGCTGCTACTGCGAGCACAGGACCAGGGACCGCATGTCTTCGGGGAACCGAGGTACCAGGCCCTTGAAGGGAGCTGTCCCTTTGCTCGCCCCGTGACACACGTCTCTGTCCCTTTGCTCGCCCCGTGACACACGTCTCTGTCCTCCCGCAGCAGGCTCCTGGTCCCAAGCTGCCCTCCTCTCCCATGTGACATTGCAGCACCCACCACCCTCTTTGCTCACCACTTGCAAGACAAGTTCCTGCCCCTTTCCATTTACGTTGATTATTACTAAGCCCTACAGAGACCTTACAGAGAACCTGGAGAAATTACAAAGTGACAACGCTCCCCACATGTAGTGCCCGACTCCCTCCTTTCTGAGGCCATAAATTGGGCTTCTACCCCAGTTTTTTTCTTTTCTTTTCTTTTTTTAGAGACAGGGTCTCACTATGTTGCCCAGGCTGGTCCCAAACTCCTGGCCTCAAGCAGTCTTCCCATCTCAGACTCCCAAGTAGCTGGGACTACAGGCATACACCACTAAGCCTGGTTAATTTTTAAATTTTTTGAAGAGATGGGGTCTTGCTATGTTGCCCAGGCTGGTATCAAACTCCTGGCACCCCAGCTTTCTTTCCCAAGGAGGGAAGTCTCCAACACCCTCTCCCACAATCTTCTCAGACCTAGTGAAAGCCAGGTGGACTCCTCACCAAGGAGGCTCCTCTTCCCAGGCCAGTGATGCAGATCAGGCTGGGCAGCAGGGGACCCCTTTGCCTCGGGTGGGCCATCGTCATCTATGAAGACCTGATGGGGTGCTGCCCGGTTCACCACACCTACCCTTCTGCCTGGGTCGGAGCTGGCCTGGCTTTTCATGTAGATAAAGAGCTGCCTCCTCAGGGTGATTTGAGAGATCTGGCTCAGCTTGCCACCCACACATGTCCTTGCTAGCCTACCATTTTACCTTGATGCATCCATACACCATCAGAAAGATGCACAACCTCACAGCTGATAAGAGAAATGCAAAACAAAACTGCAACCACATGCCATTTTTTTAAACTACCAGATTGGCAGTGATCAAAAAGTCTGATAACTCACCGTGTGAGCGAGCGTGTGGGCAAACACGCACTTTCCTATTCATTGCTCCTGTGGGTGCAAACACAGCCTGTAGGGAGAGCGACTTGGCAATATCTGTCAAAATTTTAAATGCACAGTGTTCTCACTCATATGTGGAAGCTAAAAAAGTTGATTTCATAGAAGCAGAGAGTAGAATAGTGGTTACTAGAAGCTGATGATTGCTTGCTTTCTTTTTTTTGAGACAGAGTCTCACTCTGTTTCCGGGGCTAAAGTGCCGTGGCGTCAGCCTAGCTCACAGCAACCTCAAACTCCTGAGCTCAAGCGATCCAACTGCCTCATCCTCCCGAGTAGCTGGGACTACAGGCATGCGCCACCATGCCCGGCTAATTTTTCTATATATATTTTTAGCTGTCCATATAATTTCTTTCTATTTTTAGTAGAGATGGGGTCTCGCTCTTGCTCAGGCTGGTCTCGAACTCCTGACCTCGAGCGATCCGCCCGCCTTGGCCTCCCAGAGTGCTAGGATTACAGGCGTGAGTCACTGCACCCGGCCTGATGATTGCTTTCATTAGTTAAGAGATCACCATGAACTGCTCTCTTATCTAAAGAACTTTGAAAGTAGAAGCAGCTATAAATTTCAACCGTCTGTCACAGGCTGACTGCCATTTGTCACACACACCATGGGCTCCAGCTCTGGAAGCATAGAGGGTAAGATCTGGATGCCCCTTAGAGAAGGGATGACCCAACCTCACCCTCTCAGACACTCCCCTCATCCTACGGCCCAAGAAGTGAAGTCACACAGCCAGCTGGGGACAGTCTTGCATCAGTGCTGGGGAAACCAGAAGTTACAGACTTTGATTTCTCAGGCAGACCTTCTTTATTGACATGTAAATGTAAATCATATTTAATAAAAAGCCTTGTGAAACCCAAACCGCTGAGCCAACCATTACTTTTCTTGGGAGAGAGAAGAGTGAAGAGGTTAATCAATAATTAGGTCCAGGTATAAACACAGATGCAGGTAGGGCAAAGGTCTTTAAGATTAAACAGATTTGACTGTACAAACTCCATTACCTTCGTAATAAAATCCTCTCCCTTTGATGATTGATAATTAATGAGAGGAAGACAGATTTATAAATAAAAATAGTTTAACCACCTAAATAAGTAAACCGTGTTTAATACAGGAAATTGTGGTTTTTTAAGTCATAAAATTTTTATTTAAGAAATTGAATTTACTCCTTTAAATTGTAAAAGGAACTCACTAACTTTGAGTTAATTTACTTCACCACTCTGCACATTGTGTAGATTTTCTTGCTAGCCAGAAAATCACAGCTCCATGGGTTTAATCTTCTCAGGCTTGTTAGGGGCTGGTAAATAAACCATCACTCTAGCAGACTTAAATCCAACATATTAAAATTTTTATTTTTCCCTACTGGAGTCATAGTTTTTGACTTAAACTTGATCCTGATATTAGGGTAACCCAAAGGAAGACCACCAGGTTTTCCATAATTTCTGAAGGTTACTCTTCCTGTCATACCAAAAAAGTCTGGGTGTAATTATATTGTGCAAAATGGATAGGTGTTAACTTGTAACTGAATCCTATTTTACATGTAAAGAGCATCTGTTATCTGGGAAAACATCCTTATGTAAAACAACGTATCATACCTAATTTTACTATTGTATATATATATATATATATGTACATATATATATATTTTTTTTTTTTTTTTTTGAGACAGAGTCTGACTTGGTTGCCTGGGCTAGAGTGCCGTGGCATCAAGCTAGCTCACAGCAACCTCAAACTCCTGGGCTTAAGCAATCCTCCTGCCTCAGCCTCCCGAGTAGCTGGGACTACAGGCATGTGCCACCATGCCCGGCTAATTTTTTCTCTATATATTTTTAGCTGTCCAAATAATTTCTTTCTATTTTTAGTAGAGATGAGGTCTCGATCTTGCTCAGGCTGGTCTCGAACTCCTGAGCTAAAATGATCCACCCGCCTCGGCCTCCCAGAGTGCTAGGATTACAGGCGTGAGCCACCACGCCCAGCTACTATTGTATACTTTTAAGATTTTTTTTACATACTGATTATTTGTTGCTTTTCAATTGGGATCTGTGTTAACATTCTATTTCATTCTTTCCACCCTTCCCCTTGTATAAATAGGCTCCAATAATGAGTAGCAACCATGTAAATAAGAACACTTCATTTTGGGGTAATATTTCATAGTTTCTGCAGACTGTCTCATTTGGTCATTACAGTATCTTGTGTGATGGGTTTTACCCCCATTTTTCAGATGAAGAAATTGAGGCTCTGGAAGGTTATATGACTTGCTCAAGATAACCAGGTAGTGAGTGGTAAAGTCAGAGAAGCCAGGTCTTCTGCTCCAAACCTAGAGTCCTTTCAGCATGCACGATGTCTCATTTGAGAATTGAGCTGCTCTCCTGTTCCGGCAGGTGGTTGTATCTGCTCATGCAGTCAGGCAGCCCTTGGATTTCTGATGGCATTTTTGCCATGGCAGAGGCATATGCCGCTAGCAGTGTGGCTTAGGAAATGACATTTTAACTCTCTGATCTACGTGTCTGCAAAACATTTTCTTCTTGCAGGGGGACATTTGGGCCATTACCTGGTTAACATTTGCAAACTGCTGTGGGAAATTCATTAGCTTGAAAGGAGCATGATTACAGCGGTCACACTTGGAAACACAAGGTGGGGCATTAATTATTAAGAGATTGCCTGAAAGATACAATATAGAATTACGAACAGAGTTGTGGGAATATTAGGGTGGAATGAACGGAGCCTATGGAAACCATCTCGAGTACATAAAAAGGCATCGTTCCTGCTTTGATCATTCTCAACACCCCAACAAGGGCCTCGTGGGAAAGAATCACTTGCTGTTCTCATTCAGTTATGATTCTTATTTTTATTAAAATTCCAAAACCTATCAGGTGACAGATTCATGACAGGTCAAGGCACCAGCATTTGCAATTCCATAAATTCAACTGATCTTGATGGATGCCTGTGACAGCCAAGGCTCAAAGCTACACTCTTGGAGAACTGGTGAGGAATAGGACACAGAGGCTGCCCCTAGGACTGGAGGATCAACATGACACCTTACCATACGGCAAGCCAGAGTGGACCTCTCTGAAGACCTGGGCAGTTTCGGGAAGAGAAGAGATAATGTCTTGAGAGCTGGTTGGGAGTGAGGAACAAAAATAACTAACATTCCTGAGCACTTTCTATGTGCCAAGCACGTGCCAGGTGCTCGGTGTTACCTAATTGAATTCGTGTAGCTCAGCAACTCTATGAGTTGGGTAATTATCTCCATTTCACAGATCAGTAAACTGAGGCCAGGTGTGCTGACGTGCCCACAGCCACATGGGTAAGTGGCAGAGCCCCGTCCGTCCTCCCAGCTGCTCCGCTCTCCCTCTGAAGAAGGGGGCATTTGGAATCAGCCCAGGGAATGGTCGACAGAAACAAGGAACTGCAGGACCAAGTGTTCCAGGCAGTAGGAATTGAGGAAGAGCCACAGGAAATTACAGGTTGGTGTCTATTATTAATATGAAAGAATCTTAAAAGTCTGGTTTGGGAGTCTGTGCTTGACTTGGCAACTAATAGGTGCCTTTGCATATCAAATCATCCCTCCTAAAACGGCATTTTTGCATGGGTTTTATTATCAAAGTAATACATGCTCTTTGCAGAAAACTTGGAAAATGCAGAAAAGCACAGATATGTATCTGCCTCATTTGTGACACCGACAGCTACCCTACACAGCTGTTGTTTCTCTCCTTCTAGAACACACTCTCGTGTTTTTTATAACGTGTGAAGCGTTCCCCTGATTAATTGGTCTGTTCAGTGGAATTTCACAGGCTTCTATTCACGCTGCTTAGCACAACTGGCCACACCTGTTAGATTCTCAGCCCTCTCCTTCGTCTCTTCCTCTCCCTTCAAGACAGACACATTCCAAAGCACCCTAAAGCAGGGACCAAGTTTCATGCACAGCTCTAGCCTGAGCACTTAGCATGGTAACATTCGAACAGTCCTTTTTCTTTCTTTCCGTCCACTGTTCGGTATCTAATGTTCGAAAGTAAGAGATGGTCAAAGCATGACCTTGATGTTGGCATTCAAATTAACAGGCATCTCATGGGGAAGGGGAAACTTTAAATATATACGTGTAAAAGTAACCTGTGGATCAGTTACAAGGAATGATCCTCATTTGTCAAAATGGGCTCCTCCCAAAAAGGAGTAATAGCTTCAGGTGACTTTCTGACTTTTTTTTTTCCCCCTGATCAACGTTCACTTACTGAGTGTATTTTTGAGGTCACATGGGAGATACAAAGATATACAAAATAGGGTCCTTCCTTCAGCATCTCCAGTCTAACAGGAAAAAAGACATATAAGTAAAAAAAAAACTGTCAGATGAGGTAAGACATGTTAAGTGGATAAGATTGCTAGAATGTTCTAGCTCTTCCCTGGCTGAGGGGGTCAGGCATTTGACCTAGGCCCTGGAGTCCAGATAAGATGCCCATGTGAAATGCGTGTGCGTGTGCATGCGAGTTGCATGTGGGTTGGGCGTGAATGTGCATGGGTTGGGGGGGGGGATTCAAAACAGAAAGAACAGACTGAGCAAAGGTGAGGGAGTAGAAGAATCCAAGAAGTGTCCAGGGAAGATAGAGGAGCAAAGAACACAACAGAAGAAAAGGCTGAAAAGGAAGGGTGTGACCTCGTGCATCAGGAGCCCCGAATGGCAGGATCGACTTTGGACTTTTTTGCCTCTACAATTTGAAACCATTTAGTCATTAAGCAAATGATTCTTAATCATCTGATATGTGGTAGGCCTTGTGACAGGTAGGGTGAGATACAAAAGGAAAAACAAAGCATGGTCCCTTGCTCTTGCCACTAAATTTCGTAATAATTTAACTTTCTAGCAATAGAATTTAAACTCAAAGAGGATGTATGAAGAGCAAAACAAAATTGGCCAAAACAACAAAGTCAATAATAAGGGGTCTTTTTTTGGTTACTTGTTGCTGTGTGACAAACCATCCCAAAAGTTAATGACTTAAAACAACAGTCATTTGATTCCTTGTTCATGATGCCACGATTGGGATCGTCTTGATTGGAGATGCCCAGCTCTTTTCCACATGGTGTCAGCTGGAGGAGCTTCAACGACTGGGGTCTGGCTGGAAGGACCAATTTGGGTCATGCGTCTGGGCCTCCCATTTTGCTGTGGGCTGGGTTTCTCCATTTTCTCACACACACACACACACACACACACACACACACACACACACACGGATCGCAGACATTCTCCTATGTTTTGTTTGTTTCTTTGTTTTTTGAGACAGAGTCTCACTCTGCTGCCCTGGCTAGAGTACAGTGGCATCACCATAGCTCACAGCAACCTCAAACTCCTGGGCTCAAGTAGTCCTCCTGCCTCAGCCTCCCGAGAAGCTGGGACTATAGGCCCGTGCCACCATGCCTGGCTAATTTTTCTATTTTTAGTAGAGACGGGGTCTCTCTTGCTCAGGCTGGTCTCAAACTCCTGGCCTCAAGTGAACCTCCTGCCTCGGCGTCCCAGAGTGCTAGAATTACAGCAGCACCCATGGCTCACATCACTGCCTGAGTTCCATTGCCCCTCCCTCCTTCCCCTGCCCCCAGTTCCTGGAAAAATTGTCCTCCATGAAACCGGTCCCTGGTGCCAAAAAGGCTGGGGACCACTGCTGTAAAGCATATAACCCTACCTGCCTCACCCTATCCCTGCCATTTTCAATGCCAGCAAAATTCGGTCATTTCTCATGCCACTCACTGATCACTTAAGGGAACTGCTCAGATTCTAAATGAACCCCACAACATAGTTTCAAACAGGCCAACATCCCCGAAGGTGTGGTCTCACAGCTCAGAATCACCCATCTGCTCCTGAGCCTGTGTCCTGCCTAAGAGCTCCTGCTGCCACCCTCCCCGGCTTCAGAATAGGAAGGAAGAAACCCGACTCCTGCCTGGCGCCTGCCACCCCGTCAGCCATCTCCCACGTCCCTATCTCCCCTAGGACACTCCTCACCCCCTCCTCTGTGTCGCACAGCCCTGTCTCTGGGAGCTTCAATAGAAAATTGATTCTTGGGTCTCAGAATGCCATGTAAGATCCCTTTGTGAGTTCTGACTCTTTTGTGTTTTCCATCTCTGGTGATCTTTCTATTTCCAAGACTGAACACAACACTCTGGGTGTGGTCTGAATACCGAGTTCGGTGGCCGTATCAGCATTTCTATAGGAGCTTTGAAAACAATCTGGTTGAAGGGAAGGTGGGAGGGGCTGAGAGATCTTTCTTGAAACTTTTTATGGGTGATATGACCCCCCAGATAACTAGGATTGGTTACCAAAAATATTGGCATAATAGCTAAGAAGTGATTAATAAAAATATACACTTAGGCCGGGCGTGGTGGCTCACGCCTGTAATCCTAGCACTTTGGGAGGCCGAGGCGGGCGGATTGTTTGAGCTCAGGAGTTCCAGACCAGCCTGAGCAAGAGCGAGACCCTGTCTCTACTAAAAATAGAAAGAAATTATATGGACAGCTAAAAATATATATATATATATAAAAAATTAGCCGGGCATGGTGGCGCATGCCTGTAGTCCCAGCTACTTGGGAGGTTGAGGCAGGAGGATCGCTTGAGCCCAGGAGTTTGAGGTTGCTGTGAACTAGGCTGACGCCACGGCACTCTAGCCAGGGCAAAAAGAGCGAGACTCTGTCTCAAAAAAAAAAAAAAAAAAAATATATATATATATATATACACTTAGCTCACATAAATTAAATTAATAAAAATGTATACTGAGTACATATAAGAGCAAAAGTTAACTGGGTTTAACAGAAGAGCAGAAGGTGAGGGGTTGTTTTTGTTCGTTTTATTTTGCTTTTTACATTTCTGACCATCCATCAATGATCCTATGAAGAGGCAGGATTGCCTGGTTGTTGAGAGTGAGGTCGCGATGTCCAACCCTAAGAATTTGAATTCTGGCTCCACCATTTACTGAGTTATCTTGGGCAAGTTATTAACACTTAATTTCCCTGTACCTTAGTTTTCTCATCTATAAAATGAGGTTAATAATGAGTACCTATCTCATAGGGTTGTTGTGAGAATCAAATAATACTCTCAAAAAGCACTTCAACAGTGCCTGCTAAATTGTAAACACTCTCAATAAATGTTACTATTATTGTTACTCCATAAATTACCATCAGCCACAGGATTTTCAACACATGCTTTATAGATCTTTTCTTTTTATTAATTCTTGTTTAGGATAACCTTGGAGGCAATGACTGTTTAATATTGCAAGAAGCTAAAGATACCCCTGCAATCA
>CM052443.1:17767730-17787875 GCA_028533085.1 Varecia variegata | reverse complement strand
CCCTGCCCATCACCCTGAGTGCTGGGCTTGGCCAGGTGGGTCAGGAGCAAACGGAAAATAATGCTCTGGCCCAGAGAGAGAGTACTCGGAGGAGGCACTTTGTCCAGGACTCACGCAGATACCCTGCTAAGCATCCATAGCTGCGCATCTCAACTCAAGAGGGCTGCATCCCAACTCCTTTTACACACAGCATGGAGATTTCACACAGGAGCTTGGGGGGGGGGGGGGTCACGGTCTTACCTTAGCAACCTGGGGGTTTCTGTCCTGTAAATGGATCAGGAGGGAATCTCGTGTCTGCTTAACCTGACCGGTGAAAAATTTCTTCCATTTCCGCCCAGCAAAGGCAGCCAATTGCCCAAACAAAACAAAGGCCGAGTATCTCAGACTGTCATTTTCCTGTGGGTCACCATCAAAAACACAACAACAAAGCCAGGTCATTCCCCAAAGGCAACTGCATCAGAACACATCACAGCTGTGGTTCTGGGAGGTCTATCACAGGGTATGACGTCAGATCTGGTCTAAAGCACCCAGCTGGGTGGGGGGGCGGCAGAGTGGAGGGGGCTGAAGTCTTCAGTGAACCTCTTCTCCAGCAGACAAGAAAGAGGGTTAGCCTGGGGGATTACTAGCGCTACTCCCAGCTTCCCAGCTCTTTCATTCATTATTTCATGGTTTGGAGATAGAATACATTTAGATGGTTCAAAACTCAAAAAAAAAAGTTTTATAGAAAAAAATAAATCTCCTTCTTCTGCTCTCCTTCTGCCGTCAAATTTTCCTCCCCACAAGCAAACAAAGTTTTAAGTTTTGTGTGTATCCCTCCAGAAAATGAAGAACAAAGAAAAATGTATTAATACATCACATGGTCCTTTCCCTCTTTTTTACATAAATACAAGCACACCATGCCACTGTCGTTATGCACCTTGATTTTTCCATCAATCTATCTAGGAGCTTTTCCATGTCAATATATAAAGGAGCTCTCATTTTTCTTTCCTTTGTTTTCTTTTCTTTTTCTGTTCTACACCAAAATTTATCTAAGTAGTTCCCTCTTTATTATTCCCAACATTTTCACCAGGTCTCTTCTCCTTACTTTTCTTCTGAGTTTCTCCCATCGTGGAAATAATAATCATATTTCTTTCCCCGACACCCTCCCAACTCTCCCGCTTTCAGTCCGATTGGTTGGTTTGTCCCTGAGCACGTGAGTGAGCTCAGCCCTCTCTTTCTCTCCAAAGTGAGCTGTTTGGTCCCAAGTATCCCCTTTCCAGGTAAGGAGACCGAGGCATTGTCAGATAGCAGAGAGCCAATAGAGTGACCCCGTCTGCTGACTCTTGGTGCACAGGTTTTTATATTAATGTTCTGTGGTCCTACCCAGCTCCAAGTGCATCCAAGGGAACAGGGTTGGGCAGGCCCCCTCAGGGGACGAGGAGCACCTAGAATTGGGGTTCACAGAGACTCAGCAAGACTGAGGACTACTAATCATTTTGTGAACTATTTTAAAATATTCTTTTAGCATATGTGACATATACAGAATTTGCCTCAGGGTTGCATTTTTGTCACTGCTCTATCAGTGTGTGTGTGTGTGTATGTGTGTGTGTGTGTGTGTGTGTGTATTCAATTAAACCAACATTTAGGGCTGGGTGTGGTGGCTCATGCCTGTAATCCTAGCACTTTGGGAGGCCAAGGCAGGAGGATCACTTGAGGCCAGGAGTTCGAGACCAGCCTGGGCAACTTAGTGAGCCCCCATCTCTACAAAAAATAAGAAAAATTAGCCAGGTATGGTGGCATGTGCCTGTAGTCCCAGCAACTCAGGAGGCTGAGGCAGGAGGATCGCTCGAGGCTGCAGTGAGCTATAATTGTACCACTGCACTCCAGCTTGGGCAACAGAGCAAGACCCTGTCTCTAAAAAAATTAAAAAATTAAAAAACCAAAAAACCTATCATTTATGGAAAACTTCCCCTGTCCAAAGCCCTACCTACCCTAATGTTATGAGATGTACGGAGACGTGCAAGACAGGTGCCTGTCCCCCTGGGAGTCTGACAGCCATCTAACGGGGGACACATGCACGGGTGAGCACAGTGCAGGGCACACAGTGACGAATGCTATCTATGAGGGATGTAAACTGTCGGCAAACAACTCTGCATGAGAATTTCCATGATTCTACGTGGCCAGAGCTTTCTGATCAAAAATCACAGGCTTCATGACATATCAGGATACAAAAAAAAATAAAGAAAGAAAGAAAAAAAAAAATCACAGGCAACCTTGGTTTAAAGAACAGCTCAATGGCAAGCAGGTCCTGGAAGTTCAGATGGCACCTCCAGAGAGATTTAGAGCCATCTGCCCTGAGACATTTGCTTACATTCCAGGGTGAAGTAGAGACGTTCCTCTCCCCTCCCAGAGAGGACTGTCTTACATTCAAGAGCAGAAATCTCTCTGTCTCTGTGAAGGAAGGAGGGACGGTGTGCCCGCAGTTCCTATGTAAGCTCCATGCGTCGTCATTTCAAAGCTTTTCTTCCTTCCCTGTGGAGCCGGCACGCCTGGCTGTCACTGCCTTGCTCCATGGAGAACTAGAGCGTGGGGAGTGACGCGAGTCCCTCTGTGAGTAAAGACAGGTCTGTCCCCTGTTCTGGACGTCTTGTCTTTCAGAGGGGGAACACTGTGGCCGGCGAACTCGTTAGCTTGCAAGTCGAGACTCTCAGGCTCCTGACGGTTTAAGACTGAACCAGGTACCAGCGCTCCTTCTGCCTAGCCCGCCTTGTCATCTGGTAGTTAAGTGGGCAGGCCCCACAGGCAGGGGACCCGGTGTCACGTCCACCTACTGGCTTTGTGAAACTTGGGCAAGTTCTGACCTCTCTGTGCTTTGATTTCCACGTCTATGAAGTGACGATAATTACAGTGCCTACTTCGTGGGGTTACTGTGAAGAGTGTATGAGAAATCTATGCAAATTGCCTACTCTGTGCCTGGCACACAGTAAGGCTCACTAAATGCTACTATTGCATTGTTACATTTATTATAAGAGAGCATTGACTGCATGTTGGCATCACCATCAGTGTACATATATTCACTTCTCTATTAACATGAAAACTCCTTGATGGGTAGTGATGGAATCCTACATATCTCTATATGTCCCCCATAAACCCTGGCCCAGTCCTGGTCTCTCAGTAACATTCATTAATAAATAAGTGAATAATAGAGCCCTTGTTCCCTGAGAAACATGCCACCCAGGGCTCACATTCTAACCCCACTTTGGTTCCAATAACCCAGAGTTGCTGAGTGTCTCACTTACGTCATCTAATAGTGTCCTGGTCTGAAGGGTGATGTCTATGAAGAAGGACCCCAAGCCTTTCCCCTGGGTCTTCCCCAGCATGATGGTTAGAGTCTTCACGCTCTCGTGGATGACTTCAGAGCTCACAGGGTCATACAATCCATGCACCAGCAGGTCTAGGACAAGTTTCTTATACTTTCTCACCTGTTGGCAAGGTTTGAAAAGCATGAGTAGCACAGGAATGGCTCCCCATGGGTTGAAAAGCAACTCCACTTTTAATCTACCAATAACCTGGGACCTGGACTAAGAGACCTTGGCTTTCTTTGGGATCTGTGTGACAACTCTCATCCAAATACGAATGCTTCCACTAACTCGACCCAAGGCCTGTCTTGGAAGGTGCCCAGGAAGAGCAGTCTGGGGTGTGGCCGTGGGGCGGGCAAGGCTGGTGAGGGCACTGCAAGGTGGGTGGTGCACCTGGCTGGTCCAGGGGGCTGGGGAGTGGTAGGTATTTTCGTAGTGGGGAGGAGGAGAAATCGTCACTCAAGTTGGCAGATGCTAAAGGAGGAGGTGGAAACGTTTTTTACTAAACAGACATAAATTATTAGAAAATCACTTGAAGTCACCAAGGAGTCCCACAGCTGATAACACTGAGATGTAATGACCCTGAATGAGCCACGCCCTCATGCAGTCTCCTCCCCTCCAGTGTGGAAGGAGCCTGTGACTTGTGTCTAGCCTGTAGGACACCCTAAAGGTGATAGGTGTCACTCCTGTGGTTACTTTACAGGAGACTCCGTCCTAGCAGACAGGAGTAGGTGACACTCTCCCAGAGGTCTTGAAGAAATGAGCAGCGGTGTTATGAGAGGGTGGCCTCTAGGTGCTGAGACTGGGCCCCAGCGGACAGCGGGCAAGAATACGGGAACCCTGGTCCTGCAGCTGGAAGGAACCGAATCCCACCAACAAGCACACAAGCATGGAAGAGGCTCCTGAGCTCCAGGAAGGAGTGCAGCCTGGACGGCAGGATTGCAGCCTTGCCAGACCCTGGCAGAGGACCCAGCTCAGCCACACCCGGACTCCCGACCCACAGAAACTGTGAGATAACAAACGTGTGTTGCTGAGTCTGCAGCGATTTGTGCCACAGCAGTAGAGAACTAGCACGAGAGACCACACCCCAGCCTGGGAGACTCCGTGCCTTGGGGATCAGAGAGACGCAGGAGGGAGGGCTGAGCCCCCCCATGCTCCCCTACCTTGTTGGGGGCTTCACAGGCCACGGTGCCCAGGCCCCTCATTGCCATGCGACGCTTTTTAGCACTGGGGTCCCGGGCTCTTTCTGCCAAGATGAAAAACACATTCTTCAGAGGCTCCCGCTTCTGGAATCTCAGTTTCCAGGAGACCTGGGCGGTAGGTCAAATGTGGAGGACGGTGAGAGTGCTCAGAGTCGCAGCCAGCCCCAGCCCAGCCCCGCCCTCGAAAGAAAACCCCATGATTGCCTGCTCTGTTTTACCCCTTCCTTCTCCAACTAAGATGCCTGATTTTTGTTGGAAACGTAGTAATTTGATCTATTTAATGAAGAAATTGATGGAGGAAGAGGAAATGGGGGAAGAAATATAACGCAGGGCTGGTGTGGAGGTAGGTTTGGGGGTTCTGGGGAGAAAAGCTCTACAGCAGTGGTGGGTGTGACAAAAGGTGAAAGAAAAGGGACTTCGTAAGTATTGACATGAGCTGGGAATATGGGTCCCTTCCCAGTAAGAGGTGGGCTGTCATTCCTCCCATCGCAAAGAGAAGAACTCCCTTTACCCTTCTTCTTCCTCCAGATCTCCCCATTTTTCTGCTCCAGTTTGTGGCCAGACACCTTGAAAAACACGTCTACACTTGCTTTCTCCAATTCCTCTCCTCCCCTTCTCTCTCGAACCCTCTGCAATCAGGCTGATGGCCTTCCGGAGGGCTAATCCCAAGGGTCAGTTCTCAGTAGTCACCTTACTCAGCCTCTCAATAGAACTGGACAGCATTAGCAAGGCACAGCTGCACACAGCTAGGGCACATCTACAAGCACTTTGAAGGATGTCCCAACCCTAGAATGCAGGTATCTATCTGAGCAATGAAGATTAGGAAGAGAAATGCATAAATAATGCAAATTGGGAAACACTACGTGTCTCGCAGAAACCTGTACTTCAAGGACTAAACTCTAAGTAACTGCAGGGCCAGGGACGGGGCAAGATGTGGGCGACCCTCAGTAGTCAGCCTGTGAGCTCTCGTGACAGGAAGGCCCCGGTGTGCTGCAGATGCAGAGCACAGTGACATGCACTGGAGTCAGAATCACGGCAGTGGGAGATCCAGGCAAGATCAAAGACAAAAGCCACCTCCCCGCCATCCTTGGAAAGGCGGATGGCGGGAGAGGGAGATCGGCTCCAGACCCAGCTGTCTCCACAGCGCTGCCCATGAGATTTGGCCAATCCAAGCCTCATTGTTCTTTCTGAATATTTGTCACAGTTCATTCTATACATTTATTATTATGTTAGCAGCAAGCTACATTCTTCTCATCTTCTTGCCATCCTATGAACATTCTATTCATGTCATCAAAGAACTCTCATCACATTTTTTTCAGAAGAAGGAACTTCAGTGGGGCCAGGCCTAACGGACCACAGACCGGGCAAGCACACGTCTTACAGAACAGCTGCTGGGAAGGGACATTTGTTCCCAGTAGTTTGTGTCAGACCTTGGAAAAGAAAGATATCACTGATGTCCTTTTCCTCTTGGGCTGGGAAGGAGGGATGGAGCGGGGCTGGCCCAGGATTCTCCTCTGTGTTTGGTCCATGGAACTTAAAGAAAAAAAATCATCATATGAGTCACAAACACTCATTATCGACAAACGCTGTTAAACAGAGCACTGCACCAGCGTAAGGAGAGAAAGAAGCCATGATCCTCAGGCCTGTCTTTAGGACCCTTTCCCCTTGGGGAGGAGATAAAGAGCAACTCGAGGCAGCACAAAAGGAATAGGAGCTTAAGGGGTGAGGGGGTCCACCCTCCGGCTCCCCACTCCATTCGGCGGACTTCTTGTATCACGATCACCAAAGAAATAAAATACAGATTCCCAGGCCCCACCCACAGAGCCCTCACAATTTGAAATATAGAGTAGCCTCCAATTTTTTGTTTTTTAAAGCTCCCCGAGAATGTAAATTGGTACTAATTTTCAGAGGGGATTTTGGTACTATCTCTTACCATTTTAATAAAGAGGCACATAGTCTTTCACTCGGCAATTTGTTAATCCTACAGACATCATATGCTCAGCGACATGCACAGAGGACAGCCACCACATTATTGTCATGCATAGCGTGATGTTCTTTAATGGTTGTAATAAAAATAAATTACATATATATTACAACCACACAACTATAGGGTGACTATTATGCAGTCACTAAAAAGAATATTGACAGGTCAACATGTGCTAAAATGAACTCTAAAATATACTACTGAGTGAAAAGTGCAAATCAATGTGGACAGTGTGTTACCATTTATGTAAAATCAAAATGGGGCAGGTTGAGCTGGGCGTAGTGACTCACACCTGTAATCCCAGCTACTCTGGAGGCTGAGGCAGGAGGATTTCTTGAACCTAGGAGTTTGAGACCAGCCTGGGCAATATAGTGAGACCCCATCTCAAAAAAAATACACTGAAAAGAAAAAATGAGGGAAGGAAATACATATATACATATATGCTCGTATATGCATAGAAAATACCCAAGAAACTTTGAGAAAGAGATTGCCTCTGGAGTGGAAATCTGAGAAACTGAGGTGGGAGGGAGACTTCCTTTTTTCACTCTTTTTATACACATACAGTTTGTAATTTTACCATGTGCACACATTATTCAAAGTGTATAATATAAATAAATGTAGCTCGCCAAATGATTCCAATCCACAGCCTGATTTGGGGCCCACTAAGATGAACCAGCATTTCTCAAACTTTAATGTGCGCTCGAAACATCTGAGGATCTTGTTCAATCGTAGGTTCTGGCTCAGTGGGTCTGATATGGGAGCTGCAGGTTCTGCCTTTCTTCCAAGCTCACAGGGGGTGTCACGCTTTTGAGTGGTGAGGGCATAAAGTTAGGAGCTACAGGAGTTGAGAGAGGACTGTGGGCTGGAACAGTGGTGGAGACCTCCCATGGCATGCTGGGAGGCAGAGCATACATGACACGGTGGGATTTCAATGGGATTCCATGTAGTTAGTACCATGGTGGTGGGAGTAATAATGATTCAAGAAGCAGGAGAGAGGTAGAAGATGGGCTGCAGGAGCTAGTCCCAGGCCAGCTGTAGAGGAATTGCCACTAAAAAGCTTGATTTAAATTGTATTTTGTAGATATGAGTCAACTGTTGATTTTTTTTAATTGAGGTGAAGTCCATGTAACACACAATTAACCATTTGAACAATGTTGTGCAACCACCACCTCTATTCTAGTCCCAAAACTTTCATCACCCCAAAAGAGAGCCCTGTACCCATTAAGCATTCACTCCCCACCCCATCCTTCCCCCAGCCTCTGGCACCATTAATTTGCTGTCTCTACAGATTTACCTATTCTGAATATTTTATACATATGGAATCATACAATACTGTGACCATTTGTATCTGGCATCTCTTAGCATGTTTTTCAGATTCATCCGTGTTGTAGCATGTATCCATTTTCCATAGTGGCTGCACCATCTTACATTCCCACTGTATGTACGAGGGTTCCAATTTCTCCACATCCTCACCAACATTTGGTATTTTCCATTATTTCTATGATATCCATCTTGTAGGTATGAAGTGGTATGTCACTGTGGTTTTGATTTGCATTTCCCTGATGACATTAATCATCTTTCTGTGTGCTTGTTGGTGATTTATGTACCTTCTTTGGAGAAATTTCTATTCAACTCCTTTCCCCATTTTTTAAATTGGGTTATCTGTTTTTGAATTGGATGTGTTCTTTATATATTCTGAATTCTAGACCCTTACAGACATATGACTTACAAATATTTTCTCCTTTTCTGTGGGCTTTTTACTTTCTTGATAGTGTCCTTTGATGCACAAAAGTTTTTACTTTTGATGAAGTCCAATTTGTCTATTTTGTTGTTGTTATTGTTACTTGGGCTTTCAGTGTTATGTCTAAGAATCTATTGCCAAACTCTAGGTCATGAAATTTACCCCTATGCTTTCTTTAAAGCGTTTTATAGTTTTTGCCCTTATATTTAGGTCATTGATCCATTCTGAGTTAATTTTTGTATATGATGTGTGATAGAGGTTCACCTTCATTAGAACCATTGACTTTTGTGTGTTTTGTATTTTGATTTATTTTTTTTAATAGGAGAAATGACAGGCAAGTAGCTGCAGTGGCTTGCAACCCTGGATCCATTAGAATTGCCTGAGGGACTTTTAAACACCCCAGGGCTCTGGCCACACCGAGACTAAGTCCATTGTCATCTCTGGAGGTGGACCCAGGCATCAGTATTCTTTTAGACTCACCAAGTGATTCCAGCTGGCAGTCACTGAACTAGGCTGCCTTGGTTTGCCCAGTGCTGAGGAGTTTCCTGGGACATGGCACTTTCGGTGCTAAAGTCCTGGACAAACCAGGACATGTCCCTATCCAATAGAACCCGGGCCTCTTAAGCAGTTGTGTTTTGGACTCAGTGTGACCTGGAGGTGCATGGGGATTTGGTTTCCCTGCTATCTTTGTCCCCAGGTAGTTTCGGTCATCCTCTCTTGGTCAGAAGACACACAAGCGGTCCCTGAAAATACCACCTCTTCACCCCCTAGCCTCCAGTAGCCATTTGTCCTTCATCTCTGGCCAACAGAAATCCTGTCACCACTGCGATGAGAAACCAAAGTAAAAACCCAGAAAACTGAACCTCAATTAGCAAGATTTTCTCTTTGCATCAGTCACCTGGCTGAACCGAGATTTCCTTTGACTCAAGACATTCCCAGAGTCTTTATGATTAAGCCAGTGGTTCCCACACTGGAGCGTGCACGAGAATCTCCCGGCAGACTTGTGAAAGCCCAGCCTCCCAGGCATCCCCAGAGTTTCTGGTTCTGTGCGTCTGGAGCAGGGCCTAATCATTTCTAACAAACTCCCAGGTGACACTGGGACGCAGTCAGTTTGGGGACCATGCTTTGAGAATCACTGTATTAACAAAAAGAATCCACAGCATCACAATGTCATTTCTCTCCAGAATAAAGGGGTTTTAAAATTCACACTGAGGCAAAACACATGCTCGGTTATTTCTTTCTGGGACTTTTCTTCCGTTTCAATAGAACCTGCCACTTCTAGAATGCTCTGGATCAGAGCTGACAGTGCCTGGCCGTGGGTACACACAGCTTAAAAGAAGCAAACGTCCCTCAAGCTGAGGACCTGTCACCAAGGAGGGCACAGGCCTCATTATAAAGCAGCTGGTGTTTCTGTTCCAAGGCAAAAGAAAATCATGCCTGAAGCTTCTCTCTATTGGGAAGGAAAACAAACCTACCACCCTGTTCTTTCTGCTTGACTTCTCTTGCAAGATTAGCATAACAGCTAAGGGCTGTAGCCATCCACGGCAGCTCCCCCAGCCTTCAGAAACCGAGCGGCCAGCCCCGTCTTAACAGGCGTGAGTAGAATTTAAGGTCGTGGAAGGCTCTCAAGCAGGGCAAAGCTAATGCAGGTTGAGCGGCTCCGCTTGGAAGATTCAGTATGTGGTTAGAGACACACACACAGTTCCATCTCAAGCTCACCGCCTCTTCTAGAAAACCCTTCCCTACCTCTCCATCACAGGATAAAAACTGTGATCTAGTTTCATCTCACAGGTTGTCAGGGCTCATCTCGATCTTTGGTGCAGGAAAAGCAAAGCATTTCCCACAGGGGTGGCTGCACCTCCCTCCTATGTACGAATCCTCTGGGGTACTTATTATCAATGCCAGGCCCACCCCGGAATTATTGGATCTGAATCTCAGGGCGTGTCGGGCCTGCACGTTGCACTTTGTTTACAAGGTGCACCTGGTGATGCTACACATACGCTGGTATATAAGACTCTCTGCCCTGGAAATTAAATAATCCCAGAATTGGCATATTCCACTAAGCTGAAACCACATATCAGGAGAGACCCTGGAGGTCAGAGGAGCTGGGGCTGAGGGGCAAGGAAGAAAAGGATGGCAGTATCTGCAAGGACCAAGGAATTGATGCCATATGTTTGTGAAGCACTTTGAATTTCACTTTCAAAATAAAATTAAAATCACAGCAAGCTGTATGTCTGTGACTTGTGTACTTTTCTAGGATGCTATTCTTAAAAAGTTGCCTTTAAGAATAAAACAAATTAGGGGTTAAATCAACATCCTAGTGCCCCTCACCTGGAGCTTTGCGTCTCTTGAGCGTGCAGCTTCTTAAAGGATTCCCACCACCGACCCGGCCTCCCTCCTGCCTGCAGGGCCTGCCACCTCCTTTCCAAAAAGCTAAGTCCTTTACACCCGATTCATAGAAACAAAAGGATCATTTCCATCTGCTGCAACACAGGATCCAAGCAAGGAAACTTAAACACACTACAACAAACATAGTATACTGATTCAAAGATTTCTCAGGTGTTCTAACTCCTCCCACAAGCCCACTCACCTCCAAACAGCTGTTCTTTCCTGCTAGAGTTATATTTTTCTGGTGGGTTTCCATGATCATCACAGGTGCCTAGCCTAGTGTAGCCAAGGCCACCTTCAAACCAAAGACAGGGCTTTGCTTGTAGTTTCGGGGTTTCCTGTACACATTTGTCAGTGAATTCTTCTTCTGGGAAGTGCTTCCTGAGTCAGCTATACTCAGAGCCCCTATTTTCACCATCTCCAAGACCCTGAAGCTTATCTGTTTATTGTCACATTGTGGTTCTGACTGGTCTTACTAAAGCAATATGGATTTGGGGTAACTTAGAAGGCTGTTGCATGCTTTGTGCTGACGTAAATCTTTCTGACTCAAAATACTAGGTTTCTGGTCAATAATCCTTTTACTTATTGAAGTCCCAAGGTATGTGATGAAAGCCAAAATTACAAAATACTTTGATCTGATCTTCTCATCTGTAAAGTGAGCAGAAGAAACTATCTGATTGCTAACAATCCTTCCAACACTGTGCTTATAAATGATAATCATAATATTAACAGCTACCATTTCCTGGACACTTTTGTATGCTAGGCCCTTTGTTACGCACTTTATAGACACTGCAGAAGCTGTTTTAGCTGACCTTTGCATAACCGACTTGTCGGCTTAACCATGGTTCTCCAGGTGTTCTGTGAACTACTTCAACCCATCCTGCAGCTGGCAGGACCCCTCCTACCTCAGCTCCAACAGTGACTATATGCTCAGCAGAATCAGTGTATAGCAGCTATGCTTCTTACTGAAACTGAGTATTGCATAAACTGATGAAATATGAGTATGCAAACAGATGAAGCTGTTTCTATGAAAGCAAGTTTGGATGTCTTGGAAAGATTCAACATTAGAAAGCTGCTTTAAAAAATACTGCTGTCTGATTAGGTGTGTGGACAGTGAAGTTTGAGAAAAGTCTTGATAACCTGAAATGATTTTTGGAATTGGAATGACTCTATAGAAAGTGACTTTACAAGGCTCTTCCCAAGTGTCTAAGTTCTCACTACAATTTAAAGAAACCAAAATTAGAACTCATAAAGTATTATGCATGTGGTTTATTCGGGAAAGACAACTCAAAAAACGGCAACTAGTAGATCCATGTTCCAAAAAATAAGGCCACGGCCCCACATTTAAGATTGAGAAATGTTATATTTTAAGGTAAAACATTTGACGTATGTATCATTTTCGATTGTCTGCTTTAATCAGCTTCTTTCGTTAACTCTCTAAAATCCAGTTCCAATCTCTCAAATAAGAGAGTTTCACTGTATTTCATTTAATCTTCGCAATGACCTTGAGGTTTAATTGTCCTCATTTTAGAGAAGAAACTGGGGCTTAGAGTAATGTTAAACAATTCACCCAAAGTCCAATGGTCGTGGCAGAGCGGATTTCCAGACTCCAAAAGCTACACTTCTAATCACGGTGGTATAAGCCTATATTCAGCTCCTAGACCATGTCCCGTGTGCAGAACCGGGGAAGATAGACTGTGAGATGCTTCAGCTTGAAGCATCCATACCTTCCCTTCAGTCCCTCCCATCCTAAAGCTCTTTGCTGACAATATAATGATCTATAACCCATCTATTGATCAATTAACACAGTCTGTGAAAATACAATCGGCTGGTCAACATTGCCCACTTCAGTTTTACAAGGAGAACATCACTAGATAGCGACACCCTTAGGACTCAACTCCCTCTGATCCCGGGACTTCTCCCGCCAGCCAGTCTGGGCTGGCCCCACCAGCAGTGTCCCTTACCTGCGGCTCCTGCGGGTGGCTGTCACGTGACGAGCGGCTGGGGGTGGCGCTGAAGACGGGTCCTAGGCGACTGGGGAGGGGGGTGCGTGGTAGCCAAATGGGATGACTCGGCTAAATGCTCCCAGCCCGGAATTCCTAACATGCGACAAGGGAAATTAGAAGGTGAAGCAGCGTTTGTTTCAGGATAACGGGTCAGCACAGAGTGTTGGAAAGTGAGACTCGAGCAAGGGGGTAGAATCAAAGTTTATAGGTATTGGGGTGGGGGAGGGAATTGCCCTGGAATGACACCAACGGGGTTGCTGTAGGCGGGCCCAGGCATCACTTGTGCCCTTTGCTTGCCCTCACTGTGCCGAGGTGTTTTTCCTTCTCCCCCTTGCTGTGGTCTGCCCTTACTCTTCCCTCCTGTCCGGCGTCACCCACACTTTCTGCAGAAAGGACAGATCCCATCCCCTGCACCAAACCAAACGGCCCTGCCCGCGCCGTTCCCGCTGCCGCCGCTAGATGGCGGCATCACCCAGTGGACGCGGTCCAGGCGGCCCCTGCGCAGAGCCGCAGCTGGGCGGCTCCAGTCCCTGCATAATCCTGCTAGGGCGCGTTTAATCTGAGGATGGGACGCCGTGTTCCTGGCCAAGCAGCCTCATTGTGACTGATTGTTGCACCAACAGCTAGAGCTTTAACTGTTGACGCCCCTTCCTGCTCAACAAACACCATATGTCCGGAAAGGAGCGGCTTAAACTCTCCACACTTTAACTGATTTATTGGTAAAAATGAAACATAATTAAAACCTGGGTATTAACAGCACCTGCAGAATTTAGGAGCCTCCCTCCCTCCTTCATTCTTTTTCCCTGGGCTCCACGATCATGTGCATAAATCTATTTATCAATGATTATTTATTGTCTGGCGTTGTGTTGGGTAATGTGGGCAATATGTCTTAAAAGGAAAAAAACAGGTTTTCAAAGGTATAGGAGCTTACTGTAGTGCTAATAGATAACATTTAATGAAAACTATGTGCCAAATACTGGAGTAAATATATAGACTATCTCATTCAATTCTTACAACAAACCCGAGGTAAATATTCTTACTATAGTCCCCATGTTAAGGCTGGGGAGACTGAGGCACGGAGAGATTACCTTCACAAAGGCCATGCAGTTAATTAGTGGCAGAGTTAGGGTTCAGCCACTTGCAGGCTGACGGTAGAGCTTGGATTCTCAGCCACGATGCTATGCAGTGGGTCAGTTTGGAAAACCCAGTTAGGAGACAGGCAGACAGAGACAAACCAGGGAGCTATGTCAGAGCAGAGGGTGAAAGAAAAAAGTGGAGAGAAAGAAAATCGATGCTCTTGAGAAAGTAAGAATGAGGCAGAAACAAAAACCCTATTTGGATTGGGCTAAAAGGGCACCACTCTTGACTTTTGAGGACACAATTTCAATAGAGTGATGGAGAAAGGAAGCTAGATTGCAAAACTAAGGGGCTATGAGGAAAGAGGAAATTGAGATGTCTTGTTGCCGCAAAAGGAAAGCAATAAATAGAATAGAAGAGACAGTAAGGTCGAGCAAAGGCAAAGTTTTGGTTTGTTGTGTGCTTTTGAAAATAGAATAAATCCTGGGCATGTTTGCAAGTGGTTGGTTGCAAGAGAGCTCTAAGATGTGGGTGATGCCAAATAGTGGCAGGAAGAGGTGGAAGGGAAGGTCGAGGTCACAGGGAAAGGGTTAGCTCTGGAGAGGAAGAAGAGAGATTCTCTTCTTTGTCTGCAGCTGGGAGACAGCCACAGAGACGGAGATGCATTGACATGAAAATGAAAGGGACGAGCGAGTCCAATTCTTCCTACTTAGCCTTAATCTTTCCAGTAAAACCAGAGACGTGTTATCTGCTAAGAATGGGAATAAGGTTTGTAAGGACATAACCTATGTACTGATCTAATCCATGTGTGCTTAGAATGACCCAAAAGCAGATCAGATTATACAAGGAACAGAGGACACTGGAGAAGGGAGGTCTGCAGTACGATTGTAAGGATTCTCTGCAGAATCTCCCTTGTGAACCAGAACTGAAATTTACCCCACCCCTGCATGGACAGAAACACAACAGGCACACTATTAATGACTCTTCACGTCTAAAAGTTTCTTTGTATTCAAGTTTTAAGACATTTATCAGAGAAATAGTGTCTTCTCCATTGCTAAATGGGAGGACTAAAGTGCAGAGAAGTTTCCTTATTTGGCTTAAAGCTACAAAGAAAATCAGGGCCAGAACCAGAATTGGCACCCAGGAGCCTTTCTGATACTTGCAGTGTCTGACTTCAGCTCTATTCAGTGCTTCCCACAAAGGCGGTGGACACAGCTAACAGCCCCAGAGAGTCCCAGACACAGCACAAACGTGGGAAGAACCCAAATCAATGCATGAGGCCCATGGGAATCCAAAATACTCCTTCTGTGACCCGAGGCCACAACATAGTTCTAGGAATTAGAGAGAAAGATTCTTTGATAATTCAATTACAGTATATTGATAGACTGATGACAGGATGTCCTTAAAATAACACACCATAATTAGTTAATTTAAGAGTTTAATGATTCTATTCTCCTTATTGCCAGAAGTACAATAGGGCTAAGACAACTAGAAAAAGCAAAGGGGGTGATTATCTAGCTGACATCACTGACGAAACGGGCGACAGGCAAACTAAAGCAATCAACAGTTCGTTTTCCATTTCGACTTGGGAAATAAGGACAAATGAGAGTCGCCCATCAAAATGGTTCCTCTTCCGTGTCAGGGTTTTCATAAGCACCTCGTCGCGTGAGTGTGTGTGGTCTAATCAGGAAACGTCAGGATTTAAGTTTCCTCCCTCTCATCTTCTTTCAGGAAATACCCCCAAGGTAGGCCAAACTCCCTCTTGACTTTTACTTCTAAAAGGAAATAAGATTGGCCACCTCCTTAGCCACAGATTGGAAACACCAACTTCTCATTCATTCATTCTTCATTCTTCAAATGTTTATTGAGGTCTTCCTTCCAGAGATAGAAGCAAAATGCCCAGCGAGTGGGACCAATACTCAGACTGTGCCCTCAAAAAGAAGCGACCAGTAGTGGATTTGGGACTGGGCCTTCTGGGTCCAGTTGGCAAGGAAGGAGTTGATCAGGGCCACACAGAGGAGTCGGTAAGGAGCCCTGGCAGTCACAGGGCAGTCACCGAGGAAATTCTTTGTAAAGGAAGAAACATCTGCACCTGGCCAGTGAATCATTCAGCACGGAGAGACAGAGGACAAAGGCATCCCAGAAGGCAGGCCTGGTGTGAACATGGAGGCCGTTAGGGCATGACCATCGAGCTGACCCTGGCCGAGCCACGTGACCTGGTGCCCCCCAAACTCCTCCGCAATCCACCCACACCGATGGCAAAGCTGCCTGCGGGAAGCAGACATCCTTGGGAGGCTCCTCTCAAACTTCATGCCATATTTGCTTCCCACTACTCTACAGGTGTGTTTGTTTTATATAAAAGCGATGGTCTTTTTGCTTTAAATGTTTGAATGAAATCAATGCTGCAGGAAGAAGCACTGGGTTTATCCCTCAGCTTCAAATATTCTCTGGCATGTGGAAGCAGGAGTCCCGTGTGGCCTTGGTCTCATCGTGCCCAGATGCGGCTATACAAACTCTGAACAGAAGGCTGCTCTCAGCAGTTTCCTTGTCCGACCCACCATCTGGCTGTTCTGCCTCCCATTTTCCTGACTTTATTACTTGACAGTCATTATTAGTACCAGAATGCAAGAAAAAGCTGATGCTCCTCCTGTGGCCCCTTGGCCTGCAGTGATCTCGGAAAATGATTCGCTACTCACTTGACCCAGAAAACCCCACAAAATCATGGCAACCAAGAGGTTCAAGTCTTCTTTCTCCCTTTAAGAACACCTGTGAAACTGCCCAGGCCATCAAGTGATGCTTGTCCCAGAAGCCACCAAGTATCTGAAAGATGTCACTTTACAGAAGCATTGTGTGCCATCCCGTCATTACCATGGTGGAGTTGGTAGATGTGCCCAGGCCAGAGAGTAGGGCTGGACACGGGGTCGGTGGCCCAAAAACAGTGCTGAATTTTTGCAGCACATGCTTAAAAATGCAGAGAGTGATGCTGAACTTAAAGGTTTAGATGTAGATTCTTGGATCATCGAGCATATCCAGGTGAACAAAGCCCCCAAAATGTGCACTGTACTTACAGAGCTTGAGGTCAGATTAACCCACACAGAAGCTCCCCCCGTCACATCCAGGTGACACCGAAAAAGAGCAAACTGTTCCTAAGCCAGAACTGGAGAGGGCTGCACAGAAAAAGATATCCCAGAAGAAACTGAAGAAACAACACATATGGCCCAGGAATACAAAATCCAGCATAAAATAAATGCAAATAATAGTTTTCTTCAAAAAAGACTAAGTTCCAGCTTAAACACCTTTTCTACCTGAGACATTAATTACCCCCATATCATCACCTGTACTCCTACTTCCAAAAAGTAATCACGAACTTATGTAAACATTTCTCAGCCAAACTGGTTATATCTGTAGCAATCAATCATCTGTGTTGAACTACAATGTTTAACGAAATCAGTTGAATCCAGACAATGTTCTCTGCTGTCCTACCTGAGCTAGGTACCACGGGGCACTGCGTGGCCGGCTTCTCCGTCCGTGCTCGTCCTGATGGAAGGCGAATGTAAATAATGCTAGGAACGTCTCTGTCCTTTAAACAAGCTTGTAGCTGACAATAAGCTACATTTTGTCCTTGAAGATGAAACATAGAATAGATTAGTTTATCACAAGAAAGAAACACATAATAAGACCTTTTTAGGTCATCTGCCCTGATAATTGCTAGCGATACATTCTAAGTCACGCAGTTTTCAAACTTTGAAGACTCTCACGTTTCGTTTCCTATTTCTGCAAGTGCCCAGTGAGAAGACGACACCTGCTTTATCGTGGAAGAGAACTGGATCCGTAGGCAGCACCAGGAGATGCCAAATCAGTTCCACAGACATGACTGCATAGATTATCATCTTGCCTCTGCTTTTAAAAGCATTCTTACACTGTTTGTCATCTTGTCCCCTCAACCTTGGGAAGGGGGTCATTCTCAGGCTTCTTTGACAAATAGGGAAACTAGGGGGGCCAGACTGAGTGGGAAACTTACTCAAAGTCTCCAAGCTGGTTAATGGGACTGAGATCTAAATGTTTGGCTTCTTCTTCTGCTTTGACGAGCTGGGGTCATTCTGTGGACGCTGCCATGCACCTCTGAGCGCAGTGCTCTTGTTCTCATGACCTGCCTTCCTCCCATCCCACAGAGTGCCGGATGTGTAGGCATTTTGTGACAATGAGAGCAATGTCAGCCACAGTATGACCAATAGAAAAATGAACCCAAGACCAAAAGTGCTTTACAACGTGTGCTGCTGTCATTAAACAGTCAGGCTATTATTGGACTCTCTACTATTAGAGTAGAACATTACAGATGTATCACAACAATCCCAACTTTGACCCCATAATACTAGCCTCCCACCACTACATTACCGCACCTTTCCCAATATTGTTTATTTAATGCTTCCGGAAAAGAACAGAAGAAGACATTTTTATCAAGCATATGTGTGCGGGAACCAACTCTGCAGGTTTTAGGTGCTGCAAGAGTAGAGCAGCTTCTTTGCTCTGCTGCTGGCGTCCATTCCTCAGGGACTATCCATTAGATCATCCCAGAAAGGAGAGGAAAACAGGGAACATGCAAGTCACCTGACTTTGACTCAGTTGTTCTGTCAATAGTCATTTACTGAGGGCAAGGGTGATTTTGTGCAAATTAGAATAAGGAAAACTTTGGCCAAAAGATTTTACGTCCATCTGCCAGAAAAATTATCATAATAAGTATTTAAAGTTACGATGCCTGCAAAGTGCATGGTGCCCACATAGAGGAGGCACTTGGTGCAGCATACAACTTATGCAACTGTATGCATTGGCCCCAGTACCTTATGAATACATAGGAAAGATGGTGTCAAGATATATGTGAAAGGCTATTCATTGAAGGGTATTCATTGTAATAGCAAAAAATTGTTGGAAATGTCCATCAGCAGGGCACAATAAGTAGATAGAGTATCTTTATTCACTGGAATACTAGGAAGCATTATAAAAATAATATGGATATATCTATATGGTATGTGCTGATGTGAAGATATGTTCAAGGTATATTATTAAGTGAAAAAAGCAACATGTAGGCCGGGCACGGTGGCTCACGCCTGTAATCCTAGCACTCTGGGAGGCCGAGGCGGGTGGATCACTCGAGGTCAGAAGTTCAAGACCAGCCTGAGCAAGAGTGAGACCCCGTCTCTACTAAAAATAGAAAGAAATTATCTGGCCAACTAAAAAAAAAATATATATATATATATATATATATATATATACAAAAAATTAGCCGGGTATGGTGGCGCATGCCTGTAGTCCCAGCTACTTGGGAGGCTGAGGCAGTAGGATCGCTTAAGCCCAGGAGTTTGAGGTTGCTGTGAGCTAGGCTGACGCCACGGCACTCACTCTAGCCCAGGCAACAAAGCGAGACTCTGTCTCAAAAAAAAAAATAAGCAACATGTAGAAGAGAATATATTATAATTCAATTTATGTACATTTTTAAAAAGAGATACATGTTGATATATATAGAGAAAGCCTTTTTTTCCTAAAAAGACCCTTAAAAAGTCATTAACAGGAACCTCCTAGGAAGAGAGTAATTGGGTGAAGAAGGAAGCTTTTAGTTCAAATGTATACTTTTCTATCTGATTTGAATTTTCTTACTAAAAGCATTTATTACTTTCAATTTTAAAAATCAATAGGGATTCTTGGGGAAAAAAATCTCTCATCTTTTTCCCAACTAAAAAAAAAAAAAAAAAAGAGAGATAACAGATCTTTTTTTTTTTCCTAATACCTTTTGGCATAAAAAAAAAATCTAAGAGGTATTGTTTAATTCAAATGCACATTTCCCAAGAGAATATATTTAAAAATAGACTGCAGGATTGGGTTTTTCTTGTTGTTGTTTGTTGTTTTTATAGCAATGGGGCCAAGGAAGGGAAGGAGGAAGGAGGCAGGCAGTGGAGGCTGGGGGCTGACCCAGGAGGGAGACCTCTGTAGCCCTGTTCTCTAGAGGCACTCCCACCTCTCAATTCTTGCTTCTGAAAACTAGCAAATATTACATTCACTTATCCATGGGACAGTTAATATATTTCATCATAGAAAAGGAATATCATTAAGCTCGCTTTCTTTTATTAAGTCAGTTCTACTTGCATCTAAATGCAGTGTGTGCAAGGTTGCCCATCACTTAGAAACCCATGGACCAGTTAGAAGGGTACTAATGGTGTACTTTCTTCATTTTACCATGCTAAGTAGGAGTAGGAGAATGAGATTAGCTACCTTTCTCTCTTTGATTTCAGTCTCTAGGGAAAAGAGAATTCTAGCTTTCAGTTTTTTCTTGAAATTTAAACCACCATTAGAATACAAGTACAGCTGAATTCATTACTGAATTCATTATTGCAGCTTTTATGCTAAGACTTCATCT
>CM052443.1:17743325-17767230 GCA_028533085.1 Varecia variegata | reverse complement strand
TAACCTTGGGGAAGTAAAATAAAAGTTGGCTGGCATCATGGCATTGTGGAAATACCCTCTTTCTTTTATAAACATGAATCAGTCTTGCTGAGGCTGCTCCTAAAAGTCTCCCTGAGCCATAGGATGCTTGGTGTTACTTATTTTAAATCCTAGTCCTGGCTCCACCATCACCTATAAGTCTTTACAAGAGGATTCCTGGAGCAGAAACTCTGGCATCACCAGGGCACTTGTTAGAAAAACCCACCCCAGACTCACTTCATCCTAATCTGCTCTGTAACAACATGCCCAGGTCACAGTCACATTTGAGAAGCAGAGAGGACCTCTGAAGTTCTAGATTCTGTGAACTCACATTGCCACTAATAGATTTTTATTTCTAGATATGGGATAATGAAAATCCTATGATATTTTCTTTACCTTCAAAAAGTTCTTGTGTCAAATGGGCATGGTGGCTCATGCCTGTAACCCTAGCATTTTGGGAGGCCAAGGGGGGAGGATTGCTTGAGGCCAGGAGTTCAAGATCAGCCTGAGCAACAGTGAGACTCCTGTTTCTACAAAAAATAGAAAAATTAGCTGGGCATGGTGGCCCATGACTGTAGTTCCAGCTACTCAGGAGGCTGAGGCAGGAGGATGGCTTGAGCCCAGGAGTTTGAGGTTGCAGTGAGCTATGATGATGCCACTGCACCATAGCCCAGGTGACAGAGCAAGTTCCTATTCCAAGGCAAACACATAGTTGTTCATTTCCTTCCTACCCCAGATTACACTATGCTTAAACCATGAACATTATTGAATTTTACTGTTCATTCCCTAGATCTGTAGTAATGAACTAACCACCAGGTAGAAAGCTTGCATCAAATAGGACAGATGCACTGTCTGGCTGAGACCTGGAAAAAAAAAATCCCAGGAATGTTTGCCTTGATCAAATAGTGTTCCTTGGTATCTTGAACATAAATAACTCTACATAAGTGTCTTTAATAGATCCTGCAGCCTTCATAGTTCTTAGACTACATGAGTTTCAAAAGCTACCTCTGAGATTCTATCTCTTGGGGGCAGTACAGGGACATTTTTTCTATAAAATATTCAAGATTCCTCTGGCCAAGAGAGCAGCTACAACAGATAATGGTAATTTAAGGGCACCAAAATCAATAAACTGGGTTTGATTGTCTAATATCTTTTCCTACTAAGTAACAAATGGTGGGTTCTTTGGTGCATGGGATATCAGAACCCTAAAAACAGTTTTTATAGTTTACATTGAATATTTCATATATTTTACATCAACAAGATGTGGTCTAACCACAAAAGAAACCTCCTAGGTGTGCCTTCCCCTCGGATAGTTTTTGACTTTATACTTATCATTTTAAAATGCTTTCTGAATTGAATTACCTCCTACACTAAACTGCACTCCTGCACTGGGGATTCTTCCAAATGTTCTTCCCATGGCCATCAGTTACCTTAGGAATGTCTGGAGGACCCCAGGACCTCCCTGGAGGTTTTACTCAATTTGAGTTGTTCACCTTGGAACCTGGTTATCTGGGGGTCTGCACCAGCCCCAGAAACTAACTGGGAACATTCTGGATTAACAGGCATCTAAAGGGAAGTTGAATATCTTTCCTTCCTTGCATTTGAACTATATGTTATGCTTAAACTGTGAACAGTAAAATCGCATTATACTATTCACTAGATGTGTAGTAACAAACAAAGTACTAGGTAGAAAGTTTGCACTAAATAGGATGGAGGAAAAGTCTCTGACCGAGGTCTGGAAAAAAAATTCTAGAACCAAAATTGTACTTAGACTGCACAGAATATGGACTAATCGATTATTGCTAAATAACACTCCTTTGCAAAAAGGATATCTAGATTCCAACTTACTAAGGGCACTAAATGGTGCTGATAGAATCTCTTGCTCATATCTTCCTGACTGCAACTAAAAATGATGAACCATAAGCTTTGTCCATACAGTACCAGATCAGGGGTTCTCAACATTTTTTTGTGTGATGGACCCCAGCGGCAATCTGGCGAAGTCTACAGACTCCTCAGAATGGTTTTTTAAATGCATAAAACAAAATACATAGAATAACCACAGAATCCAATTGTAATAAAATGAAGTTACCAAAATAATTTTTGAATCCCCAGTGTGTGGTATAATAATATATATGCTGCTTTATAGTGCATTAAATAAAAGTTTAGGCTGGGCACAGTGGCTCATGCCTATAATCCCAGCAATTTGGAAGGCTGAGACAGGAGGATCACTTGAAGTCAGGAGTTCAAGCCCAGTCTGGGCAACACAGGGAGACTCCATCTCTACAAAAAATTTTTTAAAAATTAGCCGGGTGTGATGGCTCACACCTATAGTCTTACCTGCTCAAAATGCTGAGAGTGGGGAGGATTGCTTGAACCCAGGAATTTGAGGTTACAGTGAGCTACGATTGGGCCTCTGCACTCCAGCCTGGGGGACAGAGTGAGACCCCCTCCCAAAAAACAAACAAAAAAATCCCCACAACAGTTTACAGCTATTTTTTTGGTAGAAAAATATATTTTAGCTTCTTCTGTGAAGATAAATGACCTGTTTATATTTTCATATTTTATTAACATTCTCTGAATAGGCATGAGAGGCAGCAATAATCTTTGTGTAAGGTTGGGGGAAGGGATAAGATTTTATTTCAATCCAGTTGTGAATATAATAGTCAAAACGCATGATGCCAACAGTGAGGAAAGGGAAATGGAACTGTGCTCTGGTCACAGACCCCATGACTCTCAGCCCATTCTGAATTTATTAGGGCAGGAAGGAGAAGCAAGAAGAAAATGTGACACAGAGAACATTCTGGAGCTCATTTTGCTCTATCCAAATGGGGGAGTTTCACTCCCCTCTGTGTTGCCATTTCAACAAACAGCCCACCGGTCTGCTCCCGCCTGTGGAATCAGTCCCTTCTGCAGGTCAGACCATCTGGCTTTTGTCTCCACAACTTTATTAAAACTGTATAAAAGTGACTCTTTTTTGGTGAAATTCAAACCTTTTCTCAGTCTTCAACTTCCTTATTCTTTCAGCAAGATTTGACCCAACGTCTTCCCTTCCTTCTTGAAATGCTTCCTTTGGCATCTGAGTCATGGTGCTCTTCCAGATCTGCTGGCTCACCTTGGCCATCTACTCTTCCTTCTGCTTCATGGTTATGGGTGATCACCAAGGTTCAATTCTCTCCTGAACTCCATCGAGATGACTCCCACATCTGAGTGCTCCACTTTTATTTCATTGTGTTTTTTTTTTTTTTTGAGACAGAGTCTCGCTTTGTTGCCCGGGCTAGAGTGAGAGCCGTGGCATCAGCCTAGCTCACAGCAACCTCAAACGCCTGGGCTCAAGCAATCCTTCTGCCTGAGCCTCCCAAGTAGCTGGGACTACAGGCGTGTGCCACCACGCCCGGCTAATTTTTTGCTTCTATTTTTAGTTGACTGGCTAATTTTTTTTCTATTTTTAGTCGAGATGGGGGTCTCGCTCTTGCTCAGGCTGGTCTTGAACTCCTGAGCTCAAGTGATCCTCCTGCCTCGACCTCCTAGAGTCCTAGGATTATAGGCATGAGCCACTGCACCCAGCCGGTTTTCACTTTTAATCCAGTCTTTTTCTCCAGTTGGCACCATTCATTGAGCAAACACTTTTGGAATGTCTACTTGGTTTCATATGATGGCCTCCACCATGACAGAGCTCTCAGGTGGTGATGGGGGCGGCAGGTGAAGGACTGAGAGGTGAATAGAGGTGGGAGGCAGACACATCTACAGATAATTATAATGTCAGTGAAAAGATAGAGATAACTGTCACAGTGTATAATGAGGACATAGAGAAGGGACACCTAACCCACCTAGGATGGGGGTGGGGAAATCCATTAATTAACATTAATTCAACAAACAGTAGCAAGGACCTGCTATATGTCAGTCATCAGGCCAGGCACTAAAACTGCAAGAGTGAACAAGACAGGCCTGGTTCTTGCCTTCATGGAGCTCACAGTCTACTAAGTGAGAGGCACAAGACATTAAACGATTCATACAATTTTATAATTGTGATAACTGCTACAGAGAGATGAGCACAAAGCACCAGAGACTGTGTAGTGGGGAGAGTTAATCTGGCTTAGGAATCAATGAAGGTTTTCCTGAGGAAATGACATTTATGCTGTGGCCTACAGTCTGAGTAGAAATTAGTTAGGCAAAGAGGAAAGAGTGGTCAGGGTGTACAATGGCTCTAAGGAAGTAGAAGTCGGCAAAGGACTGACTGATACTGAGATAATGAAGTGAGAGCACCAGGCAGAGGGTAGTTTGCAGGGTCTTGTAGTTAAAAATGTAGTCTTTATCTTAAAAACAAAGGCCAATCATCCCACAGTTTGTGAATCCAGTTGTGTCTGTTTGTTTAGAGATGGGGTCTCACTATGTTACCCAGGTTAGACTCAAATTCTGGGGCTCAAGTGATCCTCCCACCTCAGCCTCCTGAGTAGCTGAGTAGCTGGGACTACAGACTTTTTTTTTAAATAGTCTTCATTTTTAAATAGGTAGTTGACAGAATCAAATGTCCATTCAGAAAAGGTCTGGCTATAGGGGGATAATGGATTGGGGAGGGGCAGGAGCCAATGAGGGGAGAAGCTATTGCATCCTTCTGCATGAGGGTCAAGGATGGCTTGGTTTAGGGTGGAGCAGTAGAGATGAGGAGAAGTGGACAGATCTGAGAAACCAGAGGGCCTAGTGATTGGATGTTGGGGGTGAGGGAGAGGTGTAGATATGAAAGCTCATAGGAAAAGCTGCTTGTATTAGAAGAGAAGGAGGAGAACAATGGTCCAGAAGTGCTGGAATGTTGCATGGGTGGGCACACGGCATGTGGTCAGGCTGCAGGAATGGGCCATGGGAGAGTCCAGTGGTGGCTGGGGCTCTGGCCACAGTGGGGAACAGCCTGGAGACCTGTGTTTGCAGGGGTGGAGACACCACTCCGTACTCCTTGTCACACCTCCTGACTCGAGTATCCTCTATCTGAGTGTTGGGGAAGATTTTCTGGGGCATCTGACCTGAGTTTTAAAGAATGAGTAAGGTTAGCTCAGAAGGAGTTTAGAGAAGGGAAGTTTTTCCAGGTAATAGAATGTGAGAAACAGTTTAGCTTGAGCAATTCAGAATTTCTGAAGAAGGGACAGGGTAGGAAAACAAGAGAGGACGCCAGGGAGGGGCGAGGGCCAGATGAGAGTAGGACAGGAGGGAGCTACTGAAGGGTTGTAAGCAAGAGAGTGGCAGGGCCAGTTTTGGATTTTGAAGCAAGCACTTGGGCAGCTGCGTGAGCCTAATGGGAACAAGAAGAGAGGCCAACAGGACTTTTAGGAGGTTGTGGGAACTCCTAACCCACAGGCAAACCAAATGAGGGCCTGAACTGAGAGTGGTGTGGTGATGGAGCAGAGGGAAGGGACTGGAGAGAGACTTGGGAAGCAAAGGAGCCAGTGAAGTTGAGGAGGACCCTGGTTTCTGGATTGGCTAATGGCACAGTGATGCCACCAGCTGAGACAGAGAACAGAAGAGTAGAAGCAGGTTGAGGAGGAAAGATGACAGGTCCAGCCTGTAGCTCATTTAATTACAGAGCCATCAGGGTGGACATTCCTAGAAGGCAACTGGGGAAAAAATATGTCTGAGGTTCAGAAATGTCTGAAGTTCAGTAGGGAGGTCTGCAGAGGATAGATAGGTGGATTTGGATGTGGCTTCCTGCAGTTGCTGGTCTGGGCTGCCTTGACACTCCCCTGTATATTCCTTCAGCTCTCCAACGTCTGTATGATCAATTCCCTGGGTCAAACACCCTTTCTTTACAAGACGGCTTCTGTTTTTCTGATTGGACCCTGACTGACTCAGACCCCTGGGGCAGGTAGAGGAAGAGACTGCAAAGGAGATGGAAGGGTAAGAAGGGTACCAAGAGAACTGGAGGTGAGAATGAGGACCGTGTCTCATGGAGACAGTGCAGCAGGGAGCTTCAGGAAGGAGGAAATAATGGCCTTTTTAAAATGGAGCAGACCCTACGATCCAGCAATACCTCTTTAGGATTTATATCCAAAAGAATTGAAAGCAGGGTCCTGAAGAAATGTTTGAACACCCATGTTTATCTCACCATTATTCAAAATAGCCAACAGGTGGACGCAACCCAAATGTCCATCAGTAGATGAATGAATGAACAAAATATGGCCTGTCCATGCAACTGGTTATTATTCAGCCTTAAAAAAGGAAGGAGGGGTTCCCTTCTCACATCAGCCAGGGACAAAGCAACCCCTTGTTTATCCCAGTTTAGCTTTTGTTCTGTGCCCATGACCAGTTCATGCCTTGGACACATGAAGAAAGAAAAAAAGAAGAAAAAAAAAAGGAAGGAAAATCTAATACATGCCACAACATGGATGAAACTTCAGGATATTATGATAAGTGAAATAAGCCAGATACAAAAAGACAAATACTATATAATTCCACTTATATGCAGTATCTAGAGTGGTCAAGTTCATAGACACAGAAAGTACAATGGTGGTTGGCAGGGGCTGGCGGGAGGGAAGGGTGGGGAGTTGTTTAATGGGTGAGAGTTTCAGTTTGGGAAGATGGTTGCACAACAAAGTGAATATATATTACTTAACACTACCAAACTGTACGCTTAAAATGGTTCAGACAGTAAATTTTATGATATGTGTATTTCACTAGAACTAAAAATATAAAACTTTTTAAAAGGAGCAGAGAGGTCCAGTAAGATAAAAATTAGATGTGTCTATTAGGAGGGCATTTTTGATCTCAGGGGCATAGTTTCAAAAGCTAGTTGGAAGTGAAAGTCACACTGTAGCAGACTAAGAAGCAGGGGTGAGGTGAAGAAGTCACGGCTAACTTTCTTTTGAGAAGTCTGGAGAAGCAGGGAAGGAGAAGTTAGGAGCTGAGGGAGGAGAGGTTGGAGCATGTTGAGAAGCTGAAAGAAGGGAGCCAGCAGAGGAAGAGAGAGGACACACGGTGGTGTGCAGGGGCAGAGTCCGAGGACAGCAGAGGAGGGTGGGGTCTGGCCTTGGGTAGGAGGGGTGGGGGCTTCTATGCTGGGGCAGGGAGAGCAGTGAGGAAGGGTGCGGATGTTGCTGCCTTTGTAGGTAGGAGGGTGATGGGGAGAGCTGGCGTGAAGATCTCGAAACTTCTCCATAAATAGGAGGCAATGAGAGAGAGATGCTGGGCAGGGGAAGAATTGAGGGGTACTTGGGGCCCAAATGAGGTTGGAGATCATGGGTCTGTGAGTGTTCTCTGCAAGACTGAGAAAGTTTTCTCTGGCAACTAAGTAAAGGTTGCAGATTGTAACATCAAGCCAGTATTGGGGTGTTGTTTGAGAGACGTTGTGGAGGGACGGAGTGCTGGGGAATCATAGGCAAGAGCAGGGTTTGAATGATGAGCTAAGGCATCTAGAGTCATCTGGGGAGATGGAGAAACCTGGAGGAATTAAGAAAAGATTAGGAGAAAATAGAAAGATCAAGGGATTGATGTTTTCAAAAAGTCAAAGGCATTTGTAATGGGAATGAGAGAACTGGAACCTTGGAAGTTTGGAGAGTTGTTGCTAGTTTGGGTATGGTTTGTTTGGCCACTCTACCAGGTCTCATATTGCAACTTGATCCCCAGTGTTGCAGGCAGGGCTTCATGGAGGGTGTTTGAGTCATGAGGGCAGAACCCTCATGAATGGTTTGGTGCCCTCCTCATGGTAATCAGTAAGTTCTTGCTCTATTAGTTCCTGCGAGAGTTCCCATGGGAACTGGTTGTTAAAAAGAGCCTGGCACCATGTTTCTTGTACATTCTGCAGAGCTGTGAGTCAAATCAACCTCTTCTTTATAAATACTCAAACTCAGGTATTCCTCTCTAGCCACACAAATGGACTAAGACAGTTATAGATATAAAGGGAGGTATTAGGTGGAGCAGTTGCCTGAGATGGTGGGATTTAGCATGACCCAGAGGGAGTAATGGAGTGAAGGTCACTGATTGTTACGTAAGTCAGGATGGAAAGCAAGACATGAGCATCGTCCATACAGAAAATCTGTAATTGGATGTCCCCCCACAGCTCAATATCTCCATGCTCAAAATCAAAGCCACCATATTTCCCCTCCATGGGCCACCCTTCCCAACTGTGCCATTTCTGTAAGTGCCACTTCTCCAGATCCATGATTGTCATGAAAAGAACATGGGACTTGGAGTGAGGACACCTGGATTCAAATTCTGCCCTACTGCTTGCTGGCCACAGACCATGGCAATTCTCTCAACATCTCCTGTGAAACTCATTTACCTCTTCAGGGTCATTCTGAAGACCGAATTAAACAGGCATGTGAAAGTGCCTAAGCGTAAAACTAGAAATAGAACAAGTGCTCAATAGACATCAGTGGAATCTGAAAATGGTTTTTCCTTCATCTCCCACAATGAATTTGTCACCATGACTGGCTTCCTACTCTTTACATTGCCTTCTCCTACCCTCATTAACTGCCGCACCTCTTAACTGGTGACATTTCTGTCCCTTCCTCTTCCATTGCTTGTCTGTCTTACAAATTGCTGCCTAACTTACGTTTCAGAAACAACACTTTTATCCTATCAGGCCAGGGTAGTGGAAAGAGACCCTGAAGTTTACAGCAGGACTCTGGATAGACATTCCATTATTCCCGTTTCAGGTTTTTCTTCTTCCCGGAGTCTGGGGAGGTACGGTGTGAAGCCACTACAAATGACTAGAGCTGGATGGTCCGGAAGGGGACCTGGAATTAATCCCTCATCAAGATATTTAGGTGGGGCATTATTGCTGGGGGGCCTGAAATATTTTATTCACCAGTAGATTGAACTGATTGCTGTCCCTGGATCTCACACAACGCTGAGCATACTGTGAGGCTCAGATAAGATGAGGGATGTTTTGTTCAAAGTCTGAAGTTCATTGTTTTCCCTCCTTCTTATCACTGCTCTACCCTCCACCCCTCCCTCTCCTCTCCGTCCCCCATGTCACAGTCAGATGTCACAGCCTACTCTCCAGACTCTGCATGAGTTGGCCCCGTTTTATCCCTATCCTGTTCTATCCTCCACTTGGTTGTTAATTTTTTTTCAGGTTTGTTAGTTCTGTCCTCTCCAATTGTGCTTGGGCTTTTTTGCATTTCCCGGGGATGTAACAGAGGCACTCACTCAGAATTTGATTGACGAAGTGAATGAAGGCCTCCAGATCACAGTTTGAGAGTTAGAGAGGGGCTATTGTTCCCGAAGTCCAACATTTTTTCTTCTTGGAAGGTGCAGTGGAGGCTTGGACAGGTGAGTGACTGAGTCACCTCAGGACCCAGACCAGGCCAGGGCCAGAAACGGACCCGTTTCACTGATCACACTGTCAGGGCACTCATCTGTCTATAAAATAATCTTTCTTCAGTGTCCTGCGTGACAGGCTGATTAAATCTCAGTGTTCATTAGTCAGCACCCTCTAGGACGACTCCCCAACTGCTCTGAGAACCAGCGCTCGGGGGACCTCAGCACAAACCTTCCCTCAGCCCCGTGAGGTTCTATATCTAATCTCTGTCCTCATTTGCTGGGGACCTTGAATATGTTCCTTGCCCGTTCAGTTTCCTCTCCTCCCTCTGCCTCACAGAGAACACAAAAGAACTGGTTCTTATGAAAAGTGCCAAGTAGGCACTACACAGTTATCTGGAGTATAACACACTTGAATTTAGAAGGAAAGCTCTTTTCTGTGTGAATTAACCTCTGCACTGACAGTATGATCATATGAGAAATAAGTAACATAATTTCTGGGCAAATGTACCCAAATTGAAAAAGGTTGAAGTGGAAGCTATTTAACTATAAATAAAAGTTGCTGACTAAACTCACCACTTATGGATTAATGGATTTAACGAATACTTTGTTAAGTGACTTTATGTAAGGGAATGTGCTAGGCATTGAAAGGGATACCAAATTCAGTGACACTGTCCTTGACCATGGGGTTTGCAATTTGGAAGAACTAGAGTGTGTACACAAGCTACTGTAATACAAAGTAAAAGGTGACAAGTGTTAGGGGGGAGGTTCATGTGCCAGGAGTAGGGAGAAAGCATTCGGGTGGGAAAATCAACAAAGACTCATGTAGTAGGTGCCATTTTATCTGAGCCTTGAAGGATAGGTAGGGTTCTGATAGGGAGAAATGAATTCCAGATGGAGAAGTAGATGTGAAATCTTAAAGTTTGCCCCATTAACAGGAATTTAGGATATGAGAATGTAAGACTAGACTGGTAGGTTGGGACTCAAACGTGGAAGCCTTGTTGGATACCATGCAAAGTCACTTGGTCTTTGTTCTGTAAGCAATGGAGAGTCAGTGAAAGGTTTTGGGGGGTTATAAGAGGGTGCGGTGACTGTAGTGACAAAATATCTGTAGAAGTATCATTCTGGAGTGATATCAGAAATCAGGTGACCAGTTAGGAGGGTAAAGAAACATCCTGGACTAATTAAACCACTAAGAGGGCCTAAGCCAGGGGAGTAGGAACAGAAAGGGAAGAATAGGATAGAGCTTTGTTAAGTTTATGAGGGACAGGGAGGAGTTTTTCCAAAGTATTAAGACTAGTTTGTTTTAAAAAAAGATGTGAGAAAATGATGATCAACCTTCGGTTAGGCAGAGTCCCTGTCTGTATCCGGAAAGTCTAGGAAATGCAGACAGACTGCTTGATAAAGGGCAGCTGAGTGTTCTGCAAGAATTGTACTGTCCTGAGTTGAAGGTCAGGCCAGAAGGAAGCAGGTGACGAGGCTTTGGTGAGCTTCCCTTTGGAAAGAGAAGCAAACTACAAGTTTATTTATAGTTAATCACTGCTTGCTGTGCCACGAGAGTGGCTATAAAACCCTTCTTTGGAAAACGGATTGTACAGTCTTCTCTTTGACTTAACTTTGGCTTTGGTGATAACCCTTGGATAAGGAGGGGACCCTGGATTCCCCCCTAGAGGTCACAGCAAACATGGGAGGAGACCCTGGCATCTGAGTAGGCCTAGGAGAGAAAAAGGCTTTGGGGCTGGGTGGTAGAAAGTTCTGTGCTCCCTGGCCTGGGAAATAGATATGCTTATCCAGGATTGAGAAACCAGAAAGAAAGGCCGCCTTGGCATGTGGAAAGGTGAAGGGTTCTATTTTGGACAAGTTGAATTTGAGGTGCTGGCATTATGAGGACAGGACATGGAGAGCCAGACTTAGACTGATAGAGTTCATTGGTTTGCAGCCAAGCTTGCTTCAAATGAAAATAAGATCTAAGTTGGCCAGCCTGAGCAAGAACGAGACCCTGTCTCTATTAAAAATAGAAAAAAGTTACCCAGGCAACTAAAAATAGAAAAAAAATTAGCCGGGTGTGGTGGTGCGCACCTCTAGTCCTAGATACTTGGGAGGCTGAGGCAGAAGGATCACTTGAGCCCAGGAGTTTGAGGTTGCTGTGAGCTAGGCTGACACTGCCGCACTCTAGCCTGGGGAACAGAGTGAGACTCTGTCTCAAAAAAAAAAGATCTAAGTTGGGAAGGATGGTCTGATAGGCAGTATGCAGTGTGCAGTAAAGTAATCTCTCCAATCAGAGGGTTCTGATCACGTTTCTGTGTCAACACAATGTCCTAGATCAGGGACAAACAGGCATCATTGTCAGCAGTGGCATAGGTTTTCTTGAAGAAGCAATGATTTGACTGAACGAGATGTCCCAGTGACTTAGTCTTAGGAATGCGTCTGCTCATTTGCAGCGGGGAGGGGTTTCTAAGTGAGCCAACTGACTGTTCTCATACACACAGTGCTTACCTTCTAGGGAAGGAATTAACCTGGCTTCTTAGAGTTTAAGCCTGCATGTGGTTGTTGCATATGCCTAGCTGTGACTTTTCTTTTTAAATTTTTTTTAGAGGTGGGGATGGGGCAGTGTGGGGATGGGGCTGGGAGGGATGGGTCTTGCTGTGCTGCCCAGGCTGGTCTTCAACTTCTGGCCTCAAGCAATCCTCCTGCCTCAGCCTCCTGAGTAGTCGGGATTACAGGCATGAGCATGGCCTAGCTCTGACTTCTTTAAGGGTAGCAAGCAAAGCCATTGAGCAAGCAGATTTGAAAAGCAACTGGTGAGAGAAGCCAGCAAGCACAGGCTGTGGGGCCAAGTATCACCCATCTAGGTAACATACTCCTGCCACGTGCTCTGCCTCCGCTATCTGCTCCTTATTTGTTTAGACACAGTCCCTTTCCTTAACCAGTTGGCTTTTCACCCAGTTCACCTTTATCCTCTGCTCCCTCACCTTCTCTTGCTTACCTTCTAGGGTAAAGGGAGTTTCCACTCAGAAGGGCCTCTCCTTTATGTAACAGACTTCTTTTGTCATCTTCCCTTGCTTCCTTTCTACCTCGATTTACTGACAATACATTTCCTGTAGGGTGCTCTGCTAAACATGTCTGTCTAGACATGCTGTCCAAAGACGTAGTTCCTGACACCAAGGACTTTACAACCTAGTGGAGAAAATAAGATTTTTACATATTTCACCATAACACAAAAGTGGAAGAAATTGGAAAGTACCATAAGATAAAGCCAGATACTACTGAGGAAGTGCAAAAGAAGGCAGGTTGCTTCTGGCTGGAGAGGTGGGGAAGACTTCCTGGAGGAGGGGACATTTTCACTGAGCACTGAAAAATGGAGACAACTTCAACACTCAGAAATGGGACATTTTAACTACGATACATGAAATGTATACACTGAACCATGTTCATGTTTCTCAGTCTCATTTCAGAGGCCATAAATCACCGAGCTGGGATTTGTCACAAGGAAGATGGTAGGAAATATGCATTTTTAAACATAGCCAGCTGCTCTTGTGCGACCCCCCACTTGCAGAATCAGAGAGCTGCCCAGCTGTCAGCTGTCAGTGTGACAACCGTCCGGAGGCGGCAGAGTAGGAAGAATGCAAACATCTTTCTGATGGACAGATGGACCCAATTACCCTTACTTCTATTTAATATACCTTCCAATGCTGCAATTTCAGATTTTATAATATTTGTGGATGATAAAATGGTGCATTTCCTCATATCTCTGTGTTGCAGATGGGGAAATGGGATTTCATACATCCTAGGTCACCCAGAGGGGAAAAAAAGCGTTAAGTCAGGATGACAACGGATATCAGCCTATGACAAAGTTTTCACTAGTCTGAGGTGAAATGAGAAAAATGAGGAAGCTGCAATGAGTTTTTCATAAACTTAAAATGTATTAAACACAAGGATTATCTTTTACCCAGGGATTAAATTTCTGGTCTTAAAATGGCTTGTTAAAATGACATGATGGTAATGGTTGGTAAAAAAATGTCCATCCTTAGGCCGGGCGCAGTGGCTCACGCCTGTAATCCTAGCACTTGGGAGGCCGAGGCGGGCGGATCGTTTGAGCTCAGGAGTTCGAGACCAGCCTGAGCAAGAGCGAGACCCCCGTCTCTACTAAAAATAGAAAGAAATGATCCGGCCAACTAAAAACATATATAGAAAAAATTAGCCGGGCATGGTGGCACATACCTGTAGTCCCAGCTACTCGGGAGGCTGAGGCAGTAGGATTGCTTAAGCCCAGGAGTTTGAGGTTGCTGTGAGCTAGGCTGACGCCACGGCACTCACTCTAGCCCGGGCAACAAAGTGAGACTCTGTCTCAAAAAAAAAAAAAAAAAAAATGTCCATCCTTGTTCCCAAAGAAAAGGCTTCTAACCCTATGAAGATCCCATAGAAAAAAGCTAGGGACAAAGGAATTCTGTTGGCATGTGATGTCTTAACACTGAATGCTCAAACTAATAAACTCGCTGCTTTAAAGAGCGGAGGGGTAGTTTTTTGCCTACAGAATCAAATAATGTCAGACCTGAACAAAACACAGAATCATCGGCCTGTGCAACCTCCTCAATTAAAGATGAGGAATCTGAGGCCCAGAAATGTTAAGTGGCTTGCCTAAAGGCACTTCTCTTTTATTTTTATATTTTCAAGTGGCCCTATTTATAGCAATTATGATTTGTAGGTAATCATGTCTGACGAAAAAAAAATCAATGAGCTCTTACCACTCAGGAGATTTATCATAAGCTCACATTATGTGTAATAAATGTTAAGGAATGTTTGACATCACTTCCTCTAAGTCTGTGCCGTTATTAAGTACTCATGAAATAATTGTGTTTTATTGTTCTGCCTCCAAGAAGGATCTCAGCAACTTACAAGATCATGCACCTATCAAAATGTCCTTTCTGTGCTTTTTTGTGCGAAAGTAAAACATCCATACCACTCACTAACTACTCTGCCCCAGTAATTATAATCCAATGGGAGATACGACCTGCTCCATGGGCTCCAAGGTTGTTTGGTTCATTTGGTTGGAATTCACTCCCTCTGTACTCAGTATTCCACACTGTGCAGTCTTATAACAGAGAGTCAGCAAGATCAGCCTTCGAAAAGGTAAAAGTCTACTGGAGGGAAGATCCTGAAAAGCTGGTAGTAGACTATAAACTGATGTTGGAGAGGTGCCAGTGAGCTACCCTTCTAGGTGTTTGTGCTAAAAAATGACTCAGTGAAGATGATATTGCAGAGATATCTAGCTAGGATGTTCCGGGCAGATGTGATTGAGGGGAGCCCAGAGTAACAGATGTTCCCATCTGTGTATGGTTACCAAAGACCTGCACAGGCTGAGCATAGAAGAAGAGAGAACACGGGTGTTTTCAAAGAAGCAATGCCTAGAAATTGATGCCTAATGGGATAAGAGAGATAAAAAAAGAAGAATGAGTCAAAAATTACTCCAAGTTTTAGAATTTTATGCTTTGCTGATTAGAAATTGGTGACAGCATTAGACAAGGTCAGGGGAGTTGCAAAGGAAGCCTCAATCCTAAATTGAGGTGAAGAAGCAGTTTGGGTACTAGTATTTCGTGCATCTCTTTATTAATAAGGATCTGCCCTGTACTTTCATGCTTCTAGATTTCAATGAGTTCATCTGAAAACCAATTCATGTTGTCAATGGTAGTATGATGGCTAATTTTTTGTGTCAACTTGACAGGGCCATGGGATTCCTAGGTAACTGATTAAACATTATTTCCTGGTATGTCTGTGAAGGTGTTTCCGTAAGAGATTAGTATGTGAGTTGGACCCAGTGAAGCAGATGGCCCTCCCCAAAGGTGTGGGTGGGCCTCAATAGAGCAAAAAGGCAGAGGAAGGTTGAATTCGCTCTGCCTGAGTGCTCGAGCTGGGACACTGATCTTCTCTTGTCCCCGGTGCTCTTGGTTCTTAGGCCTTCAGACCCAGACTGGAGTCTACACCATCAGCTCTCTGACTCTGAGGCCTTCAAACCACACCTCTGGCTTTCCTGGGTCTCCAGCTTGTGGTTGACATATTGGGGGATTTCTCAGCCTCCATAATGATGTGAGCCAATAGAAAGAAAGAAAGAAAGAAAGAAAGGAAGGAAGGAAGGAAGGAAGGAAGAAAGGGAGAAAGAGAGAGAGAGAGAGAGGGAGGGAGGAAGGGAAGGAAGGAAGAGGGAGGGAGGGAGGGAAGGAAGGAGGGCGAGAAAGAGAGAAAGAAAAAACAGAAAGAAAAGGAAAGAAAGAATCTTTCTTATTGGGTCTGTTTCTCTGGAGAACAATGACTAATACAGATAGTTTCTTATTTTATTATTAATAGATAATTACATCATAGATAAGCAAAAAAAAAAAATATCTGTAATTGGCCTGGCTTATTCTTTTTAGGTGTCTATGTGAGGAATTGACAAGTTTTGTGTTGGGAGGTGGGAATGACCCACAAACTGGGCAGAGGTGTATACCTTTGCGGCATTCATGTCTTTTTCTAGAATGTGGGTGGTTCACATCTCTGGTTCTATTCTTGGACCTGAAGAGCTGGAAATCTGAGTGTGGACTGGCTTGCCAAGCTAGAAGGGGAATGAATTGGAACAGGATTATACCAACAGCTTTGACCAGCCTATGACTTTTGATTCAAGAAGAATTGGCCTGCTCTGAGCTTTTAGGCCTGGAATACTCTTGTACCACTAAGTAAAGCCGAAATGTGGCTATAAACCTATCTCACCAGTAGGTATTTGACCCTGGTAATTGGGCTATATTCAGTCTCCAAACCACAGGCTATTTTGGGTTTGCTATGTAATTCTGCAACGCTTTGATGTTAAGGTTGTTCTGATACAGTTACAGAGAGGGACAAACAATACATCGTTGCATTTATAACAATGCAGAATATATTGTTCCTAACTTTTGAGGCCCTTAAATCTAGTACACTAGGTTCTACCAAAAGGTGCCGGTTTTCACTTTTCCCAGCATCTACCCTGCCATACCAAACTGTGAATAGTGTTCTCAGTCCCTTGTAATTTATGTCTCCTACAGTGCTTTCTTTCATAGGAAACACCACTACCGAAGAATAACTTTGTATTTATTTATTTTTTTCACCTGATTCTTAGTGTACATGTTTATCAAAATAGTAGTACACTAGACGGGCATCTTCGAAATGCACAGCACAGCCATATTCCTTGAAAACTCTGGGGCTAGAAGTTTAAGGGTGACTACTGAATGCTATGCTTGAAGTCACTTTAGTAAATAAGTAAGGGAAAGTCAAAAGTAACCAGTAGAGATGCATAACTAAAAAGAAAATTCTCCCTTCCTGTTTTTTTTTTTTAAATCCAAAAACCACATAACCTGTTATATAATTTATCTTGACATTTCACGATGTCCTTTCTAAATAATGTAAATCAGTTTGTCTATTCTAAGTGAGGATAATGTTGGAGCATTTCTGTACCAGTAACATCATGGTTCTTTCTCGACATTCATAGTATGAGTTAAACATTAGGTGTGTGGGTGAAAAGCGAATGTCTTTGATGTAGATACTCCTCCACTAGCTGACACTTACGCAGGTGCTTTGTCCATACAACGCAGGGGTAATAAATAAGACACTTAAGTATAGATCGAGGAACTAGAGTGAAAGAAGCAAATATCTAGCAGCACAATCACACAGTTGATATTATGGGATATGCCATGGAAAATCATACAAGTGTGATTTATATCACACAGCTGGAAAAATTCCTGGGGATATTAATTCTTATCCTGACACTCAAAAATAGTACAATTGAGCAAGTGACTATCTAGTAGTATCTCAAATTTCTCCCTGAAGGGAGCCATATGGGTTTTCTTTGCTGGACTCTAGCTATATAGCCTTGGAGTAATCTTTGGGCTTCAGTTTCCTCAATTATAAATAGAGCTGCAGATCTTCCCTCTTTCATGTTAAAAACATCGAGTTGTACACTTTAAATGAGTGAATGGTATGGTAAGGGTTATGGGTGGAAATGTTTTCTCCAAAGTTCATATGCTGAAGGCCCAACCCCAGGTACTTCAGAATGAGACTGTATTTGGAGACAGGATCTGTAAGTCATATTAGGCCCTAATCTAATATGCCTGGTATCATTATAAGAAGAGAAGACTAGGACACAGACACACGGAGGGAAGACGATTATCTTCAAGCCAAAGAGAGAGGCTCCAGAAGAAAACAACCCTGCCAACACCTCAATCTCAGATGTCTAGCCTCCAATCATAAGAAAATACATTTCTGGTTTATTTCACTTAAAATAATGTCCTCCAGATCTATCCATGTTTCTGCAAATGACAAAATTTCCTTCTTTTTCATGGCTAAATAATATTCCTTTGTGTACTTACACCACATCATTTTTATCCATTCATCCCTTTATAAACCCTGAATATGTACAATTATTATGTATCAATAAAAATAAATAAATAGAAAATACATTTCTGTTGTTTAAGCCACTGACTCTGTGGTACTTTGTTACAGTAGCCTGTGACGATTCATTTTAGGTAACAACCTGGCTGAACCACAGTGTCCAGATATTTGGCCAAACATTATTCTGGATGCTTCTGTGATGTTTTGCTGGACTCTAGCTATGTAGCCTTGGACTAATCCTTGGGCCTCAGTTTTCTCAATTATAAATAGAGCTGTAGATCTTCCTTCTTTAATGTTAAAAACATTGAATTGTACACTTTAAATGAGCAAATGGTCATTTCTGGATGTTTTTTGAGTAAGATTAACTTTTAATCAATGAGCTTTGAATAAAGCAGATGACCCTCCCTCACGTGGTTGAACCTCATCCAATTAGTTGAAGGCCTTAAAAGAACAAAGACTGACGTCCCCTGGGCAAGAAGGAATCTGCCAGCAGACAGCCTTCCACTCTAACTGCAGCTCTTCCCTGGAACTCCAGCTTGCAAGCAGATTTTTGGACTTACATATCCAAAACCGTGTGAGCCAATTCCTTAAAATAAATTTCTCTCTTTCTCTTTTCCTCTCTTTCTCTCTGTATACGTATTCTGTTGGTTCTATTACTCTGAATAACCCTGACTAACACACAGCCCTAGCCAACTAATACAGTCTGTGAATTATAGCTCAATCAGGCTGTTAACAAAACTTAGAAGGCTACATCCAAAATGTTAGCAGTAATTATTTGATGGCAGAATTTTTTAAGGTTTTTTTTTTTAGTTTAGTTTACCTGTACTTGTGATTTTTATGACCAGGTGTTCTTTGAGTAATGATAATCTAAGAAAAGATTTCCATTCAGAGGTGTTTAGAAGCAAGGTTAGATAACACAGAGCTCAGAGCACATGGGAACGTGGCGGGATGCATTTTAACACCACTTATTGTGACGATTTGGAAGCCACACACATCAAATCACACCTACTACAGTGAAAAGAAATCTCAACCCGAAACAGAGATATGATACAGCTGCTAACGCCGTTGCTAGAATATGTGTATTAAAGGAATTTTTATTTTTTCTACCAACTCTATTTTCCTGCCATTTTCAGTTATTCTTTCATTTGATCAGCTAGCAAGCTTTTATGAACACGTGCTATGTCCAAGGGCTGCACTAGATGCCAGAGGTCGAAAGACAGACTCACTTGAGTTGAGGAGTGTACGCTCTAGCGGAGGGGACAGTATTGGTCTAGCGTGGTAAGGGCTGCCCAGCGGTGAGCCAAGAGAGTTGTTTGGGCACATGGGAGGGGCGGCCAGCCCTCAGGGTATGGGGAAGGGAAGAGATTTTTAATCCTCAGGACAACCCTGCGAGTTAATTATTGTTATTCTCATTTTACAGACGAGTAAACTGAATCTCAGAGAGCTTAAGTAATTTGCCCAAATCTCTTGAGAAGTAGAAGAAAAGGATTTGAGCACAATTTTGACACCAAAGTCCACATTCTTTCCACTATTCTTTGTTCCGTGTCTCTAAACCATTGTCAAGTGGACAAGTGAACAAGTAGAATACACTGAAATGCCAATTTCATTTTTACTTTGAAGTAAGGACCTAGCTCTGTGGACGCTATATCATTTGTCTCAGACTTAATTAGCTTATCCTACTCTTTCACTAATTCTCATAATTGACAATAATAATAGTAACAAAAATAGTTTACATTTATTGAGTGTTTCTTATGTGCAGAATACCATACTTGGCACTTAACATAGGTTCTCTTAATCAATCCACGTGACAGCCTGATGAATAGGCTATAGTATTGTCCCTATTTTATAGACAGGGAAACTGAGGCTTTGAGAGTTAAGTTACATGCTATTAAGTGACAAAACTGGGATTTGATCCCAGATCTGATTCCAAGAGCAAATTTTTCATCATTTTGCTGCAGTATACCCCAAACCAGATAACTGACAGCCTATAAATTCATTGCCAGTTGCTTGATTTTTTTAATTAGAAGAAAATTCTGGAAAGTACCTGATCTTCCAGATCTTAGAAATGACCAAGAATTTCTCTTCAGTCCCTGAAGAGGCTCCCCTTAAGGGAGTTTCAGTGATTCTATTTCAACTAGAATATTTTTGTATTGGTCCATGCATGAGTTGTCAGCATCAAGGCTCTGGAAGTCTAGGTTGCTCTAAGGGACAGACACTGGTGGGTGATGTTTGGATTTGGGACCAGGGCTACCAAATGGATCCTTTTGCAGATTCTGTCTGGGCAGTGGGCTCTGGCATTCCATCCCACCGAAGTGACTCACACTCGCCCCCACAGGAATCTAGAGGCCCCTGAAGGGCTTGACTCTCTTCAAGACAAAGCAGGCAGAATCCATAATGATAAACCACTGGAGAGGACTTGGAAAGGATGGAAGAGAGACGAGTTTTGCTTCCTCAGACAGTTCAACCCTGGCTGCTGGCTGACGGTGACGCTCTTTTCCCTACCCTGGGGCAGGAATGAGCTCACATGGGGGTGGGCAACAGGGGCAGCCTGTCCTGTGGGCCTGGTTCCTGGGACTCCTGGGGCCTGGGGAATTCTAGGCAGAGAGAAGGAAGGAGAACAAGCCCATGGCCAAGGCGTTGGTTGGAAACAAGGCAGAGAAACACCCACAAATCAACCAAGCTCCAGTGTAAGGTAGATCCAGTCCACGACAGGAAAAGACAACTTTCAGAATGTCACTTGCTTATTGTGGAAGTGTTCACCCTTTGCCTAACTGATCCAAACTGGTCTTCCATAAGGGTAGCCCAGAGGCTATGAAGTTTAGATTACAGGATTATGCCTGACCTTTGGCAGGGGTGACAGGATCGTGATAAACCTGTGTTCCAGGAAACACTCCCACGCCGTGCTGGAGGTTATGAACACCTAAGAGCCCCAGTTCCCTGCTAATGGGGATGGACGTACCCTCTCTTTTGAAGTAGGGAGGGTGAGAGAAGAAGGGGGCCTCAGAGAGTCTTGCCCAACCCCTGACATATCTGGGGAGCATCATGGTACCATGTTGTGAGTAGGTCAGAGGCAAGTCTTAGTCATCACTGCATTCTTCTCCCGATGCCCCTGCCCCAACTCGGCCCCCTTGCCCAAGGCAGGCAGAGAGCTCTGGAATCCCTAGGATGGTCCACCACATGCAGATAAGAGAGATAGAAGAGATGGTGCAGGCAGCTGTGGGCTTGGCCTGGATCTGGCAAACTGCAGTCTCCTGGGCACAGCATGAGACCCTCGGGGCACATGTTGGGCACTGAGAACTGTGATGTCTCTGGACAGTGAGGAGCTGCGCCTGCTGAGGTACAGTGAGAATGTGGCCTCCAGGGAAGGCAAAGCTGTCAGTGGTGGCGCTGCTGGCTTGGTTGGGGGTGGGGGATAGCATTATACTCAGGAAAAATAAGCATTCAGTACTCAAGGCCTAAAAAAGGAACACTGGGACCAGGATTGTGACATTGTCCACGCTGGGACAAAGGACATGGTGCCTACCTGTCCTGATTATACAAGAAGGGTTTGGACCGGGACAGGGCAAGTGTTCCCGAAGCTAATAAGGATCAGAAGGCTTTGTTAGCTGATAATCCATTGTACCTCATGCTTTCAGAAGTTTTTTCTGGATGCCTGTTTAGAGATCTCAGGCTCTATTTTGTACAACAGGTGGGGGTTAAGCCAGATTAAAGATTATGAAGCAATCCTGGCAAATGGGATGATTTATCCCTAAAAAAAGAACATTTTCTGAATCTGATTAACCTTTGAGAGCCTGTGGATGTCCTACATATTCACAAAATTTAAATGATGGATTGCTGTGGTCAATGTTGTATACATCGTCTTTGTAAGTATTTGCTGAGTAAATCCACAAGCACACCCACAAATGTGTTCAATTTAACAAATATTTGCTAGATGGCTAATAAGTGCCTTCATGGCAACTAGCATCTGACTCAGCGGCTTAATTTTTTGGCTGTGACACAGTAAGAAATGTATTTTATGCTGTGACTCAATATACACACATACATGCACACCTGCAACAAAAGTTTCATGAAACAATTTTTACCTTACTAGGTGAAATGCATTCTGATATTTTCTGTCTGTTCTATTTTCTATTCTACTTAAAAAAAAAAAAAAGCTGGTTAAGACCCATTGGTTTGATTTTATGACCTACTAATGAGTCACAATCTGCAATTTGGAGGACACTAGTTGATACACGAAGTTACTGAGTTTCTAAACTCATCTTTATTCGGCTACAAATTGAGGGAGTGAATACAGAAGTTGGTGCTATCTAGTAGATGCTTACTCACTTCCTAGTGTCGTGTACAGACGTGTCTGTCGGTGGAGTCAAGTGACCAAGAGGCAAGAAAGCGAGTGACTCCTCATTGAGCCCGAAGGAAAGTAGGAAACAACTATTTTTTCTCTGGGCTATCTTCCCACCATTTGAGACCACCATAGCAGGCAATGATGAACGTTTCTGTCATCACTGAAAACAAAAAGACAGACTCTCCTTCACTAACAAATCTTCAAAGAGTTTAGATCCTACGTAATTATTAACCAAGAGAAAACACATCTGAATGAACCTCATGAACATTCTATTTCAGCTCCTAACTGAACAACTCATTTACAACATTAGGCAAAACCAGATCTTTCTTATAGTGAGAGCTTGCGCTGTTGGAACAATCCAGAAGATGCTGGCTCTGGAGGAAGTCTCCGATGTTAAGGAATTAGATTCTTAGAATTCTGACTCTACCCCACCACTCTTGCTTTTTTGTCCCCTTCATGTATATATTAATATAAATGTATATACACATATATATTTTATCATAGAACCTATGACACCCTGTTGCTTATACATTACTGGTTTACAAATTTTTCTCTCTCCCAGATTATAAACTCCTTATAGACAAAGATTCTTTCTTCTCTATCTTTATATTCCCAGTGGTAGGCACAAAGCAAGTGCTTTGTGAATGTTTGTAGAATGATTGAATCAAATTGAATTGGAAAGGTATTATTAGGGAAAAGTACAGATTAGTTTACTTATTAAGGAAAAATAAGCTGCAAAAAGTGAAAGAGTGGACTTTCTGAAATAGATCTTGAGATTCTAATAGATCATAACTTAAATAAGGCCCAGATAAGGGCACAGTACAAGATATTTTTGTATTTATTAATATATAAGAAGTATACACAGGACCCTTGTGGTTCCTATGTTGAATTTTGCATCATAGATCTTGGACCTGTGAGAATCCAGCTTACTGCTTTTACAGAGGGTTTTGTGGTTTTTTTGGTTGATAAAGCAAATATACCAAAGAATTGGAGATATCTATATCTATATATATGCAAGTTCAATCTTAATTATAGTAATATAGCCAAGAGCTCTACATCTGATGAAAGTTGTGGGTGGCAAAGGGGGCTTCAAACCTTACAGATGAAAGGTTCCTTGAGTAGAAGGTCAAGATGGTAGACTGTCACTAATGCCATATCCTTTCTTGCTAAAAAATTCTTCACTTTGTTCCAGGTGGTAATATGTGACTTAGACCAGTTGATGACTCATTATTAGTCTAAGCAAAATATGGCAATCCATCTTCCCTTTGCCAGACACTTGATTTCCTTGCCTCTCTTGCAATTGGGAGGATGTGCCCATGTGGCTAGTTCTGGCCCAAATTGTTTAAGAGCAAGTGTATGGAAGGACTTCTTGTAAGGACTTGACTTTTCTGATGAAAGGGGAAGATGTGGCTGGTGTTTCCATTTCCCACTCATCCAACCTTGAACGTAGAATGACACCTGATAACAATCTGGACAAGCGGAAGGAAGAAACATTGCTATAATGACAATGGCAGAGTAAGCAAAAAGATGAATTGAGATGCTTGGTGGCACCCCTGAGCAGCTGAACCAATGCTAATGACCCCTATGTCTAGGTTTTTGTGTTTTATAGTTTTAAAAAGCCAAAAGCAAGTATAAACAGAACTCTTCTTTCTATGAGTTGGATATCCTGATACTTGCTTGCAATTAAAAACATTCCTAATTGATATGGCCAAAAACATTCCTATTGACATCAGTGACCAGATCGTCTCAGTCCTATCAAAAGAACTTACTAGAATGAATGGAAAACAATTGGATTTATCTTAATAAAATGCCAATATGGGGACTTTAGTTTTTATTCTTTTATTTTTTCTTTTTTAACTGTGAGATACTTGCTTTAGAGGGATTTTAGCTTTTAAAAAATAATTAATT
>CM052443.1:17703756-17742825 GCA_028533085.1 Varecia variegata | reverse complement strand
TTGTTTCTCATTCAAGATAAATTTACTTTTCAGGTCTTATAAAAAGCAGTATTTAAGTAATAAATTATCTGCTTACTCCCAGGAAAATTGCAGTTAAGAACCACACATAGTCTATCCCTAATTTCAAGAGTTGACTTTATAAACGGATGAAACCTTTGGAGCCAGCTGGGCTTCCGAATTTAGAAACTTTTGCATTTGGGAAAACTTATAAGGAGCATATGTTATATGATACTATATAGGGCAGAGGGTCATAAATGCATTCACATTTCTGAAGAGAAATAAATATTTACATTGGGGGAAGAAAAGACTATAGATAGACTTGTGACAAATTCTCACTTGTCACCACAAATAAGTTCTGGCACCATCAAAATTAAAAAAAAAACAAAACTTTTTGGAGTTTGGAATTATGGATAATAGTTTGTGGACCTGGAGTAAATAATATATTATTTAAGGAACTTTTCTACTTAAATCAAGGCCCACTCTGATGTCATGGTCTCCATAAATTTCTCTGAGGTAATTCGAGTTTAAGAAGTGACGCTTTTTTTGAACTACTACAGCACTTGGAGCTTATTCTTCACTTAGTGCTTTTAGAAAAAAAAAACTTTTAGTAATGAAATGTTCAATTAAACAAAAAAAAGTAGTATAATAAACCCCTATATTGACATCATCCAATCATAACAATCTTATTTCAAACATCGTGGTTGTATCACTTCACCCATAAATATTTAATAACACACTGCTTTTTATTATACTTATATGAGTAAATGCTTTGTTTCCATATTACAATGTAGACTCCCTGAGGGCAAATGTATCTTTTTCATTCCTACTTTCCAATTAGCTCTTCTCAGCAGGAAATTTGATACAGAAAAATAAATTATGCCCTGAGGATTGCTCGATCATGCTTGGCCTCAGACAGTGGTTTTTAAACTTGCATGTGTATCCAAATCACCTGGAGGGCTTGTTAAAAGTCAGATTGTTGGCTGGGCATGATGGCTCATGTCTATGATCTCAGTACTTTGGGAGGCTGAGGTTAGAGGATCACTTGAGGCCAGGTGTTGGAGAGCAGCCTGTGCAACAGACCCCATCTCTACAAAAAATAAAAAATTTAGCTGGCCATAGTGGCACATGCCTATAGTCCCAGCTACTCAACAGGCTGAGGCAGGAGGCTCCTTTGAGCCCAGAAGTTCAAGGCTGCAGGGAGCTATGATTGTGCCACTGGACACTAACCTGGGAGACAGAGCAAGATTCTGTCTTGGAAAAAAAAAAAGTAAGATTATTGGGTCCCAAGCCCAGAGTTCCTTATCCAGTGGGTGTAGGGTAGGGCATGAGATCTTGCATTTCTAACAAGTTCCCTGGTGATGGTGATGATGTCTCAGTACCACACTGTGAGAACTCTTGCATTAGATGTCGAGACTGACTCACCTACTCAAATAAAACAGAAGCTCTTGTCATTTAATCAAGTGTTAATCATATGTGAGTATTTGGGAGGAAGCCAGGAAGAAATAATTCTTATAAATCTTCACTTTCATGGCATTTATAATATACTGTATAAGAAGTATCTAAAACAAATACATGAGCACTGTTAAGAAACACAGGTGCTCGAGTTCCAGAACATTCTTATTTAATTGGTATAGGGTAGGCATCAATTTTTTTAGAAGCTCCCTGGTGATGTCAAGTGCACCTACATACTATTACACCAGGGTCTTCTGAAGAGGTGAGATTAGAATTTGTCCTTGAGTCATAAAGGGGAATTTAACTGACACCTTACAGTGGGGAGGCCCTTTCCAGGTTGGGGAATGGGGTGACATAAGCCCCAAATGTCCTTTCAGGTCTTTCCATGACATTGAACTGTACATAAAAAATTTTAAAACATTCAGAGTTTGTACAGCATAGCTTGTATTTTTTCCCATGTATTAGTGATACCCTTGGACAAATAAACTTCTAAGTCCTCAGTTTTCCCATATGTTGAAGGGGAGTAATAATTATACCTACCTCATGGTATTTTTAAGACAATTAAATGATTTTAATACATATACTACAGGCCTTAGAACAATGTTTAGTAAATAAGTGCTCAATGAATGATAATTATTACTTATTGAACAGCATCTACATGCCAGGCAGGTATCCTGAATGAGAACACTTTGTTTGCATTGTACCCTTTTTAACTCTACAAAACCCTTGCATATTTTTCACCTCATTTCCTCTTTTCGATGCCCTTTGAGATAGGTAGGGGAAAGTTTAATCGTGTCCACCTGACGGGAGAAAAAGGCATCCAGTGCCTTATAAGGAGAGTTTGAGAGAGAGGACTAGAACTCAAGTGTTCCAGACTCCCCAAGTGTGCTCTTTCCTTCAATGTAAACAAGCAAACAAAAAAGCAAAAGCAAAAAATTATTGAAGAATTAAGGCAGTTGTCCAGGTAATTTGCAATACCTCCCTTCCACAAACCCCACCTCCCACACCATAGGAATCAAATTGACCTTTCTTCTATCATTCCCTGATTATTCACAAATGGGATGTCTACTTTGTGGACAACCTATACTCTCCTTGCGATTGTATTTCTTGTTCAGCTGTAGTTTCAGTCCGGGATTGTTAGGTTCTATCTCCATTTACTGGAGAGACCCTGCATTTAGGAGAGACTCTTTCATTCTCTCAAGGAAAATCCAGAAAGTGATTGAGCCATGTTGAGCCTTGGATCCTACCCCCATATTTCTTGCTTTGGGAAAAAAGTTTCTATTTGTATAAATCAACTCGAAAAGGGTTTTCTATTGTTTGCAGCTAAAAAATCATTTCTAACAGTTACTGTTAAAATGCACAAAAATCTTGTTCCTGTCATAATATTTTAATTTATACTTCTTTCTTTAGAATATAGCTTGTAATTCCTATTAGGCCCAATTGAAGATATCAGATCTAAAGTAGTAGTACTCATAGTAGTAATAGTAATACCGCTTTGATTCTGTGTGCCTGAGACCTACTATATTAGATATCAGACCTTTAAATTCATTTTTAAATAAAATTCTATACTTGAAAAATGTCTACACACATGAATTCTAGAGACATATGATTCCCCTTGGCCTCTTAAATATTAAATGAGATATCTTAGTGGCTCACTATAACTATTACTGAATCAAAATAGCATCACTTAAAGATGAAGTAACTCAATTCAAGCAAGAATGCTGGACAGATAGAAGCTAAAAGGTAAATTCAAATGAGCAGTGTTTTTCAAAGCTTAAGATGATGATAGTGATTAAAGTATGTGAATGACTTTGCACACATCTGTTTTCAATCATACAGAAAGCTCACCACCAGTTGCAGAGTAATGACCACTTTATTTAACCAGGAGTTACATCCTTCAGTGTAATTCTTGCCCACAGAAACCAGCAGAAGAAAACTTCAGGAGATTTTGGGTGTTATGTCTCCATTAATGATTACTCATATTTTCCAATTACATTTTTCTTTTTCCTCCCATTTCATTATTCAAACCCCAATGTAATGTATATGTCACCAAGTACCTGTTACATGAAAGGAACACGTTAGGTTGCTATATTAATTTCCCAGTATGCATGAATGTGCATTGGAGAAGAGGAATCCAGGCTCTTCTATCCTCCCGTTACCCCTAGAATGTAGGCCTTCATCCTCTTGCTTGTCATCTTACAGCACAATGATGGGCGCTATGCCTCTAAACATTGTTGGCAAAAAGTGGGAGGGAAAAAAAAAGCCAAAGGTACAGGCCAGTTGAGTCTGTTCTTTTTAAAAAAGCCTTTTCAGAAGCCCTACCCATCGGCCTTCAAGTGTGTGATTCTAACAGGGTCTCCTTAGACCATCACTGTTTAACTGAAATACAGTGCAAGCCACAAATGGGAGCTACATATGTAATTTTAAATTTTCTGTAACCATACCAAAAAGGAAAGAGATGAAATTACTTCTAATAATATACTTCATTTAACCAAAAATATCCAAAATGTTATTCCCACATGTGATTGATATTTTTTAAATTGGGATATTTACATTCCTTTTTTGCACTGCCTTCAAATCCAGTGTGTATCTCAATTTAAACTAGCCACATTTCAACTACTCTATAGCCATATGTCACTATATTAGGTAGGTAGCCTGTGATAATGTGATAGAACAAGAAATATATATTTGGTCTCTGCCCTGGCTCCTGGGCCAGAGCTCCTAAATCCCTTGGAATTTCCTGAGTGGTATGAGGATCTTTTGTTCTAATGAGGCAACTCTTGGTGGGTGGTGGGCTCCTGGATAGCCTCAGGATGGGGCTGGTTGCCAAGGGAACCAACCATGTGACTAGAGGCTTGGAACTTTCAGTCTCACTCCCTCTCCACCCCCCAACCGCTGGCAAAGGGAGAGGGGCTAGAGGTTGAGTTGATCACCAATATCAACGATGTAACCAATCCTGTCTACATAATCAGGCCTCCATAAAACCCCAGAAAGACAGGGTTCAGAGTTGCCAAATGCATGGAGGTTCCTGGAGGGTGGCTCACCCAGAGAGCACATGGCAGTTCTGTGTCCCTTCCCACATACCTTGACCCATGCATCTCTTCCATCTGGTTGTTCATCATAATATCCTCTATAATAAACTTGTAAATGTAAGTAAAGTGTTTCCCTGAGTTTTGTGAGCCATCCTAGCACATTAATGGAACCCGAGGAGGAGGCAGTGACAACCTGGGGCTTTTGATTGGCATCTGAAGTACGGCGCAGAATGTGACTGAACCCTCAACTTGTGGGATGCTATCTCCCAGCAGACAGTACCAGAACTGAGTTAAATTATAGGACACCCAGTTGGTCTCAGCTGGAGAACTGGTTGTTGATAGGGAGAACCCCACACATTTTGGTGACCAGAGGTGAGGTATTGTATTCTGTGGTGACTGTGTGTGTAGAAGCAGAAACACTTTTTTTTTTATTGGAAAGCCTTTGACCAATGACTGAAAATGGCTAAAGAGAAGGAATCTGTGAATCAGAGTAGACCAGCCAAACTGCTTGGCATTAGCAGATATTACATTTAATAAGAAATGAATTGAACTCAACTTAAGCATAGTAAGTACCATCCATGGTAGCTCAACTCTTTAACCTGGGATTGTTCTAATGTAGGGCAAAATGCCTTTTTTTAAACACAAAAAACCCACTTAATTAATTATTTATTGGAGACAGAGTCTTGCTCTGTTGCCTTACCCTAGCTCACTGCAACCTCAAACTCCTGGGCTCAAGTTATCCTCCTGCCTCAGCATCGAAGTAGCTAGGACTACCGGCTCAGGTGGCCTGGCTAATCTTTCTATTTTTAGTAGAGACTGGTCTCACTATTGCTCAGGCTGGTCTAGAACTCCTGACCTCAAGCAATCCTCCTGCCTCGGCCTCCCAGAGTGCTAGGATTACAGGTGTGAGCCACCTCACCCAGCCTAAAAATTTTATTTTTAATTAACAACTGCATACATTCATGGGGTACAATGTGATGTTTCAATACATGTATACATTGTGGAATGATTAAATTAGGCTAATTAACATATCCATCACCACACAAGCTTATCATTTCTTTTGGTGAGAACACTTAAAATCCACCCTTAGCAATTTTGAAATATACACTACCATTAACTATAGGTCACCATGCTGTGCAATCGATCACCAGAACTTATTTTCCTCCTGACACTTTGTACCCTTTGACCAACGTTTCCCCTTTCTCTGTCCACTTCCCAATTCTCCCCAAACTGTCTTTCAAAGACAAAAGAATTTCATATCTACTAATGAAGCATTCTTAAAGACACTTGTAATTTTTGAAGCTTCCTTCATTCAACTTGCTGCGTCTTGAACATTGCTGGTAAGCAAGGTTATTTTAGGTCATGCTTATTTATAACCTCTCTTTTACTGGTGGTTCCTACAGCAGCCACACCTATCGTTTGTCATCTAACTACAGTGTTTCCTCACACGTCACACCCTTTAATGTTCAGAGTGGGGTGGGTGCACCACATTTTACATAATTGTCAAAAGTTTAGGTCTATCCTGCATTTCCATCACTTTTGATTTTATTTTACCTGCTTTTCTGTTTTTTATCTTCCACATCTTTATTTTTAAAATTATCATTACCATGCTTTGCTTTAAGAGTACAAAAACTTGATTACAGTAAAGAATTTTTGGTGGTAACATTTTCTGAAGTAAGAGTGAAGAAATATCCTCCAATATCACTACTGTGGGTGGGTACAGATGTACGAAGGAATGGTCCCCACTGCTTTCAAGGACAAAACAATTTAGTGTTCCAGTGTTTTTGTGAGAGAACATTGAATATCTATTTATAGCGAGTGTGACGGTAGAGGTGATTAGTAGATTCCCTGCGGGCCAGTAACTGTGCCAGCAACAGCGGAGAGTGGCAAAGAATTTTGCAGAAGAGCGAATCCTACACACACAAACAGAGCTCAGAAACATAACACGTCCCTAAAGTGAGGGAGCCTAGTACTTCCTGGGTCCTCCCTCTCCTTACTTTCCATTCTCCCGCCCCGCACCCCACCCTGAGGTCTGCCCTCCACCCTCTGGCTCCCTCCACGGGGGCAAACGCCCCGCTCCCTCCGCCTGCGCGGGCTGGGAGACTGGTACCCGCCGGCGCCCCCGTCCGCGCCTGCGCAGAGCCCCTTCTCGCGCGAACGCGCTGCCACAACCCCGATACCCCCGCGGGCCTCGGGAGTGTGGGGGGCGTGGGGTCCGCTGTAAACCGGCTCCAGCTTCTTTCTTGGGGCGGCGTATCTCCGAGCTCCTCCTACTCTGCCCAGTCCTCACAGCCTCGGAATCGCGTCCACCGCCCGTCCTCGGAACAGCAACCTCGAGGAAGCGGACAGAGGAACGTGAAGGGGCAGTAACCCCAGCTCCCGGGCCGCCGAGCCTCTGGGCGGAGCCCCGCCCCCAGCCGGCTTCCTGCCTCCCATTGGCTCGCGCGCCTGTCCGTCTCCGCTCAGGGGCCGCGCCGGCTCTCCTGCCGGCTAGCTCTCCCCACTACGCCGCTTTCTTGGCTACCTTGGCGGGCGTTGGGCGGCCCACGCGGAGGCAAGCCTGAGCTGGCGCCGGCTCGGGCAAGCTAGGAGAAGGGGAGGGCCGGGCGGCGCAGCAGCTGAGCATCGCTTGGGCGGGCGGCAGGGCGCGGCCTCTTCGCCGGCAGCACCACCTGTCGCGGGCCGAGACGTCGGGTAAGGCTGGGCGCCGCGCGCGGTCGGGGGCGCCCTGGCTCGGCGGAGCCCGGGCGGGAGCTCCGGGAGCGGAGCGGGCGGCGGCCTTCTCCGGCCGAGCCCCGGCCGCGGGCCTCTACGCTTGTGGCCCGCAGTGGCCTCCGCCTGGCGGATGGTTGCTGGGTGAAGGGAAGGAGCCCGCGGAGCCCAGCGGAGGGCGAGGGACCGGTTCGGTCGCGGCGACCCCGGGTTCCACCGTCCGCGGCTCTTCCCGGCGCTCGATTTCCCGGTATCTCCGCTCGCCGGTGCCGGGGCACACCCCCTCCCGCCCGGGAGTGAGGCCCTGTGGCCTCCAAACACGAGCATCTTTCTCTTTCCTCCTGCGCCCGTTAAAGACCAGTTTTTGTGTCTCGAAACCCCTTTGGCAAGTAAATCTCCTTTTCACCCGAGATGAGTTAGTGACAGGAATTACGCCCTGTGTGTGTGTGTGTGTGTGTGTTCGTTCGTATGCGTTCCTTCCTCATTTTAGAAGAGAGTTGTTGAAGGCTAGAAAGTTCTAAGATTGGAACGGTTCTGTCCATTCATATGAAATGGCATCTGTGCACTAGGATTGGCAGGTGTTTCTTTGACGCTCGCGATAACCATCTCTGCATGTGGTGTTACATTCGTGGTCCCAGACTTGACTTTCTTTTTTGGCTCCGATGATAATTCTAGAAAATTGATGTTGCTTGTAGTGAGAAGCGTGATCAAAATAACCTCAGCCGAAGTGCTTCATTACAAAACGTTTAATCATACCTGTGGATTTACCTTCCTGTAGATGTGTCAGTCACTCCAAGCAAAACAGTTAATATTAATAGCATTGTCCTTTCTGTTAGTATTGCAGTTGGTGGTGATGATAATAGAAGCACGTATTCATTGATAGTGATGAACTAGGCGCTGTTCTCTACATGGATTACCTCAAAACAACCCTTTGAGATTGTTACTGTTACTATCTCCAGTTTATAAAGGAGGAAACTAAGATGTAGGGAGGTTAACTAACTCGCCCATGACTACAGTTTTTAAGTGAAAGCCTAGATTTAAACTCAAGTAGTCTCACTTTACAGCTCCACACCCCTCCTCCTTAACTTGTATGCTCCTTAAGCATTGCTCATGTTGTTAAGCTGTTTGCAATGTTGTACTCATAAATTTTGAGTTCTAGTTTCCAAATATTCTGTAAATTAGATACGAAACAGTCGTTTTCCAAGAATAAGTAAATGTATGTGTCTTTCCTGTTAACTGCTCTAATTGATTGTCTATTGTTGTGTTAACATTTGCAGAAATACAGGAAAAAAGCAGTTTACCTCTTATAATATTGGACCTCTAAATAATCAACTCTGATTTGTAACCTGTGCCTACCTCTTTTATGGTATTTATAAAGACTTGGAAGTTAGGCATAGAGTCCAGAAATGCTGATAAAACTTTTATCATGCATTAATAGGAAATGTTGAGGTCTGCTTCTGTAGAAGTTCTTCATTCTCTTGAGAATAACATACTCCTGCTTAATAGCTGTTCCTGAGAAGAACTGCTTTTACATCCTTAGAAAGTATTTATGTATGGTTTTGTCTTTTAATATTTTATGAAAACACATTAAAAATTGATAAAGAAAAAACCCATTTACCATTTCTGAATTTCTTTTGTAAATTATAAACTCCTATACTGACTTGCATAATTTATGTATTGTTAAACTAAAATTCTAATTTATTTTGGTGAATTTCAGGCAAACTAGCCATGTTTTAAAATGAAAATAACACTAAAACCCATATTGGTTTACTGAGGATTAATGTTAGAGGATAAAATTAACACTAAATAAAAATTACATTTGATTTTATAAAAAAGTAACTATTAGAAGTTAACTATTTTATTTGAAAGTCACTATTTTGATTTTATGGCTGCATATTATATCTTTGATCAGTAAGTACAAATTTCAAAAGTAATGAAAAATATTGTATTGATTCTATAGATATTGTTTAGGATAATATTTGATGTTGCCTAGATCTATATGCCATCCAAATTCTCATTCTTGACCTGGAGACTTAATTTGAAATATTTTAAATAAATGTTAATTATGATTATCCTTTTAATGTGAATTTCACCATTAGAAGATGTTGATGCAGAAACTAGCAGGCATTTAGAAGGCATCTTCTGACCTTAGTCTGTTACTACTAATAATAGTAATGCTTATGATAACTAATGTTTTTAGAGCACCTGGAGGGCACTGTGGTAAGCATCTTAAATGGATTATCTAATTTGAATCTTAAAACAACCTTATTTAGTAGGTCTTGTTGTTTATCAGCCCCATCTGTGTGATGAGAAAACTGCAACTCAGGTTGTAACTTAGGATCACAGAGCTAGCAAAGGACAAAGCTGGAATTTGAGTCCATGCAGTTTGACTCCAGAGCTTGCCCTTTGATCACTCTGCTAGACTACCTGGGTATGGGTTTTATTAAGGAAACCTTCAAGTCAAGTAGTCAAGCTCTTTTTAATGGTGATGATGATAAAGTTCTAAGGGCTTGATACTATGTATGTATATATCATCATAATTACACAAAATTCTGCAAAAGAGACTTTCCCCTCTTCCATTTTATTGATGAGAACAATGAGACATATAAGTCAGTGGTTCCCAGACTTTTGGACTTTGTGGACAAGTAAAAAAAGTGTGTGTTTAGGGGTGCAAGTGGGACCAGACATAAAATCACCTACTTTTAATTTTGCCAAAGTTAAGGACCATCTTAAAAACTAATACAAATTTCAAAAGTAATCAAAAGATTATACTGGCATGGTGGCTCATGCCTGTAATCCTAGTACTTTGGTAAGCAAAGGCGGGAGGTTTGCTTGAGGCCAGGTATTTGAGACCAGCCTGAGCGAGAGAGAGACCCCATCTCTACACAACATAGAAAAATTAGATGGGTGTAGTGGCACTCACCTGTAGTCTCAGCCACTTGGGAGGCTGAGGCAGGAGGATTGCTTGAGCTTGAGAGTTTGAGGTTGCAGTGAACCATGATGACATCACTGCACTCTTGCCTGGGCAACAGAGTGAGACCCTGTCTCGGGGAAAAAAACCAACCAACCAACAAAACACTGCTGCAATCTACTGTCCCCATTCTTTCCTTACAAAAAAAAAGGACATTCTTACCACCAAAAAGGTAGGAAGGTGGTCATTGCAACATAAAAACAAAGAGAATAAGTTTAGTATTATGAAAAACTGTATGACATTGTCCTAGTTTTGGTCAGGGACCAGTAAAAAAAAAAAAACATGTCCTAGACTAACACCTATTCATAGACCATTTGGGAATGCCTGGGTGACACAACTATAATTGTGTCTAAACTAGTAATTATCTGAGTCCAGATTCAAGCTCAAGTCTGTCTGACTGCAAAGTGAGTGTGTGTGTGCGTGCCAAATCATGACCTCTTTCTAGGGAAAAGTCTCTAGAGTTTTGGGCTCTAGTAAACAGTCTTTCTCAGCTGTTAACAGTCTCCTTTCTGCCCCAAGGTAGAGAGTGGGGGAGAGTAGTCTCCGGCAGCCAACCATTTTAGTCCCAAGTCAATTTGTAAACACCACCCAGAGACTGAGTTCCACTGCCTTGTAGATCAAGAAGCCCTCCTTTTACCAGTGCTTACTTACGGAAAGGGCAAGGCAGTGTGAATGACAGTGGCCACACCAGGAGGAGAAACCACAGGCATATTCCAGGATCCAAGAAACTCTCCAGTAAGCAGCTTAATTTTATGTATTTATTCAAAATTAGAAGCCCCACCTTCTTTTGTTTGCTGTTTTTACTTCACCCATTCTTATAGTTCTTCTGTCATATCTATATAACATAAGGAGTTAGGTATGTTTTTCTCCATTTTGTCTTGTCTCTAGCCCGTATTAAACCCACCTATCTGTTTCTCTCTTTAAGTGTCCTAAGTTGTAATTTTGGCAAAGATTAGTTTTTTCCTTAAGTTGTTTTTTTAGTTAATGCCTATTAAAAACTCTACTAAGATTACTTTTATATTTTATTTGACTCTACCACTTAGTAATAAAGTTCTCTAATAATTTGATTGATATAACACTTCATCTTTAATTATGCTTTTTGCATATATTCTCTCATTTGATCATCAAAGTTATCTATGAGGTAGATTTGACAGGTGGTGTTATCTTTATTATACAGGCCAAATTCATTATTTGATAGGAGTTAACTACTGATTGTAAAATGTATTTGTTTTAGATTGCTTTTGATTCAGATTAAATATATTTCATACTATTTTAGATTTGTCTATCGCACCAGTACATTGCAATACTGATCTAATCTCTTGGTATCAAAGTTTTAATTGTGGTAAATAGTGCTGTCTTTCCTGGGAGAGCCACACAAACATAATTCTTCTTTTAAAACTGTTTCTTAATGACACAGTCAGATTTTAAGAATTTTTCTCCACTCACCTGAGTGTCAGCCATCCTGTTTTGTTCATACTTTGTTGCCATGTTGTGGGAGGGAGTGGAGAAAGCTACTTGGTATATGTTATTCCACCACTGTATTGCTATAATTTATATTAGTAATATGGTACTGTTTGCCTAATTATTAAAACTGTAGAAACTTGGTATACACAGAATCCCAACTTTTAGAGTCAACTGCTAGTGCTTTCTGCAGTACATTAATAAATGGAAATAAAGTGACATGGGCCTTTTATGTAACAAAGCCTTCAAAAGATGTGTTAAAGTCAAATTTGAGTAATTTGAAATTTGAAAGTGGTTGCTTCAGGCTAATGAAGCAAGGAGCCCAGTGAGGAATTCTCTTTTAAAGCAAATTCTCTCCCTGAAAAATAAATTCAGTGGAGTTTGCTCAAAGCAGGCTCTACCTCTGTTTCTTCTTCTAGATTGTATAATATATAATCAATAGATATCTAATTGTTATTAGGTTGAGATAGTAAAAGGTAATTCATAAGCACATAGTTTTTTTAGGCAGTGAAGAAATTGCTTACTTTCTGGCTGTTCATCTGTATCTTTTATAGTATCCTTTATAATAGACCAACCTTTTAGAAGAAGCATTAGAAAAAGCAAATTTACTATGAACAATAAGACTTAAAATGGCCATGATTAAAGACCTGATAAGAGTTCATGATAATATGCAATGGACAAGGAAATTTGGTCATTTCTGTGACATACAACAATGTAGTATTGGAATTATGACTGATAATGTATACTAAGCCATCAGATTTTTAGGAATCTCATACAATTTTGGAACACGTATTAACACATTTATATAAATATGACTCCAAAAAGGATTAAACATTATTTCTTCCTTGACCATGCTTGCTATATAGTTGATCATGCCCAATAAGCCTAATGTGTTTCTCATGGACTTCCTGGGGCCCTTTTGGAATGTCAGGATGTTAGTTTGAGGTCAGAAAGAGTTAGAATGTGAAATTTGATTTTGGGAAGCTTGTCAAATATGTCAAAGGTTTTAAAACACTTTATCAAAAATAGGATCACAGGTCCACTGTGAAATAATATTCATTTCGCCAAAATGATAATTAAAAGATCTCAAAAAGCAAAAATCTTTATTTTTTGAGAGAGAAGAGACTCAGTTTTTCAAACAATCAAAAGACCTAATAGAGATAGCATGAGGCAAACAGAATCTTTCTTTACCCTTTTTTTTTTTTTTGCAGTTTTCTTAAAAGATGAGCCAACCAAAGTCTTTTTCTATTTCTTATTAATACTGCATGAATATCTTGTTCAAAAGAGAAAAACAAATTCAGTGTACTATTGCTAAAGCTAGTTTTAGTAAAACTTTATAAACAAATCCATCCAATCTCAATCGACTTTGACCACACAAGATTTCTAAAAGCTTTTATGACTGCTTACAAAATTTTTTCTTTCCCCAACTTTTTATATCTGTTAAGTTGTATCTATGTCATTTTCCCCTTCACTTTGAACAACCTTTAAATACTCTGTAAACTAGACAAAACTACTTTTCTTTAACAAAAACCACATCTTCATGTCTTTCTTGTAACCTTCCTCACCAAAAACACATCCTACTTTTCTTGTACACTTTGTATACAGAATTTTTTCTTTATATCTACTTGTTTTAATTACATATGTTACAGTTTTAACTCTTAATAACCCTAATTTCCAGTAAAAAGCCTAGAAGTAAATGACTTAATTGTTATATACTAGGTACAGAGCCCAGGACAGAGGACAGAGCTGCGAAGATGATGCCTTGAGGACCCGACCCCTCCTAGCATGGCAAGACGCACAGCTGGACCAGGCAGGATGGGGCCATTTTGGGCTTGGCACTGCTCTGCAGCTAGTGGCCCAGACACTGTGGACACACATAGGTCCCTAGGCCTCCTCATGGCCATCTGTCTAGACCACAGAATCTAAAGGTTCAAAACCAAAGACTTAAGCTCACAGACAAATCAAGCAAGTATCAAAAATATCACAGAAGAAATAGGTTTATGACCTTAAAACATCTATCAGAGATAGTATAAATTTGACCAGTGGACCCAAGCAAAAATGTCTAAATTATATTTAATGCTGACAATTCTAAAGACATATCTATTTCATTTTACCAACAATTTTAAAGCTAGAGAGAGAATTTAAGCTTTTGAAGAAGGAGTTTGAAAAGGAGACACAGAGGAAGATTAAAAATGGATGACAAGGTAACAAAATCATAGGAGTTTACTGCAGGATTATACTGATAAATCTAGGAAAAATCTTCACCGGATTACTGAGCTCAAGGCAGAGCTCATTAACGGATAGAGCCAAACCCACTCACCACTTTTGGGGCTTCATGAGAAAGACAGAGGACCCAATAAAAGGGGTCAGCAGCATATTAGATGGGTTCCTCAAGGAGTCTTTAGAAGTCTCTCTTAGATCCCTTTATGTAATAACGAGAATTGATGTTTTCTCTCAGTAGCATTTCATACACTGACCACCAAAGGGAGGAAACAGAAACTAGATGCAAGATTGGAGGTGGCAGAAGGAGAGCCAGAGGCAGATGGAAAAATGAATTCTAGAGGAGCCAATCTGAGGAGATCTTAAGATTCCTGAAAAGGCCAATGAAATTTTACATTCTTCTCAGCACAAATCATGCCAACAAGAAAGAAAGTGAACAAAGGGACAAAATAATGTAATTTTAAAAATGGGTTCAGTAGACTGAAAAGAATTCCCAGGGGAGAAACAGGATCCAAAAGAGAAAAAGCAAAATGACTTTTTTAAAAAAAATTACAGCCCGGGCCGGGCGCGGTGGCTCACGCCTGTAATCCTAGCTCTCTGGGAGACCGAGGCGGGAGGATTGCTCGAGGTCAGGAGTTCGAGACCAGCCTGAGCAAGAGCGAGACCCCGACTCTACTAAAAATAGAAGGAAATTAGCTGGACAACTAAAAATACTTGGAAAATATTAGCTGGGTATGGTGGTACATGCCTGTAGTCCCAGCTACTCGGGAGGCTGAGGCAGGAGGATCACTTGAGCCCAGGAGTTTGAGGTTGCTGTGAGCTAGGCTGATGCCACAGCACTCACTCTAGCCCGGGCAACAAAGCGAGACTCTGTCTCAAAAAAAAAAAAAAAAAAAAATTATTTAAAAAATAAAAAGTGAAGCCAAAAAAGCCTTTTCTTACAACATCAATAGATAAATAGCTAAAAGTCATATCTTCCAGCCCTTTATTTAATGCCATTTTAGTCTTTACTAAGGTCTTATACTGCAATTAGATTGCTACTGTAGCATTTGTTAACATACGTGATGCTAATGTACTGACTGTTTAGATTTCTGTCTTTTAAAATTTATTTTGGAATAATTTCAAAAGATCATATACATTATACTCCTTTGCCCCTTAATACTTCATTGTATATATACAGAATAAGGATATCTTATATATGGTCATCAAATTCAGAAAATATAAAATTATTTAATACTTTTATGTAATCTACAGTATATCTTCCAATTCTGTCAATTGTCCCAATAATGTCCTTTATGGCATTTTTTCCCCAACATGCAATACAGTTCAGAATTAGGTTTTGCTTTTAGTTATCATATGTTTAGTCTTCTTTAAATTGCAATAGTTGCTTAGTCATTGTCTTTTATGACATTAACATTTTTTAAGAAAAAAGGTCAGTTCTTTTGTAGTATGTATCTCTTCATTTTTAATGTGTCAATGATAGAGATTTCTTGTTTTTGTAGTCATGTTTATTTACCACATTTATATGAAATATCTAGAATAGGTAAATTATAAAGTCAGAAAAGAGATTGGTGGTTGCCAGGTACTGGTGGTAGAAGGGGAATGTGGAGTAATTGCTTAACAAACATGGTGTTTCCTTCTCAGGTGATGAAAATACTTTGGAACCAGCTAAAGGTGGTGGTTGTGTACAACATTAAGAATTTTCTTTAAAATAAAAAAAAAGGAATTTTCAAAATGCCTCTGGATTGTTCCCTTTAAAATGGTTAATTTTATGTTATGTGAATGTCACCTCAATTAAAAAAAAATTTAATCCTTATGCAAATGATTTTGATGCCCTCCCATGTACAGACCATGGATTTCTCAATAAATAGAAGTCACATTTGCAAAAACTTACTGCATGATGATTGCAGTGGTTTGTAATATCTAAAGAAATGGGAAATTCTGAGTTTTGTTAGAAGAATTGATAAGCAGAAGAATCTGTTATCACTAAATATTGAAGGTTTTATGTATAGTTCTTCATTTTAAAAAGTCCCATATGTTTATGATGTATGCAGAAGTTCTTCATATGTTTTCTAGCCAATTTACATGATTTGTTTATATTAAATAACAGGTTTTCTAAGATAAAAAATTCTAATTTATTTATTTATTCACTTATTTATTAATTAATGAATGACAAGGTATTGCTCTGTCACCCATGCTGGAGTGCAGTGGCGCTCATAGCTCACTGCAGCCTCCAACTCCTGGGCTCATGCATTCCTCCTGGCCCAACCTCGGGAGTAGCTAGGATTACAGGCATGCACCACCACGTCCAGCCCTAGTACATTAAATTTAAACATTGAATATAGTACATTAAAATTCTAAGTCTAGATTAAGAATCTGTATAGTTTCTCTTCCCCTTAATGTGTATGCCCCAGACTTTCCTGTTCTTTACTTCCACCTTCAAGCTAAACTCCCACACTCATTAAATGGAACTCACTTTGCTGTTTACTAGATGTTACCTTGTTTCTTAACATCTTAATTTATTTCTTTCACAAGTGGGAGATATGCCTTGCCACACTTGTGTGCATAGGAGGTTAAATGCTTTGCACAGTGGCTGACATATAGTAGGTGGTACATACAGAGTAGCAGTGATTATTATCTAAGAATTTAAGAGTGTTAGGAAAAGCAAGGCTTCACCTTCACCTTATTGTTACCCTCTGCAACTGTTACAACTTGAGAAAACATAAATGTATTTTGTAAAAACATTTTCACATGTGGAAAGATAAGGTTTTTTTTTTAAATCTGCTTTTGAAAACTGATACTTGATGTACATGCGGTTCTATGTTTCTCATCAGTGGTTTATTTGCTTCATTTTTCCCAGGTGAAAAAAAGATGTTATCCCGGTTAAGAGTAGTTGCCACTCCTTGTACTTTGGCATGTCGTCATTTGCACATAAAGGAGAAAGGCAAGCCACTTATGTTAAATCCAAGAACAAACAAGGTTAGTAACATTAACATCAAAATGTGTATTCTCTCTTCCTGGTAGAGGTTAGATAATTTTTAGACTGATAAAAGTATGACTTTTTTTGTAGCTTTATGCTGAGACTGTTCAGAGCTGTTTGCTTTTTCTGCTTATCATGCTTCTCCACATGGCAAGAATCATGGCTGCTTTATACCTTCTAAAGTTCACCCCTCACAACTTTTACCACCAGAAAAGGATTGACTTTGCTTCCTAATTCTAGCTTTAAAAAAAAAGAAAAGAAAGAAAGAAAAAAATTCCTAGAATAGTGCTCTGGCCAGAACTTTGGGCCAGATCTGGGCTCTGGGATATTTAGATTTACCCAGGTCAAATAAGGTACTTAACCTGGGCCACTCAGGCTCTTGGAAGGTGGAGTCAAAATTGTGAAACGAACCTTTATTTAAAGTTAACCCCACCCCACCTCCACCCAGCTTTTTGGATACAAACCACTGCACACAAGTAATTTTGCCTATTAGACTACTGCTTCAAAAGAGAGAGGGACCTCTAAGTCTTTTTATTATCACTTTTGAGATAGAAGTGTTGGGTAATATTGAGATCCAATCATCACTTCATCATAGGCAAGTCTCTCTCTGTTTTTTTAGTTGCAGTATTAAATAGTAAGTAAATATAATTCTGGAAAGAGACTTTTTAGAGGAAGCTTCAAGAGGATACAGTGAGTTTATTGTAATATGTGAAATTGACCTTTTTGGGAAAGGTACATTCAGATTAAAAGTGTGACTTATTTCAAAAGGACAGTCATCAAAAATTTGCCAATCCCATTTATTTCCTGTTATCAGAGAAAACAGTTAATTGTATACTATGATAAGTTTTGAGGGGTGTCAGGCCTAGAAGGGGAAATTTGACCATGGGTCACATGGAGCACCTCATCTTTGTGTTTTTGGTATCCGGTACAGAATGAGAATTCAGCAAGCAATTAGTGAATTAAATGAAGCTTAAGGAAGAATATTTTAATCCTCTCTTGTTTTTGCCTAATGTCCTCAAATCTTGTGTGCTCTTCAAGGTGCAACTTACTTGAAATTCAGTTCTCCTGTTGAGCCTTTTCATACACCATACACTAATTGCTCCCTTCTCTGAAAGGAAGCAGTTTTTATCTTCCTGTTTCTTTGACAAGTAATCAATATGTATTGCTTTATGTTTCTTTTCATGTCTTAAGTTGTTACTGAAATCATTAATGGTAGTTATATTTTCATGAATTTATATCATCTTGACTATATTTCAGGTTCCTTTTGGGCAGGGACCATTCAGATACTTCTTTGTATCTTTTAAAGCACTGTGGATATAGTAGACATTTGATGAATATGTTGGTTTATGTTCTTTTTTATCCTTATGAAAATATTTAATACCTACTCTGGAGACTTAGGGGTTATGAGAAACTTACAAAGCACATTGAGTGGCAAACAAATTTCAAGAGGGAGGATAGTCTTAAATGCATTACAGTACTTCGATAAAGAAAGTAAGATCTAATGCTCTGGAATCTCTAAAATAAGATCTAATGCTTTGGAAATCTCTAAGGTTGAGTAACATCTGTATAGATACGTCATTGAAGGGCCACTTCTGGAAATCCCTTGAACATCAGAAAGAGTTTGTTTTTGTTTAAGAAGGAACATAGACCAGTGATTCCAAATTCATGGGTTATGAACTTCTTAGAGACTTAAGAAATGTTAAATCAAGTTTGTGCTTCAAATGTTGTAGACTGAATTAATTTTCACATATGTATAAATATTGTTTTTAAGAGTATGTTGCTGCTGTGGTTAATGAATTAGTAATTAAAGGCAGTACTGAATTCTGAATCTTTTTATTTTTTTATTTTTCTGAGACAGAGTCTTGCTTGTTGCCTGGGCTAGAGTGAGTGCCGTGGCGTCAGCCTAGCTCACAGTAACCTCAAACTCCTGGGCTTAAGCGATCCTACTGCCTCAGCCTCCCAAGTAGCTGGGACTACAGGCATGCGCCACCACGCCTGGCTAATTTTTTCTATATAAATTTTTAGTTGGCCAGATGATTTCTTTCTATTTTTAGTATAGACGGCGTCTCGCTCTTGCTCAGACTGGTCTCGAACTCCTGACCTCAAGCAATCCACCCGCCTCGGCCTCCCAGAGTGCTAGGATTACAGGCGGGAGCCACCGCGCCTGGCCTGAATCTTTTTAAATGTATGTCTATAATGACTGTCTACCTGTTATTATGTTTATAAAACTTTTTTATTGCAGTAAACATAATGTGAAATTTACAGTTTTAACCATTTAAAACTTTACAATTCAGTGACATTAAGTACATTCAGTTTTGTGCCATCACCACTACCTACTTCTAGAACTTCTTCATTATCTCAAATGGAAACCTGATACCCATTAAGCAGATGCTCCCCATTGCCCATTTTCACTGCCCTCCCAGCTTCTGCTTTCGGTTTCTGTAGGTTTGCCTATTCAGGTATAAACATGAATTTCTTTATGAAAATTCTAAAAAATTTCTTATACTTTAAAAGGTTGGACATCATATGCTGGGTTATAAGCAGGAGTTTAGGTGCTAATTTGAGCTCTGCCATTTACTAGCCATGAAACTCTGGCAAATCATTTAACCTCCCTAGGCCTCAGTTTTCTCATGTAGATAATGTAGGTAATAGCATTTTGAAACATTTAAAGGGCTGTACAAGTGTAAGATCAGATTTCTCCTTTTCTCCCCATGCTTATTTGGTTAACTTTTCTAATAATATTCCTACCATTCCAGTATATTGTCTATTTTTATTTTGCCATGATCCTCTTAAAACTGTATTTACTTTTAAGATCGTAGTATATAGTTTCATATACCATTTTACCACTGGAAAAAGTATATTGTAAATTATCTTCAAAATGTTTAATTAGCCTTATATGGCTGTGTAATAGTGTAGTAGGTAGATTTGGAATCACAAAGACTGATGAGAGTCCCATCTTAACCCCTTATTGACTGTGTAATCTTTAGTGTTGATGTATCTTTAGACCCAGCTATGGCCTGAATGTTTGTATCCCCCCAAAATTCATTAGTAGAAATCCTACCCCCAAAAGTGGTGGTATTAGGAGGTGGGGGCCTTTTGGGAGGTGATTAATTTGTGAGGATTCTGCATGGGAGTAGTGCCCTTACAAAAGAGGCCCCAGTGAAAGCTCCTTCCACTGTGAGAAGATGCAACGAGAAGGCTCCTTCTGTGAGGAATAATCTCTTACCAGACCCAGAAGTGCTGACTCCTTGATCTTAGACTTCCCAGCCTCCCAAACTGTGAGAAATAAGTGTTTGTTGTTTATAAGCCAGTTTGTGGCATTTTTGTTATAGCAGCCAGAACAGACTAGCACAGACCCCAATTTCTTAATTTAGATTGCTGTATAGAAAAAAGAAAAACTGTAAATCTACTTTAGATACAGTAAAATACATATTATATAAATGTGAGTTCTTCCCTTTAGATGTTTTATAATTTAGTTAGCCATGACCCTGTTGTTGAATACTGTTTCCAGTTTTGACATTATTAATCATTAGTCACTAGTCATGTTATCAGTTCTATAAATATTTGGAAATTTCCTAATCCCTGGCAGATTATTCTAACTGCACTAAGAGGAAAAGGAGTAGAAGAGGCCTCTATTTGCCCCCTGGCACGCTTACCAGCATGTTCGAAAGTCAAGTTAAGGGATCTTTATCAATATTGACTTATGTGGAGAAGCAGTATGTGCTAAAGGAAAATAGCTCAGGATCCTTCAGGATCAGCTAAAGGAAGCACACCTCTACTATGTAAAGTGGGAGGGAGGGCGTTGCTGTTGCATCGATGAGAAAAAGGGAGTAATAGCATTGGAAGATGGAGAAAGTAGAAGAGTAGACGAGAAGACAGTTGTTTCTGCTGAATGTTAACAAAGTAATCAAACTATTCATTTTAAACTAATGTCATCATCACAGACTTGCTTCACTTATTAACACCAGGCTAGCAAATTTAAGAATTTGATCCACTGTTAACATAAATACCCTATACATAAAATTATGTCTTTGATAATCATTTTATTTTCTACCCTGAATTATAAATAAAGCACTTTTGAGTGTCCCTTAAATCTAAATAGAAGTTAGAGAGTGAAACCTTGTGTAGCCTACTCACTTACCTTTGGCAGTAAGGATAGGTAAAGCACTGCACTTTTAAATGAACTGCATAATTCATTTAAACATAAATTTTAGCTTTTTCTTTAGCCTTTTACTAGAGTTGGAAAAAGGGAGCAAGAGTGACAGTTTGGGTTTTACCTCTTTTATATTTCCCAGCCTTCAATAAAGTCTTATAAGGAGAAGCATGAGACATAAAGGATTTAATGATTTGAGTCTTCTTCCTTTTTTCTGTCAGTTTATCTCAAAGTTTGTCAATTTTGTTGATCTTTTCAAAAAAGATCTTTTGGTTTCATTGTTTTTTGGTTTTTTCCCCAATTGTCTTTTCTCTTCCCTACTTCATTTCTTTTCACTCTAATTTTTGTTTCCTTCCTTTTGCTTGCTTCAGGTTAGGTTATCGATTTGAAATCTTTCTGCTTTTGTTGAAATACGGGCATTTACAGATGTAAATGTGCCTCTAATCATTGCTTTCACTGCATTCCATAAGTTTTGGTATGTTGTGTTTTAATTCATTTCAGAGTATTTTCTAATTTTCCTTGTGATTTCATCTTCAACCAATTGGTTATTTGGCAGAGTGTTGTTTATTCCATGAGCACCTCAGAAGAATGTATATCCTGCTATTCTTGAGTGGAGTGTTCTGTAAATGTCTGTTGATTCACACTGTTGTTCAAATCTTCTCTTTCCTTATTTATCTTATCTGGCATTTCCTCCATTATTGAAAGTGAGGTATTGAAGTCTCCAACTTGCTAATTGTCTTTCTTCCTTCAATTCTGTTAGTTTTGCTTCATGTATTCTGGACTTCTGTTGTTAGGGGTGTTATATCTTCTTAATGAATTCACCCTTTCATCATTATAAAATGTCCTTCCATAGTTACAATGTTTGTTTTAAAGTCTGTTTTGTCTGTTAGTATAGCCAATCCAACTCTCTTTTGGTTTCTATTTGTATCGTATATCTTTTCCATTCTTTTATTCCAACTTATTTGTGTCCTTGAATCAAAGTGTGTCTTTTGTAGACAGCATATAATTAGAACATGTTATTTCATCTATTCAACTAATCCCTGAGTTTAATCCATTTACATTAATGTAATGACTGATAAGGTAGGATTTACATCTGCCATTTTGCTGTTTGTTTTCTGTAAGTCTTTTCTTGTTTCTCTGTTCCTCCATTACTGCCTTCCTTTATGTTACATAGATATTTTCTAGTATACCATTTTAATTCTCTTGTATTTTCTTTTACTACCTGTGAGTAAATTTCTTAGTGGTTTGCCCTGGGGATTACAATGAACATCTTTATAACAATCTAGTTCAGATAAACACCAACTTAATTTCAGTAGTTTACAAAAATTTTACTCCTATGTAACTCTATCCTCTCATTTGTGCTGTTTTGTTGTACAAATTACATCTTTATAAGTTGTGTTTCCATCAACAGAGATATATAATTATTGCTTTATGCAGTTATCTTTTAAATCAGGAGGAAAAAAGTTGCTCTTGTATCTTTGTGTATATTTGAGTTACTGTCTAATGTCTTTCCATTTCAGCCTGTAGAACTCTCTTTGATATTTCTTATGGGGTAGGTCTGCTAGCAACAGATTTTCTCAATATTTGTTTATCTGAGAATATCTTAATTTCTCCTTCATTTTTGAAGAATAGTTTTGCAAGATATATTAATAGAAACTCTTGGTTGACAGTTTCTTTCTTTCAGCACTTTAAATATGTCATCCTACTGCCTTCTAGCCTCCATGATTTCTGATAAGAAATTAGTTGTTACTCTTATTGAGGATTCCTTATACATGACAAGTCACTTCTCTCTACTTTCAGATTTCTCTCTTTGTCTTTTGACAGTTTGATGATGACGTGTCTATGTGTACATTTATTAGAGTTTATCATACTTTAAGTTGAGCTTCTTGGGTGTGTAGATTAATTTTTCTCATAATATTTGAGAAGTTTGGGAGTTTTATTTCTTCAAATGTTCTTCTGCCTCTTTCTCTTTTCTCCTGGGACTCTGTTATACTATGTTGGCACACTTGATGATGGTGTCTCACAGTTCTCTGAGTCTCTGTTCATACCTCTTCATTCTTTTTTCTTCCTGTTTCTTAGACTGGATGATCTCAGTTGACCTATTTTTAAGTTCACTGATTCTTTCCTCCATTTGCTCAAATCTGCTGATGAGCCCCTGTAGTGAATTTTTTATGTCATTTATTGGACTTTCAACCCCAGAACTTCTATATGGTTCCTTTTTATAATTTCTGTATCTTTATTGATATTCTCTTAATTGGTGGAACATCATTCTCATACTTTCTTTCAGTTTCTTAAACATGGTGTCCTTTAGCTCTTTGAATGTGTTTAAAGTTACTGATTTAAAGTCTTTGTCTAGTAAGTACAATGTCTGGGCTTCCTCAAGGACAGTTTCTATCAACTGCCTTTTTTTCATGTATATGAGCCAGACTTTCTTGTTTCTTTGCATATCTCATGATTTTTTGTTGCAAAGTGGACATTTTAAACAATGTGGTAGCTCTGGAAATCAGATACTCCTTCCTGGGTTTGTTGTGTTGCTGCTGCTTTTGCTTATTTAGTGACAATTCTGAACTAATTATAAAATCTATATTCTTGTTCTGTATGCCTACTAAAGTCTCTGCTTGGTTAGTTTAGTGATCAGCTAATGATTAGACAAGGACTTAAATGTTTAGAACCAGTACATTCCCCATTCTTTGTCAAGGAACTCTGTGTGCCTCCAGCTCTCAGCCAGCCTGTTTCCAACCACACATCAGCCTTCGCTTCCTGCTTGCACAGAGCCTCAAGGTCAGCCAGCAATGGGAGCTTAGGGCCTTCTCAAGTCTTTCCTGGGCATGTCCACAGCTCATGCATTGGCCTTCTTGATTCCCAGTACCACCTCAGAGCTTGTCAGAGCTTCCCGCACAAGGACATCACATTCCTTAGCCTTTCTTTTTTTTCAGCTTTTTGGTTACCCTGTTGTTTACCTCACTGTTATCCACTGCCTCAGCAACTGCCTTACTAAATAATTGCCTCTGATTGTTTTCAACAAGCACTTCTGGGGGGAAAGACTGCACTGGGTGAGCTCCAAGTTAGGTCAAATAAGGACAGCTTTGCAAGTGGAGTCTTCCAGGGAACCACCAGATAGGTCAAATAATGACATTTCCCTGAGAATGGGGCTTTGGAAGAATCTCTAGTCCCTTCTATCCCCTCCAGTGGTTGTTCCAGGCTGTTGTTTTTCACAGTGATTGTGAGTTGTTGATTTTCAAGACTACCATGGAGCTAGAGAAGGGAGCATGATAAAATGTCTGAAGTTTGCTGTTTACTAAAATTCAGCTGTTTTTCTTGAATAAGTGCTCCCCAATAGAAACTACAAACCTTTGGTTAATTTCCAGTATTCCAAAAAGTGATTTTGATCACTTGCCAGTGTTCTTCTTGCTTTTATGGAGGAAAAAAAATCTTCCGAAGTCTTTAGTCCAGCATTTTCACTGACATTGCTTTGATACAATGAATGTAACCTACAACAGAATACCAGAAATCGAAAAAGATGTTCTTATGACACAGATTAATTTTTCCTTAGGTATCATTTCTTCCATCTCCCTTCCCTTACCCAACCTCACTCCTTTCAGAGTGCAGCGGTAGCCTCTGCTATGAGTTGGTTCATGTTCTTTCAAACTTTGTTGACTTCACTCATAATGTGTGCATGCATCTGTGCATAATATGTAGTTTTATGTGGGTTTTCTAAACATGAATGCATTAACAGTGAGTTGGCTTTGATTTGAAACTTGCTTTTTTTTTTCTTAACTGTATGTCTTGGAGATCTTTCTACTATATGCTTAGAGATACATGTTTAACTATTTCTATGGTATTCACGGTATGGGAATACCATAGGATGCTTAACTATATCATAATTCATGGACTTTTAGTTTTTAACAGCCAAGAGAACTAGAAACAATACTATAACTAATCTCTTTGTATATGCCTCTTTATTTCATGTATGAATATTTCTCTGAGGTGGCTAGCTAGAAGTTGAATTGCTTGACTGAAGAGTATGTGCATTAAAAAATTTAAGAATACTTTAAAATTGTCTTCCAAAAGCCTAAACTAGTTTACATTCCCAACAGTGGTATACAAGAGTAACTGTGTTCCCCATGTCTGGGCAAAAATAATATTTAATCTTTTTATTTCTCCTCTTTAGGGAATGGCATTTACGTTACAGGAACGACAAATGCTTGGTCTTCAAGGACTTCTACCTCCCAAAATAGAGACACAAGATATTCAAGCCTTACGATTCCACAGAAACTTGAAAAAAATAAGTAGCCCTTTGGAAAAGTAAGAGTTGATTAAATGTTTTGTTTTTTGTTGATATTCTGATTAGGAATATTGGGAGCATATTATGGTTATTATAGCATGAGAAATATACAGTCTCTTAATAGTTTGTGTTTTTGTCAGTTAACTATTTTTATAATGATTGTTTCTTTCACTTTAGTGACTACTTCACTGTGTTCACTGTTGTAAAATTTAGCAGAAATCAGGTTTTATGCTTAAACTCAGAGGATTTCAGGTTTTAATAGAACATTAGAAGCAAAGGTTACCATCTAATTTGCACCCATTTTATTCGACAACGTCTGTTGATCACTTACTTTGTGTGCGACACTATACTAGCCACTGAGGATATCAAGTAGATAATAGGTAGGGTAACCATTTACTATATCATCTAAACCAGGCACTTTGAGGAGTGAAAAAGAGGTGTGACCAAAACTGTCCCTGGCAAACCAGAATGTATGTCCAACCCAGTAAGGCACAGCCCTGTCTTCTAGAAGCTCATCAGTAGATAGTTACACTATGCTTGTCACTCTACTCTAGACCACAGTGTGAGGTACAGTAAGAAAAAAGTACATGCGAGGTATATTCTGGAAGCATGAAGAGGGTACCTAGCCCAACTTGAGGAATCAGATAAAACTTCTTGGAGGAAGTGATGCAAGAGCTGAAGTTTTTTAAGAGATGAGTTCTCACTGTGTTGCCCAGGCTGGAGTGCAGTGCAGTGGCTGTGCACAGGCTCAATCATAGCACGCTAGAGCCTCAAACTCCTGCCTTCAAGTGATCCTCCCACCTCAGCCTTTCAAGTAGCTGGGACTCCAGGCACACGCCACTGTGCTGGCTGAGCTGAATTTTAAACAATATGCTGTAGGTAGCAGGCTAATGAGAAAGACAGACAAGTTATTCTGGGTAAAGGGATCAGTCTGAATACAGGCGGAACATATCCATTGGGTTTGTTAAGTATAGGGGATTATTGGTGACTGGTGAGAGAGATTTCTTTGAGGTGATGGGGCAAAATGGAGACTGCAATGGTTTGAAAAATGAAAGGAGGGAAGGAAATGTAAACCACTCTCAATAAGTTCAGGCAAGAGGGGACAGAAGGACATTAACAGTAAGTAAGTAAAGGAGGATTTGGGTTGAAGTATGTTTTAGGCTGGGAGGAAGCTGAACATGAATGAGCCCAGGAGAAAGAATAATTGATAGAGCAAGGTCTCAGGAAAAAGGCATAGGGTCAAGTGCAGAGGTAGAGAGGCTGGTCTTGAACAAGAACAAAGAACAGTTCATTCGCCGAGGCAGGAGTTAAGAAGATAAATACAGGTATTAGTGAGAATAAGTATGGAGGTGTTGGAGCAGAGATAATGAGATCTCATTTAACCTCTTTGACCTTGACTTTCTTTATAATATAAAATATGAAGGTCATGGCTCAGTTTTAGAAGGGCCAAGGTTGAATAGGTTGGTGAAAGAGAGAGGTAAATGTTTGGAAGAGTCATGTAGCTATGAGATAAAGCTGTAAGGGCAGGTTAAAGGAGTTGAACAGGCCCTGACAGCCTGTCAATATAATCTTGTTTGTATGGGTGCCATTCTGAACAGCAATGTTATTTTTCCACAGAAAAGATGAAATGTAACATTGATTCAGGTTTGGAGTTTGCTGGGCTGGCAAAGGTGCTACATTAACTCAGCTAATACTCATTCAGGGCTGTTATGTGCTGGGCATTGGTCTAAGCTCTGGAACTCAAAAAATGAAAAAACCTGGTCCTTCCTTTCAGGGAATTCACTGTCTGGGTGGGCGGTGCAGTGGTAAAGATAGTGTAATGACAGGGAAAGATTTGCTCGGAGTGAGAGATTTGATTATGGAATCCAGTAGGGAATGAAAAGGATCCCAAAGGGAGCTAATAGAATGGGAGAAAATGAAGGGATCAAGGAGCTAGAGATCCGTGGAAGGATGATGAAGTGAGGGCATTGTATAGCTATCCAAAATGGTAAAGGGTTGTGATCCGAGAGTGTAATAAGGGCATTCACCATTTCTGAGCTATAACGATCCTAGGTGAGTGCTACAGCATCCCTGCAAGGAACACAAGGAGTGACTAAAGTGAAATGAAGGTGAGAGTGATAACATTAAAGAAGTCCACAACTTGCATAACTTCCCTCTGTCACATGCCTGATAGGTCACCTGTTCTTTCCTTAATTTCTCTGCTGTCTGTTTCACAAAGCCATCTTATTAATAACAGCTCAGTTCAGTTGTTTGCTTACTACCCTATACTGAGAAAAAATCTGTTTCCCTTTAATTTCTACCTATTGATACCATTTCTGCCCCTGGTGCTATATAGAAGATATAATTCCTCTTCTAAATGGATCACTTCTCCTTATTCAGTCACCAAATATTTGCACACCAGTTGTGTGCCACATACTTGGCTAGTTCCTGGAAATATAGAAGTATATGAGGTGATAGTCCCTAGCTCATGGTATTGTCTAGGCTGGAGGGAAGCTGGAAAGTCAAGAAGGGGAATGCAGGCTACAGAAGAGGGAGTAGAGCATCATGGGAAAACAGAAGAGTCTAATGTGTGTGTGTATGTATGTGGTGGGGGACAGGAGTGGGCAGAGAAGGGCCCCCAGAGAGCATGCCACCTGAGCTGCATTTGGAGGACATGATTATAGGACCACTCCATGTCATCTAGCCTGGGCAACAGAGGGAAACCCTGTCTCTTAAAACAAACAAACAACAACAAAAAACTAGTTAGAAGGTTCTTGAGGTAGTCCCAGTGAGAAATGATGGTGCCTTGGACTGGGCAAGAGTAGAGGGAGGAAATGGACATGTTTGAAAGACACAGAGTCTACCTGGTAGGACTTGGTGATTCATTAGATTGGTGTAGGGGAGGATGAGAGAGGAAGAAATCAAGAATGGACTCTGGGTTTCCTGTTTGGTCAGATGGTACAGGAGAAGAAACAAGTTTGGAGGAAAGATAATGAGTCTGTTTTAGACATACTTCATTCAAGATGATTACTGGTTTTCAAGCCAATATTTCCCTGTTCTTTAAACTTAAAAAGAAGCTACTTATATATGTATTTATACGAATTGACCATTGCCTCCTTTTTGCTGCCTCTGTGCTCTATGCAGACCTTCTAATGCTTATAACCCTACTGGGTTACCAACTCGTACGGACAGTGGTCAATTCTTATATCCCTGGAGTTCAAAGTAGTGCCTGGCACGTAGTGTTAAGCTAACCTTTGAATGAATGCCACTTTATTTTGCATCCCTTTTTAAATGTCAGTCTCCTCGAAGATCAATTCCTTAAGGCAGTGGTCCCCAACCTTTTCTGCACTAGGGACCGTTTTCATGGAAGACAATTTTTCCCATGGACGGGGGCAGGGGTGAGGAGGACGAGGGTTTCGGGATGATTCAAGTGCATTACATTTATTGTGCACTTTATTTCTATTATTATTACATTGTAATATATAATGAAATAATTATATACCTCACCATAGGTTGGGGACCCCTGCTTAAGGTGATCTTTACATTTCCAGTGCCTTGTACACAGAGCCTGACTCACAGTAAGGGCTCAGTAAACTGTAGGTGTTGTTTGTGTTGTTATTTTCATCATCATCATCTTCATCTGCATTTTAAGTACCCTTATTTTTTTGTTAATTTTTAGTCCTAGGTGTTAAATAATGATAATTTAGAGTTTTGTTTTTCTTTGAAGCATGGACATGGGAGGGGGGCTCAATTTCAATTTTATATGTTTAGATTTAATTTTCTTAAGCCAAACCTTTACTGTAATGCGGGCTGATTAGCCATTATTTACTTTGCTTAATTTCAGATACATCTATGTAATGGGAATACAAGAAAGAAATGAGAAATTGTTTTATAGAATACTGCAAGATGATATCGAAAGCCTGATGCCAATTGTATATACACCAACAGTTGGGCTTGCCTGCTCGCAGTATGGACACATCTTTAGAAGACCTAAGTAAGGCTTATTTTAAAAAATATAATTGTAAATGATTATTGTATAAGGAAAATATCATTCCATAACACCTGTTAAATTTCTATTCTATGCGTTGCAGTCTTATCCCAACCACATTTCTCACCTTACAAAACCTTAATTTGGATTTAAAGGGATTAATAAAAACCCAACATATTCATAACTTTTTGTAGAAATAGCATTATTCATTCCTAACCTTCTTTAAATCATTGTGATTATTAGAGGAATTGTGTACTTTTGAAACCAAAAGAAGTCTTAATTCTGGGGGCAGATTCTCCAGAATTATCATTAAAGGTTTTGTCAATCTGGCTAAAATATAGGATTGGTTCTTTATCATTTTATATCAGCTTTAATTCCTGTTGATTGTTCTCCTTTTTTATGAACTTTCATGAATTCTAATTTCAAATAGTTCTAACACCTCCAAATATTTTAAGTGAGAAGAATACTGGAATGAGCCATTGCCATAGGGCCTTGAATGAGTCACATAGTCCTCTGGATATGTTCTCTCATGTGGAAAATGCAGATAGCAGTACCTATCAAAGAACTATTGAGAAGAAACTGATACGATAGTTCTTTGTTAACTTATGAGCATTACATAAATAACTATTTTTACTTAATTTGAGTTTTCTTCTCTTGTTACTCTAACCTGTTATCATTTTCCCCAATCCTTATATTTTTCCCATCCCTAGCTAACATACTGATACAAATGTAGAAATTCAGACAAGGTGTGACAGCATTTATCTTCAGTCTCCTGCTGTTGAGTCTGATGGCTTTCAAACTTTAATGTGCATAAGAAACACCCGTGGAACTTATTGAAAAGTTAATCTCTGCCAACTTTCCTCTCCTTCCCATCCCCAAGATTTCTGATGAATAAGAGGTCTGGAGGTCTGGATTTTAGTGAACATCCTCAGTGATTGTGTTGCAGGTATTCCCTGGAAGACACCGAGAAACACTGTTCTGATGTATATGCTGCCATCAATTAATGTATCTAAAACATTTCTATGAGATGCTGTTCAACTCTTTCATAGTTTCTTATTAGAATAGTGGTTCTCAACCTAGATTAAAGGATAAAGGGAAACTTAAAGATACTGATGCCTGAGCCCCACTCCCAGAGATTCTGATTCAGTTAGTCTAGACTCGGGCCCAGGTGTGGGGGTTTCATTAAGGCTCCTGAGGTGATTATGATGTGTACCCCCAGAGATGATAACTGACATGAAACAAAGAGCACGGCTTTTGGGTGAGGGTAGCTGCTGTATTTTATTTTTGTAGTGTATTGTGCAGTGGCTTTTTTTGTTTTGTTTTGTTTTTTACATAGAAGATGGTTAGTAAATCTTGGTTGGTTGATGCAAACTCTAAGCCAGTTAAATAAGAATCTCTAGAGATGGGACCATGGCACTTTAAAAGTCTCATCAATTGAGCCTATTATGTAGCCATGCTTGAGAAACTTCTGAGCTAAACCAATTTGAACTACAGTAGTAATGCCAAAGTTAAGATACCAATGAGAAAGTTAAATGTAAGAATCTGTTTGAAGGCACTGGGGACCTGTTGGCCCTCATCTCTACCTGACATGTTTTCTAGAACCTATATTTCTTTTCTATTTTTCTCCTTTCCTCCTTTCTCTTTTGAAATCTGGATTAATTATCTCAATTAGATAGTAGTATACTGTGTTTAAAATAACTTTTCATTAGCCATTCCACATATGAAACATGTATACATATTTCAAAACATGTACATGATAAATACAATTGACCCTTGAACAACGCAGATTTTCTTCCACCTCTGTGACCTCTGAGATAGCAAGACCAACCCCTCCTCTTTTCTTAATAATAATTTCTTTTCTGTAGCTTACTTTATTGCAAAAATACAGTATATGACACAACATACAAAATGTATGTTAATCAACTTAATGTTATTGGTAAGGCTTCTGGTCAACAGGCTATTAGTTATGTTTTTGGAGAGTCAAAAGTTATACATGGATTTTCAACTTTTGATTTTCTAACTCCCACATTTTTCAGGGATCAACTGTATATACAATTTTTGTCAATTAAAAAATAATTTTTCACTTTTCCTAATGCTTTAGGAATGTCATCTTTTATGTGAATTTACCATAATTTTCCTCTTTCCCTTCCTGTTCCTTCAAATTTCAGATTTTTGGTTTTTAGTTTTAACAGTAGTTTATTGGCCTTGTTTTGCTTTCCTACATTGGTGGTTTATCTTTAGTTTTTATGTTTTTGCTTTTATTTTTTTTTTAACTGGAAATGTATTGAGGTTTTTTTGTTTTTGTTGTTTTTGAGACAGAGTCTCCCTCTGTTGCCCAGGCTAGAGTGCCATGGCATCAGCCTAGCCAACAGCAGCCTCAAACTCCTGGACTCAAACAGTCCTTCTGCCTCAGTCTCCTGAGTAGCTGGGACTACAGGCGTGCACCACCACGCCTAGCTAATTTTTTCTATTTTTAATTGTCTGGCTAATTTCTTTCTATTTTTAGTAGAGATGGGGTCTTGCTTTTGCTGAGGCTGGTCTCAAACTCCTGACCTCAAGTGATCCTCCCATCTCAGCCTCCCAGAGTGCTAGTATTAGAGGCGTGAGCCACCATGCCTGGCCTGTATTGAGTTTATTTGAACATTAGATGTGGGTACATTTCTTCTTGGGTAAAATGATCCTATCATTTAATGATAATCTTTGTGCAGCTGTTACGTGAACAATATAATTACAGTTTGAAATAGTTGAAAATGTTTGAAAATAAACCAGTGTGACTTAGCTAAATCTGCTTGGAAATTATACCATGTCTTGATGTTTTATTGAAATACCTAAATATTCCAATTATGAACAAAAACTTAGAAACAAAACTGTTGTGAAATGCAAAGGTGTTTTTGTTCTGTTGCAGGGGATTATTTATTTCAATCTCAGACAGAGGTCATGTTAGATCAATTGTGGATAACTGGCCAGAAAATCATGTTAAGGTACTAATAGCACAACCCTCCTTTTCACAATGCTTTCTCTTGCCTTGTAAATTGCCTCTGAATTTTCAAGAAGCTTTTTGTTGTTGCTCTGATTTATTTTGCACTTATATACATGCAGATTTAGTACTTTGTATCTGAGGTGATGATAATAGTAATAGTTATAAAATGGTTTACTGGTTTAGTGTTTGACTCAGAAAAAAATTGGAGCTAGTATTACAGGGGGAGCTCTCTCAGTGTCAGTACCACTGGTGTCCCTTGCTTTCTCTGTATTCCTTTTCTATTTCACTAATATTATTCTAGGCAGAGAAAAATGCATTAAAATGCCATAAAAACTTTTAATCTGTAGGGTGTTGGAAAGGATTGGTTATGTCTTTTTTTCCTTTAAAACCAAGATAGATTTAGATCCTTAGCAAATATGAGAGTTTTAAATTTAGCAAATATAAACCATGGTCAATCTGGCTATCTTTCATAAAATAAAAAGAACTTATTTCAAGATCTTTTGGTAGGCTTTTGTTTTTATTATAGATAGTGATCTTACTTGCCTTTATTATGTATGTATTCCTTAACAAAGTAAACATTGATGAACCATCATTAGTTTGAATAATCTAGAAAAATACTTCATCAGATAATTAACCTCACAGTATCATCTTAAAACCTTATAGGTAGGTTTATATTTTGTCCTAGATCTTTTTCTCTTTCATGGTTGCTAAGGTTTTTCTTGTTTGACCTAAGTTATTGTGTCAAAGTCCCATGCTGTTTAATTCTAAACTCTTATTTTTCTCTTGTGGTAATCTCTCCATCAGAATTTTGTTCACTTCTGCCATATTTAGTCTTTCTGAAGATATTTAAGTTGGTCCTCTAGTCAAAAACATTCTATTCCTAAACCAAAGTCAAAGTGAAATCAAATCCAGTTAATTATCTTTTTAATATCTTATAATAGTCAGAAATCCTAGAATTTTGAGTATGCTTGGTTGGTTTACATTGGAAGTTAGCCAAGAAGCAATTTTATTTTTTAAAAGTGAGAGTGAAAATATGTGAAATGAATCAATTTTTTAAAATGCTTTTCTTTGGTGTCCCATTTTGACAACTTTTAATTTGCTTTTTTTTTTGTGATTAAGGCTGTTGTGGTGACTGATGGAGAGAGAATTCTGGGTCTTGGAGATCTTGGTGTCTATGGAATGGGAATTCCAGTAGGAAAACTTTGTTTGTATACTGCTTGTGCTGGAATAGAGCCTGATAAATGCCTGCCTGTGTGTATTGATGTGGGAACTGATAATGTAGTGAGTAATATCATTCTCCCCCTTTGATCTTCTTCCTATATTTTTAAAACTTTTTAGTTATATTCCTCTTTTGAAGATAATTTAAGAAGGCAAAATTTTGTGATGGGATGTTGGTCATTTTCTTAAACTCTACTTATAATATTTGTATCAATAGTAGTAAATTAAGCCTATTAAAAGTCTTAAAGAGCAATGAAGTTTAAAAAATTGTATTAGTTATTTTTTTATTTTACCGTTTTTGTTTTGTATGTTTAAACTGGTTATGTAATAAAAATGATTTTATTTTTACATTTGGTTTGTTTTATAGGCACTCTTAAAAGATCCATTTTACATGGGCTTGTATCAGAAACGAGATCGCTCACAACATTATGATGACCTGATTGATGAGTTTATGAAAGCTATTACTGACAGGTATTAAAAAAATAGTGTGAGTATATGGAAGCACCTTTAATGAAGTGGGGAGCAGGAACCACAGTTCTGTTGTTTTCCTTTATCTCTTATGAAGATAAGCAGGAGATTAAATTTTTGAGAACTTTGGTTCTTTTCTGTCTGATTAGATGTGCTGATACAAGGAGGTATCCATGCTCTGCCTTGCTTTCTTGAGTTCCTGACATCCTGAGGGAAGTCTGCCCTCGCTGTGTCTCTCAAACCCTCACTGCTCAGTCCTCCTTTCAGCCCTTGACATCCAGGGTCACTCCCACCATTCCACTGGAGTTCTCCTATAGCTTTTGTGTTTTAAATTCTCTGACCATTTGATCTTCCTTCCTTTCTACCTCTTTGCAACATCTGACCAAGTTTTCCCACTCCTAGGTCCTTGAAACTCTGTTTTGACTACCAAGAGACTTTCCTAACTTGGTTTTTCTCCCACCTTTCTTTCTTTTATCATCTTTACTGGTTCTTCGTGCTTTTATTAAATGTGGGTAACTACATAGTCCTCTTTTTGAGCCACGTAAACGGTTACCTTGTTGGATGTGACTCCTAAACCTATAAAAATCCATCTCTGTAGTCGCACTGCCCTTGGAGGCATGTATTTCTAATAGCTGGAATCTATTATTATTATTATTATTATTATTGCTATTATGTCTCTATTATTGGCAGTAACATTCACCCTGTTGCCAAACCTTTGGTCTTGGTATTATCTGTGATGCTTCCTCCTTCTCTATCAACCCCCTCATGCAGTCAAATATTCCTCAAATCCAGCTGATACTAACACTTAAATGCTTCAGAAACCTCTCTTGTTTTCCATTGCCACACTCCTTATCTATCTTCTGGATTCTTCTAATCCTTCTTCCAATTTCTCTCCTCCCAGTTCATCTACACCTTAACATCAGATTAATCTTTTAAAAACACGTGTTTGATTGGATCATTCTTTGACTCAAAATAGCTCATTGGTGTCCTAATGCCATAGGGTAAAGTCCAAACTCTTTACCTTAGTGATCTAGCCCTAGCCTACCTTTTAAATTACTGGCACATAGAAAATACTCAAAAATTAATTCCTTTTTGGAGTCAAAGTTGACATATCTAAAGCTGAATTTTTTGACTTGCCAGAAATGGCCATCTCCCCTTCTTCCTCTCACTTCCATACCTTGAACAACCCAACCAAATAGTATCTTAGTTGTTTAGGTTGCCTTGATATTGTAACAACTTCCTCCATACTTCCCAGTTGTTGCTCATCATCAATTTCTGTTTGTTCGTTCTGATGTCTCACAGTTATATCCCTTTTGCTTCCCGTATCTTCTGCTTCAGATCTCTTGTCCTTGTATCAGAGTAGCCTCCTAGCTGCTGCTGTCATTCTTGTCTCTCCCCACACCAGCATGTGCTACACATCACTGGCAGGTTTGTCCTTCCTAAAGGGAGTCTTATATGAATTCTTTCCTTCTCTGAAACCTTCAGTGGTTCTACATGGGATGCAGAAGAAATTCCTTATTCTCTAATTTGGCATTCACGATTCTCCACTATTTGGCCCCAATCTCCCTTAACCACCAAGTTCTCCCTTATCTTTTAATATAAACTCTGAAATATCTAGCCAGACTGTTAAAAATTCAAGGTCACCCACGTACACCTTGCTTTTCTTCCCACTTCTTTACTTTTTGTTCTTCTTTCAGGGCCCAAATAAAGTCCCATTTCCTTTTCAGGCCTTCCCTTATTACCCTAAGTCACCTAGATGTTGACGTCTTCTTTTTCTGAATGTCAATAAACTCATAAAGCAATTATTTGTTACTATTAATTTAATATATACTTTCCTGTGCCTCTGTTTAACTGTTAATGTAATAAGAATATACATATCAAATATATACTTTTTGACACTCAGAGATAGAGTCTCTTTCTTTTAGGAAGTTACTTAGAGTGTATATGTGCTGGGCACCCTCCTAGACACTTGGAAATAATTTATATAGATTAGTATCCTATGGGCTCATCATGGTACACATTCTTTTTAAGTACTCCATATGTTTTTTTTTTTTGATTAATAGATTTCTACATTTCAGGTCTATCACAGGCTCTGAAAATTTTCAGATGACTTAATTGAAGTAACATAATAACATTGTCTTTAAATGCTGTCATAAGGAATGTTGGACATAAGGAAAGCTGTTTAATATTAATATTTTCAATACAACAATTATGGGTTTTGCTGTTTTTAGATATGGCCGGAACGTACTTATTCAGTTTGAAGACTTTGGAAATCATAATGCATTCAGGTTCTTGAGAAAATATCGAGAAAAATATTGTACTTTTAATGATGATATTCAAGGTAAACAAAAAGAAAACTTTAGATTTTTGATTCCTACTGTTTTAAACATTTTTATTATGCCCATTTTTTATTTGTAAAAATCTTCGTTTTTCTTATAGGGACTGCTGCAGTAGCTCTAGCAGGTCTTCTTGCAGCACAAAAAGTTACTAGTAAACCTATCTCAGAACACAAAATCTTATTTCTTGGAGCAGGAGAGGTAAGTTCTTGTAAAGTTTTAAAAACAAAAACCAATGCTCTCTTTTAGAATTGGAAACTGGGACAGAATGTTGAAAAGACCATAATGAGCTTCTAATTTTGTTGAGATAGAGGGTATGAATTCAAGACTTCGTTTGTAAAATAAGCAATTTAAGTTTAGAGGGAATATCACAAAGAATCAACATTGTTTGATTTATGAGGGAAGAATAAACCAAATATTGCTCATAACATATAATCTTCATATATAAAGTAATTCAAGCACTGTGTTACACTCTTTATTCTTAAAAATTATGTTTTGTTGGACAGGCTGCTCTTGGAATTGCAAATCTCATAGTTATGTCTATGATAGAAAATGGCCTCTCAGAAGAAGCAGCACGAAAGAAAATCTGGATGTTTGACAAGTATGGTTTATTAGTTAAGGTAAGGTATTTAAAATTTGGAGAAGCAAAAGTATGTTATTGTTGTGATATTTTTGGTTGAGTTTTTAAAATATTATCATTTCTTGAAATCTTGCATCTCACTGGGCTATCCAAATTGTACCAGTTGGGACCTTCCACTATATTTTCAGCAGAGATCCTCTAGTCTCAAGACTTGCTTTGTATGTAAATCACAGTCTCTATGTTGGCAGCTGACTTACTCTTTGTTCTCTTGCTCTTAAGAGATCAAATAGCCATTGTACAAGTATGATTGCATTTGACTCTTCTGTTAATAAAATTAGGTTTTTAATGGGAACTCGGAACTTCTTAATTAAATTACAGTATTATCAGTACATCTGATATTTGAGCAGAAATTCTTTAACCCTTTGGAAATCATAATGCCCTGTAGCAATCTAATAAAAATATATGGACCCTTTCCCCAGAAACAAGCATGTACTCCTGAAACCAATTTATTGATAATAAAGAACTTCTCTCCCACATTAACTTAGTACTCTTTGGACCTGCCTACCTTCTTTAACATTGATTACCATTTTTTATTATCTTAAGAATGTCATATATCTTATACTGTACTGTAACACATTGAAATATAGGTAAATTGTTTCATAGCTGAGCCTATACAGTATACAATGCTATTGTATTTTTGTATGTACACATCATAATTTAATGGTATACTGGTTACTTGCCACTTACGTCCATGGAACAAGTGATCTCAATGTACTTTCCTCCAGTTTGGAAATCTTTTCTTCTTAATTAGTACCAGTATTCTATTAGTACAAAAAATAAAATGAAAAATTGAAGTGTGTTCATGAAAAATCTTGAGTGCTTAAACTACCTATAATTTAAAATAATAGTGGTTTAAGATGAACCAGACATTGCAATAAGACTTTACATGTATTATCTCCTTTAATCCTCTCAAAAATCCTGTGAAGTTTTATAAATGAGAAAACTGAAGTTTAAAAGGTCAGGGAACTTTTCCAAGGTCATTAGTTTATAAGTTATTGAGGTCAGATTCAAATCCAAGTAGCCTGGCTCTGAAGTCTGTGCTCTGAATTGTTAAACTGTGCTACCTTCCAAGGAGGCTGCAACTACCGTGCTTGCTAGTGTGTAAGATGCAAAGATAAGACATGTTTTTAGAACGCTATTGGGGGGATATATATTTTTTACTAGTACACAATTAGTTTGGTGCTTCTTTTTGCAATGTTGGTTTTCATCAAATATGTTGGGATTCTTTATCATATTGGTAGGTCAGGTCTAAAATGAATAAATATAGTATTGGTAGCTACAGTGTGTTTCCTTAGCACAAGTGAGAATCCCTATTCATCTCTCTGTTCGTCATCAGAGTCTATGTTTCTCTTAGAGTGTGCAGGTAGCTTGACCTATGGGCTTTAGGCTTCCAATGTCTCCTAGTGACCCTAAGTGCTTCCTCTTATTTTGAGACTGAGAGTCTCCTGTTGAACCCCCATATTAAGCTTTGGTAATCCTGGGGGCAGGCAGAAGAAGTCACTGTTTCAAGAACCAGATCTGTTGAGGCTGTATTTCAGTCCTTTGATTAACTTCTTAGTCAACGGATGATGGTGTGCTTCTTTCCTAGCCTCTGCTAGTTCTTGTCTGGGATTATTCTGAAGTTCTGACGAAAAAATTGACTTTTGCAGGGGAAGTCTTCTCTTACCAAAACACGAGTATGAGTTTCTCAGCCTGGTTGGTTTTTGCATTCAATATGTTTTTGTCTGCTTTAAATCTTTGAGAAATTCTTCACTGTTCTAGTCTGTCAGTGGTACCTCTTCTGGCTTTGTGGCACTACTAAGGATTTATTTTTTATTATTTGTGACCTGGGATTTGGGAAGGAAAGCATGTTTCTTCATTCAACCACCTTGAACCAGAATTCCCTATTCCTCTTGTTTATGAGCTCTTGATAGTACAAGTCCATGATGTCAGTCTACAATTCTGAAATCCTAAAAGCTCTTAAAACCTAAAGTTTTTTTTCCCCCCCTGAAATTCATTTGGTGGCAAATCTGATTGATCTAAACTTATCTGGTAGCAAAACTTGACCCAAACTAATGAGAGGCTATTTTGTAGTCTTAACCTTTTGTACTTGGTATGACTATTCATAAGTTAGTTCAGTTATGGGGTGCCTGTTGGGAGGGGGAAATTCATAATATTTGATATATTGCCATATTATATTTCTAAAACATGAAAA
>CM052443.1:17652780-17703656 GCA_028533085.1 Varecia variegata | reverse complement strand
AATAAATATACTTAAGCCTTCAGCTATAATTGGTAAGTAAAGTTATTTTGATAAATAATTCTGTTCCTTAACTGTATGTTGCTAGTCATAACTACCATGTAGGATTACTAAAAATGAATTGACAGTTTTACTTAGCTTTTGGCATAGGTGATGTTTTCTATGTTAGTTTTTTGGTTACTGTATTATGTGAAAGTTCAGTTACAGATGTTGCTTGACTTTTAAGTGCTAGACACTAGCTAGGCAATTGATCATGCTTTGCGTTTAGAGTTGGTATGACTGTTGGGCTCAAAACATGGAAAAAAAAAAAGAACAAGGTCATTTGCACACTATACCATGAAAATCCTATGCAGAGTCCAAGACTCTCATTGGCAACAAAGCTGAAAACTTTGTGTGTTTTGACTCAGGCATTGCATAGCTGACATCACACTATGCCGACATAGCATTAAGTTCTCAACTGAAAATGTAAAAGTCTTTAAAAGAGGTGCTATTTGATTTCCTGTATACCTATAATATCTGAATCTATTAATTTTTCTTGTAATTTTATTTCATGCAGGACTCTATTGAGTAAATAGTAAAACACACTCTCAAACAGTACGTTCCTATGATCAGGAAAAGGATGTCTGTATTAGTGGCTTCAATGGTTAGAACTCAATCAGAATTTTTGAGCACAAGAAGAAATCTTATAGGTCCTCTAGTCCATTTCTCTAAAAACTCATGTGGAGAGTCAAGAAATAAAATGAAAAAAGTTTTTAATTTAAGTAATCTTACTGGATAGACTATAAGTACTACTTAGCTGAGGCATCAGGTAGTCATCCCCAAATTCCAACCATGGCTTAAGTATTCTTCCTTCATGCTGTGCTTCCACTACACTGCATAATTCTATCATCACACCTGTTACAGGTTTTCTGATTTTCTTTTTACTTTGTTATTTTTCTCTCAACTATAAGCTGCCTGCATTGTACTCATTTTTATATTCTAATGGCCTAATACAGTGTCCGGGACATTGTAGGGGCTTAATGAAAGGTCATTAAAATGAACTGTTTCAAGAAAGTAGATTGCTTTCATCAAGATGACCTTTTATCACCATCAAATTGGTTTCACTGATCATCACCTAAGAGCACATTTAGGAATAACATTAATTGGGTGTTGGGCAGATGTGGGGAGGAGGATGGGATGGGTGTATACGTACATAATGAGTGCGATGCGCACCCTCTAGGGGATGGACACGCTTGAAGCTCTGATTCGAGGCGGGGCCAAGGGCAATATACGTAACCTAAACTTTTGTGCCCCCATAATATGCTGAAATAAAAAAAAAATTAAATTAAATTTAAAAAAAAGATGATCTTTTATCCCTTCTGGATTCTTACTGTTTTATAAGGAGTACTACAGAATTTAACAATTTAACATTTGGGACACAAACTTTATCTTTTTTAAAAAGTTTTTAATTATGGTGAAATACACATAACAAAATTTTCCATCTTAATAATTTTTAAGTATATAGTTCAGAAGCATTAATGCATTTACATTGTTGTGCAACCAATCTCTAGACCTCTCTTCATCTTGTTAAATTGAAATTCTGTACCCATTAAACAACAATTTCACATTCCCCCAGCCCCTAGCAACTACCATTCTACTTTCTGTCTCCATGAATTTGACTGTTCAAGGTACCTCATGTAAGTGGAATCACATGATATTTATCTCTTTGTGACTGGCTTATTTTACTTAGCATAATGTCCTCAAGATTATTCATGTCATAGCAAGTTTTGTCTCTTGAGAGAGTGATGGAGATGGTTTTTTGGTTTTTTTAATTTTCCATAATTTACTATGTGTGTAGTAGATAATAGGTATTTAAGTGAAAACTTTCAGCATTTTATTGTTTTTCTTTTCAGATTTGAGACTGTGTTCTCATATATTTTGCATTGCTGAAATAGTGCTGTCTTTGTAATGAACCTGTGCTTTTGTTATGGTAAACCTGTTGTAGAAATGCTGTTGATAAGAATTGCTTTTATACCTGTCATGAAATTGCCTTTTTCCCCCTTTATTTATTACAGGAGTTGCAGGAGCTGGCCGCCTTTTCACTCCTGGTGTAATCAAAGCCATGGCCTCTATCAATGAAAGGCCAGTAATATTTGCATTAAGTAATCCTACAGCAAAGGCTGAGTGCACAGCTGAAGAAGCATATACACTTACAGAGGTATTAATAATAATTATATGAATTGATATGTGTATTATTTTTGCTTCATTAGCTTATTAGTTATACATTTTTGCACAGTTCTTTTAGTGGTTTCCCTAGAGATTACATCATGTGTCCATGGGTCTTCAAAATCTGTTATAAATTATTTTATCAATTCTGGAAAGCAGTTACCTTATACCTCCATTTTAATGTCCTCACCCTGTTTGCACTATTGTTGTTGTGTATTTCGACTTTCTATATATTTTAAGCCCAAAAGACATTATTGTTATTTTATATAAAAATTATTCATTTAGATTTATGTACATTTTAATTTTTTCTATCACTATTCCTTCCTGCATGCCTGTGCTTCTACCTAGGATCATTTTCCTTCTACCAAAAGAACACCTTTTCTCAACTGTAGATCTAATGAATTCTCTAGATAATTTCTTTATTTTGCCTTCATGTTGAAGGATATTTTTACTCTATATAGAAGTAAAAGTTGGTAAAGACTTGAGCACTTTAAAGATATCATCTTATTGTTTTCTGACTTCTGTTTTCCTTTTGCTACCTAGGTGTAATTTTCTTTGTATTTATTCTACCTGGGGATTATAGTGCTCCTGAATCTGTGGTTTAATGTCTGGTTTTTGTTTTGATGCACTGGAAAAATATCAGCCAGTATCTCTTCTTTGGCCACATTCTCTCCTCCTATGGAGATTCCAGTTACATCGTCAGATTTTTTTCAGCATATCTAATGTATCTCTTACACTATTTTCTGTGTATGCTATCATTTTTGCTCTCTTTCAGTCTGGCGATTTTTTTTTTTTTTCTGACCTGTCCTCCACTTTGCAGTTACTCTTTTCAGCTGTGTTAATCTGTTGTTTTTTAGTTATTGTATATTTTTCATTTGTAAAATTTCTGTTTGATTCTAATTATAATTTAGTGACAGACTTAAAATCATGTATTATAGAAATAGGCAATTTATAAATACTGCTTTCTTGTGCTCACATTTAATGAGACAATTCTTTTTACTCTCTTCAAATGCATCTTCACTGTCAATGTTTGTCTTTACTGGAACCCTTTTTTTTGAGTCATCTGACAGCTGTGCAGAACAAATTTTTATTTACATCCAAACTGTTTGAGATTCAGTGCTTTTGGATTCTTTGACAATGCCACTGGGTTATATGCCAATTATAAATACCTGCTTATGTACCGTTAGGACAGCTGAGGTTTTTTTCTACCTTCTGTAGAAAGTACACAATCGCTTTCTTTTTTTTTTTTTTTTTGAGACAGAGTCTCACTCTTTTGCCCAGGCTAGAGTGCCGTGGCATCAGCCTAGCTCATAGCAACCTCAAACTCCTGGGCTCAAGCAGTCCTTCTGCCTCATCCTCCTGGGTAGCTGGGACTACAGGCATGCGCCACCGTGCCCGGCTAATTTTTTCTATATACATTTTTAGGTGTCCATGTAATTTCTTTCTATTTTTTTAGTAGAGATGAGGTCTCGCTCTTGCTCAGGCTGTTCTCGAACTCCTGAGCTCAAATGATCACCCGCCTCGGCCTCCCAGAGTGCTAGGATTACAGGCGTGAGCCACTGTGCCTGGCCCACAATCACTTTCTGTATTGTTCTTGTAAGTAATCTTTAAGTGGCTCTAGGAAGTGATTTTTGAAGGCTTGTTTACAATGACATCTAGCAGTTTTAATTGTTAGGTTATGACCTTGAGAATGATTAATAAATCTATGATAAATTTTTTTTTTTTACTCCTTTAAAAAAAAGTTACTATGGAAAATTTCAAATGTACATAAAAGAGTGAATAGTATAATCGACTCCAATGTACCAATACCTAGCTTCAAAACTTAATCAACTTATTGCTAATCTTGCTTCTTCTGCATCTCACACACCTCAGATCATTTTGAAGGAGATCTCAGATATCATATCATTTTATTATAAATATTACGGTACATCTCTCAAAAGTTAAGGATTCTTTTAAAAATAAAATCACAGTCCTATTATACCTCATAATTTAAACAAGAATTTCTAAATATTTATTTAATACTTTCATATAAGCTTGCAGTTCTCTGCTGAAATATTCTATCTAGTCATTTAATTTCTTGAATATATGAATTATAATTAAGGTTTCTAGTAGTAACAAATATCTCACTCTCTGTGAGTCATTTTTATTATTTGTCTTTTTCTCCCTCTTGGTTATCAGTTCTTTTTGTAAGCCTAGTTTGTGCTTTGTTTTTGTTTTGTTTATTGAGTGATAGCCAGTGTAGATGAAGAATTGTAGTAAGAATTTGAGGCTCTGGATGAAGTTGTCTTTCTCCAAAGGGGCTGTACTATTTCCTCTGATGGCTGTTAGGCTGGAATAGATCACCATGATCCAATCAGGACACAGTCCATGTGAGACCTGGGCTATTTCCAGTTGGCCCTTTCTTCTGATCTGCAGCCTTTTGGATGTGAATTGAAAGTCCTGAAGTTTGTCCCAACACCCCTCATCCAGTGGTCCTTGAACTTCTATTGTTCTTTCTGTCATCACGAGACTCGCGATAGCTTTCTGTTCAGGCTCTCAGCCACAGCTTTTGATTTTGAAATCAGCTGTCACATTGTGGGGAAAAGCTTCAAACACTGGGCTCACATATCTTGCTTTCCTCTGTTTTTGGTTCTTGGAATCCTCCCTTCCGCAACACCAAACTCTTGCTATCTTGGTAGTGTTGTACTTACAAAAATTTTCTTAATGTATTTTATCTGGTTTTTCTCATTGTAACCAGAGGATAAATTGGTATGAAACAACCTGGAAGACTGTTGCCAAAGCAGAATTCTCTCAGAACGCCTTGAACTTAATATTCATGCTCTTGATAAATTTAGCATTCCTTTTTTCTCATTGTTAAAAGTTTTATATTGACACATATATTCTCTCAAAATTCCTCTTGCTTCTACATTGCCACTCTGTTAGTCAAAATAAATTCTCATGACTATTGGTGTCTAATAGATATAATAATTATTGAAATCTATAATTATTGGAATCTTAAAATCAATCACAGAATCAGCATACAGATATTTTTAAAATCTCTTTAATATACTGTCTTTTTTTTTTTTTTTTTTTTGAGATAGGGTCTCACTCTGTTGCCCAGGCCAGAGTGCAGTGGCATCATCATAGCTCACTGAAACCTCAGACTCCTGGGCTCAGGTGATCCTCCTGCCTCAGTCTCTCAAGTAGCTGAGACAACGAAGTACGCACCACTACAGCTAATTTTTCTGTTTTTGTAGAGACGGGGTCTTGCTTTTGCTCAGGCTGGTCTCGAACTCCTGGGCTCAAGCAATCCTCCCACCTTGGCTTCCGAAAGTGCTAGGATTATGGCGTGAGTCACCATGCATGGTCTAACATACTGTCTTTCTTTTTACCAAAGTAATTTATTACTTTTGCTTGATTGCCTGTCCTCTTCACCAGGCTTTACTATTAATATTTAAAACTAATGGTTATTGCCCCCAAAATTAAATCTTAGTCTTATATGATGAAAGTTTGGTAAATATACTTACCATATCATAGGCTTTGGCATTTCCAAAATATAAAAAATTTCAATGTTTTGAGCAGTTGTATATCACTAGAACACTTCTCAAACATTTAAAAATTTTGTTTTTGAATAAATATTATTATGCTAAGTGTACATTACTGGAATGAATAAAAACTCCCCAAAGAGACTAGTTTGATATACTGTATTTCATTAGTTTTAAGATCCAAATTTTTCACAGTTTTGTAACTTTGAAATTGTGCTACCTCTTACAAAAAATGATAACAAAGCATTGTCATAGTTTAGCTTTCTATTAATATAAATTCTTTCTCAGTGTTACATAAAATAGTGGCATAAATTTTTGTGTAGTTCCAGTCACCTCTTATATTTTGAATCCCCTATTTTCAGTGGGGAAAGATGTCTTAATATTACTCTAACACCCTCTGCTGCTCAGTGAGTAAAATACTTTTTAAAAACATTGTCTTCATACTTTAATGGCCATTTGCTCAGACAGGCCAGCTTGGACTTCAGAATAAGAATATACTGTTATCATTAAGATCTGGCCATAGACTGATTATGGGCAGCGGGGAAAGGTGGCCTGGAGAAGGTGAACTGCTGTAGAATCTTGATATTGTAGAGAAGATTCCAGGATCTTTCTAAATCTTCAAACTTATTGCTGTCATGAGAATGAGCATTTTTCCCATAAGTGCTATATTGTATAATCTACTTTATAAGGCTATTAAAATTAATGGTACCACAAAAATAATCTCTTATGCACATCATTATTGTGATAACATGTATAACATTAACTGTGTACTAACTTTAATCTTCAAAAAACCAAATTATTTTTTGTTACAAGTAGAGCTATGTTTAGAACAAGGTAGAGAGTTATAATAGCTATCTCTAGAATAAGTAGAAAATTTATGGCTGTATGAAGTTTCAGGTCCAGGATAGTTAGCTGGGCCACAATTAGCATAGTTAACTTACTTCTATGCTTAAACCTGGCATCATTTTTAAATTGGAAGCATGTCTTGTAAAAATAATGTATATTATACATTATGGACTTTCAGATTTCCCGGAGTCAAATTCTTGAGTATGAAATCCACTAATGCCAAGGGCTTACAGTACTATAAAGAATAATCAGTCTTGATGTAATATACATTTTTAGATCTGAAGAAAAGAAGACAGAGCAGTATCTAAACACTTAGAATAACTCTGTTGAATGTTCAGGTATCATAGCAGTTCAACCAACCTACTGTGGGGAGATATTTGTTTTCTGTAAATCTCTTTTAACCTAACCAAAGTGGCTAAACATGACCTATTTTAGTTATTCCTTGCATATTCCAAGATAAGTTATCCTGTTAGATCACTATTGTTTTCATCTTGTTCTTTGTCTTTTATGGGGGGACAGTAGAGGGAAATTTGACGGGGAGGAAATTATATGTAAAAGATTTTGTTTCATAAATTAACTTTCTGGTACTTTTCATTGCAACTAATTCTCTTAGAAATCCCGAATGTGCCAGTAGTATTAAAATCAGATGGATACAACAAATTTGGAGACTTATTTTTCTTTAACAGGGCAACATGCCATTTTTTTCTGGAATAGTAATATGGTTATACCACAAATCTGTTTTATAAACTGTACACTGGGGGATGTTATGGCATAATTGAAAGACTGTGGGCTTTAGAGTTATGAAAAATCTGGATTCAGGTTCAACTGCTACAATTTTGGTGTGTGACTTTTTACTTGAAAGTATATTGAAGTCTTGGTTTTCTGATTTTTTTTTTTAAGTCAGTGAAATGGAGATGATGATAGCCTCATGAGGTTTTCATGAGGACTGAACTCACTGAATTCACATATAAAGCATCTGGTACAGAGCCAAAGACAGCAGATGTACAGTGAGTGGTACCAGTGTAAATTTGATGTTCCTCCTTCATTCAGAGGTGTTTACATCAGTCTTTATTATTTGGGATGGTATTTATTGGTCATCTACATTTTAAATTTTTTAAAGGAAATGGAAGTGTCATGTTTTTAAAAATTAATTTTTCAACTTTATTTATTTATTTATTGAATATACACTATGAGTAAAAATGAGCCTCATTTTTATAAAAGGATTTTAATGAAAGGGTTATATCAGCAATCCCCATCCCCAGCAATCCCCCAATCCCCAACAAGGTGTTTGTTTGCCAGTACCAGGGACTAGTTTCATGAAAGACAGATTTTCCACGGGTGGGGGTGGGGCACAGATATGGTTTTGGGATGATTCAAGCACATTGCATTTATCGTACACTTTATTTCTATTATTATTACATTGTTACTTGCCACTCACGGATAGGGTTTTGATATGAGTCTGTAAGCAATTATTATGGTCTCTGCAGTCAAACCTCTCTGCTAATGATAATCACATGACCACCTCAGGTCCACCTCAGATCATCAGGCATTAGATTCTCAGAAAGACCATGCAGCGTAGATCCCTTGCATGTGCAGTTTACAGTAGACTTCCTGCTCCTGTGAGAATCTAACGTTGCAGCTGATCTGACAGGAGGCGGAGCTTAGGAGATGGTGCAAGTGACGGGGAGCAGCTATAAATACAGATGAAGCTTTGCTTGCTCCCCAGCACTTACCTCCTGCTGTGTGGCCTGGTTCCTAACTGGCCATGGAGCAGACTGGTACTACCCTGTGGCCTGGGGCTTGAGGACCGCAGGGTTATATAATATAGTAAATTATGCCTTGTTTCCAAGTAATGTACTGGTCTGCTTTACTACAGGGTTTGGTTTGGTATGAATTTACCTCACTTTTCTAACCCATATAAAGTAAAAAAAAAAAAATGAAGTTATTTCATTTTATTAACAGGGAAGGTGTTTGTTTGCCAGTGGCAGTCCATTTGAGCCAGTAAAACTCAACGATGGGCGAGTCTTTGTACCAGGTCAAGGAAACAATGCATATATATTTCCAGGTAATGTATTATTTATGTTATAATAGTTAATTAAATAAAAATACTTCCTGGAATTCTTTGGAATTTAAGATTGAAAAACTGAGCAACAGTACTTACAGAATTTTTTTATGAATGTACAGAGAAAGTCAAGAAATTCAGCAAATCCAGCTTGCTTTATTTTCTCTGAAAATTTATTCATATTGTTAATTAACCTTGTTTTCCTTATAGAAATGATATAGTACATGGTTCATGCAAAGGAACAGAATGCTATAAAATTATTTAACCCTCTGTATTTCCCCTTGGTACCTCCTTATCACAGTTCTCAGGTGTAACCACTGTCAGTGGTGGTCTTTGAGTTTTTCTGGTGGTTACCATCATAGCTGATACACTTATCTCCCTTTATTAATTCTTCCAACTCAACTGTATGTATGAATGTCCCACTATGAAATATAAGTAATAGTGCATAGTATCTTCTAATACCTTGCTTCCTCTCTCTACTGCTCAGTTAGTCTTACTACTTTTAGTTTTTCTAAGTAGTTACCTTTATCTTTATATAGCATACTTAAAGAACTTTTTGTTAGGAACTTAAAAGTTTTTATTACCTTGTCACAGTGAAAAAATAAAAAAAAATCTGATGTTTAGCTTTCTTTTTTTTTTACTCCATCTCAATTTTGGTCATTAATATTTCTACATTTTAGAGAGGTTTTTGACATTCACATTGTATTCTTTTGTCTTCTGTGTTTCGTCTACAGATTGATTCTGAATATTCAAAAACCATGCTTATGTAAAGTTATTCTTGATCTAAACAAGAGTGTGATTTGATAAATATACTAGAACTTGCAGTTTTATATCACTAAATTTTTGACACTCAAAACCTTTCAAGTAATCAAGTATAATGAATGAATCCTCCTTTAATTGCTTGGCACTGTTCTTCATTTCTTCTTACTCTGCAGCAAACTGTTGCTTGTATCCCGTGTTATTCTCTCTCCTACCCGTATGTGCTGTTCTGTTCTTTCTCTGACTCATGGTTCTAGAATACATCTTTGAGAAAGTTTTTTTTCTAAAATGCGGAATGAAAACTTCCTGAGTTTTTACATAATTGAAAATGTCTGTATTTTGTCCTCTCACTTGATAGTTTGGCAAGGTAGAGATTTGTAGAGTGAAAGTCATTTTCCTCAGAACTTTGAAAACATTCTTCCACTCACACCTAGTGGCCAGAGTTGCTGATGAGAAATCTGATGTCAGAGAGATTTTCATTCCTTTATACATTAACTAGCTTTTTCTCTCTCAAAATCTTTAAAATTTTCTCTTTAGATTTCTAAAGGTTACTGGGATTTTTGTTTCAAGTCTTTTTTTTTCTTTTTATTATGGACAATAATATGTATTTCAAACATATACAGAACTAGAGAAAATAATTGAATTCAGTCCTATGTTTCAGTCTCCCACTTTTCAGCAATTATCACCGTGTAGCCAGTCTTATTTAATCTATAGTCCCTCCCACCTACGCCACCTTCACTGAGTTATTTTAAAGCAAATGAGAGACATTATATAATCTCGTTCACAACTACTTCAGTGTGTATCTCTAAAAAATTAAAAAGTATTCTTATTTCTAACCCAAGTGCCCATCAATACATGAGTGGATGAATAAAATGTGGTATATGTGTACCACGGAGTACTACTCAGCTACAAAAAACAATGGTGATCTAGCACCTCTTGTATTATCCTGGATAGAGCTGGAGCCCATTCTACTAAATGAAGTATCACAAGAATGGAAAAACAAGCACCACATGTACTTACCATCAAATTGGTATTAATTGATCCACACTAATGTGCACATATGGTAGTAACATTCACTGGGTGTCAGGCAGGTAGAGTAGAGAGGAGGGGATGGGTATATTCACAGCTAATGGATGCTGTGTGCACCATCTTGGGGATGGACACGCTTGAAGCTCTGACTCAGATGGGGCAAAGGCATTATATGTAACCTAAACATTTGTACCCCTGTAATATGCTGAAATTAAAAAAAAAAAGTATTTTCAAAAATATAACCATAATACTGGTAGCATACCAAAAGAAATTAAGTTAAATGCTTAATATCATTTGTCATCAATTCAGTCGGTTCAGCAACTTACATTTTTATTCCCAGTACCTTTTTCTTGTTCTAGAACTGCTTTTTTAAATGGCTGCTTTTTAAAAAGGGGACAGCAGTATTCTTTCAACTATCTCTGGAGAATTATTAGGATTCTTTTAAATATTTCTTTCTTTGTGCTGTTTTTTTCCATGCATTTCTGGTGATCCCCAATTGTCCATTTATTCTAAGGAAAGACTTTGTTGAGTAAAATAGGGATTTGTTATGAATTTCCTTTGCACTTGTGTGTTTTTTCTTCTTGTGGGCCTTTCCCTGAAGAGCTGGCAGCAGGCTCCAATTAAGATATGACAAGTAGACTGATAGTTTACACAGGCTGGCATCAGGCAAGCATGTCATAACTGTTGACAAAGTAAAGAAAGTATTATTTAGACCTTCAAAGTATCCTAGTGCTTTTGTACATTAGCTTTCCTCCTTTTTGCCTAATGAAGTTGTGGTTGTTTCTTGAGACCTAGCATCTATAATACAAACAGTCCCGTCATTGATAAATCTCTTTCTAGAACTTGATAATGTTCAAAATCAATCTATTCTATTCAGTAATATTTTTATGGCATAAAGGCATGAGGGCATGAAAAGGAATACTTTTCTGCTGATTTTAACAAAGCCATTTTTTATATCATATATTAAGGAATTTGGAAGTTGATTACTTTTATACAATACTTTAAAGTCCTAACTTTATTAATAACAGTTATGAGCACTATAAATATAGACATAAAAACGACCTGGTAGTAGAGGTAAAAATGAGTGTTGGCTGGGCGTGGTGGCTCATGCCTATAATCTTAGCACTTTGGGAGGCTGAAGTGGGAGGATAGCTTGAGCCCAGGATTTAGGAAATGAACTCAACTCAGAAGCAAAGAGAGCCCCCATGATGATAAAGGGATTTTCCAGGATGACAGCTCCACACCTGGAAGGGAGAACAACCAGATCAGAGCTTCAGCAGAGATTTGTTCTAGAGGATGAAATTAAAGACTACGTAAAGTAGCTAAAATAGAAGAAGATTTAAGCAGTTGAATGAGAGTTTCAGGGTAAAATGATGTTAAATCATGAAAAATCAAAGAAAAGGAAAAAGAATAATAATCAGGAAAAACAAAGTTATGCAGAAGAGTAAAAGTAAGTCATGCTATAATGTTAATGCATGACTTGGCTGTGAATAACATTTATGAAGTCATAATAATATAAACATTGAATATTGATTGAACTAAAATTATGCTCTAACTATATTGGGAAGAAAGGAGAAGGCTGGAAATACAAAAGAGAGCTAAATACTTATTTCCCACAGGAAGGAGTCTCAGTGATCTCTAAAACTCAGAAATCACAAAAAATATAGCAAGTTACCTAAGAGTAAGAGTGATAAATATTAAGATAATCAGCTAAAAGAATTGAAAGTAGTTGCCTCTGTAGAGCAAGAAGTGGAGGGTTAGAGGTGGGCTGGGAACTGGCGTTTTTTTGTAACAAGAGTTGATAAGTTGTATGCCTTTGTCATTTTGATAAATGTAAAAACTAAATTGAGAAAAGCCATTTGATATTTCTAAAACTATTTAGCAAATAAGAATTATAACAAAGATCATTTTATTTGATTTTCTGTTTTCTCGTGGCTGCTTTCTGCTTTGGGAGAAGCTGTTTGGGATGGGGTAGGGGTTGCCATTTATTTGCTTGCATTAGAAATTTGGCTCTTTTCATAATTTGAAAAGTGACCTTACTAAATGAACTACTTAAAATGTATTCTAGGTGTGGCTTTAGCTGTTATTCTCTGTATGACCCGGCACATTAGTGACCATGTTTTCCTAGAAGCTGCAAAGGTAAATGTTTTAAATGTTGTTTATGTTATAAAGGATGAATTTTAAAGATGAATGGATCTTAAAAGCAGAGAGAAAGCCAGGTGCGGTAGTTGTGTACCTGTAGTCTCAGCTACTTGGGAGGCTGAGGCAGGAGAATCTCTTGAGTTCAGCCTGGGCCACATAGTGAGTTGCTGTCTTTTTACAAAAAAAAAATAGAGAGAGAGGGTTAAATATACCTTATTAAAGAAAAGGAAGTTATCCATAATTACTTTATGATTTACCTATCTACTTCTGCATAAAATAATTTTTTAATCATGACTTTTCAATATTTGTAAACTACGAATCCTTTCATATTAAAAGACTTAGATTGTACTTACATTTTATATATATATATCTGAACATATTATGACAGCATAGATAAAATATAACTCCTTGCATATTTTTAATGGACAAGTACTGGTATTATTTGGAGAGCTGGCCAGTTTGAGTTCACAATATGAGATCTGAAGAACTCACATTAATATAAATATTAATGTCTATTTTCATAGTAGCTGTTGTAATTATGCCAAGCCCTGTATGTATAAAGTAGAATATATCAATGACTCTTTAAATCTGGTTATTTCTTTATTGTGTACTGGTGAACAGTTTTAATTTCTGCTGTGGTTTAAGTATATTCTTGCAAGAAAGGAGAATTATATTACCTGTATCATTCTGTTTCCCCAGTGCTTCTTCCATTTTACTAGGTCCTTATTCTGTTATTTAAACAAATAAAAGCAAAATGCTGTTTTTCTCTTCAGGCACTGACAAGCCAGTTGACGGAGAAAGAGCTGGCTCAAGGGAGACTTTACCCACCACTTGCTAATATTCAGGAAGTGTCTGTTAACATTGCTATTAAAGTAAGTAATCCATACCTCTTCACATAAGTTTTAATGACATTTTGTTATACTAGGAACACAAGTTCATTAGATACATTTGAAACATTTAGAAGGATTCAAAGAAGAAATTTTAGGTCACCCATATTCTTACTACCAGAATATAACACAAATTATTATTTTGGGTTTGTTTCCTTCTAGTGTTATTTTTTTATATTAATAAATATATAGGTAGATACACATGCATGTGGTCACTTGTGCCTGTTTTTATAATTGGTTTCTCGCTGCACTTTTTCCATTTAATATACTATGAGCCTTTTCCATGTAAATTAATAATTATTGTCATGTGTGATCATTAATGTTGCATGGTGTTCTCTTTGTTACTGTATCATAGTTTCATCATTTCTCTGTTTTGGGGCATTTAAATTTTTAGTTTCTTATTGTCAGAAATAATGCTGTAGTAAACATCCTCATAGATAAATCTTTATGTGCATTTGTGATGATTTTTCTTTGAGATAAATTCTAATCATAAGAACAAAAGGTTTTAAGATGCTTAAGGCATCTGATACGCATTGCCAAGTATCTCCTGAGAAAAAAAGTACTGATTTACATGCAGCAATTAGATATGAGTGTATCTTTTCCTACACTTTTGCCAATACATAGAATTATTTTTTAATCTTGCATATTTAATAGGTGAAAATTGCATCTCATTTTTATTTAAAGCACTTATTTTACTAGTGAGATTGAAGAATTGTTTTGTTTATTCAGCAATTGTATTTCTTCTGTGAACTCCCTGTTTCATGACCTTTGCTCATTTTTATATTGAGATATTTGTCCCTCCGCTTTCTAGTATTGATTTGTAAGGGCTCTTTATATATTAAGTATAGTAATCCTCCTGTTGATATGCTGCAGATATTTTCCCATTTGTCATTTGTTTTAACTTTACGAAATTGTTTGACATGCCATTTTTTAAAAAAGTTTTTTATAGAATTATCTGTTTTCTTTATTTTGTGGATTCTTTCCTCAGCTTTTATGACTATTAGTGCCTTCTCTCACCCCAAAATCATAAATATCTACTTGGATTTTCTAATAATATAGAACTTTTTAATCCTTCTGAAATTTATTTTAAGGTATGATGTGAGACAGGGAACATTTTTAACACAAATTGCCCCAGCAACATTTATTGACTAATGATCTGTTGTTTCTAGTTGATTGGGAATCGAATCTTTTCCTGGCATGTCTATTCTCTACCATTTTTGTTTACTGTTTGGCACTGTTTTAATTATCATAGTGTGTATAATGTATGTTAACATTTGGTACTGGCTGGGCACAGTGACTCAATGCCTGTAATCCTAGTACTCTGGGAGGCCAAGGTGGGGGAGGATCCCTTGATCTCAGGAGTTTGAGACCAGCCTGAGCAAGAGTGAGACCCCATCTCTACCAAAAATAGAAAATATTAGCTGGGTGTGGTAGTGTGCACCTGTAGTCCCAGCTACCCAGGAGGCTGAGGCAGGAGAATCACTTGAGCCCAGGAGTTTGAGGTTGCAGTGAGCTATCATGATACCACTGCACTCTACCCAGGGGCAGAGGGAGACTCTGTCTCAAAAAAAAAAAAAAAAGTGGTACTTTATATTTCCAATCATTATGCTTTTTCAGTATTTTCTTGCCTGTTCTGAACTGTATATTCTTTGGGAAATTTTTTTGTATGAGTTTTTTAAATTCAGAATTCAAAAAAAACCCTGCAACTTCATATGAGATTGTTACATTTATAAATTAGGTTGGTGAAATTAAGTCTTTCAATATTGAGTCTTCCTCAGTCAATATCTCTCTCCACTTAAGGTCTTTTTAAAAAGTCTTTCAGTATAATTTTGTTGTTTTCTTCATCTGAATGTGACATTTTTACTTCTTTTCCTAAATATTTTAAAATTTTTATTAATCTATGAAAGGTTTTTTCCCATATATTTTTCTCACTGATCATTTCTAATATCTAGGAAAGGTGAGTTTACTTGATAACCAGTTTCTTTATGAACAGTCTTAATTTTTTTCAGAATTTCTCAATTCTTTTGGAATTGAGTCATCCACAAATAATTTTTTTCTTTTTTAAATATATATAGCTCTTTTTTCTCTATCTTACTATAAATTAGCTGGAACTGCAGAACAGTTTTAAGCAATTAGGTTGATAAGGGCAGCATCCTTTTTTTTTTTTTTAAATATAGAGCTGAGGTCTCATTATGTTGCCCAGGCTGGTCTTGAATTCCTGGGCTCAAGCAATCTTCCTGCTTTAGTCTTCCAAGGAGCTGGAACTACAGGTGTGTGCCACCATGCCCAGCTAACAACCTTGTATTTTAATATTAAATGGGATGCTAGCTTTTGATTAAAATAAGTATTTTCTATCTTTTTTAAAGAAGTAGGCTTCTATTCCTAGTTTACTAAGATTTTCTTAAACATCAGAATTAGATGTGGAATTTATCAACCATATATTCAACTTGTATACAGATGATCATAAGATTTTACCCTTTTGACTATTTTATTGTTGCATTGTTTTGACGCTCATAACCTAACCAAAGATTGGAAATTGGTAAAGGATGATGTGTTTAAGGAACAGACAGCAGTCCAGTTGAGCTGGAGTCTTAGGTATAGGTAGGAAAATGGCATAAGAGAAAATTTGAAAGTTATATTAAAGCCAGCTTGTAGAAAAATACAAATGGCAGGCTAAGGAGTCTGATTACCTTACTACTGCAAGACGATTGAAGATTTTAGACACTAAAACTAGGATGATTGAGTTCAACTTTAGAATTTATAGAATGATGTTACAGGTGGGGCAGATTTGGGGAAATATCTTGGTCAGTTAAGAGATCCCTGATATGTCCAAATAAAAGGCTAGTACGTGAGGTCATTATTAATAGTATAGGAGCACAGCCCCAGGTTCATGTCTCCTCCCCCGTTGCTGCTTCTGCAGTGGTGGTAAGGCTTTCCTTTTTTAGAAACAAAGGAGAAAGGGGCCACAATAGGCAGGTTTTGTGCCTGTCCTCACCCCAACCCTCAGCCCCTGATCTCCTCCTCTCAGCCCTGTGGGCAGGGCTGTGTGTGGCTTCTCTTCTAGCTACCGGTCCCCTCCTGCATGCCTACTCTGATCTCATGCCTCGCCCCTAATCTTTTTCTGGGGGTCCCACTAGAGGCCTGCGGGAAAGAGATTGCCGGTGAATGCAAACTCCCCCCTCCTTTGCGTCTGAGGCTTGCGGCTATACCAGACTAAAATGCTAGCTCAGGTTGACCTTTGCAGTTCCTTAAAATTTTAGCTGACTTCTGACCTGCGTGTGTGGTGGCCAGTGCCTCATTCTCCCTCCCATGCTCTGCCACAGGTAAGAGTTTGTATGTCTGGTCTGCCTTCTTCTCTCTTCCATTTATTTATTTACATATTTATATATTGATTTATTGATTGAGACGAGGTCTCACGCTGTTGCCCAGGCCAGAGTGAAATGCCACAATCATAGCTCACTAAAGCCTCAAACTCCTGGCCTCAAGCGATCTTCCCACCTTGGCCTCCTAAAGTTCTGGGATTACAGGCATGAGCCACCACACCTGGCTATTTATTTTATGTATTTACTTTTAATACTGCTCACCAGCTCCAAAACCTTCCCCCTGCCCCAACCCCTCAGCTCATGCTAGCAGGCCACACACTCAGCTCTCCAGGGTTGGCTTCCCTACTGCACACTTGGGAGTCTACAGCATTAGTGAGTTGTCATGGTACACATCTCCTTTTACAGTCGTCTTATGTTTGTTTTTATATACAATGTCCTGGGGGTTTTAGTATTTAGTGGAAGGAATAGGGAAAAGTGTGTTTATCTTCCTGGAAGCAGAAATCTCTGCCTATCTTTTCATATCATTTCTGTTTTTCCCGCTTAATAACAAAAACTGAGAAAAAGTTTGCTCAACAAACTGTACCTAATGACATGTGTGGTGTTTATTTGGCACTTTGGTTTTTAAATCTTCTCAGATCTTCATTGCTCTTGCTTGCCACTGAGGACTATTCCTTGCCTACTTTGTTTTCGAGTTAATGATATTAAAATATTGGTAAAATATGTTTTCTATAATAGAATAGAAAACAATTGAACACATTTTCCATCACAAATTACACTGAGGTTGAGCTCTTGGAACCATGGATTATTTTTTAACCACCATTTTATTCTTAAATTTTTCTTTTAGAAAGCTTCTGTCACAAAACGTTAATAGTGGTCACCAGTTGGAATGGGAATTAGAGGAGGAAGAGAGAGACACGAGTATTTGAATTTTCTCTACCACGTGTCACTACATTTTTTTTAAGTTAAAACCATAACTTGAGAACATAATTGTATGACAGGCACTGTACTGCCCTGTAAGGAAGCTTTTCACATTCCTCATTTTACATCAAAACTGAGGTTTAAAGGGCTTATCCTCACCACCAATTGTGGTATGTGGCTTGCTTGCCAAGATTAGATATCCACTCAAGCCACCTTAGGTGGGGAGGAATCTAGCTTAACTGTTTAGGGTCTGGTATCTGGAATCAGAATGCTTTGAGTCTGAAGCACAGCTCTGACTTAACTACCTTGGACAAATACTTTAACTCCTCATACTTTGGCATCCTCATATGTAAAATGAGAATAATAGCATTTATAAGGTTCTTCAGGACTAAATGAGATCTGTGTAAGACACTTAGAACATGCCTGATACTCAGTGATGGTGGTGGTGAGTTTTACCATGTATAGATTCTAGCCCTAACTTTACTTGAATTTATAGTTCTAGTGTCCAACACCTGATTTACAATAATTTCTATATCTCTTATTCCAAATTCTAGAGCAAAGTCAGCTGGCTCACCTTGGGTTAGGTTTTCACCCCGGTCAAGTCAGCTATGGCTACTAGGAAGCAGAGTCTCCCGCACAACATGGCCCCTTAAGCCCACCCTTTTAGCAGGGCTGGGGGCAATGACCTGGGCTGGGCAGGTTACCTGAGTATGTGCACTAGATTGACACATAATAGAATTTAAATTTGTTTGATTTTATCTTTTAAACTTTTCATAGTTTCCAAATATTTTGAAATGAATCACAGTAATATTATTTTTTATTTTGAAAAAGGAAAATGTCATTCTTCCAAATTCATTTCTCTGTGTTATAATAGTACCTTGTCTCTCTAATAGGTTAATACTCAGTAATCTTATTTATTTTTATATTTGTATATTTTCTCAGTAAATACAGTAATCTTACTTATTTTTCAGGTTACAGAATACCTGTATGCTAATAAAATGGCTTTCCGATACCCAGAACCTGAAGACAAGGCCAAATATGTTAAAGAAAGACTATGGCGAAGTGAATATGATTCCCTGCTGCCAGATGTGTATGAATGGCCAGAATCTGCATCAAACCCTCCCCTGATAACGGAATAGAAGCACTCCACTGTGAAGGTTTTTTCCCTGCTTCAGGGAACCTATTTTTTCAGACAAAAAGAGATAATGTTCTGAGATTTGTGGTGTTTTATGTGTTTTATTCTCCCCTACCACTTTGCTTGACTTACTTTTCCCCTTGAAGCTACACATCTTTTGGGGACAGATGTGTTGTTAATGCCCACCAGTACCCTTCAATCAAACAACCATGAAGCTTTAATGCTAATTTATAACCTATACCACATCTAAGAAATGTTAAAAATGTATTGGTGAATGTCTTTACTTAATAGTACTCTTATTCACACTTGCCAAAGTATTTGCTTTTTATTGTTATAGGTAATAATCTTTTCTCACCTAGTTCTTTTAAGGCTACTAAAATAGAAATTTACTTTTATGGATGTGAGTACAGAATTCTGAGAGGAAGCTAAATTTTAACCAAATTCCAAGGAAAAATTGTCATCTAAAAATGTTCTTTTATATCTGTTTTATCTTACTTTCATGTTCTAAAATTCCCTTATAGTAGACAGATCTAGGAAAATATGAAAATTTTACCCTATTATTTTCTGGAACTAAATCAAGGCTTAACAATAACATTATGAGAGAGTAGTGGGAACTACTGCTGCCTTTAGACAAATAAAACAGTCATTGTTTTCAACAGTATGTAAAAATCATAGTGTAACTTTTTTATTTGATAAATGTAATATCTTAAATATAATTGCGCCAGTTAACTGCTTCTTGCCCAACTAGAAATTTAGGTTTGCTTATGATGAAAAACACATAATTTCATTACTTTTTGATGATTCTAGGAGGGAGTAGGATACTTAAACATATCTATGACTAATGTCATGTGACTTTTTAAGAATAAATTAGTCATGCTTCATATTTAAATGAGTTGTATTTAACTGGAGAGGTTATACACTTATTCCAACAGTGATGCTCTTCTTTTTTCTTTTTTTTTTGAGACAGGGTCTCACTCTGTCACCTTGGCTAGAATGCAGTGGCATCATCATATTAATAGCTCACTGCAACCTCAAACTCCTGGGCTCAAGCAGTCTTCCTGCATCAGCCTTCCAAATAGGAGTAGCTGGGAGTACAGGTGTGCACCACCTCGCCCCAGCTAATTTTTCTGGTTTTTTTTGTAGAGACGGGGTCTTGCTCCTTGCTCAGGCCGGTCTCAAACTCCTGACCTCAAGCAGTCCTCATGCTCAGGCCTCCCAAAGTGCTAGGATTACAGGCATGAGCCACTGCGCCCAGCCTAGTGTTGCTTTTTATTACTTGAAATAATTTTGTAATGTTCCTATGATACATCTCTCTGAATATCATTAGTAGGGACAACTCTTTTTCTCCACTGAAGGTGAATTTAATTTTTTTAAAACTACCAAAATTAATTAAGAGTTAAATGGGATGAATAAGGTAGGTGTTCAGACCAAGAAATGCCATTTTTAATCCCGGTAAAATGGGTAATAATTGATTACTGAGAACAGTTTTCTTGTGTGGCTTACATACTGGGGAGCTCTAAAAGAAAATCCAGAAGCATTTTGAGAAATAATAACTGCTACGTATCTGCCTACCATGGTTGCTTTGAGGGCAAAACTTTTAAATGCTCATTCTAGAATAGTAAAAACAGCAACAGATATATTCATAGGTAAATATTTCTCTCTAGGGAAAAAGGGCCTTCAATTTTCATTTTTTATTCTGCCTATAAAGATTTAGTCATAATAATTTTGAATGTAATTTAATGTTTTAAACATGGTTGAAGTGGCATTGCTGTTTGGAGTATGGGAAATGTAGTTGGTTAATCCATTTAACAGATGAGTAAAGTCAGAAGTCTTTTTCATAAAATAAGGAATTAGGTCACAATTGGTTTCTCTTAATTAAAGATGAAAACTTTATGTTTTTCGTGTTACCTTTGTCAAAACAAAATCACCCCTATAAGTATTTTCTGTGAAATCTTGATTTCAGTTTAACATTAGAAGAACAATTACAATCCTGTTTTTTGCTTAGTGCTTATCGTAGGCAGGAACATACGCTGAATTTTACTAAGATGTTTGCTTATTATGTATATCTGGTACAATCCTAATGGAAATTGTTAATGGAAATTATTAAATATTTTAAAGAAAAAATAGGCTAAATGTCATATAGCCTATTAAATAAGACAAATTTTAGATTTTTTTTAAAGCTAGCTGTTCTCATTGTTATTTGCCAACCAGTATTTTAACAAGTATCAATTATTAGTTGTAAATTAAAATTGTTTAATTTAAGCTCAGGCTACAGGTAGGAACTATTAGCATTGAGGAGTGGGGGAAGGAGGCCAGAATGGCATCAAATTGGAAAAGAAACTAAAACATTTGGGCCTTCTATAGAACTGTTACCTAGCAAGAAGATAATTATTTTGAAAAACAGCAATAGAGAATCTTTCATTCTTTTAAATAGAGAATAAATTCTGCAGAGTGTCAGTAATTATTTAGTAGGAAAAGATGAGAATACATGTTTTTCTAATCTGCCACCACCACCTGTAGTGTGAAACAAATTGGATAACTAGGGAGGGTAAGGCTTATTGACAATAATGAGAAAAGTTTTAGTTCAAGATTTTGGTTAAAATATTTTTGGCCAGGCGCGGTGGCTCACGCCTGTAATCCTAGCACTCTGGGAGGCCGAGGTGGGTGGATCGCTCAAGGTCAGGAGTTCGAGACCAGCCTCAGCAAGAGCGAGACCCCTGTCTCTACTAAAAATAGAAAGAAAGTATCTGGCCAACCAAAAATATATAGAAAAAATTAGCCGGGCATGGTGGCGCATGCCTGTAGTCCCAGCTACTCGGGAGGCTGAGGCAGTAGGATCGCTTGAGCCCAGGAGTTTGAGGTTGCTGTGAGCTAGGCTGACACCACGGCACTCACTCTAGTCTGGCAACAAAGTGAGACTCTGTCTCAAAAAAAAAAATTTTTAAAGGATTTATTCTTAACCAGGAGGTTGCCTCAGAATCACTGTGAAGCTTCTTTAAAATGCAAATGCCTCTGCTCCCCCTCTTTCTAGGCCGCCCCTGGACCACTGGGGCAGAGCCCTGGCAGGTGTCGTCTCAGCAGGTTCCCAGGTGATTCTGACACACTTCCCCTGCCCTCACAATCACTGTCTTAGAGCAGACATCAGAATCATCTGGAGAGCTACCTGGTTCAGATGCTGATGCAGGGGGTCTGCGGTGGGGCCTGAGATTGTGCATTTCTGACACACTCCCAGGTGGTGCCTGTGCTGCAGGCACAGAGAACACAGAGGCATTGCTCCCGAGTACTGTGTGTTCTGTGCAGTGTAAGTTTAGTGCTTACATATCATACGCTTCAATTTATGTGAAAAAGATCAACTGAAATTATGTTCTTACACAAAATAGTTTTCACTAGTTTTATGTTTAGTTTTTACAGAATGTTTATAAGAACAAAAATGTTTTTAAACAGATTTTTCTGCAAATACATAAAGGCTAGAAAACTGTTTAATTCTAAATTATAGATTTGTAACATACTTAGTAAAACCTAGCAACCAGTTTTCATTTGTAAAAGATTATCAAGTAGACATTTATTACTAGTTCTCATATGACATGACTTACCTTATCCTTTGTCTTTTTTCTTTCTCTAAATTATCAGCCTCTAAAGAAATAAGATTTTACATACTTGCAAGAGTTGCTAATTATTTAAGACCAAAACATAATTATTAAGGAGTGTGGAGCATTATTTGCTGCTCTCAGAGAACAGAAAACCCAAAAGGGATGGTGGAAGAGTGGAGAAAGCCTTGCCTTGGAAAAAATACTTCATTCAAATGCTCCTGTAGCTTTTTTCTCAAGCCCATTCAGTATCCCTCAAGGATAACTTTTTCATACTCTTTAAGCCCTAGGGTTCTGTTGGATTCACCGAAATGGAAGCTCTGTTGAGCACATGTAATACTTGAGAACATTAATGTAAATCTCAAAGCTCTTAACTGGGGTTCCATTTAAAGGGAAGTCCCAAAGACTGAAATAGCATCAGTATCTTTTTTCTAAAACCACTATAAAGAATGTTTAATTTAAAAAAATTTTTAAACCATTATAAAGAATGTTTGATGATAATATATTTCCATCCAAGACAAGACCACACATGTTCAGGTGCAGGCACATATTTCTATCTACTTTGTTCTCAACTGATTTGTGACTTGCACTTTGTGCATCTAAATGTTAAAATGAAAACCTCCATAGATGAGCTAAAGTAACACACTTCATATTTAAAATATTTTAGACAATTTGACCACAGAAAGATTTCTCCTCATCTGAGATCAGAATAAGATTTTTTTTTTAATGTAAGCAGAGAAAAAACTCAATGCTTTGAATCAAACTTCAGTAAATTCGGTTGGGCCTAATTAGGGCACAGCTCTATTGCATAATTCCCTTAATCTGTGCCAGGAGTTTCTTAGATAAACTAGTGATTAGATTTTAAAACATTCATTTTCTTTCTTGGATAAGGAAAATTGTGCCTCTCAAAGAGAAAAGTAAATATGGAAATGTGTTCATAGTTAAGTTGCATAAAATAGACACATTAAGTCTGTAAACAGCATTTTGCCAACAAACTCTTTTCCTGTGGCTACTTAATCTTGTTTTTTCCAAATAAAAATTTACTTGCCACTTTGCTATTTGGGAAGTTATTCCTACATTCAGCACACTTTAAGTTTTAAGACAGAGAAATTTGTGGGTGTATATTCCTGGGTTTTCAGGATTTTCTTTCATGTTCTAGAAAAATTATTTTCCCTTTCCTAATTTTAAGTGTATATTCTAGCAAATCATTGATTCCTATACAGTCAGTGAATTATCACCAACACATTTGGTATATACAGTTGGAAAATAATGACAAACTAAATTTTATTAATAGTAGCTACTCTGTGCCAGATGTTCTAAGCATCTTACATATTTAATTCTCATCACCCTCCGTTTCTGTGCCTGTTTTATAGACGAGGACAGAAGCACAGAGAGGTTAAACCACTTGCCAGGTCTCCTGGCAAATGGCAGAGCCTGGACTCTTAGCTCAGAAGAAAGGAAGGCTTCTGTGTAGGCAAATATATCTGAATCTTAAACACTTTAAAGAATTGTTATTGCAGATGAAAATTCTTCATCTATTCTTACTAGTCTTAGGTCCTTTTTTAGTACATTTTATCAGTTCATTTGATTTTTATTTTTTTCCCATTTATAATTCAAATGTAATATAAATCTCTTTTATTCCTTAGTCTTCATTTTAAGTATTGGATGTCAACATTACAGATTTGGTTTTGAATTTGATAAATTACACCAAAGATTCTCAGTAGCCAGTTCACTAACATCTTTTGATTTAGTAATCTTCACAGAACCACAACTGCTATCACTTCTGTGCAAATCAGTTTCAATAGCGCTTATATAATATTTACTTTGTGAATCCACCCATGTCATGTGCATTTGAATTATAAGGTATATTTTAAATATCATATGCATATGTAACTTCTTCCATTAAAAGGTGAGAACAGCTAGAGAAGAGTAATATAAAATGTATGTGTGGAATAAGAAATGAGACCTATCTTAGCTAAATATTTGACAAAATTTCTGCCCAATGTTTTATTATACTTTGCCTAATGACCTTTAAAATTAACTAAAATTAAAACTGTATTTTTGCAATTGATGCTTTTTGTGTTCCTTTGATAACATCCCAAGCATTAATGATTGACTTCAGGGAAGCCACACATTGCAAGTCGTTGCTGATCCTTGCTCATCGTTGTTTTTTAGCTGAAATGATGGAATGAATAGTCTTGTGGTAATTGCTTATAGGAAAACTAGGTTAAGGGGAATGCCTGTGTAAAGCATATTATACCAGATTGACTTCTTACAGATGGTTCCCAGAATCGGTCTAAAAACTTCATAATTATGTGAATTATTTTTTTCTCTTTTGTGATATGTTAATTGTAACGAAATGTGTGTTCTTATATTTTCCTAATAAAGTTTTCCTGTGCATAAAAAATGCTTTATGACCCTGTTTTTAAAGGCTTCTGTGTATAGGACACTTTGAAAACTTGTTTTTATCATAAACCTTAAAACACATGCACACACACACACACACACACACACGCACACTCCAGAATACTTGATCCTTTGGGAATGTATTGTTAGACTTAAAGTTACATGTGGAGTACTAGTTGTGCTCACCTTTTCATTTCCTTTTGTAACACTTCCTACTCTCTCATTTAATCACAACAGTAAAGGAATTATTTCTCACCTCTTCTCCTCCCCCACCCCCCCATACACAAACATCAAGACTCTAACATTAAAATACAACTCAGGAAAGACTATGTTGATTCTGTGATCAAGGGGGTAAATGATGTGATAGCTAATACCTACTGAGTGCTTACTTCAAGTCAGGCGCTATTCTAAGTACTTGCTACATATTTACTCATTTAGACTTCACAACATCCTTATGAGATGTAGGTACTAATATTTTCCTGTTTTACAGATGTAGAATCTGAGGCACAAAGACAGTAGCTAGTAAAATGGCAACACGAGGATTCAGATCTCTCACATGGTTTGACAAGACCCGGATCCTACTTAAACCAGACTCTTCACCTACTCTGAGCCTATGGCCCTTGCAGCAGATCATCATGTTCGTGCTGTCTCACTTTGTAGTTAGTTACAATCTCTAACTGCAAGAAACCCTTCCTGCTGCCTGGCATTTCCCCATCCAGTGACTCTGATACCATCCCTGCTGTCAAATCTCCGACATCCTACTGGATCCTCACACTGAGCAGGTATCCTTGCCTTCCATCTCATACAGAAATAGAACATTCAGAAGATAATGTCCTCAAGCTCCCCATCTCCCCAGGTACCTTGAGAAAGTGAAAAGCAGCAGCCCCTGACACCCAGGAGCTGGGCTGAATGAAACTCACCTGGCCCTGGTGTTCTCCTGTTAAATGTACACCATTTCACAAAACATCGGCATCAGACAAGGCCACTCTGACCATTGTAAACTAAAAGTAAAATCCTAACCCCCACCCCTGCCCCCAACTGAACGGATCCCCTCTTGGCCAAAGGGACGCTAGAAAACCCTTAAAACTGAGTTCCTGGCCAAGAAGGGAAGGGAGGTTGGACATGCCTCCTTATACCTCCTCCCTTTTAGAGTTTATACTAATTGCAAACAGGACTTGAGGCCATGTAAGGCAATAGTTAAGTTATACCTGCAAACCATCAATTTGCTTAACAGATCACTTTGAGTATATTGTAGCTTGCTCTGATAAACAGACTTCCTTATCTTAACATTTCTTTCTACTGATTCCAAGCCTTTAGACAGAACTTTATTTCTTTAACCAATTATAAATCAAAGAATCAACCTGCCTATAACCTGTAACCCATCTCCCTTCCAGACGTCCTGCCTTTTTGGGCCAAATCAATGTATACCTTCCATGTATTGATTTATGATTTTTACCTACAATTCCTGTCTCTCTAAAATGTATGAAACCAAACTGTAACCTAACCATCTCGGGACCACTTAAGGTTTCTTGGGTGTGGCTCCCTGGGCCCGCAGTAACTCATATTCAGCTCAGAATAAACCTCTTTACTTTACAGGGTTTGGTTTTGTCTGTTAACACTATGATGGATCAAGATAAAAACAAGCCATGTGCAATCATGTCTATACACAGACAAAACATAGGCATTGTCCAAACCACAAAATGACCAAACACCCCCTTACCCTAGCAAGTGTGATTCACTACTGATTCTTTACTAATTGTAATTTTAGCCTCAATCTAGTCTAGACTCCTAAAGATAAGATTTATTGAAATAACCAATCATATTTCCTTCTGTAAATAAGTAATTTGTGGGGAGATGTTTTAAGACCATGTGAAAAACCTCTTCCTTATCAAACTTTCACCCACTAAGTTTTAACATCCATCGATTTTCTAACTCTATAATTCTATAGTTATTAGTTGGCATTCTAATGGGAAGGCTAATGGGAAACTTCACAATAGATAGATCAGGCTAACAACACCTGAACCCACTAGATAGTTCCGATATTTCCAATATTCCTAACATGTTAAACATCCCTAAGGTTATGTGACACTTGATATGATACAAGAGTAAGTACCCAGCATCACCTATGAAGTAGACTTGACAAAAAAAAAAAAAAAAAAATCCTGAATCAGAAAGAGCCTCTAGATCTAAATCCCATGTAATAGAGTAAATACAGAGGATAGAGGAACATGTTTAATGATACCATGGAAATGTAATCAGACAAGTCCAGAATTTCAGAAATGGTAGAGGACAAATGACTCAATTTCTTTCACAATTAAATGACAAGAAAAAAAGAAGAGAGAAGAAACAGAGACTTAGGAAACATACCAAATGCAATTTATGAATCTTTTTTGGATCCTGATTCAAACAAACCAACTACATATGAGATATTTGGGAACAATTAGGAAAATTTGAACATTGAGCAATTATTAGATGATATTAGTAAATAAGTAGAAGTTCTAATGAATTAGATTATATTAAGGAATTATTGTCAAATTTTCTAGGTATAATAATGTTGTAGTTATGTTTTTCTAAAAAGACATTTTCTATTTTTGACTTTATATTTTGATTTTCTGATTTGAACAAATGAGTTTCAAAATGTTACGAGATGATCAGGAAAATTTGAAAAGTGGCTGAATATTTGATGATATTAAGGAGTTATTTTCTTCTTTGTATAATATGATAATGATATTATGGTTGTATTCTTAAAGCCCTTGTCTTTCATATTTACATACTGAAATGCCAACCATTGTTATATAGTGATGAAGTTTTTTTAAAGGGTCCTTAAATGCTTACAGAAGTATTTATGGATAAAATGATATTATGCCTGGAATTTGCTTTAAAATAATTCAGGGTTTTGTTGTTGTTTTTGCTGTTGTTGCTGTTGGAGGGGGACGGGTTATAGAGAAACAAGATGGATCAGATGTTGCTGACTATTGAAGTTGAGGGATGATTATACATAAGGGTTCATTAAACATTTTCTCTACTTTTGTGTATGTTTGAAATTTTCCACAATAGAAAAATTTAAAAGTGAACAAACAGTTCTATCCACTATTCTCTAGAACGGTGGTCCCCAACCTCTTTGGCAGTTTTCATGAATGACAATTTTTCCATGGACCAGAAAGGGAAGGATGGTTTCGGGATGATTCAAGTGCATTTACATTTATTGTGCACTTTATTTCTATTACTATTACATTGCAATATATAATGAAATACTTACACAACTCACCATAGGTTGGGCACCCTTGCTCTAGAAGATAAGAACCTCTAAGAAGGGGAGTAGCAGGAAGTTTTGATGGATGGGTAGGAACAAGCCCTGGACAGGTCTCCAGAGGGCACTGCTCTGGGGGACCCCTAGTTGAGTTGTGATCAAGACTAAGCTACAAAATGATACGTGTTTTCTTGAGCAACTTTTAGCTAGGCAAATGTCAGGATAAAGTTCAAGTTCTGGCGTTTAATACTTCATCCCACTTGACCAAGTGCATTTTATTTTTCCAGTTCCACAACATTGATTCAAGTCTCTCGCATCCTACAAGATCCAGTTCAGGTCCTACCTCTTCCTCACTGACGTCTTGGCTGGTGACGTCCCTTTCCCCGTATCTTACCCTTTCTTTTACTTGCTCATTAGTTCCCTCATATTGTTAGTTGATTGCTTCCTGATATCTACTTTCCCAGCCTGAGTGTAGGCTTCTTAAAACAAGGGACCATGACATATTTTTAAAATTCTCTCAGCACCAAAAATAATGCTATCCATAAGCTCGGAGCTCAATTAATACTTGAATAAATAAGGTTCTGAAGAGCGCCCCAAAGTAGACCAATTAGTGGCTTTTGAGCTAAGGGTGGCAGTGGGGTTGGTTCTTGATCCCACTCTCCTGGTAGTTTCCAAAAAAACTCACTCTTACTCTTATTGTGAGGCTGTTGGAAACTTTGGCCACCTCAAGTACACTGAGCAGGAAATCAGTGCATCTGGCACTACACAGGAGTCTCAAATACTTTTTGTTAAGGGTGGAATTTAAACTGAAGGCATTTTCCCCTTGTGGTTGTAATCCGCCACGTGCGCGTTGTGTACACCGCAGGCCTGGACTTCTCACTCTCGCGTCTGCTAAGAGGTCACATCTGCAAGGCTTGGGTGGGTACAGCACAATCAGCAGCAGGTTTTAAGCAAATATTAATATTTCAGCGTATCCTTGGAACAGGAAAATGAAATGCACGCGAAGGCTCATTAAGGTACACGGTCAGGTCACGCTGATATGAACTCTGACTCAAAGGCTTTTAGTGGCTAAAAGATAGTAAGATTCATCCCAACCAAAGGCTAAAAATTACACAGCTAAAAGATAGTAAGATTCATTCCAACCAAAGGCTAAAAATTACACAAACATATGCATGAGCAAAACATCCGAAATAACACTCTTGTTTGAAAAACCCTGCACGGAAAACAAAAAGCAGAAGAATAACGTTTTCGTTTCCGCGCAACCAGCTCTGGCCCGCCCACCCCTCGGCCCGGGTCACGGCCACCGTCTAACACCCAGCCAACCGAGAGGGAGAGGAGCGCCCTCAGGCACTTTCCTCGCGGCCCCCGGGGCCCTGGCGCGCGCTCGGAGCCAGGCCCCGGCGGGCGCCAACGAGCGCGGACTTCCCGCGAGTGCTAGAGCGGCCGCGCGGGACCCAGCCGGCAGCGCACTTCCGCCTGCGCGCGTCGCCGCCCCGCGGACGGCTGGGCCTCGGTGTGGGCCTGCGCCTCCCTCGGCTCCTGCCCCGGGCCTCGGGGAGAGGGTGAGTGGGGCAGGGCGCGCCGGAGGGGGGCGGGCGCGCTTCCTCGGGACTCGCCGGCTCGTCCAGGCCCGGCGCGGAGGACCCAGGCCCCGGGAGCGCCCGGAGCGAAAACGCGCCTCATCTGCCGCCCCGGGCCGGAGCCTCGGTCGCCCGGCGCTGCTGCTGCGGCTGCCCACCCGCCTTTTTCGAGACTCACACGGTCTCGTCGGGGAGCCTGGGCACTGGCGCTGGCTGTGCCTCGGCCACTCACTTTCTCTCTCTGGGCCATGGTTCTTTCAGCTCTAAAATGGAGGACGGCAGTGTGTGCCCTGCGTACACCACAGGGTGATTGCAGGGCTGACACTGCCTGCCTGGAAACCGAGGGGCGCTGTTTCTGAACCCGGCAGCCATTAGACTCCCTTGGGAAGCCTTCCAAATGCTGAGGCTCCGTCTACACCGGGTGATTGTGATCTGTTGCCGGGACCGAAACCGCGGGCCCAGAGTATGAAATGACAGTACTGTGATCACGACCGGAATATGCACTTCGTCGAAGGTGGATCACAGTCTTGAGAAAGCAAGCGGCTGTTATTTTCTCCAAGAAGACAGGGTCCTAATCTGGTTTGCGCAGTTTTAATTCCTAGTGCCTAAAATGGTGCATGTCCCAAAACATGCACCACTGATCAAATCAGTTAATTTCTAATTACTTCCCAACTTAATGGGAGGGTTTTGCTTATATTTGGTTCGATTTTAAGCTTTTTATTATGGAAACTTTAAAACATATACAAAAATAGTATACTGAATTCCCAATTCATGATCAGTCTTGTTTCATCTATAACCCTCATCCCCCCTAGTATTTTAAAGCAAATCTGAAATGTACCGTTCCATCCGTTAAGTACTTGTTTATGTTTATAAAGCACAATAACTCCTTTTTTAAACATAAAGCCATTGTTAGTCTAATTAGCATTTCATATTTTTTTTTACTATCCAGTCAGCGTTTACATTTCTCCAGTTGTATACCCCACTCCCCATCAGTTTGTCCAAATCAGGATCTAGAAAAACTACACATGTTAACATTTGGTTGATGTCTCCTGGATTTCAAGCTTTTTATTCTCTCCCTATTTTTTTCCTTGTATTTTACTTGAACAAGTCATTTGTCCTGTAAAGTTTCTACATCCTGGCTTTTGCTTTTTCCATACCTGTGGTGTTCTTTAATAAGCAGTTATTTAAATCTACAGCCCTTTTCAGGTTTCAGGTTCTACTTTTTAGCAAGAAAACTTAGTGGGTACTGTGTATTTCATACTGCATCACATCAGGAATTAAATAAGATCTTGTCTTTCTTTGTGGACCTTTTATGTGCAAATAGCACCACAGGGTAACCAAATAAGTGATCAGGGAATTATAGAAGGATGCCAGCTAATAACTGCAGAACGAATGAGAGTATATCACCTTTTGGCAACCGCTAATGAAATAATGGATCCTGGCAATGATCACTAGTGGCTGTTAACATCAGAGAAAGAGAGACAGCCAGACAATGGGTGCTGCTTGATGGAGGCCCCTCATACTTATCCAGTATTCTTGGAGTAATGGAGATGGGGCGGAGGATATAGTTGAAACAAGATTCCCCGTGAGTTGATAATTGTTGAAGCTCAGTGATGGCTATGTGGCAATGCATTATACTAATCTATTTCTGTATGCGTTTGGAATTTTTCATAATAAAACATTTTTTGAAAAGATTGACCAGTTGACTAGTGAGTTCAGGTCAGTCTGATGCAATCGATTATAGTTCTCCGTTAGCCTTTCACTAAGTGGTTCTCAAATCTGACTCCATGTTAGAATCATGGGGGAAGCTTTTTTTTCCTCTCCTTTTTAAATTTTTAATACTAAAACCATGTCTCACTTGCAGAATTTCCTGTCTAATTGTTCTGGGATGGAACCCAATCATTAAGAAGGTGTAAAAGCTCTCCAGGTGATTCTGATTAGCTCTCAGGGTTACAGTACCACTGGCCTAGATCCATTATTTGTTAGGGATGGCAAAGTGATTGTTATCCCTTCTGCATTTTATTAGCTTTTGCAAATTTTAACTTTCTACATTCTGTTTATTCTCACCTGTCTTGCAAACTGTAATCCAATAGGGAAGCCTTAGCAAATTAAGCTCCTTAATTATCAGAGGAAGACTTGATCTTGGAGGGGAAACTGTAGAGTAACACATGGAAAGGTAGCAATAACCTCAAGGCTTGTGTGTAGGGTAGAGATGTACCACCTTGTATGTGAAAGTTGTGGGGAGCAAGTTGGTAGGGAGCTGTTTCCCAAAATGGAAAGGAAGACTAGGTGATGGGTAGTTAGAAAAGCATGTTTGTCCTTATGACACATTTTTTAAAAATCATCAGTATTAAATACAATACATTTACATTAAATAGATGAGACATCACTCACTGGAATCTAAAACTCTTCAAAGATTTAAAACTGAAATTAATAATCCCCCTCCTGTCCCCTGCCTATCACTTTAATCACCCCTGAGATAACCAGTATTAACAATATGGTGTGTATCCTTCCACACCAGACTTTGTCTTTTAGAAGTATAGGGGCTTGGGGCATTGTTATAAAAATGAAATCATCTCATAGCTATCTGTAACTTCTCTCACTGTCATCCCTCCAGGACAATAGTTATAGGCCTGATCCTTTATTAGCTGCAGAATAAATAGTTAAAAAATAGTTAGTAGAATAATAGTATGAATGTATAGTAAAATATTCAACCATTTCCCTATTGCCATATTCAGATTGCTTCAGATTTTAGTTACCTTAAAAGCACCACAATAAACATCATTATACTTAGATCCTTTGATTATGTAGGGTAGATTCCCAAAAATGGGATTGCTGGGTTAAAGCATATTTAACAGCATTATTACTGGTAACATATATATATAGATAAATTATTCTCCCAGAGCATAATAGCAATTCATACCTCCACCACCAGTAACTTATGAGAGTACCCATTTGCCCTAATCCTGGTTAGCACTACCTAGCATTCCTTCATTGATATTTGCCAGCTGATGTGTAGAAAATGGTCTCTCTTTTTTCTTTAATTTGCATTGCACTAACTACCTGGAGACTGAGCACTTTTCTTTTTATTTACCTTTTTTTTTATTTTTATGGATGCATAATAGTTGTCTGAGCACTTTTCATGCTTATTGGCCATTTGGATTTCTTCTGTGATTCCTGTATTATCCTTTGCCTGTTTTTCTATTGTATTATTATTTTTTGAATGCATTGGATTAAATTTTTTCTTAGGGGCGTTTACCCATTGTCATAAGGGGTGCAAACAGTTTTCTCCAGGTGCTTTTTGTCCTTTGACTTTTTGAGTCTTTTGATATATAAAAAGATTTTATGTAGTGAAAATGTCTGTTTTTTTAATTTCTGGGTTTCCTGTCTTACCAATAAGAGCTTTCTCATCACCAAAGTTAAACATGTACAGATTCTCCTAATTTTTTCAACATATCTTCCTGGATTTTTTACATTTAAATTTCAAACCCGTGTGGAATGTATTTTTATCTACAATGCAAAGTGAGCATCTTGCTTTGCTTTTTTCTGCAAGAACAGCCAACTATGTCAGTTCTATTCATTAAATAAGCCACCCTTTTTGGGTTTTTTTTGTTTTGTTTTGTTTTTTTTAGACAAAGTCTCACTCTGTCGCCAGGGCTAGAGTGCTATGTTATCAGCCTCGCTCACAGCAACCTCAAACACCTGGACTCAGGCCATCCTCCTGCCTTAGCCTCCCTAGTAGCTGAGACTACAGGTGTGTACCACCATGCGTGGCTAATTTTTTTTATTTTTAGTAGAGATGGGGTCTCGCTCTTGCTCGGGCTAGTCTCGAACTCCTTACCTCAAGCAATCCTCCCGCCTTGGCCTCCCAGGGTGCTAGGATTATAGGTGTGAGCTACCGCACCCGACCCTAAAACCACCCTTTTCATACCTTTGTTATTTACTGTATTCATTCCCATACATACTTGGTTTATTTATGGACTTTCCCTTCCCTTTGACCTCTATGTGCAAATATTATTCTGTTTTAATTACATCTGATTAGTAGTAAATGTTAGTATCTAGAAAGGCAGGTCATTACTACTTTTTGTAATTTTCTTGTCCATTCTCAGACAGGTATTTTTTTTCCTTCCATGTAATTTTTGCATTGTTCTTGTTCCAAGAGAACTCCCACTGGAAATCTAATAGGATTTGCACCAAATATACCAACATTAATTTTGGAAAGATGAACATTTACATTATACCAAGTCTTCCGATCAAGGAACATATATGTATCTCCATTATAAGTTGGTTTATTTATTTATTGTTCTTATGAATGGGATTTTTTTCCCCATTTTTTTTTAATCTGGTTATTGCTAGGGCTGAGAAAAACTATCGAAATTTCTGTATATTTAGCTGTCTGTCAAATTTTCTTATTATAGTAGTTTTTCTTTAAATTATTATGTTTTCCTCCTTGCCATCAATGTGGATAATCTATAATTTGCTGGGTATATGTTTCAGTTCATTCTCATTTATTCTATTTGATACACATCTTCCATCACAGAAATATATCAGAGATATTAGATGTGGCCAGAAATAGTGAAAGGAACAGTGCCAGGAGTTGCAGGAGTTGGCAGGAATCCACACATTCAATAGGTTATTGCTGATCAGTTAAAATAGCAGAGTTCCAAGTCTTAAGAGTCATGGACCCTGCCATGTAGGGAGTGAGACATTTGCTCAGTGTTGTTATGAAGTATCAGCGTTACTGTAGTATATGTAGAGCATTACTGTTTATGGTCATTCAGAGAAAGAGCTGATCACCATGGACACCAGGGACACCATTTGGAAAGCATCATTAAATACCATCTCTTGCCCAGAATCTCAACTAGAATTGTTGTTTAGTGTTTAGTAGAAGGACTTAAAAAAAATAAGTGGAAAGTAGAGTTCCCATATACCCTCTCACCCCTCACCTCCCAGTTTCTCTGTTAACATCTTGGGTTTAGTATGGTACGTTTGTCACAGTTGATGAGCCAATATTGATATACTCCTAATAACTAAAGTTTACATTAAGGTTCATTCACTCGAGACCAGCCTGAGCAAGAGCGAGACCCCGTCTCTACTAAAGATAGAAAGAAATTATCTGCCCAACTAAAAATATATATAGAAAAAATTAGCCGGGCATGGTGGCACATGCCTGTATTCCCAGCTACTCGGGAGGCTGAGGCAGTAGGATCGCTTAAGCCCAGGAGTTTGAGGTTGCTGTGAGCTAGGCTGACGCCACGGCACTCACTCTAGCTGGGGCAACAAAGCGAGACTCTGTCTCAAAAAAAAAAAAAAAAAAAGGTTCATTCACTCTTGTGTTGTACATTCTGTGTACAGTTGGCCAATGCATAATGACGTGTGTCTGTCCTAACTGTATCATACAGAATAGTTTCACTGCCTTAAAAGTCCCATGCTCCACCTATTCATTCTTCCCTCCCTCCCCCTGTATCACTGGCAAACACTGATCTTTTTACTATCTACATAGTTTTGCCTTTTTGAGAACATCATATAGTTGGAATTCAGCTATAGTTTTTAATTGACTGGGTTTAGTTTTTATTTGTGTGTGTAAGCAGTTGTACAACGTTTGGTAATTGTAGTTTTAGCTGATTAAGATTTATTAAAGTCTCACTTTGGATTTGTGTGGAAAACTATTAGAAAACAGGAATCTAGATGGTTCTGGATGAACAAAAAATAAATAACTAACAGTAAATCTCACAGGAATGTGTTTTTGGTGCAGTGATATGAAATAATTCCCAGGTGATCTTTCTGTTGCAGGGTGGAAGATGTCTATGGATGTGACGTTTCTGGGGACGGGCGCAGCATACCCATCTCCAACCCGGGGTGCCTCTGCTGTGGTCCTTCGGTGTGAGGGCGAGTGCTGGCTCTTTGACTGTGGAGAGGGAACACAGACACAGCTTATGAAGAGCCAGCTTAAAGCAGGTTAGTGTGCCTTCAGCTCTCATTAAGATTATCTTTGGTCTGCTTCGTTTTCTTGGCTCTCTCTGGGCCTTTTGTTTAGAAACAGCCCTGACAGGTGCATCTCCCTTCAGTGCTAGAGCTCTGGGAGACTGGAAAGGCCCTCGGGCATCTGGCCATGCCCACCGAACTTCATTACCTTATTTATTTGCTTTTCATTCATCCTGGAAATGTTGAGAGCAAGGATTTATGTAAGGTTGGCAGGTGAAAGATGGAGTGGGATACATCGGGCATATTAGATAAACAACTGCCCTAACAAGGGAGCAGTGTACATACTTATTTCCACCAGGAGATAGTTGTCATGAGAGCATGCAAAGGGCAGTAAATGTTCAGAGGAAGGAGATATACTTTTCCACTTGGGTTATCAGGGTAAGCATCTCAGAGAGATTGGCCTGTGAGTTGTTGAAGGAGGAGGCTGGGGAGAAGAAGGGCATTATAGCCAGAGGGAATGGAGTAAGCAGAGGCCGGCACCTGGGAGCTAGAGGATTCCAGTGGTGAAAAGCCTCAGCCCAGAGTCAGGCAGACCTGGGTTCTGGTCCCAGCTGTGTCTTTGGCTTGTGACCTTAGCACATTAGCAAACTTAAACTTTACTTTCCTCATCTCAAAAATGGGGATAAAAACTCTACTTAGAAAGGGTGTTGTAGCCAGGCATGGTGGCTCACGTCTGTAATCCTAGTACTCTGGGAGGCCGAGGTGGGAGGATAGCTTGAGGCCAGGAGTTCGAGACCAGCCTGAGCAAGAGTGAGACCCCGTCTCTACTCAAAAAATTAAAAAATTAGCCTGCCACAGTGGTGTGCACCTGTAGTCCCAGCTACTCAGGAAGCCGATGGAGGAGGATCACTTGAGCCCAGGAGTTTGAGGTTGCAGTGAGCTGTGATGAGGCTACTGGGCAACAGAGTGAGACCCTGTCTGGGGGAAAAAAAAAAAAAGGATGTTATGGGAAATATGTATAATAATTCTTTCTCTGTGCTATTGCCTCTTTCTCGTTAGTTAAATTTTAGCCCTCTCCTTAGAGGTTTTTCCTGAACCTCCTGGGTTAAGCAATTTCTCCCTCACCCCAGTCATTCTTTTACTTCGTCTTATTTTTATTGACTTCTTAGCATCATCATTGTCTGGAGTTCTGTTATTTAATTAGTTTGTTTGTGTTCTCTATCTCCCTGTACTGTAAGTAAGTTGAATGATCATTTATGTACCTAGTAGTTGCCTAGTAAATGTCCATTCCATTAATGAATAGATAAGACATTTAGCAGCTTAGTGTAGTGCCTCACACTTATTAGGTCTTGATTGAAATTATTATTCCTACAATTCATCACGGTACATGGCACTCGATGACTAAAGGAAGGATACTTGCAGTGTCCAAAGATATCTTGATCTAGTGATGGAAACTGACATCCAGACAGTCATCAATGTTGTAATATAAATAGAATAAGAGAGGTGTTTTCTAAATACTTTCAAGCACAAAGGAGGGGGACATTAACTGCACCTGTGTATTAAGAGACGGCATCCCAGAGATGGTAACAGTTGAGCTGGGATCCAAGAGATAACTAGAAGTTTTTGTTGGGGGAGAAGTAGGGATAGACATTCAAGGAACAGACAACAAAATAAGCAACAAGTAAGGCAGTTTCCAAGAAAGAAATGGCATGTTTGGGGAACCCAAGGTATTTGGCTGGGCTAGATGGGACTGCAAATGCTGAAAAGGAAAGTGAGGGCTGACTGTGAAGTCCTCTGTGGCATAGTACGGTATTTGGACTTTATTATTCTACTGGCAGTAAGGAGCCATTAAATGTTTTTAAGCAGGAGAACAATGTGATCTGATTTGTGTTTTAGGACAGAGTTTTCTGATGGCACATTCATTGGGAGAGAGAGAATAACACCGGGGAGACCAGTTCTAAGGCAGCTGCAATTCATTTGAGAGAGTGAAAGAGAGAGATTGAGAGAGAATATGAATGAGGGTGTTGAAGCAAGAAATTAGATAGGGATGGAAATGAGAAATTCGATTTAAGAAGTACTTGTATGGCCGGGCGTTGTGGCTTACGCCTATAATCCTAGCACCGTGGGAGGCAGAGGTGGGAGCATCGCTTGAGCTCAGGAGTTCGAGACCAGCCTGAGCAAGAGTGAGACTCCATCTTTACTAAAAATATAAAAATTAGCCAGGCGTCATGGTGTGAGCCTGTAGTCCCAGCTACTCAGGAGGCTGAGGCAGGAGGATTGCTTGAGCCCAGGAGTTTGAGGTTACTGTGAGACAAGGTCCCACTCTGTCACCCAGGCTAGAGCGCAGTGGCATCATCAAAGCTCACTGCAACTTCAAACTGAATGGGCTCAAGTGATCCTCCTGCCTCAGCCTCCCAAAGTGCTAGGATTACAGGCATGAGCTACTGCACCCAGCCTGCATCATGATTTTTAGAGGACGCTTATTATTCCACTCCTCTGTGGATGACATATTCTCCCATGACTTCCCTGTTCACAAGTAAAAGGGAATTCATGCATTTTTCTTTTCATTTGATAGCTTCCTCATACCTTTGATAATTGTGGTTACCATTCCTTCTCCCTCTGAAATCAAGTTTCTTGAAAAATAAAATGTTTGTCTCCTTGAAACTGTGATAACAGTAGGAAGCAATTCTTCACTTACTTATTTTGCCTCACTTGCTTTGGGTTCACGGGTTGTTCTGGTGGTCAGTGGCTTTGTTTTGGAGTAGATAGGAAAGGGCCCAGGAAGTCTGACGTTGGCAGTTTTGAGGCCAACGGGGGATCTGGACTCAGCGACTGCTGTCGTTCTTTTATCTGTACAGTCCTCAGGTCACACTTGGAGGTGGCTTTGCAGCCTGGACCGGGGGAAGGGGAAATGAAAGGATTCTGGAAGTCAAACAACAGGAAAACAAGGACTAAAAGGAGAACAGAAAAAGGAGCATATTGAGGAAATTTCTACAGTGCCTCCTGGGGATTCTCAGGTCCAAAATCAGCCTCTGCCCAATCTGTTCTCTGCCACTGGGGCCTGGGCCTGGGGTAGTAATTTTGGGAAGACTCGTTTGGAGAGTACTTGGTGTCATAGGACAAATCACATCAATAAACTATCAACAAGTGGTATCAACAAATGGTTCCTGTACACTTATAGTATCAAATGTTTAAAATAGGTGTGCCTTGAGCAAAGAACAAGAAGCCTCTGTTACACTGGAAATGTGTTAGTTGTGATTGTTACTTGGGAAATGCTGTGTGGTGCATCTCAGAAAATGCTGATGTGGCACCTTGCCACATACAGCCGTAAACTCAGTTTACCACTGGCTAAATCAAGTGATAACCTAAGCCAATATGCACTGAAAAAGCTGTTTTGTTAGTTCAGACTGAAAGGAAGAGATGGGCCCAAGTACCCTTACATGATACTGTAGGCGATCTGCCCTCCAGTCTGCATTCTGGCATCTGTTGCCCACCCTCTCCCCTCTCAGTTCCTCACCTTATTCCTCTCCTACCTCTCTTTCTTCTCCCTCCTTACCCTCCTTCCTTTTTCTCTGTCCCCTTCAACCTCACCCAGACAAGCAGGCTCTGCCTTGATCGGACAATTGTTGGGGGAGAAGTAGGAATAGACATTAAAGGAACAGACAACAATCTCTGTCCTTTGTAGGGAGTCCTTAAAAGGCAGTTTTGGGTTCAGGCACTGGTCCAGTCAGTTGGAGTCAGTGGAACATTTTGTTTTGCTTGATGTACATGTTTGCTATTCTTAGAAGGAGCAGTAGGGGGCAGTGTAACTGCTAAATGCTCTTGATACTTGAGGCCTATCTACTTAAGTGAAATATTTTGGTATACTTGTATATTTCACATTTTCAAGTGGGAGAATATATAGGAAAATACTCCGAAAACTGTAAAACTATGTAATTTGAAGATGTTTTAGGAAAAGTTATATCTTATTAAAATCATTTAGTAAAATAAACCTTGTCTTTCTTGCTTCTGGAATCATGTAACAAAATGTAAATGAATAAGTTTACAGTGGTAAGAAGAACTTCTGAATTCAACTTACGACCTTTTATGTGAATCGTTATGCTTGTTTCAAACAGCTTTGTACGGGTTTTTATTTCTGAAAAATTTCCACATGTATTTCTCTCTCTCAATCAAAAGGGAGAATTACCAAGATTTTCATCACTCATCTTCATGGAGACCATTTCTTTGGCCTTCCTGGGCTCCTCTGCACAATTAGCCTGCAAAGCAGCTCCGTGGTTGCCAAACAGCCTATTGAAATCTATGGCCCTGTAGGACTTCGGGACTTTATCTGGCGAACCATGGAACTCTCTCACACGGAGTTGGTCTTCCCTTACGTGGTCCATGAGCTGGTGCCTACAGCGGATCAGTGTCCTACAGAAGAACTAAAGGAATTTGCACATGTGAATACAGCAGACAGCCCTCCCAAAGAGGGACAGGGAAGAACTATCCTATTAGACTCAGAAGAAAACTCATACCTCCTGGTTGATGATGAACAGTTTGTTGTAAAAGCATTTCGCCTCTTTCACAGAATTCCCTCCTTTGGGTTTTCAGTCGTGGAAAAGAAACGCCCAGGTAAACTCAACGCACAGAAACTAAAAGACCTTGGTAAGTGGTTTTTTTTTTTTTTCCTTCTCATCAGTCAGGCTATTGTTTTTTGTTTGTTTGTTTTAAACGACTCATGACATGTAAAATCAGGCTATTGTTAACTGAAGCTATTAGAAGTGTCATAGTATCCCAGGCCTATATGCCAGACCTAAAACTGACATTTTCTCCACTTACTTCCTTTGCCCTAAGTTTCCTCATTAAGGGAAATATTAATACATGAGGCCAAAATATACTATTTAGAGCAAAATCAAATGTATATTTGAATCTCTCTTCACCTCCCTGGATCCACATTCTTAGTCTGTCTTATCTTCAGCTTACACTGTCTTGGTTGGCCAGGTAATTTGGGTGGTTATAGTGGTTGTTTTAGGTCCAGGTTTTATTTTTTCACGTCTTCCTTTTGATATGTTTTCCGTAACATCTTTGGTATTAGAATTTTTGCCACATTTCTTAACCTTACAACTGCAACCAACTACTTTCAGGGTTTCTTTCTCTTTCTACTTTGCCTACTCATTCAACCTTGACTAAGTTAATTTGGTATTCAGAACATTATGCCTCAACTGCTTTTACATGCCAGGGTTCACCACAGTTGAAAGCAAGCATACAAACGTGGGCTTGGGGCCCATCTAAGGCTTTACACCTCCTGCGTGCACGCATGAGGAGGTCTTCAGCACCTCTTGCAAGGCAGAGTCCGGGGCATTATACCTCCAGTATCACCACCTTCCTTGGCACAGAGTGGCAGTGCCTGTAAAAAGCAGGGTAGCTGGAAATTGCTCTGAACCTATTCTGGTTTGGGGGGCTGCCAGATAAAAAAGACAAAGAGAAAAAAAAGCATGGTGGTTTTTTTTTTAATGTCCTTTTTTTAATTTATGCAATCTCTTCCTCAGCTAAAACAAAATGCTACATAAAGAGGAAATATGACTTAAGCCAAGGATATTTTTATTATTTAAAAGCCTGTGGAAATACTATTATATTTGGAAACTTTAAATGTGATCTGGGTTGGAATTGATGATCACATTATACTTGTTTGTAAGTACTGTCCAGAGTGATATTATTCCAGATTAATATGAGACTTAAGCCAAGTTTGGTAAATGTGGAACTGTCCCTATCTACCAGGTAGATTGATCATGTATGATTGCCTGAAACTCCTTGATTTTGTGATCCAAACAATCCTAACAATTTTTTTTTTTATTAAGTTAGTCAGTTTGTAGGTACCTATCTTGGTTAGGCATTGATCATATCATTATTTAAATATACTTTTACCCAAAGGTGAGTTTATTAAATAAAGCACTCCCCAAAACTGATATTTCCATGCACAGCAGAGAATTAAGACTGTTTTCTTGACTGTGTAAGGTCTTAGTGGGATTTAGGAGCTTAAAAATCATCTGACGTATGTGCATAGGAAATGTTTTAAATACTAAGGCATTGCTAATATCAATCAACACAGAACTTTAAAAAATGTATAAATATTCCAGTTTTCCATGAGTAGTAAAACACAACAACTGTGAAAAGAATTGGATGCCTTTTCCATTAGCTATTTGCGATGCTGTTAAAATAGACTCTTAAATGGTCATACATTCCATTCCCATGATATAATGTTATCTGCCTTCATCATTAGGTGTTCCACCAGGTCCTGCCTATGGAAAGCTGAAAAATGGAATTTCTGTTGTTCTGGAAAATGGGGTTACAGTTTTTCCCCAGGATGTCTTAAAAAAGCCTATCATTGGAAGAAAAATCTGCATATTGGGTGACTGTTCCGGGGTTGTGGGTGATGGAGGAGTGAAGCTGTGCTTTGAAGCAGACCTGTTGATCCATGAAGCGACCTTGGATGATGCCCAGATGGACAAAGCAAAGGAGCATGGCCACAGCACACCACAGATGGCAGCAACATTCGCAAAGTTGTGCCATGCAAAGAGGCTGGTTCTGACTCACTTCAGTCAGAGGTACAAACCGGTTGCCTTGGCCAGAGAAGGAGAAACAGATGGCATTGTAGAACTAAAAAAACAAGCTGAATCAGTGTTAGATCTCCAAGAAGTGACTTTAGCAGAAGATTTTATGGTGATTGTCATTCCAATCAAGAAGTAAAACCAATGTTCCTGAACACATGTTGACATATCTGTGAACTGGACCTATTGTCAAGTTTTTTATTTTTTGTTTTTAGTTTGAAATTATTTGAGCCCTATTAATCCTAAAAAGGATGGAGCTGCATTGCTGAACTGACTCAGTAGTTAGAGGGAACAAGATTTTTGATAATAAATCATTTTTAAAAGAACAAAACCCCAGCATTCTTCTTAAAGTCCAAATCTGACAAAACGATAGACTGTTCGGGTATGCTTGTCATCTTGTGCTACTGCACAGATATAAGCCATTACTCCATGCAATCCTCGGCTTAGCTTCTGCTCAGCATTTTTGCTATTGTTCACAAAGTACACAGAGCCTGGCCCTCTGGCTAAACATAGTATTTTGGCAGTTTATGTTGAATCTGTTTGTGTTATTAACAGAATAGGGAGAAATGTAATGAGACATTGAATGTACAGGATTGATGATAGCATGACCATAGCTTTGCTGGAATACTGAATGTAGGGTTGGGCTAGGTGTTTATTCTAGTATTTTATTGAACTTTATGGTTTGCTCTTAACTCATGATTCTCAGTTGGAGTGCTACTGCTCCCCTAGAAAGAGTTTTGAAATTGTGGGGATGTTTTCTTGTCGCAATGACTGGGGAGGTAGCTATGGTGGTACCACTACTACTGGTATTTAGTCGACAGGGGTCAGGGATGTTAGATGTCCTGCAAAATTTGGATCAGTCCTGTACAATAAAGAATCATCTCACCTCAAAATGCAAATTGCAGGCCCATTGAGATACGCAGAAAGTTGAAAACTTAACACTCCAATGTGAATATACTTTACCAAAATTAGTGACATAATGATTTGAATTACTAGGTAAGTCAAACCTTACAACAAATCCTAAAGTGTGAATATGTTGGAATTGGAATGTCATATCAGATATCATTTGAAAGAAATGAGCCATCAAGTGAAGCTTATGAATCTGGAGGTAGAAATGGTATCTGTTAAACTGAGGTTTAATTTACATGTCCCTATTAATAATTCTTTGAGCACAATTTTAATAAATGTTCGTTCTAGAGTAGCTCTTCCTTCTGAGCTGCCTTCCACCTCCCTTCTGTCTGCCATGCCGTGATGTAGCTCGGACTCACTTGCCCCACAATGTTTCTCAAAATGTGTTCCACGAAAGCTAGTCTTATGTGCTGATTCCTTCAAAAAGGCTCCCTAACAGCTTGGGAAGCCCTTTATGCTCTGCATCTTTCTGGGAGTGGTCCAGTGCCCATCAGCATATTAAAAACATTATTAGTGTTTGCTTTGAATGCACATGAACCAGTCTTTGGTGCCAGAAAGACCTGATATCATAGTCCCATTCTGTACCTTTTGGTGGTACCTCTGTGTGATCTGGAGCAGGTACCTTACTCTCTCTTGAGTTTCTTCAGCATGTCCATCTCTAAAATGGGAAAAATAGTAAGACCTACTTGGTAGGATCGTTGTGAAGGTTAAATGGGACAATGCATATAAATAACACAGCACATTGCGTAAAGGTGCTGAGAATCCTGCAGTCCAGAGGCCTGTCAGCTCTGCTGAACCCCTTTCTCAGTCTTATTGCACCACATGCTATCTGTTAACATGTCAAGAACCTGGAGAGTTTTGCAGTACAAACATTGTCATAGTGTATACTGTTAAATTCCCCTGGGTTCAGGGGCTGCTTTGGTCAAAATTTTGATTCCTGGCTAGTTGTGGAGACTCCAAAGTAGCAATGATCAAGATAGGTCTGGTTGCTTAAGATACCAGTCATCCCGATGCAGTCCCTAGAATGGTTTGATTCTGTCCAACTCTAGACTCTGCCCCCAAAGTTCGAAAGTTTGATCAGGCTTAAACTGTGTCTTGGTTTCCAAACTCAATTCAAATGAACATTAATTAGACACTTATTATGCCCAAACCTATACAGAGGCTAAGACTAGTATCTCTACTGCATGGAGCTCTTGATGGTAGAGACTGTGTCTTAGTCACCTTTACATTCTTAGAAATGCCCGCCTATAGTAAGCACTCAAATATTTTTTCAGTGAAATGAAGCCTTGATAACATGAGTGCACAAACCTCAGGACATACTTCTTTCTATGTTTAGCCCATTTCATTACTGAACTTGTCAAAAAAAAAAAAAAATTAAACCATAGCAGGGTGTGGTGGCATGCGCCTGTAGTCCCAGCTACTCGGAAGGCCGAGACAGGAGGATCACTTGAGCCCAGGAGTTTGAAGTTGCAGTGAGCTATAATGATGCCACTGCACTCCAGTCAGGGCAACAGAGCAAGATTCTGTCTCAAAAAAAAAAAATTAAACCACCTGGTTGGTGGTACCCCATTCACTGAGTACAAAATAAGTGCCAGGCTTTATTGTGTTGGGAGTACATAAATGAATAGACAAATGACAAAATTCCAGCTCTAAGCTAATAGTCTAGTGGTAGAGACAGATAAGTAAACCAAAGTAAATCTGCAGTTACTTCAAATGTTCTCTTAATCTTACAGCCTGGCACTCAGTTTTGCTGTTCCTAAACATTACTTGCTAGCTGACTTGAACCATGCCCTTAGAAGCAGGCTCTATAAATATATATGGGCTAAGCCCTCAGAGACTGTGGGAACGTGGAAATGAATTGATATGTTGGATCAAGTGTAAGATATCAGTACATGGTGAGAACTTTTTCCAGACCCTCTGCTAGCCTAGAATTTGCTTTCAATTCTAGGAATATTCTAAGAATTTCTGGAGGTGAAATTAAAATGAAGCTTCTATTGGACTTCTCAGAACCTGTTATCTACTCATGGTTTTGACTCTAAGAGGGGAGAGGGAATGATAGTATGTATTGTGCCCCAAATTTATTTGATCACTGAATCCTCTTTTTGCCAAGGAACATCTTGGAACATTAGAAATGCTGTTCCTTATGCTTCTCAAAATTATTCTATTTATGTTTTTACCTGCACAATCTATTGAGGTAATGATTACCATATCTACACTTAGTATAGTAATTTCTTTGTCCTAAACTGACTTTCTATTGTCAGGAATCCATAGATACCTACTTATTTTAGATAAAAAAAAAAATGTTCTTTCCAGTTCTCAAAAGTTGTTTACACTTGCCTAAATAGATGCTAAGTTAGCTCCATTTTCTAATACTTATGCCTCATTAATGCATTTTAAATGAAATTTGAATCATAAAAGCAACATATGCTTGGTAGAGAATTCAAGATTCAAGAAAGGAAGACAATTATTCATAATCCCAGCACTCAGAGAAAGCTGTCATTTCTGATCCAGTGGTCCTCAACTGAGGTGTGAGTCAGGATTACTCAGGGTGTGTAGGTAGACAGAGATCCTTAGGCTCTGCTTACAAAGACTCTAATTCAGTAGATCTGGTGTGGTACCTAGGAATCTGCATTTTAATAAGCCCACCAGCTGATTCTGAAGTATATGGCAGGCAGACCACATTGGGAGGAAAAGAACTTTTCTTGATGCATTTTTAAAAATTGGGGTATATATAGATATATATGCTTCTACATATGTTTATATGTGTGCACATTACACACACGTAACATGTATATTTTTACATGTAGCCTAACTGTTTTTCTCATTTAACATACTATGAGCATTTCCCGACCACCTTAAATGTTCTCTGTAAGCACAAATTTAATGATCTTATATTATCCCATGCTATAGGTGTATCATTTAGCCATTTTCCCATTTGGGTGCATTGAGATTGTTTTCCATTGTTATAAATAATACTGTCGTGAATAGTCTTGTGCGTAAATCTTTTTATCTCTGAGTATTTCCTTCCTTGGAATTGATTTCTCTGAGGGTGAAAACATCTGACTGATTTTTGTAGACTGGATAGGAGTCACCCGCTTGTTTTCACGCTCACTGATACTCCTAGTGGTAGCATAGGAGTGGCCTATGTTGCTGCTCCACCCACAGATGGCATAGAGTATTGTCAATTAGTGACCTTCGTAACACTTCCTCCCCAAGACATTAGTCCTGTAAAGATTATTTTTGCCTCATAGTGCAAATAAGTTTATTATGTCTTTCAACTAGCACATACTGTGATTTCCTTGAATATTCTCAGGCCAGCTTAAGAATTTGGTAGTTTTTGCTTAAAGGGGTAAAAATCCTTACCCCTGGGTCCCCGACAGATGTACAGTGAAGGTACTTTTGTATTACAAAGGTATACATTTCCAGTGAGATGTACTGTTTCTGTCCTTATTGATTGATGGATTTTTCAAGTAATGAATGAGTCAGTATTTTTCGTATATGGGAAGACTAAAAAGGAAGTGCTGGTAATGCGCTGAGTGCTCCCTCTTGGCAGGATAAGAATAGTTTTAAAGGAGGGGAGGGAATGTAGGGTAAGAGCAAGAAATTCTTTTCTTCTGTAGTAGGAAGTAAACGATGTCTAAAATTGAAAAATAAATAGCACTGTAAGCATATTATGTTTTTAAAAAGCAGGGGGAAGGGAAGACCACCAGATGAATAGTTAAGAGTGGAGGGAGGGGTCTTTAGTGGAAGGGGCCAGGGGGTGAGGAGGGATGGTCAGGGGACTGCTATTTTTTATAAACCTAATAGTACTAGTACTAATTGATATTCTTAACTATTTGTATGTATGTGTTCATTTTGTTTGAACATTGTATTAAAATACACACAGATAAGATGATGCTCTGGATAATTATATCAACTGCTTGTCTCCACGTGGATGCTCCAGGTGGCAGATAGTTCCTCTCAAGCCTTTGTGACCTTCCAGCCCCTTCTCCATGCTGCAGCCAGAGTAATTTTTTTTCAAAATGCAAATATGAGCCTCACACTCCCCCTGCTTGGAACTTTTTAGTGGTCTTGTCTTACCCAACTTTCCAACCTAATCTTACTCCACATTTTTGCAGCTCCAGCCCCGTGGGCCTTCTTTCAGTCCTTTGTCAGGGTTTTTGTTGTCACAAAGCCTTTGCATGGCCTGTTCTCTCAGCCTGGAATGTTCTTTCTCTGCTCCCCAAATTAACCCTTACTGGGCCTTCAGGTCACAGCATCATGGAAACTTCCCCTGGCCCCCTACTGGGTAGCATATTCCTCTCATAGCAGCTGCACCCTTTCTTGTGCTTGTCACTTAATATTTTCATTTTGCTTGTGTGAGTATTTGATGTTTCTCTTTCCCACTAATGTCAGCTTCACAAGAACACAACTGTCTGATTTTGTTTCCCTTTGTGCCTAGCCCCGTGCCTGGAACATATTAGGCACTTAATAAATAGTGTTGCCTGGCTCAATTTTCCTTGTCATCCTGTTATTCAATTAATATGCAGTGCCTTTGTCTTGTAGGGATTTTTCCTGATTGATATGAACAACAAAAGCCCCTCCCCTAGTCTCTGAACTAAAGCTGGAGTGGAGGAGAATGGTTGGTTGCCTGTGATTTTCAGGGAGCAAATCCTTAGTACTAACTTTAAAGCTGTAGTTTGGTGTCCTAAGACACGCAGACAGAAACCTAGACCCAGGGAAATGGTTGGAAAAATACCTTCTCTGCCTAAGAAATTGGGCTGTTGGCTTTTGCTATGTATAGGGAAATCAGAACAAAGGTAAGAAAGAAAGGAGCGGGCCAAGCCCCCTGCAGGAGTCTGGAGCCCCACGCAGGTAGGAAAATGGTGTGAGACCTTAAGAACACAGGTGGCTGATGCTTAATTTTATGGTGGCTGCATTGCTTGGAAGTAAATCCTCGTTTCCCCCTAACTTTCTTTGAAGTCACATGATTTCGGGATCCTTCCTCAGCCTGCACACCACCAAAGGAGAACAAGTTCTGAATTCCGTGATGGGGTTGATCTGGGGGAAAGGGGGCAGCAGGAGGAAGAGAGTGAGACAATCTCCAAATGAATACAATTCGCAGGAGCTGGAGTCAGAGGTGACCCTGAGAACCTATGCTTCCCAGAAATGTCCAGAAAATTGTGAGGAGGGCATTGACCTTTACATAGCCCATGGAATGAGGGTGAGAGGGGTTGAGCCAATTTCATGTATATCTTAAAGGACAGGGTAACTCCAGCTGACATCTGGACACAGATATTCCTGTGCCCTTGACATATTCCAAGGGATAAAAAGCTGTCACACCCAGGATAACAAGGAAGGGGCAGGGGAGGGGGGAGCAGTGCCTAAGTTTATCCAAAGTAAGAAATATTTCCACCCCTAAATAAAGCTAACTGAGAAGCACTGCTGCTCAGATGTCAGCATGCTAATTATATACTCAGCAGACATGGCAGGTACAAAGATTAAATGCGCCCACGAAAAAATAAAAGGGGAAAGGCGAGGGATCAAGTTTTCCGGCTGTATAAATTCCCCTTTAACTGCCAGAAACTGTTCAGGCAGCCTCAGGTAGAGCTGAGAGTTAGTTCCGTGTCACCAAATGAAACCAAGGTTATCTTGTCCAGGTTGTTTTCTGCATTGTTGTGGCTTCCAGAGATCATAGGCTTGTCTGACCCTAACTCCTTCACTCTCTGGACTGGAGCTGACCTTGTAGAAGTAACCATGTCTGGGTCAGCAGCCCAAATGCAGATCCTAACTGACTTACGAAGGGCCTTGCCGTGGAACACGTTGTCACACAGCTAGCAGATACTAGAACATGACCCATTTCCTCCCCCATGTGCCTATACTGAGAGCATAGCCTAGCTCATTGGTCTTCAGACTAGGTGTTAATACTCCTGGGGATATGCAAAGACTTTTCTAAGGGTACACAGGCATGTTTTCATATCAATTTCCTAAAATTGATCTTCCTGAGAACTAGTGTAGTCAAAGTGTCTTGCTGGTACTATTGTGCAATGTTCTAGGATGAAAAAACCTCTGGGATACCAAAGGAAGGGATAATTGAAATATTGAGGTTGAAAAAATGAACAATTAGATAACAATTCTTTTGCAAGTTAGGTAGTTTCCAATTTGTTGTTTTGGACAAAAATGAAGGAGAATCTAATCTGTCCAATGATAAATTTTTTAAACAGCTTATTGAAATATAATTCACTTGCCATAAAATTTGATGGTTTTTCATATATTCACAGAATTGTACAACCATCATCACTATCAATTTTAGAAACTTTTCCTTATCCCCCAAAGAAACCCCACACTCTTTGGCAGGCACTCCCATCACCCACCCCCCCCAAACTCTCCAGCCCTAGGCGACTACTAGTCTGCTTTTTGTCTCTATAGATTTGCCTATTCTGGACATTTTATATAAATGAATTCATACATTATGTGGTCCTTTGTGAATGGATTCTTTTACTTAGCATAATGTTTTCAAGATTTATCTATGTTATATCAGTACTCTATTCCTTTTTATTACCAAATAATATTCCACTGTATGGATATAGTACATTTTATTTACCTACTCATCAAATGATCCAATGAAAGATTATTAAAAATATTGTCTACAAAATATCTGTATCAGGAATGAAAAAGGAGATATTGCTACAGATCTTAACAAACATTAATAAGATAAAAAATGACACTATAAATAACTTTAAGATAAAATTGCTAAAACAACATTTTTTAAAAATACGATTTGCCAGAACTGACACACAAAAAAAGTAGGACTATTCAGATTTTCTATTTATCAAAGAAATCGAATTTGTGATTAAAAACCTTATAAAAAGTCTCTAGGCCCAAATTAGTGAATCGTTTAAATGATTTAAATCATTTAAAATCAATTAAGCAAGAAATACACCTGGATAGCTTTAAAGTCAACAGGCTTGGGACTTTAATTAAAGTCCCAAAGTCCATTCACAGCAGTAGCTAAATTAGAGCTTAATTGAATAACCAGGAGATAAGATCTTTAGAATTCTGCCTAGAAATTTTCATCAAAAATGTTCTTAAGTCAACTTTCCATTGAAAGCTATCCAGGTGGGCCTAGCTCGACCACAGGAGCCCTTTAATAGCAGAGAATTTTCTCTGGCTGGTAGTAGCAGAGGAAGTGAGATTTGAAGCGTGAGAAAGATCTGATCATCCAGTGCTAGGTTTGAAGATGGAGGGGGCCACATTCAAGGACCTAAGAGTAGCCTCTAGGAGCTGAGAGTGGTGTCAGGCCAACAACTAGCTAGCAAACAGGGACTTTAGTGTTACAACTGCTAGGAACTGAATTCTGCCAGTAAGCTGGATGAAGTACACTTCTCCAGATAGGAGCCCAGCCCATCTTAGCACCATAATTCTGGACTTGTCAGACTGTAAGCAGAAAGCCCAGTCAAGCCTCCCCATTCTCCTGAACCCTCCTCCCCGACTTCTGGTCTACAGAATGGTGAGATAGTAAGTGGGTGGTGTTTTAACCTGCTAGTTTTGCGGGAATTTGTCATGCAGCTATTGAAAATCAATACAATCACTCTGTGATGTTTAGCACACAACTTGGGCATAGTCATAAAAAATTGGGTAGCACTATTATTAGAAAATGATTTTCATATTTTCATCCCCATCTACTTATTTATAAAACAAGATTCTCAGTGCTCACATCTATAAAAATGAAAAATAGAGATCGTATAGATGTTGAACCTAATTTTGTTTTAGTAGTCAGTAATATTTATCAATGGATACAGAACTAATTTTTTTTTTTTTTTTTT
>CM052443.1:17595644-17652280 GCA_028533085.1 Varecia variegata | reverse complement strand
ATTTTTAGTAGAGACGGGGTCTCGCTCTTGCTCAGGCTGGTCTCGAACTCCTGAGCTTAAGCGATCCACCCGCCTCGGCCTCCCAGAGTGCTAGGATTACAGGCGTGAGCCACCGCGCCCGGCCTTGGCTAATTTTTTATATATATATTTTAGTTGGCCAGATAATTTCTTTCTATTTTTAGTAGAGACGGGGTCTCGCTCTTGCTCAGGCTGGTCTCGAACTCCTGACCTTGAGCGATCCACCCGTCTTGGCCTCCCAGAGTGCTGGGATTACAGGCGTGAGCCACCGCGCCTGGCCCAGAACTAATTTTTTTAAAAGACTCATCTATCTCATTTAAGAAATACATTTCCACTAAAATTGAATCTTTTTTTTTTTTTTTTTGAGACAAAATCTTGCTCTGTTGCCTGGGCTAGAGTGCCGTGGCGTCAGCCTAGCTCACAGCAACCTCAAACTCCTGGGCTCAAGCGATCCTCCTGCCTCAGTCTCCCGAGTAGCTGGAACTACCGGTGCGTGCCATGACACCCAGCTAATATTTCTATTTTTAGTAGAGATGGAGTCTCGCTCTTGTTCAGGCTGGTCTAGAACCCCTGACCTCAAGGAATCCTCCTGCTTCGGCCTCCCAGAGTGCTAGGATTACAGGCGTGATCCACTGCGTCCAGCCTGAATTTTTTATATTTATAATTTGTAATTAGACTACAAACTATATGTAACCTAACCTACATAACCTACACTCAAAACTATTGGTTGAATGAATGTATGTAAGTTGAATGACAAGTAAGCCCTGGTATTTTTCAGTATGGAATCAGTTTTTCAAGGAAATAATTCATTGCACACCCCCAGCTCATATCCTCAATCATCATTATTAAGGACGTATTAGGTCTCTGGTGGCTATTGTTTATGGCTACCTGGCATGCTTCCACACCATCGTTTCCCTAATCCCACACTCCCCTGCTGCTTGGGAGATGACTCCCAGCCCCCAGGGATAAGCACACACACTAGGTACGGTCAACTGGAGTGCTCCAGAATGACTGGGCAGAGATGTGGGCAGAGATGAGCTCATGACCCAAGCTTGGCCAATCCATGACTTCCTCAAGATCATTCTCACTGGAATAGGGGAGATGAAGCCCCTGACATGTTGTGTTGTATCATTGAGGCTGTGAATTAAGGGCTCGGGGGGAGGGGGGGCAGGGGGTGTTTTTCCCAGGCAGGGAAAGAGATGGACTGAAAGAAAGGTGTTCCAGTGGTGTGGAGCCTGGGTCCAGTTTCCAGAGATCTCTGCTTCCTGCAGCTCTTGCTCTTTCTTCAACCCATGCGTTCCCCCAGCATCCTTCCAACACTTCCCTTCCTGCTTTAGCAAATGCCAATTGAGTTCCTGTCACTCTGCTGGGCTGGTCACTGAGGATGCAGTGATGACCTGGACGCTATCTTTGCCTTGGAGGCGCCTCCAGTTTCCAGGGAGAGACCAGGATGGAAAATGGCAATTGCAATGCAGTATGAACATGTGTAATGGATATGGGACTCACTGGAATTCAGAGGTCTGACACATTTCTCATGCCATTGATCAGCTTCTTTAAGTTCTTGTGATGATTTTATGTTCAAAGCAACCTAAGTATCCAAAATAATATTGTTCATGAGCAAATCAATATATACTAACCGAACACCTATTATGTGCAAGGCTCACTATAAGGGCTATGATACAGACCTGTAGAACATTCTAACCAGGGTGGGTTGCACATCTAAAAAATAATAAAGCATATACGGTAAGTATGAAATGAAGTCATAGGTCATTCTGTTCCTTCTGTATGTCTTTCGAGAGGAGCAGTTTAGTGCAATGGTTAGGAGTGTGGGCTTTGGAATCCCAACTCTGTTATTAGCCATGTGATCTTGGGTAAAATCACTCAATCTCTGTGAGACAGTGTTCCCCTCTACAAACTGGACATTATATAACACTACCTATTTTACAGCGTTGTTGAGAAAATTAAATGAGTCAATTTGAGTGCCCAGTACATAGTAAGAATAGTACATAGTAAGTCCTCAATAAATGTTAGCAGACTATATTATGTCTCAATTATATAAATTATAAATTCCTCAAAAGCAGGGGCCTTTGCATTATTTATGGCTCTGCTAACATGTACAGACCACTCAAGATTTTTCTACTTGCTTGGCTCAGCAGTATTAATTTACTAGCAGATGTAGGCATTGTCTTGCTTGCTGCTTTCTCCATCTGCTTTAAATTTAGTACTAAATAAAGACAGTTGTGGGGGTGGAGGAGGTTTTAAAGATCCCTGGTCCAAATCCTTTGGGTTTTTTGTTTTGTTTGAAAGCTGTAATCCAGAGAGAGTTTGAAAGCATCTGCTGAAGACCATTTTTAGGCATGTTTTGCAGAAATTTATAGCATCTATTTACATTATTATGTGCCTCCATACTTTGAATCTTCAACCATTTGCATATAGTAGTATTCTAACTGATGTCCCAAATTTGATACTACTCTATGCATGGGCTTGCATAATTCCTAACCCATGACATATGGATATTAAATAAATTGGTTTATGAGAAGCAATTCACTTTTGTCAATTTTCCTAAGCAGAATAGTCACAGTCCAACAGACTCAGGTTTAAATAAAGATGTCTAGGACTAGGGCATCATAATTATATCTTAGATTTGTATAGTACATAATAATACCTTACGTTTACATACCTTGTTTAATTCTTACAACAAGTGAAGTAAGCAGGCCTGAGAGTATCATGAATTCCATTTTACAGATGAAGACATTAGAACCAAGAGGTGCTAGGTGACTTGCCTAAGTTTACTAAATGGTAATAATTGGCAGAGGCAAGATCATACTCAGGTTTCCTGACTGCTAGCCCAGTGCTCTTTCTACTTTACTGGCAGAACAAAGTGTTAGGAATTCCCATTTTCTTCCACCAAGATTTTCAGCCCAACTCTACAAAGGACCTTGATAGTACTTGCCAATAGTGGTCTGTTGTGAGCCTTCAGCAAAGTCCGGGTCTTGTTTGGTCAATCCCGCTTTGTAAATGTTATAGACTCATCTCCCTGGCAATGGAGATTTATACTAAGCGTATGTTACAGATAACAGTGTTTAGCTGCATCTGCTAGAGATGGGAAACTTTGGAATTGAAAGACAGGAAAGAATAATTGATGAACTAACTGTACTAATGGGGGAGAATCTTCCAGTCAACACTCAACCTCCTCGATCCTCAATTCAAGCTAAAGATGCCTATAAAACCCAATATAATGTAGCTGCAGAGGTATTTGGTAGACAATACTTTGAACAAAAGCAATCATAGGAGATTTGCAGAGTCTGTTTCCATTGGAAAAGAGCCACCACTTCAGAATTTCTTATCTTTGAGTAGATGGGAGGGAGCAGGAACTAAAAGTAGCAAGAGAATCAGCCTGAACACACAGATGCTGGGGACTATAGGGTTGAGGAGTGTTTATACCTTAAGGAGTTAGCATGAGTGGTAGAGACAGAAGCACTACAATCTCTACACAGTTGTTACATAAATTCTGATCACATTTCCTAGCCTCAGGTATTCTGTTATAGCAACACAGAAAGTAATTTGATGCAATTACACTGAATTTATAGATTAATATTGGAAGAATTGTTATTTTTACAGTGTTAAGCTCTTCTACCAATGAACGTAAACTATGTTCTCATTTATTTAGGTTTCCTTTTATCCCTTTTAATAGAGTTTTACATTTTTATCCAGATAATTCATGTGCATTCTTTGACAGGTTAATTTCTACATATTTTATAATCTTATGATTACTGTAAATGGTATCTTATTTACACTGAATTACCTTATTATTCAAGGTGTAGAGGAAGACTACTGATTTTTGTATGTTGCTCTTCTATCTAGCAACCTTCCTGAACTTGCATTAGATGTTAATAACTTGTTCATTCTCTTGGGTTTTTCCATGTAAATTATAATAACAAGATTAATATATTATTAATATAATAATTATAACAACAAATTATTTATTCTCCTCTAATCCATAGTCTTTCTCTTTTTTTTTTGAGACAGGATCTCACTCTTGTCACCCAGGCTGGAATGCAGTGGCATGGTCACAGCTCACTGCAGCCTCAAAGTCCTAGGCTCAAACGATCCTCCTGCCTCAGCCAGCCATGGGCCACCACAGCCGGCTAATTTTTATAATCTTTTTAAAATAAGAATTTTTTCTGTAAATAATTTCCTCCTTTTTATTTTGTCTTTTGTTTACTTGTATATCTTCCTACTTTCTGTTGATCTGTCTTACCAGAGATTGGTCAATTTTAGCAGTCTTTTCAAGAAAATCATCTTTTGATTTTATCATTCTTATTTATTGCTCTTCTTCTTCCTTCCCCTACTATCTCATATCGTTGGTTTTTGCCCTTATCTTTAGTATTTCCTGCCTGCTTATTTCTTCAGAGTTTTTGCAGTGAACACTTAGCTCATTTGGTTTTAATGTTTCTTGGTTGCTAAATAAACGTACACAACACTATCAATCCTCTTTATGCACCATCTTACACACTCTTTCACACATGGTGCTTTCATTGTAAAAATTCCCTTATTATAATTTCTTTATTCCAATATTATATAGTATCTTTTACACTTCCAGACCCTAAAGAATTTCAACCCGTCCTTTTTTATTATTATTGGTTTCTAAATTTATTGCATTGTGGTCAGAGAATATAGGCTGTATGATGTTGATACATTGGAATTTAGTGAGATATATGACTAGTATGTGACTAATCTTTGTGATTATTCCATGTGTTTTTGAGAAGAAGGTATATTCTTCATCTGTTGGGTATAAGGCTATTCGACTGAACTTACTAATTGAGTCATTCAAATGTATTTTATCTTCACTTTATAAAAACTGATCTATCAGTTTCTAAGGGAATATATTAAAATCATTGATTATAGTTGTTGATTCTTTAAATTGTTGCTGTATATATTTTGAAGCTATAGTATTAGGTGTATATATATTAATAGTTTATAATCTGTATAGCTTCTTAATCTACACTGTATATAAAGTCTTCTTTGTTCCTTATATTTTCTACCTTAAAGTCTATTCTGAGTGATATTAAAATTGCTACCCTAGAGTTTTTTTCATTCATATTTACCCTGTATATCTTTTTCCATCTCTTAAGATTGAAATAATGATCTTGTCACTGCACCCTGCTCATTTTCTTATTATTTTCTTCTGCCAAGTCTGTTTTGTTCATGTTGTCCCTATCTTGTAATATAGTACCTGGCACCTGGTAGACATTCAGTAAATATCTGTCCAGTGAATTAATGCATTCATAGAGCATGCAGCCTTATTAGGAAAATAAGACCCCCTTAAGAATAGTTATTTATGGAGCACTTACTACATGCTAAGCCTCTTCCACACGTATTACCTTTCTGCTCTCACTTTCTAGTTCACTCCTTTCTTACCCTGCCCTGTGTCGCTCCTACTCCTGTTATGTGAATATGCCGAGCTTATTTCTGCTTCAGGGTCTTTATATCTGCTCTTCCTACATTTTTGCATAGCTCCTTCCTTTACACCATTCAGGGTCTTGCTCAAATGTCACCCCCTCAGAGAATCTCCCCTGATTGCCCTATCTAAAATAATACTCCCCCCATCCCCAAATCTAATCACTCTCTGTGGTCCTTTCTGTTATATAAAATAGCAATTATACTTTACTAGTATATTATCCATTTGTTTGTCATATGTATCACCCACTAGAATGTAAGTTCTTTAAGGACAAAGAATTTGTCTCATACACCACTATATCCCCATGTAGAGCAGTATCTGACAAATAGTAGACACTCAGTAAATTTTTTTTGGATGAGAATTTTCATTTAACTCTTAGGAAAAGAAAAACATTATATATACATATATATATTTTTTAGAGACAGGGTTTCACTCTGTCACCCAGGCTGGAGTGCAGTGGCACCATCATAGCTCACTGCTGCAACCTCAAATACCTGGACTCAAGCAATCCTCCCACCTCAGCTTCCTGAGTAGCTGGAACTACAGGCATACACCACCACGCCTGGCTAATTTTTCTATTTTTCGTAGAGACAAGGTGTTACCATGTTGCCCAGGCTGGTCTTGAACTCCTGGCCTGAAGTGATCTTCCCTCCCAAAGCGCTGGGACTACAGGAGTGAGCCACTATACCCGGTCAGGAAAAGAAAAATTGAAACAAACATTATGATGCCTACTTTTACAGATGATGTGACTAAAGTTGAGATGGGTTCAGTAACTTGCCCAGGAGCACACAGAGATAGAGCCAGGATTTGGATGCTTGTCTGTTTGATTTCCAACCTCATCCATAATCTTAGCCTTTATGCCACTGTCTCCTAATGCAGTAGAACGTAAACACACAAAACAGTACAAAATCAAGTGCCAGTGGAGGACTTGCGGTTGTTTGGATGAGATCAGCGGAGATGGAGTCATCGGTAGGAGAGCTGGGCCTCATAGAGGGTGAGATTTGTAAAGATGGAAGAGGGAGGGAAGGCAGACCCTGGGCCTGGGCCTGTGATTGTCCACAGTGGCTTTGTGCTTGGTTGAAGAAGCCAGTTCCGATTTTCCCCTGGGGAGAGCAGTGAGGCTGGAGGGCCAGCTGTAGGGGCAGGACTGCCTAAGCCCACATTCCTGGGCCTTTGTGTCAAATCCTCCAACAAAGAACATTCTCCAAGGAGCCTTTGTGGACTGTGGTTAGGGCTGGAGTCAGGGCCTGCATTCTAACTAACCGGTGTAGCCTCAGGCAAGTTCAGACTAACTTTGCAGCTCAGTGATCTGTGTGCTGGAGAAGGCAGCCAGGCCTGACAGGGCTTTTGGGCCGTGGCATCTTTCTTAAAGAGGATGGGTGCTACTGTTGCACCAAGTAGGAGGTGACCTGGGAACCAGCCTCCCTGAAAAGGAGGAAGAAGGGAAACAGCTACGGCCAGTGGTGTGTCATGTTCTTATTTCCCTCCTGATTAAAGATGGGGATGGCTGGGTCCTCGAGTCCCAGAGGAGAGCACTGTGGCCCCAGGGCTCCCCAGGAGCACCACGCATTCGCATTGGCAGCCTGGGGGGAAGGAAGTATGGGGGCAGTTCAAGGGCAGCAGCTGGGTGAAGCTTGTCAGAAGTGCCAGGGAAGTGAAAGTCAGCCAGGGAAAGGAAAGGGGAAGAAGCAAAAGCAGAGAGGCAGCAGCAGCCCTGGGAGAAGGGGACAGAACAATCCCAGAGGATTGTTCTGGGAGCCTCCCTGTGGTGGGGGGTCTGAGGGCCATCTCGTCTTGCAGGAGGGGCTGCGTCTTGGAACCACCTTCTTCTCTACCCTCCACGAGGCTCATGCCGAGGAGCAGATGTCAGGTCTGCGCCTGCCCAAGTGCTCACAGCATCCTTCTCTCTTCAATACCTGTTTCTGGGCCTAATTCCCACCTTTGAAAAGGTGGTACTTGATTATTCCTGAAGCTTTAAAAAAAAAACAAACAGTAACTGTGATTTTGGTCTCAGCTAGCATTAATTATTTTTTTCAAGGTTGTTTCCCAAGAAAAATCCTTTTAAAATATGAAAAAGATTTGTGTTGCTGAAAGCTAAAAAAAAAAAAAAAAGCAACGCAAAGATTGATTAGAAGATCCTTTTATCACTAAAATGATCCCACAGCACATATGGCAACTCTTTTTTTTTTTTAACTTTTGATGAACTTGTCATTTCCAGCACTCCCTGCTTGTGATATTCTCTCTCGTGCCTGTGACATTAAGGGTGACTGGTAGATGCCAAGTTTACTTATTGGACTAAACACTGTCTGGATTTAAGGCTGATGTGGAGTCTTCTGGGGGAAGGGAGAGACTGGGTAAATTATCACTGCTCCAGTTAATGTTCATCCCCATTCAATTCTGAATTCTAAAATATGGCACCCAGTAGTAGGCTCACTCTGCAGGTTTACGGAATGAAAGGAAGTTTGAAAAAACAAGGCTCAGCTTATCACTGAAAAGCATTTTAAATGGATAGAATCATGACAGTAAACTGTCTCCTAAATCATTTAGTGTTCCCTTCCTTTGTTCTCCTCCCTAATAATACATTCTGAATTTTAGGCCCTACAGGTCGGGGCCCTGGGGGCTAGGGCCTTGCCTCTGGACCCATGTTCCAGGGACCGGCAGGCAGTATCAGCCTCACTTCGAAGCTTGTTAGAAATGTAGGCTCTCCAGCTTGACTTCAGATCCACTGAATCAGAATTCACTTTTAACAAGATCTCCATGTGATTTTTGTGCGTGTTAAAGTTGGAGAAACACTGCTCTGAGGCATGGGGACGGGAGGCCTCCCAGGCCCTGGCTTTAGGCTGTAGCTATTTGGGTTGCAGGGTAGCACCTCAACACACACTGTGTGCAGAGTCTGAATTCCAGATTCCAGCTCTGCTGCTAATGAAACTTCATCACATGGACAGGTGACTTAAAATTTACAAAAATATTAAACTTACAGAAAACTTGCAAGAATAATACAAATGACTTCTGCATACCCTTTACCTAAATTCACCAATTGTTAATATTTTACAATGTATGCTTTAACTTTGTTTCTATCTACATATTATTATTATTGCTCAACTATTGGAGAGTTAATTGCATACATTGGTATGCCTTTGCTGTATTTTTGTTTTTTACAGACAGGATCTTGCTCTGTCGCCCAGCCTGGAGTGCAGTAGCCTGATTACAGCACACCATAACCTTGAACTCCTGGGCTCAAGTGATCCTCCTGCTTCAGCCTCAGGAGTAGCTGGTGCTACAGGTGTGCATCACCACGCATGCCTAATTGTTTTATTTCTCCTTTACCCTTACGACTTCAGTGTGTACTTCCTAAGAACAGGACACTTTCTTATACAATCACAATACCAGGGCCAGAACCACACAGAGGCAAGCAAGACCTGAGAGTGAGTGGCCCGTCCAGTGGGCTGCCTTCAATTCTGCACCCTAGGAGACTTTCTTCCATCACCCCAGTCCTGGCCCTGCATGCTACAGTTATCAAAATCCGGAAATCTAACACCAATTCAATACTACTACAGTCTATTTTCCATCCCCCAGACTCAATTCAGGATCATACATGGCATTTAATTGTCCTATTTAGTCTCCTTTAGTCTGGAACAGTTCCTCGAGCCTTTGTCTTTTATGACATTGACATTTTCAAAAAATACGGACCAGTTATTTTATAGAATGTTCTCCATTATGGGGACAAGTTGCTCATATGGGGACAAATCTCTTAATGATTCACCACCTGTAGATTGAGAAAAGTCCTTCCTTCATGTTAAATCAAATAGCTTAAGACATGGAACAACCTTGAAATATGGCAGGTGTAGGTAGATGAAACAAGAAGCTAACACTGATGAGGCACTTGTCAGCACCATGCTAAGTGCATCACATGCATTATCTCATTGAGTTTTTATACAACTCTGTGAGATGGCTTCTATTTTTACCCCCACTTCACAGATGAAGAAACTGAGACTTAGAATCATTTGTCTGAGGTCTCTTAGCTAGTGAGGAGTGAAATAGAGACTTGAACCAAGTCAATTTGCCTCCAAAGACTGTTTGCTTAGTAACCATGCTGTGATGCTTACCTAAAATGTACTTTATAAAAGATAAAATTTATATAAAATTTGCCATTTTAACCATTTTAAAGTGTACAATTTAGTGTCTCTTAGTATGTTGCCAATATTGTACAACTCTCAGCACTATCTAATTCCAGAACATTTCCTTCACCTCAAGAGGAAACCCCATACTTCCCAATTCCCCCTTCTCCATTCCCTGACAGCAACTAACCTACTAATCTACCTCTGTTTCTGTGGATTTGCATATACACACAGTGGAATACTACTCAGCAGTAAAAAGGAACTAACTACTGACACACAATAGCATTTTGGATCTCAAAAACAACATGCTGAGTGAAAGAACCCAGATACCAAAGATTATGTATGGTAAGATTCCATTTATGTGAAATTCTAGAAAAACCAAAACCTTAGCAACAGGAAGCCAGGCAGTAGTTGCCTGGGCCAGGAGTGTGGGCGTGGACGTTGACTACAAAGGGATACAAGGGAAATTTTTGGAGGGAGCAAAGCATTCTAAAACTTGATTGTGGTGGTGATTGCACATCGAATATGCATGAAAATGTCTATTGAAAAAAGTTTGTAATATGTAAATTATACCTCCATAAAACTGTAAAAAAAAAAAAAGAAAAAGAAAGTCCAAACATAGCTGGTCCTGAACGAAGGTCATTCATCATCATGTCTTCCTTCCTGGTCTGGCCCCGAATCTGTCTTCCTAGCTTTATCTCCCACCCCTCCCCTCCACACAGTCATTCAACAAACATTCTCTGACATCTCCTGTGTGCAAGCCTGGTGTTAGGCACTCAGAGAAGGTGGGGTGGGAGAACCTCTATGTTCAGGGAACTCACAGCCTGGTCTCAGAGCAGATAGAAAGGGTAGCCAACTCTGACAAACAGCAAGGGACCATTCCTAGAGGATCACTAGGTCTTAAAGGAGAGGAACAAGAATTTCACTTGGAATTTCAAGTTTGAATCAAGTTTCAATTTAATTTTCTGGATAGGTAATACATGGCTTAAAAATAAAAGAAATTTTGCAGTGAAACATTTCTCCCCATCCTAACCCCCATCTGTTCAGGTCCTACCTCACCCCATGTAACCACAGTTGTTATAATACATATTATTTCTCCCCATTTTAAACACAAAAGTTAGCATAATTTTTGTTGCTTTGGATCTTACTTTTCATTTGAGATCTTCCCATATAGATACAGTGAATATTTTTACTCTGTTCTCCAGTTACGTAGTGCTCTGTCCTACGGATGTGTCATAATTTATTTAACCAGTCCCCTTTTAACATTTGAGTTCTTTCCAACCATTTGCTATGGCAAATAATACTGCAATGTGTAACCTTTTACAAATGGTGTTTTGTTTTTGTTTTCGTTTTGTTTTATACATGGGCGAGTATATCTATGGCTACACACTGATTTTTTTTCCAACCATTCCACAAGCAGAACAACCACTCTCATATCTCCAGCCTGTTTCTTCTGCCTTGAAAGTCCCCACTCAGTCCTCACTCCTCCTGTGCCTCACCATCCAGCTCAAATGTCACTTTCTTGGAGAAGCTTTCTGAACTCCCTCAGGCAAGATTTGGGTGCATCTTCTCTTTCCTCTCCCAGTATTCCGAGTCATCAGAATTATCACTTTACACTTCACTCTTGCTCCACTAGACCAGGAGCTTCTTAAGGGCAAGTGCTGTAGATTTATCTCTGAATCCCTCCGTATTTGGCACCTGGGAGGTATTGAATAAAATGTTCATTGCATGAATGGAGGGATCAGGGCAGACCAAGGGTGCAGCGCTGCTCCTGTCCCTCACTGTCAGCAGCTCCCAGCCTCTGTGAATACTTGGAGGACAGCTGCCAAAGGTGGGCTGAGAGTTTTCCTTCCCGCCCACCTAATTCCTTCCTCTCTGCTCCGTGCCTTTCTCCCCTTGGGATTCTGTCCACAGCTGCCCTTGTGACCCTGCTGGATTTTGCATGGACAGCAGCTATTATAGCTTTTTAGAAAAAAATGAAGATAAAAATGGAGCATTGGCTCCACCCATCTTCTCTCTTCCTCATCAAGTCTTTGGCCTCCTCTGAAGCTAAAGGAACAAATTGCTTGACGGTCAAATGCACGTCAAATTCATCCTCAAATATAACTTCTTATACTTTGAGCCAAAAGAGATGACAGAGTTTATTGAAGTGCTTTTAGGAATGTGGGAAACACTTGCAGTGATTAGGTTAATCCATGTCAAGTAACTTTCAGAGGCAACTTGGATTTTTATTATTATTTTTTTCAGAGACAAGTTCTCATTCTGTCACCCAGGTTGGAGTACAGTGGCATGATCATAGCTCATGAAACCTCAAATGCCTGGGCTCATGCCATCCTCCTGCCTCAGCCACCTGAGTAGCTGGAACTACAGGTGTGTACCATCATGCCTGGCTAAGTTTTGACTTTTTTTAGAGATGGGGTCTCACTATATTGCTCAAACTGATCTCAAACTCTTGGCCCCAACTAATCCTCTCACCTAGGCCTCCCAAAGTGCTGGGATTACAGGCATGAGCCACTATGCCCAATCACCTTGGATTATTTTTTAAAGGCATTGGGTTATGATGGCATGCACCTGTAATTCCAGCTACTCAGGAGAGTGAGGGAGGAGGATCACTTGAGCCAGTAGTTTGAGTCCAGCCTGGGCAACACAGAGAACCCCCAGCCCCCCTCCCAAATTGGGTTGACACTAACTTGTGCCTGGATCTGTCAATTGCTAGGTTCTTTCCAAGGTAATATTTCATTCTATTCTTTCCGAGGTGGGCGATGCTGGAGGTGAGAGCTCTCTATCTCCACCCCTGGGATGAAAAGGTTAAAGTTCTGAATTCTCCTCACCCTTGGAAAGCTCCTGTTTGTAGGAGGTGGAACCATTAAAGAAAATAAAAGGAAAAGAAAACTTTCAAGCTCCCTTTGAGGGCTTTGGGACTGTGGTCTTCAAAAATTTTCTTGCTTTCCTCCTAAAAGAAATTGGAAAAACTATTTCTTCTTGTACTTTTAAAGGTCATATCTAATATGTTTCATCATAAGTTAAAATAATGGCAAGGTTTGTTATTTCTGGCATAAGTATTGGCATTTTAAAATAAGATTGTTACATCACTCTTTAAATGTATCCAAGGAAACTTAAATATCATAATGCAACTATCACTCATTTAAAAAAATACATGAACAAGCTTTTCTTTAAAGGAAATTTTACATCACTCTTTTTCTCCTTATCTTGTATTTCCCTGAGCATTTTAATATAATATTTTAGGCTGGAAAGTTTTTTATTGATCAGCCTATCATATTTCTCTATAAAAATTTTTTTAATTTTTTAAAAATTTTTAATCAGTGGATATTGGAATAATGGCCTCTATAAACATTTTAAAAAAATTCTTTTGACTCAGTCTCTTAAGTTAAAAAAACTCATGTTAATTGTATAATTAACATAATTTTAATACCTAATTGATCTTAACATTTAACATTATTATAAATCTTGATATACTGTCAAAATTAAAATGTAGCACTTTTTGCTGGACTGAAATAGAATTTGGAGCCAACCTTAGTTCTAGTTTTCATTTCTATGGATAGAAGCATGAAACACCTTGTCCATTCATTCAACACATATTTATTGAGCACTTCCTGTGTGTCAGTAGCTACCTAGGCACTTGGGATACGTTAGCAAACACTACAGATAAATCCCTGCCCTCATGGAGCTTACATTCTGGTGGAGGGTGATGGGCAATAAACACAGCACATAAGTAAATCAAATAGTACGTTAGAAGCTAAGTACTGTGGGAAAAGAGAAATCAGGCTAAGGGGATTTGAGGTACAGAGTGAGAGTTAAGAATGGTTTGTGATCTTTGTAAGGTCAGGGCGGGCCTCACTGAGAAGGTGACTTTTGACCAAAGGAGGTGAGGGAGTTAGCTATGCAGATACCTGGGGGAGATGTGTACAAGGCAGAGGGCACAGCCAGGCAGAGGCCCTAACTTGGGCACATGGTTGGCATCTTCTGGAGTCAATAAAGAAGGTCAGGAAGGCTAGAGCAGAGTCATCCAGGACGAGGGTGATAGGAGATGAGATTAGAAAGGTAATGATCAGGTGGGTGGTGGTGCCAATCTTGCAGAACCCTTTAGACTACTGCAAGCATGTAGCCTTTTACTCTAAATGAAATGAGCATTTGATGGAGGGATTTAAACAGAGGACTGACATCTGGCATAGGTTTTAAGAGGCTCACTGTAGCTATTATGTTGAGAGGGGCAAGCATGAGAACAGGGAGAGCTTTTAGAAGACTAATCTAAGCATGAGATGATGGTGGCTCAGGCCAGGGGGTAGCAGTGGAGGTGGTTAGGGAAGTTCTGACTCTGGACTAGACAAGGAGTGCGAGAGAAAGAGGGCGGTCCAGCATGACTCTAGGGTGTTTGGTCTGAGCAACCTGAAGGAGGGAGTTATAAGCTGAGATAGGAAAGCTGGTGGGTTGAACAGATTTGAGGGAGAATATTATTCAATTCGTGACATGTTAAGTTTGAGATATGCAGTAGACTGCTAGATATCAGAATACAGAGTTCAGGTAAGAGATCTGAGCTGGAGACATAAATTTCGGTGTTGTCATCATATATGATGGTACCAAAGTCAGGAGCCTGGATGAGATCACCAAGGAAATGAGTATAGATAACAGAGAGAAGTCCAAGGAATGAGCCCTGGGTTGCTCATGGCAAGGTTAAGGGATCTGAGAGAAGAGATGGAGCCAGCAAAGCAGACAGGGAAGGAGAGACCAGGGATGAAGGAGGAAAACTAAGAGGATGCGGTGTTAAAAAAAAAAAAAGTGAATCAAGCAATTAGCTGTTTCAGCTGTTACAGACAACTCAATCAAGATGAGACTTGAGACTAGACCATGGGGTTTAACCAATGTGAAGTTCACTGCTGGGCTTGACAGTAGCTCTCATGGAGTGGTGAGGATGCAAGCATGAATGGTGTGAGTTCAAGAGAGGATGGGAGACCTACCACTCAGCTGATGACCTAAATTATGCCACATATGTAGTCTTGTGTGTGTTGTTATGTTTCTACTACACACATATGCAGTCTTGACATACATATGTTTGACATGTTTTTGAACTTTATATAAATGGTAATCATATGGTATATATTCTGCTACTGCAGAATGGGAGGAGAACTAGAGACAAAGTATATAAAACTCTATTAGAAGTTTTGTTTCAAAAGGAGCAGAGAAATGGGTCAAAGACCTTGTAGGATTGGAGAAATAACGGCTGCTTATGGGAATGACCCAATAGAGAGGGAAATATTGATAATACAGAAGAGGAGGGATATTTGCTGGAGTGATGGTGATGATCTTGATTAGCCAAGATGGTATTGGGATTTATTGTTTTTTTTAATTTTTATTTTTTAGAGACAAAGTCTTGCTCTGTTGCCCAGGCTGGAGTACAGGGGTGTGATCATAGTTCACTGCAATCTCGAACTCCTGGGCTCAAGCCATCCTCCCACCTCAGCCTTCCAAGGAACTGGGACTACAGGCATGTGCCACTACACCTGGTTTATTGTCTTAGTGGAGGGACTGGCTTTAGCCAGGAGCATGAGAATTCAACTATGTAATGGAGGGGAAGGCAGAGAAGAGGCTGGTGTGTGGGTATGGGGAGTGGTGGGATTCTGTGGAAGTTTTTGTCCCATTGCTTCAATTTTCTCAATGACATAGGAAGCACGGTTCTTAATTGAGAATGAGGATTGAGGGGAGGATGTGTAAGTTAGAGCAGTGGTCCCCAACCTTTTTGGCACCGGGGACCAGTTTCATGGAAGACAATTTTTTCACGGACGGGGGCGGGGGTAGCCGGGGAGTGGTGTGGGAGGCAGAGCTCAGGTGATGATGTAAACGATGTGGAGCAGCTGTAAATACAGATGAAGCTTCACTGGCTCTCCAACCGCTCACCTCCTGCAGTGTGGGTGCCCCCCCCCCATGACTCCTAAGTTTCATGGAAGACAATTTTTCCACAGACAGGGTGTGTGTCGGGTGTGCGGTGAAGCTCTGCAGCCCCATCCCTAACAGATTGAAGACATGTACCGATCGGGGACTGCATGGTTAGAGGACAGAGAAGGTATGAAATCTAGAAGAATGGAGGTGGGACGCCGGATTGCTGGGTAGCACTAAGGGTCCACCTGAGGTTCACCGTGATGAAATTAAAGTGAAACTAGTCCATGTGATTGTGTTTTTCTCCAGTCATATTCAGATGCATGGGTGCTGCAGTATAGGTGGAGAGCTGGCTTGAATCAGGATTGTGGTTTTGCCAAGCAAGCACAACAAAGGGGGAGGGAGGCCAGGGGGTGCAGGGTGTGTGCAAGAGTGATTATAATGATTGGCCAAGGGTCGAAGCTGGGTAAAGAGGGGAGTAAGCAGCTATGAGGTTTAAAGAATTCTTGGAGTTAGAGTACTATAGGGAATGACTTGGAAAAATGAGGTGGTGATCAGAGTGTGAAATGTTTGAAAGCGTGATTATGAAGAAGTTGCAGAGTTTGATGTGGCTCCCGTGATTATGACCATAGGAGTCAGTGGCTGAGTTAGGATAGACGACAAGATCCTTCGAGAAGAAGAACTCAGGAATTGAGAGGCCAGGGCATTGGGAATATTTTATAATCACCAAGGATTAAGACAGAAGTGGCATTGGCCTTAATGACAGACTAAATGGTGCAGCGATGAAGGGGAATGAGGGCAACAATGGAGTACTGAATAACAAGACTCAAAGCTGCTGGTTTATCGGGAGGAGGAGGGTAAGGGTCTGGAAGCAAGGAGCAAGGAGCAAAGCTTTCTCACCTCCAGACACAGGCTAAGAGGCTAATGATTGAAAACACAGTTGCCACTACTAGAGAGGGGAGGAGAAGCAGCGTCCCAGGGGAAAGTCAAGTTTCCCTTAAGTGGAAAAGTAAAGGGAACCTGAAGGGAAATTCAGCGAAGAGGTTGAGCTTATAGGGAATGTCATTTGCATAAACCATTAGATGGTGTGGTAGACAAACTGTAATGTAGGCCCCATTCGATCCCCACCCCTTGAGTGTAGGTGGAACCTGTGATTTGCTGTTGGCCAATAGAGTATGGCAAAGGTGACAGGATGTGTGTGATTTACTGGGTGTGATTATGTTACATAAGATTGACCAGTGTCTTGTTGAGACTCTCCCCATTGCTGGCTTTGAAGAAGCAAGCTGCCATATTGTGAGCTTCCCTATGGGGAGGGCACATGGCAAGGAACAGAGGGGGTCTCAGCTGACAGCCAGCAAGGAAATGAATGCTGCCAGCAACCACATGAGCTTGAAGCTGATCCTTTTTCCCAGCCTCCCTTTGCAGAGGACCCAGCTAAATCATGTCTGGACTCCTGACCCACAGAAACTTAAGACAATAAATGCGTGTTGTTTTAAGCTTCTAAATTTATGGTAATATTGTTATGCAGCAATAGATAAGTAATACAGATGGGATGGGAGAAGTTTAATTATAGCAATGTTACTCAATTTTTAAAACAACTTCTGAGGTATATTATCTAAGAATCACATATTAGTCTATTACCAAATCATTTTTAATAATCTATCAGCTGACAGATCTTCCTTCAATTTTGTTGACAGCAAAGAATTGGTAACTACTTGACTTATGAAAAGAATTTAACCCATTCACTGAGGTCATTTACTTTCTCAGCATGGACACCAATTTTTTCATTGGGTAAAAAACTGAACTGTCCTGGAGATTTTTAGATCTTGGGTCAATGCACCTTAGTAATGGATACGAATTTTTTACTTTCTTTTGCAAGGTGGGATAAGGACAGTTTTAAAAGGGGATGCTGTGTCCTCAGCTCCCTTCTCAAACTGAACAATTTTAAAAAACAGTACATATGGCAGTGGAAGATCTGGAAATGATTCCCTTAAAACTGGTCTTGGAAAGTCTTCATAAACCCCAGAGATAAGAGAAGACCAATTTGAAGTTTTCGGGGCTTTCTGGTAGAAATGACTGAGGGCAGAATGGAGCACTGAGTGTGGATGGCAGGGGGTGGGTGGGTGTAGAGAGTTTCTGGGCAACATGACCTAAGAAATGACTTCAGGACTATCTAATAATCAGTTTTGGAGGGACTCCCAAAGGAAGTGTTTCCTGGTTGGTGAAAAACACATGTAATTAGTGTGTTTTCTGAAACCTTTTAAATTACAGAAGAAACTGCTGCGTCTTGTACAAAATATCACATAAAAGAAGTATAAAGTCAAAAGCAGGGCCTTTCCCCGCCCAGCAGGTAGCCTAGTTAATAGGTGTGTCGTAGGACTCAGAGGTCCCTTCCAGCCCTGAGACTCCGCCTACATCTCTTCCTACAAGAACAACTCACATTTCGTAACACCTGGCAAGGCTCTTAAATGTGCGATTCCTGGACTGTCCTGTGCGTCTCTCGAGTTTAAACACCTTTGGAACTCGTGATTCAGGGCTGGAGGAAAGGGAAGGAAGGTGCAGCCACCGCCAGTTTCTTCTCCAAATAAACCGGTACAATCACTTTCGCCCCCGGAGTTAGCGCTTGGCTGTAAAAGTCTAATTCTTGTGCCCACACAGATCCTCAAAGCAAACAAAAATACCAACAAAAGGCCCTGCTCGTTATTTATAAACACTTACTGGACGCCCACTCTACGCTGTGCTCTCCTGCGTACTTGGGGACTTTTTTGCCAAACAATGCCAATTTCTCTGACTACCACCGCTTCAAGCAGGCTCCCCTCACCAGAGCGGAGAAGCGGCCTTCGCCAGAGCCCGGGCGGGGAGTCGGCGCCGCCCGCCGACGGTGCTGCCCTGCGGGCGCCTGCGCAGAGCGCCACCCCCGTCACTCGGGGCGGGAGGCGGGGGCAGCCGGGAGAAAGGAAAGCTGCGGGGGGAATAGGGCCAAACCCTGAAATTACCCGGATGTGGTCTGCGCGCGCGCATGCTCAGTGCCCTCTCGACAAGTTGGCAGCAACAACACGGCCCTGGTCGTCGTCGCCGCTGCGGTAACGGAGCGGCTCGGGTGGCGGAGCCCGTGTTCGCGCCCGCCCGCTCTCCTCCAGAGGCCCTTGCCGTCCTCTCCTCGGCTCTGCGGCCTCCCAGGGGGCAAGAGCCGGTGAGGGGAGCCGGGCGCCCCGCGAGAGAGACCCCCCCCCCGCCGCGGGGCGGCCCGGGAGCTCGAGGCGGTCCGGCCCGCGCGGGCAGCGGCGCGGCGCCGAGGAGGGGCGGCCTGGCCCGGACGCCTCGGGGCGGGGGCCCAGGAGCGCTCCGGGCCGCCAGGGGAAGCAACTGGCCCTGCGCGTCCGCGGACAAGCAGCGGCGGGAGAGCGGACTCCCCTCGCCACCGCCCGAGCCCAGGTAACCGCGCCATGTCCCCTCCACTTCCCCCGACCGGGCCCGCGAGCCCCGCCCGTGGCTTCCCCTCCCCGGGGCGGGCTCCCGGCGGTGGCAGCGAGCGCGCGGGAGGCCGGCGGGTGCGCTTGGAGGGCGAGCGCGGCTGCCTGACGACCCTGGCCGGGGCCGACCGACGGCCCCTGCGTTGGGCTGGCCGGGGTGGGCGAGTGCCAGGCGGCAGTGCCTCGCGTCCCTCGGGCTGCGGTGTCGATCCTCCGGCCTCGAACTCTGCTCGCAGTTTGTCGGAGAACCAAGTTAAACTCGGCTAGCGACTCCTGCCGCGGCCGCCGCTCCTCTTTGTTGTTCTTGAGTAGTTTCTCTGTCGCCCCGGCAGAGCGCGTTGGGTCGGCTGGAGTGTGTTGCCTTTGGGTCTAAGTGAAAGTTGTGAATGGTTTGTCTTAATTTCTTTACTCAAGCAAATTTTTGTTTTCTCTTTGTCCCTTATTTTCTCTTGGTTGTGTCATCATTCCAGCTTACGTTTCTGCCTTTGATTTGTTTACTTTTTGAATATTGTGGGTGATGGCAGTATGCAGAAAACATTCTTAGCGCCTAACTGAACCTCCCCCCACCCTTAATAAATCTTGTCTCCTAATAGAAGGTTTGGTGTGTCTTATTGTTAGGACTAAATGTATTGAGCATAAAATTGGTGTAGGGTGGAGGGCGGTGGCTCCATCACATGCCCCAAACTGCTGTTAGGATTTCTCAAGGTAGATTTTCAAAGACATGGTTGTGTTTAGTTAACATGAAAGATTTCTTTGCGGGTATAGAGGGGCTTTAAAAAGCCTTATTGAAAATTGGTAGCTCTTTTCCCCTGAAAACCGTGGTAAACTTGTTGTTTTTTTAAAAATTATTTTTAATTTATTTTGACATTAACTTCTTAACGTCTTTAGTTTTTGCACCATAGTTTAAGGTGGAATTGCCAGTTATGTAGGAATAATAAATATAACAAGGTAATAGGGGAATCGTTTTAACCACCCTGAATTGACTTTCTGTAGGCATAGAGTCCTGGCTAACTTTTGTGAACCTCCTTTGCGTTTTGCCGGAATTAACATCCTTTTAGTCTCGGTAGCAGCGTGATTATTCAGGTGTTTAAGAAGCAGGTTCAGTACTTTTTGCTGGCAGAAACCATTTAGCGTCTTAGTAGAAAATACAGAAATGCATAATTTCATAAAGTAATTAGATTTGGAGCATTGCATTTGAATAATTTTTATTGTAGATTTCATAAATTACCTTTGCTATACCCTACAGAGACTATATATTTCAGCTGAAATATAAGGAAGTTCTAAAGTGTAACTTTTTTTTTTCTACTATGGACTTACTCTCTATTGGAGAGTTCTGGTATGATTAGTACATGATATTCCAAATTGTAAATGATTAACATTTAAAAATAAGACTTCTTATTAATGTTTCTTTCATAAAGCTGTCATGATTTTATTTTCTTAAATGAGTTTGTTACAGAACAAATGTAATAGAGGTAGGCCAAGCATTTATGATTTGGAGTAGTTTTAGGTCTAAAGGTGGTGATGAATTATATAGGTTTAAGTTATTGGAATTAAAACTAAAAGCCTGTGTAGAGAAAATTGATACAACATTTTGTGAATCTATTAATAGAAGTGGCTTTTTCTTTGCTTTCCAGGTTTTTGGGTGAGTTTGCTTTAAAGAGGTATTGCATCTTGATTTAAAAATTTTTTAAGGTGAGAGTGCCTACTTTGTGTAGCTAAGTGCCTTCAGTGTAAATCTTGGGCTTAGGAAAAACAAAAACAAACTGCCAATCTGTTTCAGACTTAATGAAAATTTGTGTGAAGTCTCTTTGAAATATTTTGAAATAAGTTTTAGGTAGATCATTGGCTTTTTCTGATGGCTTTGCTGCTAGAAGCAATTATGCTTATACCAGCCCAGTTACACTCCCGCTCTCCCACTTGGAAGCTAATTTTTTTTTATTGAGCCAGTGTTATAGTAACATCTTTAGACACTATTCTAATTGAACTGTGAATTGCTGAGGTCTCTACTACAGGAGTTAACCCTACAGAATCTACTGGATTCATTACATTTAAAATGAATATTTAATCTTGTCTAAATTTTTCCATATTTTGGTGACAGCATGTGTTATTTTTCTGATTTTTAAACTTAATTCTATTCTGTCCCCCTCTAGCTCATGCCTAACTTTTTTTTTATTCAATGATTTTTACAGTGATTGGTTCTTTAAGCATCTTATAATATATTGGCCATTTCAGTGCTCATTGTACATGTTTGGATTTCCTTTTTTTCCCTAGATGATTGTGTAGTTAGGCAGAATTTTTTTTGTTTTGCTTAAAGGAATGGTGAATGATGACTGAGGTGACCCTTAATCTTGTATAAAGCTGACAGTTTTATTGATTTCATTGTTTTCTATCCACATTAAATGAAAGTTAAAGGAGTTAGACCAGCATAATACAGCATCTAATACAATTTTGTTATATCATCAAATTTTGGACTTTTTGCTCAGTAGTTGATTAAGACTGAATTGTTTTAAAATGAGAAATTCAAACAGTTGACAAATATGTGTAGATATCATTCATTTGAGCTACTTTCAGTATGATATGTTTGCATCATAATATACCAAACATTTGATAATGAGTCAGATTTAGAATTTTTGATTTTTTTTCCTCGTTCTAAAATATGTAATTTTGGTGATGGGAAATTTGGCTGAATTCCAGTTTCTCAGGAACAAGGTATTTTAGGTTGTGTCACCTTGCCACTGTTACATGCTGTAATTGGCATCCAGGAAAATTTGTTTTAACCACAAGAATGAATGAAAAGTAGGGTAGTGCTTACATATGTAGAACTAAGATGGTAAGTGTTTGTATTCTTGTATTAATAATTTATAAGGTTCTTATAATTTCTGATTTGTCTGGATAACACTGCACTCACACACACACTGAGTACCTCCTGATTTTAAAGGCTTTGGTTATTTTAGCATGTTTATACTTACCGTTTCATTTGTTTTAATATAGTACAGGCTTTACTTTTCGATCATCAGTACATTGGAGTAATTTACTTAAAATCTGTCAAATCTCAATTTATGTGTTTTGAATGCAAATCTTATTTATGATTTTAAAAAAAAGGACTGCTACTGAATATTTGTTTTTGTAGTAAGGTATGATTTCTGTGTTTTAATGTGGATGAATGTATGCAATTCAGGTCTTTTTCAAGTCAATGTATTTCTAAATGTAAAACTGAATTATGGATATTTATCAGTGATGGTCACTGGTGAATTCTAAAACATATGATATCAATAGATGGCCATTCATTGTAATAATTGAATCATCTGCTGAAAGAATGACTGGAAGTAGTATTTAATGGGGCAAGCTAAGCCAGGAATTATTGTACGTAAACCCACTAGGTGCATCTATGTCATAGATATCCCCTACTGAAAACAAGGTGAAGAAAGAATTGCATGTGTATAGATGTTGAAGTGAAGCAGCTAGCTAATTGTAAAGAAAAATGACACAACTTCTGTATAATTAGTCACTTTAATCAGTTGCACGTATTCATGATTATTTGTTTCACAATCTTTTTGGTAATTTGTAAGGTGAAGCTTGTAGACTAGATCTGTGCTTTGTAAAACCGTCAGTACTTCAAACTCCAAGAATGCTCTTTAAAGGTAGGCCCCTCCCCTTGATATCTATTTAGTAGAGCTGGGCTAACCTGCAGCAGATTCTGATATAGCCCTTTTGAAAGAATAAGCTAGATGATAGTCGTCTTCATTTAAAAGTTTTATGAAATGTATTTTTCAGTTATCAGTTATTGAAATTCAACTTAGTTTCCAGTCTTTTAAAACAGTGGTTCTCAAAGTATGGTCCACAGACTCCTCGAGATCTCTGGGACCCTTTTATTTAAGGGTCATGAAGTCAAAATTATTTTTGTAATGAAACTAAGATGTTATTTGCCCTTTCACTGTGTTGACATTTGTGCTGATGGTTAAGGAGCAGTGGTGGGTAAATTGCTGGCACCTTACTGTGAATCAAGGCAGTTGTACCAAATCATATGAGTCCTTATTGTGTTCTTTACATCCAAACACATGTTAAACATTTGAAAAAATGCCAGTTTCACTTAAGAATGCCCTTGGTGAAGCAGTAAAAAGTTTTAATTTTTAAAATCTCTACTCTGGCATGCATGTCTTTTAAATATTCAGTGTGATTAAATGGGAAGAACGTATAAAGCATTTCTGCACATCAGAGTGCAGTGTTCTTTTCTAGGAGAAGCACTTGTGTGATTGACTTACAAGCTGAACTGGCTGCTTTTTAAATGGAGCATCATTTTTATTTTTACTTAACAGAATGACTGATAGATAAACCAAGGTTATTTAGGCTTGAGTGTTTGGCAGGTATTTCCTTGAAAATGAATGAAGTGAGCTGGCCACTTCAAGGAAAACATTAGTTGCCAGTGATAAAATCTTTTAAGTGTAAATTAGATTTTTGGAAAACTTGTATGTGTCCCTATGAATTTGCCAGTTTCCTAATAGTTAAAGACTTTTCTGATGAAATTAGTGGTGATATTGAGGGATGTAATTTTTTTTTTTTTTTTTTTTGAGACAGAGTCTTGCTCTGTTTTCCTGGCTAGAGTGCAGTGGCGTCATCACAGCTCACTGCAACCTCAAACTCCTAGGCTAAAGTGATTCTTCTGCTTCAGCCTCCCTAGTAGCTTGGACTACAGGCATGTGCCATTACTTTAGGCTAATTTTTAATATTTTTTTGTAGAGACAGGGTCTCGCTCTTGCTCGGCTGGTCTTGAACTGTTGGCCTCAAGCAGTCCTCCCACCTTGGCCTCTCGGAGTGCTAGAATCGATTACAGGCATAAGCTACCATGCCTGGCCATAAGGGATATAATTTTTAAAAATACATAAGGAAATATGTCAACATTTGGTAGATCTGTATAACTTACTGAACCAATATTTTCCCCAATGACCAATTCATGATGTTACAAAGTCATGCATGGGTAGGAGATCCATTCAAAGTATAAGAGAAATCAATGCATTTTTATATAACAGCCAAAAAGTTCATTGATAAGGATTCAGATTCCACATTGCAACTAACTTTTGAAGAATTGCCACTTGTGGAGTTTTGGTGTTGAGTAAAAGGTGAATATCCTTTATTATCTGAAAAGGCTATTAAAATACTTCTCTCTTCCAATTACATCTCTGTGTGAGGCACATTTTCTTCATATACTTTAACCAAAACAACATATCACAACAGATTGAATGCAGAAGCAGATATGAGAATCCAGCTGTCTCCTTTTAAGCTAGACATTAAAAAAAATTTGCAAAGATATAAAACAGTTTCACTCTGATTCCTAACTTTTTTGTTTTGGAAAGTACCATTTTTTCATAAAATATATTATTTATATTAACACATAATAGCTTTATTATTTTAAATGATTTAATAAAATAAATGTCTAAACTTTTATTCGTTTTAATTTGTAATATAAATATCAATTGATACAGCCCCCATAAACAAAAGCTATTTGGCAGCCTCAATAATTAAGAATGTAAATAAAGGTATCCTGAGATCAGAGACTTTAACAGCTGCTATTTTAAAGTAACTAGTTCGCTGGGGCATGCTGGCTCATGCCTATAATTCCAGAAGCTGAGGTGAGTGGATACCTTGAGCCTAGGATTTCGACCAGCCTGTGCAACATAGTGAGACCCTCCTCTGTATTGTTTTAAAAAGTAACTAATTATCTGTATTATTGATTACTGATTGGTTCCACTGTTTATGTGGTTAATACTATATTGCTGTTATTTCTGAGGATGTCAGTAATTCAATGTTTGTTCAGTTATTATATATTAGGGAACATGTAGCAGTAAAAGGGGGGGATTCGTTGGCTTGGTATGGAGATAGAGCTGGCCTCAGACTGCTGAATCCAGGGTCTGTCTCAACCAGTATCATCAGAACTTGGCTTTGCTTTCCTTTCTGTTTAATTCTCAGGTAGTTTCCAGGCTAACTACTCCAAACTTCAAGACAGCATAAAGAGGGCTTTTTTTTTTTTTTTTTCCCCTCTCTGTGTAGTTCCCATCAGAAGTGCTGGAGCTGTGTCATTGGCCTGGCTGGGGTTCTTTTCCATCTCTGAAACAACAATGTGGCTGGGGAGTGGCTCTGATTAGGCCGGGAACTGTTCTATCTGCCCAGATCGGGAGATTCTTCTTGGAAAATCAGACTTCTGTTACAGAAGTGGAAATATGTGCCGGTAGACAAAAACAGATGCCACCTATAGTACTGTTGTTCCTTCTTTTAACAATCTCTATTAATCCAGAAAATGTTAATTTGGAAATAAGATTGTTTAAAGCTGGTCTACCAAAATGACTTTAAATTTAAGACCCATGGGTAAGCAGGAAGTATACCTCTCAATTTGTCGCTTGTAGGTCATCTTAAAACTTACCACAGAAACATTCTTTTTGTTGCTTTGATTGCATTGTTAAACTTTTGCACTCTTGGAAATTTTGTTCCAACTGCCCTCAGTTTGAAGAACCTCAACTTGATGTCTAAAATCTTGTCTGTAACTTGTGCTACAGGCCTGTACTAAGCCTGAACACCTGGTAAGCCTATGCCTAGAATTTCTTCCTAGTGATATTTTATTTACCAGGCCAGGCTTTTTTCCCCCCCACCTGGTTAAACTTAAGCATTTTTCTCAAATATTTCCATACTAAGTAGTTTATTGATTAATGATCAAAAACACTTATAACTTCTAGAAAATATACCTAGATGTTTGACACTTACGATACAGTGAATGCAGAAGTAAACTAACATCAGAGGACTAAAAAATGTCAACACTCATTAACTAAAATTTATGAATTTACACGAGAGCCTCAAGCCAGTATTCAGCCCATTTAATTTTAGAGAGTGTCTTAATTAGTTTGGTTATCTGGCTTTGGAGTCCATTGGGTATTATATCTATGGTCAACATCAGGTGACAGCTTATGATTAATAGCAAGGCTGGAGGAAAAAACACACAATAGGTAGATAGGAGAACAAACCTCATCCCTTTTACCTCCCATTACCTTTGACTTTACCTAATACCTGTATATGTTAGTGACTTTTTTTTTTTAATGATTCTGTTCTCTGGATCAAATAGGCTTAACTTTCAAATAGGCTTAACTTGTCTACTAAGCTCTTCAAACTCAGTATATCTAAAACTGAATTTGTTACATATCCCCTTTTAAATCTTAGTCTTTCTTTGTTAGTTAACCTGTCAAGGAAATGGGTCTTTTGTCTGTCCCCCTTTTTTTTTTCACCCTTCATATTCAGTTGGTTAAAGAGTCCAGTCTGTTCTACCTAGAGAACCCCCCTTGGTTTCCACTGCTCATACCCCAATCTAAGATCTTACCACTTTTCTGATCATTGTCTCTTAACTGGTTTTCTGTTTCCTTTTCCAAAGTTGTTCTTCATGTTCTCACCAAAGTTTTCTTTCTAATACAAATCTAATACTGTTATTTCTCCTCTCTTTCCTACCATGAACCTACCGTAGATAAAACATGTGTTCTCTTATACCTCTCTGCTTTGTCATTTTCCTTCAGCCTGGCAAATTCTTGTTCACATATGGTAGTCATTAGTAATATTCTACCAATATTCTAATGGCCCTCCTCTGGCACATGGTAATATTGCATTTCTTTGTCTCCCTCATCCCTCCCTTGAAATTAGGCATGGATCAAGGTTTCTCAGCCTCGGCACTGTTGACATTTTGGGCTGGGTAATTTTTTGTTTGTGGGGTGGGGGCGGTCCTGCACGTTGCAAGACATTTAGTAGTGGCCCTCGCCGTTACCCACTCGATGCCTAGTAGTACTCTGCCTCCCCCACCCCCCCTTTCTAGTTGTGACCATCAAAAATGTCTGCAGACATTGCCAGGTGTCCCTTTAGGGACAAAGTTGCTCCTGGTTGAGAACTCACTGGCATGGCCATTTGGCCAGTCAAATGTGAGCATAAATGATAGCCTTTAAAAGATGGTGCATGAACTGTCCTGTCCCTTCCCCTGCCACTTAAGCACATTTGTAGAGATGGAGCCTTTGTCACTCTAATCCCTGAGAGATGACCATGAACAGTGCCTCCAGTTGATCTGTGATGAACATGTAGCATAAGCAGAAAATAAACTTGTTTTAAGCTATTGATATTTTGGGGGTTGGTTGTCAATACAGCATAGCCTAGCTGATCCTGACATATCACGGTAAGACTTAGCTTACCTATGAACTTTCCATGCTCCCTCATCTATAGTCCCAAATTATTTTATACCTATCTCTTTTATTAATAGCATTTATTGCTTACTATAATATGTTTGGGTCTTCTAGATCAGTAGTTCTTTTTTTTTTTTTTTTTTTGAGACAGAGTCTCGCTCTTTTTGCCCTGGCTAGAGTGCCGTGGCGTCAGCCTAGCTCACGGCAACCTCAAACTCCTGGGCTCAAGCCATCCTCCTGCCTCAGCCTTCCAAGTAGCTGGGACTACAGGCATGCGCCACCATGCCCGGCTAATTTTTATATATATATATATATTTTTAGCTGTCCAAATCATTTCTTTCTATTTTTAGTAGAGACGGGGTCTCGCTCTTGCTCAGGCTGGTCTCGAACTCCTGAGCTCAAACAATCCGCCCGCCTCTGCCTCCCAAAGTGCTAGGATTACAGGCGTGAGCCACCGCACCCGGCCAGATCAGTAGTTCTTAATGGAGCAAATACTGCTCTTTAAGGAGTATTGTGGAAATTTGTGGGAGGAACTTTGGTGGATGGGGGCCAGGGATGCCATCCTGTAATGTGAGAGACAGTGAAGAATTATTTTGCATCCCACAAGACTTTTAAATCTCCGGAAATTCCTGAAGGAGGAAGACATAATTAGCTTAATATATATTCACTTTTCCAGGAATTAAATTTCTCTTAATTTATTTTCTTAATTGAAGTTGTTTTGTTTGAAATTTCTTCAGGAGTTCACCATTTGAGAAAATCCGTTACCAACTGCAATGTCATTGTGCTATTTGAGTTGCCAGTGCAATACACCTGTCTTAGAAGGTCTGCATTGATAGCTGCCATAGTTGTGATGATTCTACCTAAAAGTGCAACCATCTAACTTCTTATACATTCTAAGCTAGTTGGTATGCATGAGCATTTATATATGGGAATACACATTTTATTGTATATTAATCTTTTCCTCCTTTTTATTACAGTTAGGGCATTGTTACATTTTTAAAAATACAAGTAAGTAGTTTAGAATTTTGATGTAGCTAAGGAGGTGATTATAAATTGCTAGAAAAAAATGAGATGTTAGAGAGTTGAGATCCACTTTCTGAGTATGTGCTACTTGTCTTTATATCTGTAGTGCTTTGTACGTGATACATGCGTACAGTGTTTGTTGAGTTGCATTTAATTACCACAGTAAGTCTGTAAAGTTGTCAGGGCAGAAAGTGTTTCCATTTTATGGAAGAGAGAATTACAAGAGATGTTAGTTAACATGTCTATTCATGCCGTTAGAACTTCAATTAGAATATATAATTTTATTTATACCAGTATTATGCCCTTGTCTATCATACTTCCATAATTTCCAGTCGTTTTTAATGTAGAAAATATATCTATACATCCCTGCTGGTATAATTTTTTATACATGGAGCTTTTAATGATGTTTCAGGAACTTGTGGTCTTAAGAATACAACAAAGAGAAAGAAGAGAAAGCTGTGTTTAACAAAGCAAGGTCATTTTCATTCATGTTCAAAGAAACTTGTAATTAAAACAACCTTTGAGATACCATTAGGCCCCAAAATAGCATGAATGTTAGAAATGATGACATCTGAGATTGTGGTGAAATAGTCACAGACACTTTAATTACATTATAAATTGGTGCATATCTTTTGGAATATAATATCAGAAAACAAGTCCAATAAAAGTGTTTGCACTCTTCAAAATTTATTGTAAGAAAATTCTACAGAATAGGCCGGGTGCGGTGGCTCACGCCTGTAGTCCTAGCACTCTGGGAGGATGAGGTGGGAGGATCACTTGAGCTCAGCCTGAGCAAGAGCGAGACCCTGTCTCTACTAAAAATAGAAGGAAATTAGCGAAACAACTAAAAATAGAAAAAATTAGCCAGGCATGGTGGCGCGTGCCTGTCGTCCCAGCTACCAGGAAGGCTGAGGCAGGAGGATTGCTTGAGCCCAGGAGTTTGAGGTTGCTGTGAGCTAGGCTGACTCCATGGCACTTCTAGCCCAGGCAAGAGAGTGAAACTCTGTCTCAAAAAAAAAAAAAAAAAAAAAGAAAGAAAGAAAGAAAGAAAAGAAAATTCTACAGAATAAATAGCTGTAGTCAATCCACACACACTTTCATGGTGTTTCTCAGGAATTGTGCAGGTGCTGGGAATTTCTAAGATGAAAGGGTATTGCTGTTTTCTTGAACTTCTAGATTTTTGTCAATAATGTGTGACAAATACATAGTCAAATAACTATAATGTAATATGTTAAATTGTAGTAGAGATGTGTTTTAAATTTGAGGGAGGGTTCCAAGTAACATACTAGGAAACGCACAGTAAACACAAGGAGCTCTTTGGGATTGAGAGGAGATGAGACAGTGTGTTAGGGAAAACTCTTGGAGAAGTGGAGATATTTAAGTTGCACTTTGAAGGATGGCCAGGACTTTACTGAATGGATAAAATGGGTCTGGATGTTTTAGGCAAAAGAAATAGCATGAGCAGGCATCTGAAAGCACATATAGAGATGCATTCATTGAACAACATGGAGCACTTACCTGTCCTGAGAATTGGGCATATAATGGTAAATAAGACAAGTACAGTCTCTGTCCCCCTAGAGCTTTCAGTCTAGAAATTAAAATTGTTGTGAAGGTGGCATTCAGAGATTTCAGACTGGTGGTTCTCCTGGGTCAGTTTTGAGTTGAAATTGTGTTTTGTTTGGCATGCACATTGGTTTCTCTCAGTCCCTCTCCTTTCCCCGTAAATAAATCACCAACACTCAAAAATGAGATTTCCCATTCCAATTTTTTAGTTTCTCTTTAAATTGAAGACCTGGCAGCAGTGGGCCAGCATTCTCAAATGCCACTTCTGGAAGTAAGTAGTGGCTCCCCACTTTAGATGGGTATGCATTTGTTCCTCAGTACCTTTCTTTACACTGGGCACATTTTGTTCGTTTATATAACTTGCCTGCCTCCTCTGTGCCTTTGAGTTGTGAGTCCTGGATCAGTGGTTTACTTCTGTCTCTGCCCTCCTATATTTTCTTTGACAATTTTTAATAGGAGAAAAATGCATAATGTATTTTAGGAAAATCTTCTTTTAAAACAATTAAAATAAACATTTTAATATTCAGACAATAGCTACTTTTTGCTTAACACTATGTGCCCAGCACTTTAATATAGATTTCTTCCTTTGAGCTCTATAAGCCTTTTTAATTAGAGAGTTCAGGGAATTTAATTAACTTCATTTGTCTGACTACTTGATGTGAAAGCTGGCTTTCTAATCCAGACCTCTGACTCCAAAACCCCCCATGATAATCTTTGTTTATCTGGAAGGTGTGTCTTCAACATGTGTTTATTGAATGTGAGCAAGTGCTATAAGACATGAAAACTTGCTGCTTTGCATGGGGCTTATAATAAGTTGAAGAGACAGGCATTTATGTAAAAAGGATAACAATAGAGAGAAGTATTAAATACTGAGTGATTGCTATAAATTCTAAGGAGGCTCAAAACTGTACCAGTGGTGGGGAGAATAGAAAGGAGGAGACAGTGCCGGGCGTAGTGGCTCACACTGTAATCCTAGCCTTTTGGAAAGCTGACACGGGAGAATCACTTGAAGTCAGGAGTTCCAGACCAGCCTGAGCAAGAGTGAGACCCTGTCTCTATAAAAAATAGAAAAATTAGCTGAGCATGGTGGCACACACCTATAGTCCCAGCTACTCGGGAGGCAGGAGGATTGCTTGAGCCCAGGAGTTTGAGGTTGCAGTGAGCTATGATGATGCCACTGCACTCTAGCTGAGGTGACAGAGTGAGACTCTGTCTCAAAAAAAAAAAAAAAAAAAGAAAAAGAAAGAAAGGAGGAGACAAATGACTAAGGTAAAGAATCTTGTAACTTTGTGAGGGAATGGTGTAGTGAAAGAAAGGGAGGCCAGAGGTGATTTGCTAAACTTTCCAAGGCTGGGTAATTGAGTTGAATTGATGCTTTAACAAATAAGGGTCTTCAGAAGAGGAACAGGTTTGGTAGAAAAATGATGAGTTTTATTAATTTTGGGGGAGAGTTTAAAGATTCAAATAAATAGCAAAAGAAAATAAATAGCAAAAGAAAATAAACGCAAAATAAGCCTGGAATGCAACAACATCAATGAACAAATAAAATACAATCCAGCATATAAAGTACAGGCTCCAATCCTGTTTTATCATGTTTATTCTTAGGCTGATGGCCTTTTCCTATTCCATGTGGGATCTTGAGGTCAGATAAGTTACTTTAGTTTTTAACATGTTGAATGGATTCTTCATTAATACTCGTTTTCAGTATTTTAATTTTTCTGGAAAATAATTTACCTTGTTGCTTTTATAGGTAAAAACTTTTGAGGAATTCAGTGGTCTCTTTTTAAATAACAGTTTTATTGAGATATAATTCGAATGCCATAAAATTCACTTTTAAAAAAATGTACACACAATGCAGTGGTTTTTAGTATAGTCACAGAGTTGTGCAGCCATCACCACTATCAATTGTAGGACATTTTCATGATCCTTAAAGAAACCCCATACTCATTAGCAGTCATTCCTCATTCCCTTTTCCCTCGGCCTCTGGCAACCATGATCTACTTTTTGTTTCTATGGGTTTGCCTATACTGTATTTTTTTATATAAATGGGATCATAATACAAGATGTGACCTTTTGTGACAGGTTTCTTTCACTTAGTGTGTGTTTTCTAGGTATATCCCTGTTGTAGCATGTATCAGTACTAAATTCTTTTTTATGGCTGAATAATGTTCTGCTGTTTGGAATTTCATTGTATTTATACATTCGTTAATTGACAGCCATTGGGTTGTATCTACTTTTTGGCTACTATGAATGTTCACGTATGAGTTTTTGTGTGGACATAGGATTTCATTTCTCTTGGGTAGCATTGTGAAGAGTGGAATTGCTGGGTCATATGGTAACTTTTTAACATCTTGTATAATTGTCAGACTGTTTTCTGGAAGTGGCTGTGCCATTTTGTAATTCTACCAGGAATGTGTGGGGGTTCCAGTTTCTCTCCTTCTCCGCCATACTTACTGTCTTTTTGACTTATCCATCCCAGTGGGTATGAAGTGGTATGTTATTGTGGGTTTTATTTATTTTGTTTTTTGTTTGTTTTTATGAGATAGGGTCTTACTCTGTTTTCTGGGCTAGAGTGCATCATCTTAGCTCACTGAAGCCTCAAACTCCAGGGCTCAAGGGACCTTCCTGCCTCTCAAATAGCTGGGACTACAGATGCGCACCACTAGACCCAGCTACTTTTAAAATTTTTTGTAGAGATGGAGGTCTCACTATGTTGCTCATACCAGTCTCGAACTCCTGGGCTCAAGCAGTGCTCCTACCTTGGCCCCCCAAAGTGCTGGGATTACAGGCATGAGCCACCACGCTGGCCTCATTGTGGTTTTGATTTGCATTTCCCTAATGACTAATGTTGAGCATCTTTGTGTGCCTGTTGGCCATCATCTTTAGAGAAATGTCTGTTAGAATTCTTTTGTTCATTTCTAAATTGGGTTTTCTTTTTGTTATTGTCAGTGGTCTTTTAACAGAGGTGGGTGTTGTTAACTGCCAAGTAGCATTTTGTACCAGATGATGGTGAATTTTTCGTAATATATATTAGTGATAGACTTTTAGGTATAACTAGTTGTTAATTAAGAATACTTTATAAAATGTGCATCCTTATAAGTAATCCTTTAAAAAGTACTGCTAAGATTTTACTTTAAGGTGACTGGAACAGTCAGTAAGACTTGATTGAGCATGCCTCTATAGTAATGAGAAGACCTGACTTTAATATTTTTGGAATGTCAAAAACAGCAACATTTTAATTAAGTAGTTTTAAACTCTAAGCATCAAATTTTAATTATGTACATTGAGTCTTTGACTTAACTGGAGCAATTTTGTCTTTTCCCAAGTGATTGAATCTACTTTGTGAAATGTGTTCTGATATCTTTGTTTCTTTTTTTTTTTAGGTTATCCTGAATACATGTCTAACAATTTTCCTCGCATCGTCAGCCATTGTTTTTCACTGCCTCTAAAAGATAAAAGTTGCTCCGGAAATTGGAGACATATTTGATTTAAAAGAAAAAACTTGAACAAATGGACAATATGTCTATTACGAATACACCAACAAGTAATGATGCCTGTCTGAGCATTGTGCATAGTTTGATGTGCCATAGACAAGGTGGAGAGAGTGAAACATTTGCAAAAAGAGCAATTGAAAGTTTGGTGAAGAAGCTGAAGGAGAAAAAAGATGAATTGGATTCCTTAATAACAGCTATAACTACAAATGGAGCTCATCCTAGTAAATGTGTTACCATACAGAGAACGTTGGATGGAAGGCTTCAGGTTAGTCTTATACTAGAGTTTTTCTATGTCTTCCGTGGTGGCAGACTTTAAAAAATTGTTGTTTCCTTTTAAGTTACTATAGGATAATTTAATGCGTGCTCCATCTCTTCAGATACTGTGCATCCTGTACCAATATGCATTATGGGAATATGTGGAAGAATATGCAAAAGATATGTCTTAAAAGTTTTTTAATGTTCTGACTCAAAAAAAAGTTCAATGAAGAAAGTTTGGAAAATAAAAATAAAAAGCAGAAGAAAACCCACACTCTGAGAGAACTACCTTTAGCACTTTGGTATTCATTCTTGTAGCTGTTTTTCTTTTTTGGTATTGTATGAACATTTAAACATCTGAATTGTACTTACTCCTTTTATAATTTAGAAATCTGACATCATTTTGCACTGATATGAAATGTTTCAGTGGTCACATTTTTCATGTAGAACTACATAATACATTTCCTGTACTTAAAGAAACTTACAGAAATCTTATGTCATTAGATTTTAAAATTTCATTTCAAAATTTTAGGCATAGTTTCTACAAGAAATTCTTTTTTGCATTTTTAAAACCTGGCACAGGACTTAAAGTTATACCTAGGTTCATTTCTAGCTGTGATGTGTGCAGTGGCCAAGTTAGTTATTTTAAGCTTTAATTTTCTCATTTATGAAATGGGGATTACAATACTGACTTTGTAGGATTGTAAAGATTAAATGAGAACATATATAAAGTGTCTCGCATAATGTCTGACATGTAACTGAAGCTCCTTTATTTTTCCTAGGTGGCTGGTAGGAAAGGATTTCCTCATGTGATTTATGCTCGTCTCTGGAGGTGGCCTGATCTTCATAAAAATGAACTAAAACATGTTAAATACTGTCAGTATGCCTTTGACTTAAAATGTGATAGTGTCTGTGTGAATCCATATCACTATGAACGAGTTGTATCACCTGGAATTGGTAAGTAGACTATGCTTTGGTCCTTAGAATAATAAAAGGAAAAAAGATCTCAGTAGTATTTTAATTTTTCTAAGTGAAATTATAAATTTGGAGATAGCCCAGGACTTCAAATAAGGTTAAAGAATCAGACATTTTTAATATAAGTATTTAAATTTGAACTTGGGAAAAAACTTGTATTTTTACTGCTAAAACTGAGGAGTATATAGTTGATATGTCAACCATTTAGAACATTGTTTTTGAAAAACAAGATAGAAAACATTATAGATTTGAATCATTTATGTATTATTAGATATTTGTGCTATTTCTCCTTAATTGAAATGGTTCATGAAGTTTTATAATTTCTGGCTTAAATTTACATTCTGTAATTTTAAATATAATATTTTTTATTTTAAATATATAAATATAAATATAAATATTGTCATGGTAATGATTAATGTTTCATTTTTTTTTCCCTTTAAAAAATTAAGATCTCTCAGGATTAACACTGCAGAATACTGGTAGGTAATCTTACAACTTTCTGTATTTTCTTTTATCCTAGCCTGTTTGTTGACCTAGAATTAGTTTATGTGAGTGCCAGTAACATTGACAAGAAAAAACCTTACTGCTTTGGAAATGTGGATTTTTGGGGGACATGCATCATCATTTAAAACTGGCTTTACACTTTGGGAGGCCGAGGCTGGGAGGATCGCTTTAGGCCAGGAGTTTTGAGTTTGAGTTTGCAATGAGCTATAATCATGCCACTACACTGTAGCCTTAGGTGACAGAGTAAAGACCCTGTCTCAAAAAACAAAAAAACCCTGGATTTAAATAGGCTATTGGGGACCAGGCAGGTGCCTGTAATCCTACCACTTTGGGAGGCCGAGGCAGGAGTATCACTTCAGCCCAAGAGTTCGAGGCCAGCCTGGGCAACATAGCAAGACCCTGTCTCTACAAAAAATTTAAAAATTAGCTGGGCATGGTGACGCATGTCTGTAGTCCCAGCTACTCAGGACGCTGAGCCCAGGAGTTCAAGGCTATGGTGAGCTGTGGTCATGCCACTGTACTCTAGCTTCCATGATAGAGTGAGACCCTGTTTCTAAAAAAATAAATAGGCTATTGGCTTTTTGGATTTGAACTGCAATTTATGAACTTAAGTACCCTAAGGAATATGATAGAGGAGTGCACCAAAAACATAAATACAAGGTAGAATATTTTTGAATTACTAAAAACTGGCTATTTTGAAGAAAATCTCACAAAGCCAATTTTTAAAATCAGTAGTGAGTACCCATAATGTTTGGTAATTTGGAATCATGTATAACATGTCCTTTAATAATACTAGTACTGTAAATTTTCTTCATTTCAACCTAGCTTAGTTTCAAGAATGATATTGTTGAGAATGATTAAAAATTACATTTATTAGTATTTTTTTCAATCTTGTTGCATTTTGAGCAAATAAATCAAGGCTACTTTAAAGTATACACCCATCACAGCTAATCTAATCCCATTTTTAAAAAGAAAAAATGTTTCGAGGTGAGAAAATGAAACACAAGTGGGAGGTGTGTTTTTGTTTTTTGAGTGTAATATTTGAGAACAGAGTTTTATTAAATCTTTAGCTCTGTTACTTAGAACTTGTTAATGAACTAAAATTTCTGTAAGAACTAATTCATTTGCAGAGAAACTCTGATAAAAGAACCTCTATTATCTTGGAAAGGTGTGCTATTGTTCTGGAGGGGAATTAGCTTGGCACCTGAAGTTGCATAATTTTAGAGGTGGGTCAAATATCATGTGACCTTAAACAAAATTTAGGAAGAGCACGCAAGTCTACTTGTTTTTATTCTCCACTTTTCTTTCATGTCACTAATAATAGAAGATGCCAGTGCCTTGTGGTACTTGTTAATGATTAGTAGGTTTCTGATAAGTGTGGGTTGTTAATAGGAGCTGTTGTGGTCTGGGCAGGGTAGCTTTTAAGATCAGGTAAAGCTCTGCCTCTTTGCCCCACAGATATTGATACCATGTCACTTCTGTTTTTGGAAAGCAAACACCCTTCAGATCTTCACCATTCTCTCTCAGTCCATGTTTTTGGAGAATTAAAACATTTAGCTCAGTGGATATTAGGGGTTGGGAGACTGTCATGATAATTGTATCAGAATCTCTCTACAGAGTTTGGGCGTGGTGGCTTACTTACACCTGTAATCCCAGCACTTTGGGAGGTGGAGGTTCCAGGATTGCTTGAGGCCAGGAGTTTGAGACCAGCCTGAGCAACATAGCGAGACTCTGTCTCTATCAAAAATAGAAAAATTAACCAAGCATGGTGGCATGCACCTGTAGTCCCAACCACTCGGAAGACTGAGGCAGGAAGATTGCTTGAGCCCAGGAGTTTGAGGCTGGAGTGAGCTATGATGATGCCGCCGCATCTAGCCCAGGCAACAGAGCAAGACCCTGTCTCAAAGAAGAAAAAAAAAGGAATCTCCCTATGGGGGTGGCTGTGAGGGGGTCCAAATTCTGAATGCTTATCACATACCTCCTTATCCTAAAATTACTGCTGTTGTGAACACTCGTTACTGATGGGATTGTATGGGTTGATAGCCTCCCTTTAGTGACTCTAGGGCTGTGTTCAGCCTTGTGTATCCCCCTAGTGGTGGTTATGCAAAGACAGTTTGCAGTGGTTTATTTCCTCAGAAAACAGCAGATGTTTCTCATAGCTCCTTCTTGATCTGGACAAAGAAATAAGACCAGGTCACTGGAAGTTAAGAAAATGGAAAAGTTCCTTCACTTTTGAGTTGAGATCTTATGGTAATCATTTTCAGCCTGTTTCATCTCTTCCATGAAATTTTCCTTGACCACATTGACATATATATTCATTTTAACAAATATTTAATAAGCATGTATTGCCTGGTAGTGTGTTAGGTTCCAGAGATGCTAAGATAATAAGGTATGTTTTCTCCGCTCTAGGGAGCTCATGATCTAGTGAAGGAGAGAAAAAGTAAATAAGAGAGTGATAGTACCATTTGACCAGTGGTGTGGTCTGCCTGCTGGTACTGATAAAGAACACAGACCTAGGGTAGGCCCAGTGGCTTCAGCTTTTTTGTCACCTATAGAGAGTACCCTTTTTTTTTTTTTTTTTTTACCCCTTGTGGAACATTTATATATATATACGTAGTAATACATTATTCTCTCTGTATATAACTACTCTAAAAATATGGTTCAGTAATAATAGCTAACACTGAGTACTCATTGTGTGTCAGGTACTGAGCTAAATGATTTATGAGTACTGTGTCATCATTCTCACATTACTTCTACATGATAGGTGGGATTGTTCACACTTTACCAGATGGAGACACTGGTGCCTGGAGAGGTCAAGGGACTTGCCCAAGATTAGACAGCTAGGAGGAGCTGGAGTAGTGTGTAATATTAGATATTTAAACAATAGAAAAATAATACAGGACTGTAAGCTCCACGAAGGCAGGGATATTTGTTTATCGATATATCCCAAGTACTTGAACAGTACCTAGAACATAGGTGCTTAAGAAATACTTTTTCAATGAATGAATTTGTTGAATGCTAGACCATGAAGAGAAATACTTAACGGTTTGGTGTCTGTTTTTCTGGACTTGTTTTTTTGAATAGGCAGTAGATGGTCCATAAATCAAAATACTATAAAAAGGTATACAGTGAAAAGAAGTGCTCCTACCCCTGTCCCCATTCCCCAGTACCTCAGGTAATTACTTTTATTAGTTTCTGGTGTTTCCTTCCAGGGTTTCTTTATGCAAAAAATACATGTATTATTTCCCTCCTTTCTTACACAAAAGGCATACTGTGCACACTGTTCTGTACCTTGTATTTTTACTTAGAGTATGATTTTTTTTTAAACATGCCTGTGATCTCAGTGTACAGTAGTGTTTCAAAACTTACTTTTTTTCTCTTGGTAAAAATATATTGCAGACTTCTATCCTTGTAGATACCTTCAGTTTTACCTAAGAAACATATATTTTAGGTTATTTGATTAAAGAGACCAGTAGACTGGTAGAAGTCCCAAACTTGTATTTGGGAAGTTTGGCCAATATATTAAGGTGAGAAAATTTGAATCATAACTATTTAAAAGCAAAGTACAGCTAGTACTTGGAGATGTCATGATTGCCCATTAAGCCGAAGAGTTAACTGAAAAGCAGAAGCAATAAGTATCAAGTTGACCAAGTATATCCTGAAATCAGCTAGCAATGCCAATATATTGGTTAAAAGATCCCAGTCACTATAACAACAAAAAACCTAAAATGTCCAGGAATTAATTAGAGATTTCAAGATTTTTCCAGCCTTTTGGTTTTTACCTTCTTCATGTTATACGTTTAGGTGATTATTATTCTAGGTTTATTAGCTGTTGGAATATAGTCTAGCTTCAAATTTGAGTGAGATTGATAAAATACACCTGTTGCTATTACCTCTAAGAAATTGGCTTTTGCTGATAAAGTAGTAAACTTTTAAAATAATATGAAAAAAGTCTGAATTGGAGTTATTTATGCTATAGTTGATTTTAGGCCTTATGAGATTTTTTTTCTGGGAATAGAAACTTATAAAAATTAAAAATATGTTTAATTTTCTACATAGGTCCACCACCAAGTATGTTGGTAAAGGATGAATATGTTCATGACTTTGAGGGACAGCCATCATTATCCACTGAAGGACATTCAATTCAAACCATCCAGCATCCACCAAGTAATCGTGCGTCGACAGAGACATACAGCACCCCAGCTCTGTTAGCCCCGTCTGAGTCTAATGCTACCAGCAATGCCAACTTTCCCAACATTCCTGTGGCTTCCACAAGTGAGTTCTGGAATCAGATGTAGTCAGCAAGTTGAATTTTCCCAATCATTGCATATTTATGTGTAGTCACTTGGAGGAAAACTCCAAGTAAGTAAAAATTAAGAGTGCTGTGATATCTTTCATAGGTAAACAAATATTAAATAGATCTTTGGGTTGGTCCTAGGAAAAATAATGTTTGTAATTTATTTAAAGGTTCTTATGTTGACATACATTCACTTGGAATTTAAGTAATGACTTTGATTTTAATATTGATTTAAATTAGTGATCTAATTTGTACTTTACTATTACATGCAGAAGTAAGAAGCTCGAGTTTTCAGATAGATTTTAGAGAAATATTTAAGTTATTAACAGGTAGGTAGATGTTTATTAATATAAAGATTAGTGTTACTGGATTTGCAACCTTTCTTTTAATCCAGTGTTCTTATTTTGCTTTATCTAGGAGAATATTACATCGTAGTAGTCATCTCATTTTCACATTGTGCAAACTTAGAAAATGGGACCTTGATAAACTTTTTATAACATATCCTTCAAGGTAGACATTAAGTCTTTTAGTCAATTTTGAGCTAAATTCTACATCTTTCTTTTTTTTAAACATACTAATTTTTTCAAATAAGTCTATTTCAAAAGGGTTCTTCTGGCGTGTTATAGGAATTAGAAGGCCTAATAAGGTTCAGGTTTTTTGGAGCCTGATCATGTGACTTGGTTCAGTTATTACTGCTGTTTATTTTCACAGTCACCAAAGGCTGGACAGTTTGCTGCTTGGCAAGTGGAGTGGTTTTTTTTCCTCTTCTTTTTTTTTTTCTTCAATTCACAGAGTGTTGTCTTGGTATGTGTATGGTGTTAGTTGTATCTAAATCCACATCAATAGATTTTTGATAGATCTGGACTCATACTTTGTTAGTTGCTACCAAAGGGACCATTATTTTATTTAATATTAGGTCAGATTCACTGTAAGAATTTTATCTTTGGAATAAATGGGGACTGATTTCTATAATTATGAATTTTCAAATATACCAGATTTCTCCCTCTTTAATGCATTTCACTACTTCAAAGCAATATCTTTTTGGTTTGCTTATGTAAGAGATGACAGTCTCTCACCATGGACAGCATATTCTAAGTGGGTCATATAGGTTAAGCACAGTGGAATCTGGACCCTTAATTGGTTAGTGCTTCTGTTATCTACTTTTTATTTACCAATTTGGGAATATGGTTGACATACAATGGGTAGTGATGGAAAATAAAAGAAGGTACATTACAGCCACTTGAGCATAAATTAGTGCTAGAGCACAGGTACCTACCTCTGTTTATATTATCTGGAGATTGAATTTCTGTGCCTTTACTATGTTACTTTACTAAAGTGACTTGACTGTTCTGTTCCCTGGGGCTGAGTCCTATTCAAAGACCAGAAAAAGTGATATGAATGAAATGTAGCTAATTTTGTCTCAGTATGTTTTGGTTAGATATTTACAATTGAATAGTAAATACTGTAAATTTCAGAACTTGTGGCAAAATGGTTCCTTAGATCTCAAAAAGTGTATTGGTAGAATTAAATGAAAGGAAAGAAGTTGTACTAAAATAGAGGAATTGGAAGGCTGTTTTCCATGAGCTGATTTAGTTGTATTATTTATCTTATGCACTTGGAACTAATGTAATGGAAACATCTAATACAGATAACTCTAGTGGGCCACTTTACAATTTATGTTCATTTGGTAGCTGAATATCTTCAAAGTTTCTTTTTAAATATCTGTAAATTAAAATCATTTCGTGTCTCCTGTGTAGTGATAGTTTTTTTGTGTGTGTTACCTAAGAATATGTAGAATTGTTAAAAATGAGCAAAAATGTAATTAACCTTTAAAGATAACTTGCAGAATTTTGGGGGATGAGTAGGAAGGGAGGTTGCTAAAAACAGTATCTTTACAACAGTTTGGGGAGTACTGAAATTTTCTCCTTAGCTTTTGGTTTTACAATCTTAGCTTTAAGGAAATGTGATATGTAGAGAAGGTGTTCCTTTTCCATGATACTTTGAGCAATGGTGACATTTACTCTCTTCCATCTGATTATACTCCCATTTAGATGAGGAAAGAATGAGGTGATGCCAGTGACAAATAATTATGAAATTTAGTGCTTTCCAAATGGGATAAACAATTGACTAACTGCTTGCTTTAAGAAATCAAGCTTTTTCCACTTTAAAAAAAGAGGCTTAAAAATGTAGGAAGTAAGCAGTATCACAGAATGGTTTTTTTGAACAGAAGCCAGAGAGGAAGTGTAGTCCTCCTGGTATATTACATGTAGAGAGGGCAACTAATGTTGTGTAAATCTGGGAATATTGTTGTTCTTGAAAAGACGTGATTCTTGGCTTACAACAGCACATGAAAAAATTTCAAAGTAGACTGATAGGTATTTTTTCATTTGTTCTTAACCACTAAATGCTCTATTGATTGGATAGTGGAGCTGGATCTTTTTTAACTTCCTCACTTTCCCCATCACATCCTATTTAAAATATCTTTCTGTTCTTCTTTTCTTTTATCAAATCCTAGCATTCTGCCATTACCAGTACCAGTGCCGACGATTAATTTTCCAGTTTGCAACATTATCTTGAGCCTGGATTTTTGAGGTCCTAATCAGAAAGGTCCATAGAGAGCTGGATGGAGTGGCCAGTGGTGAACTGATGTGCTTCTGAAGAAGTTATTAGTTATTACGATAGATTAGACGTATATTAGAATTTTGCTGGCATTTGAAGAATATTTGTGAAGAAATAGGTCACTAAAATTAGCTAGACATTACTTAAAATGGAATAATTTTGAGCTTCTTCAAGTTAAGGTTTGCCTTTATAAATGACTAGGTTTTTTATTTGATAGGCCATGGGTGAGTTCCACTTTTTACCCATCTTTATAGTTGTGGATTATCAGATATAATTGGTCCTTCATTTATTATAGAAAATCATGGGATTGGATCTATATATGTGCCATGTTAATGTCTTCTTGTTCCTCTAGGTCAGCCTGCTAGTATACTAGCAGGCAGCCATAGTGAAGGACTGTTGCAGATAGCATCAGGGCCTCAGCCAGGACAGCAGCAGAATGGATTTACTGGTCAGCCAGCTACTTACCATCATAGTATGTGCATGCTTTTTAAAATCTTTTAAATAGTTGAGAAAAAAATAGGCAGCCTTTATAAAAGCAAATTAATCCATGTGGGCCTTAATTTTTAGACAGCACTACCACCTGGACTGGAAGTAGGACTGCACCATACACACCTAATTTGCCTCACCACCAAAACGGCCATCTTCAGCACCACCCGCCTATGCCGCCCCATCCCGGACATTACTGTAAGCTCTTGTTTTTGTTGTAAGGGCTTTTTCTTTTGTAGGACTTTGTTTTCTTTCTATTTTTTAAAAAACGTTTTACATCTTTTATTCATCCTACAGTTTTGTTTCATTAAATAATTAGTGCTTTTCAGTATTTTTTTGTAAATGGTATTATTTATTTTTCATAATTATGTTCTCATACCTTCTTTGTAGAGGAGTGATATTTACTAAATACATTTATTTCTCTGCTGCTAATGTTTCATTAACACCACATTGATTTCCATTCATTTGTTTGTTTGCTTTGTATGTATTCTTAGATCTCATGTGTATCTTGTATATCCACCCATAGTGGATTGAAACCCCTTGAGTGCTAAGTTCTCAAGGTTTCCCTCACCTCAGTATTCACTGCAGCATAGATACTCAGTTGTTGAATCTCTAGATACTCTGTGCAGGCATGATTAGGAGGGATACCCTATAGATAGCCTATAGTTTCAGGCAGAATAGGAACACTGTTCATTTGGCTTAGTAAAATTAAGAGTATAAATCTTTCATATATATAAAATCCCTTACCTCTCATAAGATTAATAGTAGTACCAAAGAATACTTAAAATACAGAAAAGTATAAATAATAAAATTACTCAGAATCCTACCACCCAGAGAAATCTACTTCTAATATTTTATCATTTTCCTTCCAGTCATATAAATGGGTATATATAAATTGTGCGGAGGGGGGTTCATACTATATGTATATTGTATATATCTTGCTTTTTTTCAATTATGTTACTGTTTTTCCATATCTTTAGAGAATATACTTTTTAATGGCTGCCTGGGTCAGCATAGGGGTTAAGAGTGCTGAGTTTGGGGCTTTAGCTGTGTGACCATTGGCAAGTTATTTAACCTCAAGGGGTGTTGTGAGAAGTAAATGTAATAATGTCTTAACACACAATAAGCTTTAAATTTTGTTAACTACTGTTCCATTATATAAACATCCTTAATTTAAGAAGCACTTGTTTTTAGAATAGACCTAAAGTTTTAAATTATTATTATATATTACAAATTATACTGTATTACGTTACATGAATAATTTCTTTATAATCTACATTAAATATCGCATGTACAACCATTTGTGAATTACTTAATTGCACTTGGCACATAGTGCTAAAATGTTACTTATTAAATATCCACAAAAGTAATTTAAGAGTATTTGTTTATTATACTTATAAAGTAATCTAAACTAAGCTTTTAAGTTCTTAGACATTGTATAAGCTTGTTCTAAACAACTCCTAAGGTATGATAGTTATATTTAAGTAAGGTCTGTTAAAAGGTTTAGCATTGGAAAACTTTTAATAAATAAAAATGGGGTTTTTATTGTCGTTTCTTTAGGGCCAGTTCACAATGAGCTTGCATTCCAGCCTCCCATTTCCAATCATCCTGGTAAGTGTATTTCAAAATTGATTTCCTATATTTGGATTTTCTTCATGGTGACTGAAACATACAGATATAAGTTTTAATATAATTAATTACAGGGTAACTTGATTTCTAAGATAAGGACAATATTCATTATGACATGAGTTAATCAGCAGTTTAAGAGTAGCTGTTAAGGCTGGGCGTGGTGGCTCATGCCTATAATCCTAGCACTCTGGGAGGCCGAGGCGGGTGGATCGCTCAAGGTCAGGAGTTCGAGACCAGCCTGAGCAAGAGTGAGACCCCGTCTCTATTAAAAAATGGAAACAAATTATCTGGCCAACTAAAAATATATATAGAAAAAAAAAATTGACCGGGCATGGTGGCGCATGCCTATAGTCCCAGCTACTCGGGAGGCTGAGGCAGGAGGATCGCTTAAGCCCAGAAGCTTGAGGTTGCTATGAGCTAGGCTGACGCCACGGCACTCACCCTAGCCCGGGCAACAAAGCGAGACTCTGTCTCAAAAAAAAAAAAAAAAAAAAAAGAGTAGCTGTTAATAGTCACACATAGACTGTCTATATTTTAGCTGAAAGTATAGTTTTTTTCTTTTAGAGATAGTTAAAAATCAAATATAAAGTATGGAAAGGCTGGCTTCAGCATTGAATAAATAATCAGCAGAATAAAATTAGGTTTCAAAATAGGACAGCTGTAAAACTATAGCTTAAGAAGCCAGGGAAGAATCTTAGGTAGATGCTGAAAAGAAAAGTAATTCACTGTATCTGTCTTAGAAGATAGATTTAGGAGTCTTTGGTTGACTAGAATTTAGAAACTATTGATGAAATTGTGTTAAAAAGAGTAAATAGCTAAGTAACTTTCGAAGTTTGTACATAATTTTGAAACTACAGAAAACATTTGAAAATAAAATACCGAAGGTCCCTTACAACACAAACATAGGATTTTGAATTTTTTTCCTTTACCCCTTCATATCTGTTTTTCTTAGCTTAGAAAGATGCAAACATACTACTTTAGCTCATAACCTTAGTTTTTTTGTAACTATAAAATTCAGTTTTGCTTCTAATTAAAAAAAAATTAATATGGAGAATTTCAAACATAACCAGAATACTATAGGAAATCCCCCCATTGCACCCATTCCTCAGTTTCAGCTATTACGAACTAATGGCCAATCTTGTTACATTCATATCCTCCCCCTTTCTCCCATCTGTATTGTTTTAAAGCAAATTCATATAATTGCTTTATTTGTAAATGTAGTAATAAATATTCCCAATAAAGATTTAAAAAAAATATAAACATAGTGCCCGTAATGATTAATTTACCGGGTAACTTACTGTTCTCAAGTAGATCTACATAATTTTCTTCATGGACATAGTGTTCTGTTATTACTTGTGTTGGTTCCAATTTTTCTTGTAGCTGTTTAAAAAAAAGTTGAGGGGACGATCTTTGTGTTTATAACTAGTCTCATATTTCAGTTTCAGAGATTTGTAGAATTTCTAGACCACATTGCTCTCCAGTGGCAGCATGAGAGTAGAGGAACCAGTTTTACCATGCTCACTAGCGGTAGATGTGAAGTTTAATAAACTTTTTGCTGATTTAGGAGGCAAATAATATTTGTTTTGGTTAGGAGAAAGTGCTGTTGGGGCAGAAGCATTTTTTTTAGTTATACATATTTACTAGTTAAATTATCCTCTTTGATGGATTTTCCATATATATTGTGTATTGTGATTTTAAACATTTTTTGTGGGTCATGCCTTTACATAAACATTTTATTGAGAAATGTACTATACAGAGAAACATATAATACTTGTGTACAGCCTAATTTCACTGAAGCTAACACCTGTGTACCTACCACCGAGATTGAGAACTAGAACATTGCAGCACCCCCAAAACCCTCCTGCCTCCTGCTTTGTGTCTCAGTCAAAACCTTTTTCTCTGTTCTTCGTAGAGGTACCATTATCCTGCTTTATATATATGTCATTTTTTCTTTTGGCTTTTTTAAAGTGATGAATACATTCCCAAACAGTCTCATTTAATAGTTTGGTTTTACAAGTTTTTGAAATTATGTAAAGGGAATCATTATAGCAGGATCTTCATTTGCGTGTGAATGTATTGTGATAAGAGGGGGAAACCTAGAGTCTGAAGAATGAGAATTTTTCTGGCTCTCCTTGAGAGTCAGTAGTGGCTCCTGGCAACTTAGTGGGAGAAGGTCTGCAGGAGCAAGGGTAATTAGGGCTCTGAAGAAAGACCTTCCCTGGATGGAATGCTGGGGTGGGGGTGGGGGTGATGGCATTTAGCCAGTCATTGGACTAATTTTTGAATTCCGCAATTGCCTTTGGCCTCTTGATAGATATACTTCCTTCTTGCGGTAGAACTGATATTTAGGCCTAACAGCTACTGGTGGTTAGGGAACAGCATTAACTAGTTGAGGATATGTATATGTAGCAGCATGCACTGTCATTAAAGCCTCTTTCTTCTTCTTCTTCTTTTTTTTTTTTTAAAGAGATGGAGTCTTTCTGTGTCCAGGCTGGAATCAAACTCCTGGGCTCAAGCAATCCTCCCGTCTCAGCCTCCTGAGTAGCTGGGACTAAAAGCCTCTGTCTTTGATTAGAATAAGGAAATGACATAATGGTGAGGCTATGATCCTGAAAAGGTCTCTGTCCAGTTGGTTGCAGGAGGGAATTAGCTCTGCATATATGCCTTTAATGGGGCCAGGAGGTTTAGAACCTAGATAGTCTTGGGCTGTGGATACTAATGGGGCGCTGAGGAGTTTTGCCTCATAACTGTTCCTGTTCATTTCTCCTCTTGTACTGCTACAAGAACATTCTAACTGGTCTCTGTGTGAGGAGCACTTCTAGTCCTAGTACCCTCCTTCTCACCAATTAATCTCTATTGCTGCTCAGTATTTGTTCTAAAATTTGACCCTACTTATGTTATTTCTCTGCTGAAGTACTTGCATTAATTCCCCTACTCATTGCTTGGCCATAGGATAAAGTCCAAATTCCTTAGCTAGGCAGAAAAGCGTGTCTGGTCCTGGTCTTTGTGTACTTCTCTGGCCTTTTTTTTTCTTGAGACAGAGTCTCACTCTGTTACCCAGGCTAGAGTGCCATGGCATCTATCTAGCTCACAGCAACCTCAAACTGTTCGGCTCAAGTAATCCTCCTGCCTCCGCCTCCCAAGTAGCTGGGACTACAGCTGGTACACACCACCACACCCAGCTAATTTTTTCCCCCTATTTTTAGTAGAGATGCAGTCTCAGTCTTGCTCAGGCTGGTCTGGAACTCCTGACCTCAAGCGATCGTCCCACCTTGGCCTCCCAGAGTGCTAGGATTGCAGGCGTGAGCCACCATGGCTAGCTTTTAGCCTTATCTGTTGATGCTTTAACCATCCTGAACTGCTTACCTAAGATTGCTAGGTATAGCATCCTTCTGTATTTTTTTAAATGCCATTCTTTGCCTGATATATCTTGTATTCTATATTAGTTATCTGCTACTATGCAACAATGACCCCAGAACTTAGCAAGTTAAAACAACAATAACAATTTATGATATCACTTAGTTTCTGTGGGTACGGACCTGGGAGTGGCTTACTTGGGTGGGTCTGGCTTAGGGTCTCACAAGGTTGCAGTAAAATTTTTAGCTGGGGTTACCATCATCTGAAGGCTTTTTGGGGGCTGGAAGATTCACTTTCAGTGTGGTTTTGGAAGATTCACTTTCAGTGTGGTTTACCTGGCAAGTTAGGGTTATTGTTGGTAGGAAGCTCCGGTTACTCTCTGTATGGATTTCTTTTAGAGCTGCTTGAGTGTCTTCATAACATGATAGCTAATGAGTGATCAGAAGAGAGTAAGACAGAGCCTCAGTGGTCTTTTAAGACTTAGTCTCCTAAGTCACATTATCATTTCGGTAAAATCCTATGTCATGTGAGAGGGGACTGTGAATATCAGGAGGTGAGAATCATTGGAGGCCATCTTGAATGCTGGGTACCATGCACCCCTGCCCTCCCAAGTGTGGCAAACTCTTAAGATCCATCTGAAGCATACCACTGTTGGGAAGCTTCATCCCTTGTCTCCTGCTACCTAGTGTTTTCTAATCATACTAAATTATAGTTAGTAGTTTGTATGTCTGCTATCCTTGCTTAATGAACAAATAGAAAAGAAACCAAAGTGGAAAATATTTATATAGGTATATGGTCAATGAAACCGCTAAAGGTCTGATTATGAAATGCTAAAATCTACCACAGACCTGGAACCATTTGAATAGGAAATATGCATATACTTCTGAGTCTTTTTTATATGTCAACATCATCACAACATTAATATATAGTAAATCTATTTTGAGAAATTATGTTTGAATATAGTTACATACATGTTTCAGAAAATAGGTGATATAGGTTGTAGAAAATGAAAATAAATAATATTGGTCATTACCTTTGTATTAAAGATTTCAGAGAGGCAATATAGTTGGTGATTTCCATGCTTTGACTTTGATAACAAAGTTGAAAAAAATCTTTTCAACTTCTAAACCTTTTTGGAAAAGGTTAATCACTCCATTTCTTTTTCACGGACTTACTCTGTTTTTGCTTTTTCTTAAAGTTGAGATATATTCATCAAATTAAATCTTGATTGCAGATTAAAGGGTTTCTTCAGTGTCTTTGAGGTTGTTTTGTGTTCAGATTCACAAATGGATGGGAAACCCACAAATTTCCAAGTTCAGGTGCACTTTAGAGCAATCCTCCATTCAAGAGAGTACCTTTATGTCTTCATAAAAGATTCTTATTCAGATCTGAATAATAAAAGGAATAATTCATAATGAGTATCTTAGGTGCTTTAACTACACTTTTTTTTTTTTTTTTTTTGAGACAGAGTGTTGCTCCGTTGCCCGGGCTAGAGTGCCGTGGTGTCAGCCTAGCTCATAGCAATCTCAAACTCCTGGGCTTAAGCAATCCTCCTGCCTCAGCCTCCTGAGTAGCTGGGACTACAGGCATGCGCCACCATGCCCGGCTAATTTTTTCTATATATATTTTTAGTTGTCCAGCTAATTTCTTTCTATTTTTAGTAGAGACGGGGTCTCGCTCTTGCTCAGGCTGGTTAACTACATTTTTTACTGTTTCTTGAATGACTTTATTTCAAAAATTAAAGATATGCCTTGAAGACTTCAAATTTATTATAATTAAGCAATATTTGATGATAAAACTGTGCTGTATAATACATTTCTCCATTCCAAAAAATATTTAGCTAAGTTCTTATATTGTAAAAAGAAGAAATTTTAATGTTGTTAACTCAGTCTTTTAAGAACCTTTTCTCTGGCCAGCGATGAACAGCCCATAAGCTTAGGCTTTACGAAACTGGCTTCACTTCACTAATTTAGGAGCAAAAACTAAAAATATCAGAGTTAGCACATCTCTCTTTCAAATGAGTTGGGGCATTCAGAAAGCCCACTCTATACTAATTCTAGACTTCTTCCATTGAGGCTAGTTTTGAGAAGCTGCAGTGTTGTCATTTATATGGCATTTGGTCCTTGGAGGCAAAAAAGAGCAAAGAGATATCCAGAAAGGTTTAATAGGTGTTTCATATTACTCTCTTCTGTTTTAAAAATAAGAATGTTCCCTTCGGACTGTTCAGCATATTGAGAGTGGCATAGAAGTGTTTTTCACATAGTATTTTGTATCCCAACACTGCCAAATTTTTGGGACCCACTTTGGTCTCCCTCTGTCTCTTTCTGTCTTCATAAATAGCAACCCGCTTCCTCTTGCTTTCCTAGGCTTTTTTCCATCCCTGGTCTATGGTGTGACTCTGATGCCAGTTTCTTTTTATCCTTGTTTCTTAAAACTCTTTTTCCCAATACTAGTAGGTCAGCTAAAACTAAACCTGTTCAGAGATGCAGCTTTATATAACCAATGTTGTTACGGTGTCTGAAATATTAGGCAAACAAAAGAAATCCTTTGGTGACTGGGAAGTAATAAAATAAGGTTTAAGTGCAGTTGCAGATGCTGTAATTCATGACGATGAAAGTATATTTTTCTTAAACATGGAGGCTATAAAAGCTCCCCCCTTTTACCCCTGAATTGACTCTTCATGGAAAAAAGGTTGCTCACCATCACACTTTACTTCCGGATTGTATCCTCCAGTACAAACTGGGAAATGCACATACTTGGAACCTCATCTTTTCACCTAGTGTTATAAACATTCTCAACATCAGGGCATTGTTTATAACAAAATTTACTGTTTGGATTAATTGTTTAAAGACCTCTTTTAAAGTGCTATTATTGTTTTGTTGCCACCAAACCACTGAGTAATTATCTTGTCTTAGACAGTCTCTTTAATTTTAGCTTCAACCAGTATACCTGCCGGTTTTTTGCTGAAGCTTCTTGTCCATAGCATAATGTGATATCTTCAATAAAGAATTTTACTATAGAAAATAACCTCATAAATGCTTCAAAACTGGCTTTTTAAGAAGATGCTTTTGTGTATCACTAGTTTTTTATGTTCTAGTCATAACCAAATACATTTAAAGGAATGTTTGTTTGTGATGAGTTGATTAGATTGACATAGCAAAACATTCAAATTTTTTTTTTAAGTTTTTGAATCACCCAATCTTCACGTTGTTTGTTTTATTAACTTGTCATCGGAAAATACTTTATTGCTTGATGGCGTTTTGAAAAACACTTAGGTACATAGCCTTTGTAAGTTTTTTGTTTTTATTTAGAGACAGGGTCTCGCTCTGTCACCCAGGCTGGAGGGTAGCCGCGTGATCATAGCTCACTGCAGCCTCGAACTCCTGGGTTCAAGTGATCCTCCCACCTCAGCCTCCTGAGTAGCTAGGACTGCAGGCGCAAGCCATCATGCCTAGCTTATTTTTTAAAAAAATTCTTTGTAGAGACAGGGTCTTGCTGTGTTGCCCAGCTGGTCTTGAACTCCCGGCCCCAAGTGATCTTCATCAAAGCACTGGGATTACAGGCATGAGCCACCACACCCAGCCTGTTTTAATTTTAAACATCAGTCATACTTCATGTTTTTTTTTAATTTAGTTTGAAAAGATCTGGGTTTTTTTGTCATTCTAAGTAATGTCAGATTGTTGACAATTTTATTGCTTCAAATTCTAGTGTAAAGTTCATAAATAGCAAGTTGAGATGCAGATAAATTTGCAGACAAAATTGTGCCACTCTCCTTTTCATTATAGCACTGGCCTTGCTTTTTTCTTTTTCTTAAAAACGTCAAACCCATTTCTACTCTAGGGTCTTTGCTTTTGCTTTCCTCTCTGAAGTGTTCTGTCTAGTCTTCACATAGATCCAAGGCTTTTCAAGTGTTACTTTTTCAGATAGGATGCCCCCCCACCCACCACCATCCAATCTGAAGTGTTCTTCCTAATCGTCTTCTGTACCTTGTTTTATTTTATTTATATTGTCATTATCCAAGTTATCTTGTTCAAGTTTTTGTCTGCCCTTACACCTCTGTGAGAATAGAGGATGTAGCTGTTTTATTTCTTGCTGTGTATACAGTGCCTAGAGTGATCCCTAGATAACTCTGTAGATACCTGTTAAATGAGTTAAAAAAGGAAAACCAAATAATTTTTGTATATATGGGCTTGATGTAATAATTGTTGTATTCAAATGAAAATTAACAGTACTCGATCAACTGTATTTGCAAACCAAACCAAGTAATGCCTCTTTTCCCCTCAATCATCTTAAATTATTTTAAATCATTTATTGTTCAAATGAGTACACTAAACACATCTTCAAAGTTAAAATTGTAGTTAACATGAACTGATCTCACTAAAAATATCTGTTGCTATGGCATACACACACAGATGGGACAAATGACCTTTCACTCAAGAGACAATTGAGAATCCCTGTGTTCAACAACTGTGTGGTTAGAGTGTAATTAAGCTTGACTCAGGGCCTGGGATAGCTTACTTGCTTATACACTTTCTCTCAGTTAGGAATCTATAAAAATATGCTGTGGATTGATGTTATTCAAGAACACATCCCTGGAATACATCTTAGAGTCAGTGTGTTTTAAAAAAAAAATCAAAGTTCAGACTACATGGAGAATATATGCAGTCAAATAAAACATTGTAAAATTATTTTAGATTCTGATTACTTGTTTTTTAAATTCTGTTGACTTGATCCTTTGAGGTAAGAATCAAATGCCAGATTTTAAAAATGACTTTTAGAGTTTCAAGAATAGTGCTAGGTACAGAAGGCATGGAAATTCCTACTTTTTAATGCACTGTTATATTTTCATCCAAGTCTTTGGGTACTTTTCATTTCCCTCTCTCCTCCCTTCACCCTTTCTTTTAGAAAAGCTTTGTCTTGAGGAGCGAAAGTCTCACATCTTTCTCTCATGGGTGGATGTTCTTTCTCATTTCCTGCAGCTCCTGAGTATTGGTGTTCCATTGCTTACTTTGAAATGGATGTTCAGGTAGGAGAGACATTTAAGGTTCCTTCAAGCTGCCCTATCGTTACTGTTGATGGATATGTGGACCCTTCAGGAGGAGATCGCTTTTGCTTGGGTCAACTCTCCAATGTCCACAGGACAGAAGCCATTGAGAGAGCAAGGTATTGATTGTGTAGTCAGTTATTTTGGAAATTAAGCATAGTACATTGTCTTTTATTCAAGGTTATATTTTTTAATGTATATTATATAAGTTCTTAAATGTAAATAAAGGACTAAAGGTCACCTTGAAAATTCAGAATTTATAAGTATTTGATTTTAATTGTAGGTGTTTGTTTAATATATAATGATAAAAGTTGGCCTTTTTAAAGTTTGGTCCAGGGGGTGGGAAACCTGTGGCCCCAAGGCTGCAGGTTCCCCTTTGGAAATTAATTTACATTTCTCTGATCATATAGTATTTCTACAAATCTGAAAGGAAATAATATAAAGTGAGAACTATATTTCTGAAAGCATTATTTATAATGTTGAAAATTGGTAATAAAAGGGAAATGGTTAATTATAATAAACTTCCATTTTTTTATGTAGTCATTAAAATGTTCATAAAGTTTATATAATGGAAATGCTTAAGATGAAATATTACAGGAAAACAATTGTAGCTACTGTATGATCTCAACTCTTTAAGGACGTGTGTATGTAAGCACATAATCTTGGCCCTGTCACTTGCTGTGTGACTTTGGCAAATTACTCTTTAAGCCAATGCTGGCTAATAGAATTTTCTGTGGTGAAATTATTTGTATCTGTACCATGCAGTTCAGTAGCCACTAGCCACATGTCACTATTCAGCACTTAAAATATGGCTTGTGTGATTAATTGAATTTTTAATTGTTTTAGTTAATCTAAATAGCCACATGTTGCTAGTGGCTATCAATTTGGACAGTGTAGTTACAAGCCTTAGCTTACTGATTTGTGAGGGTTAAATGAGAATTCAATTTAAAAGTACTTATCAAGATGAAATGTAATTCATTTTTTCTTCCTAAGGTTGCACATAGGCAAAGGTGTGCAATTGGAATGTAAAGGTGAAGGTGACGTTTGGGTCAGGTGCCTTAGTGACCACGCGGTCTTTGTACAGAGTTACTACTTAGACAGAGAAGCCGGGCGTGCACCTGGAGATGCTGTTCATAAGATCTACCCCAGTGCGTATATAAAGGTTAGTTGCAATTTTCTTTGAATATTTTAGATTTGGAGAGTTCCATTTGTTTAAACAATTGAAATGAAAGTGAGAGGAATAGAAAAATGTCTTATATTAATTATCAGAAATTATGTTTGTTTTGAGCATAAAACATTTCCTGGGGATATTTATTGACATAATCAGTTATCTAGTTTTGTGGTTGGCTTCATACCTTAGTGTTGTTTTTTTTTTTTTGGTTTGTTTTTATTTCAGCATATTATAGGGGTACAAATGTTTAGGTTACATATATTGCCCTTGCCTTCCCACCCCCCGCCCCCAGTCAGAGCTTCCAGCGTGTCCATCCCCCAGATGGTGCGCATCGCACTGATTATGTATGTATATACCCATCCCTTCCTCCCGTCTCCCATGTGCCCAACCCGATGAATGTTATTCCTATATGTGCACTTAAGTGCTGATCAGTTAAAGCCAACTTGATGGTGAGTACATGTGGTCCTTATTTTTCCATTCTTGGGATATTTCACTTAGTAGAATGCATACCCGAGCTTTTTATTAGCAAATTTGTTAAATGTTTTAGAGTGAGTGAAACCTCCAAACTGGTATTCCTTTGACTGAAATTTGTAAAAATCAGACTCTAGAATTTCATCTTAGCCAGTCTTTATGATTTTATGGAATAGAATTGTAAAATTAATAGCTTCTCAAATTAAGAACCTGAAAAAACTGAAATATTTTCAGTAATTATATATTCAAACTATTTCAGTTTTCCTCTATAATATACACTATTTTTGAAAGAGATAATTGTAATTAGACAGCCTACATATATTTTTAATTTTAGATTTTTCAGTCATCCTAAACGTCTTCATTGTCACCTATTATAAATTAGTGGAATTAACTGTACCTCATCACTTATTCCCAGAAAGTTGCTTAGGATACAAATAATAGTGTCTACAAAAATGGAATTGCTTGATTGCTTTACAGCAGCAAACCTAGTATATCTCATTTTTAGTTATAGTTCAGTTAAAGGATTTTTTTTTAAAATTTGAAACTTTTTTAAACATACCAGGTATAAAGAAAACAATAAGACTCTCATGTGAATCGCTAAAGTCTTCTGGAAAACATAACCACAATGCTGTTTATTATACCTAACAATTAATAGTAATTCCCTGTTAAAATATTTGACAGTAGAGCATCAGTTATAGCTTTGGTCTGTTAGAACAACAGAATATTATATTTATTGATAAGGATATTCATGGTATAGAAAAGTTGGTTATTAATAGAGTGTGATCTCATTTTTGTTAAATGTCATGGATATTTGTGTTTGTTTATATATAAGTCTAGAGTGGTATGTACAATGTCTCAGCAGGAATTGTCTTTTGAAGGTAGAAATCATTTATATTTTGCAATTTTGCCACAAGGAACTTTTGTATTTGGTTACTTGTACTTTGTTGTTATTTTTTAATGTCATTGGATTTCCTTATCTGCTTTGTAGACCATTTTGTATTCGTTGGCAGATTTATTTTGAGAGAATTAATTCATTTTAATTTTCTCTTCCCTGTCATTGCTTCTCCCTGTAGAGCAATTTTGCCCTATCCTGGCACCTGGGATTCACATTTCAGAACCAGATATTATATATTTAGGAGGTAGGGGGACTTTGTCTCTTGAGGAAATTGGGTGCCAATCCGCAGGTGTGCTCAAAGCTTAATTCCCGTTGTATAGGTTTCTCTGATACTTATCTCTGCCATGAGCAAATATTTTATTCCTAGGTGTAATCCTGAATTGGCTGTCAGAGTATTTTACCAGCACTTGATTCATGGGCAGGTGCCCAGTTGTAACCCCCAGAGAGCTTTGCTGTTGTCTCTTTCCATATTATTTCAAGAAGTCAATCCCTGTTCCCCACACTTTGTTTATGGTCTTGGTACCCCTAGTGCCTCCTGTTTTTAATCTCTGCTCTCTACTGTGGGTTTTGTTTCTCATCAGTTGATGGACATATGGGTTGTTTCCACATGAGTTTTATGATTGGCTTAGAGAAGATGACTGTTTTTAAGTTTTCTATTCTGTATCTGTGTTTGGAGTTATGTATACCCACTTACCCATCTTGACTGGGTTGTCTCTGGATTACTTATGTAGTTTGAAGTGAATGGATGGAGAACTACTGTGTTGAATATATAGTATGTGCCAGAATAGTATTTATGAACTTATCACATATGGACTAGTTACTAGTAGTGTTTAAAACAATTGAGCTTAAATTATGTGGAGTTTTGCATATTTAAAGTAATATCTTGTATTGCCAAATAAATCTACTGTAACTTATTTCTGTTTTGGTACAAAAAGCCTTCAGGGTGAGAGACAAATTATCACTTGATTAGCCACTGTTACAGACAGATTTTTTATTGATCTCATACTTTTGCCATGAACAATAGGTAAATATCGTATGGCAAAAGATGTTTGGAGTTAACTCATTTTGTCATATTAACTATGATTTAAAAAGAACTATTTCTGTTTACCAAATATATTATTGTTCTTCAGAAGGGTCTTACTAGCTAGAAAGAGGTGCAAGTACGGTAGTTCCCCCCTTATCCATAGTTTTGCTTTCCTTGGTTTCAGTTACCTGTGGTCCAAAAATATTAAATGAAAAATTCCAGAAATAAGTTTCAAATTGTGTGCTATTCTGAGTAGCATGATGAAATCTTGCTCCGTCCTGCTTGGGATAGGTATCCCTTTGTCCAGTGTGTCCATGTTGTCTGTGATACCCACCTGTTAGTCACTGAGTATCAGTCTCAGTTATAAGAGTCACTATCTCAGTATTGCAGTGCTTATTATTTGGGCAGCAGTAACATATGTAGATTACTGTTTAGGTTGCCAAATTCTCAGCAGAGGTGATATTACTAGGGTAATTGTATACAGATAACATGAACGCCTGGAAGGAGTGCCCATACATTGAGCATACATACATAAACACACTTCCCTTTTTAATTCAAATGAGGAAGACATAGATTTGGAGAGTCATAATGTCATTTTAAATGCCTAGAAGGTAGAACTAAATGGGGTATGTGTGTGTTTTTTCCTTTTAAGATGTTGGGGTTTTT
>CM052443.1:17576912-17595144 GCA_028533085.1 Varecia variegata | reverse complement strand
AAGATGTTGGGGTTTTTTTCCTGCTTCTTCAAAGACATAGTAAATACATTTACGTAAGTCTGATGTAATGAAATGACATTACGCAAGCTTTAAATGAGGCAAAAGTTTAAATTCTCTTTAAGTGGCCTTGCGCTTTTGCTTTCAGAAGTAAGATCTGTTTTGTTAGCACTAGGCATTCAGGTTTTTAACAGCTTTATTGAGATATACAAATCAACAATTTAAAGTATACAATTCCGTGATTTTTAGTATATTCACAGCATTGTACAGTCATCAGCAATCTCAATTTTGGAATATTTTCATCACCCCAGAAAGAAACCCCATACCCTTTTAAGCTGTCACCCCCAAACCTCCATTCCCCATAGCCCTAGGCAACTATATTGTGTCTCTATAGAGTTGCCTGTTTAGGACATTTCATATAAATGGAAATCATATAATGTGATCTTTTGGGACACCCTGTATTTATTCAGCCATAAAAAGAAATGAAGTACTGATATACACTACATGGATGAAACTTGAAACATTATGCTTAGTAAAAGAAGCAAGTCACAAAAGTCGCCAAAGGGAAAATGGGAAATTGTAGCTAAATGTACCTTTATTTACAAAATACTCATTATGAAATTTTACAGATTTTTTCCTTGGTAGTCCTGACAAAGGTACGGTGACTTTTGGGACACCCTGTATTCCATACACCACATTTTGTTTATCAGTTGATGGACATGGATTTCCACTTTTTGGCTACATTATGAATGATACTGCTATGAACATTTGTGTATAAGTATTGATGTGGTTGTATGTTTTCATTTCTCTTGGGTATATATACCTAAGAGTAGAATTGCTGGATTGTAAGGTAACTTTATGTGAAACGTTCTGAGAAACTGCTAGACTGTTGTCCAAAATGGCTGTACCATTTTACATTCCCACTAGCAGGGTATGAGGGTTCCAGTTTCTCTACTTAATCTCATCAACATTTGTTACATCTTTTTTATTGTAGCCATCCTAGTGGGTGTAAAGTAGAATCTCATTATGGTGATTTTGATTTGCAAATTTTTCCTGATGATATTGAGTTGGGTTTGTTTTTGATGACTTATCTGTTAGGGGCCAGGGAATGCTTCCAAACCACAGGTGGGCTAGTTTGAAGGGCATTATGAATCCCACTTAAATTTATTCCTGGATTGTGATTCTCCACGTAACTTAGCATGTCCTTAATGCAGTCTTATGTGCAGGTGCCCCAAATACCAACAGCACCATTTCTCTTTCTAGATTACTATTTCCTGGTGTTAATTCAAACTGATACACAGTTTGCAGTTAAGTTTTATGAAAGACAGCATCCTGAAGATGTTGACAGTGACCTTTGTAAGGTACTCAATTTATTACAAACCCATTAACAAAGTTTACAGAGTAACCACAGGAAACATGGTTAAATAAATTGAAGCAGAAATTAGCTCAGGAGTGATGGACCTCATTAAAATTAAAAACTTCTGCTCTGTGAAGGACAATCTCAAAAGAGTGAGACAACAAGCCACAGGGAGAAAATATTTGCAAAAGATACATCTAATAAAAATTATACAAAGAACTTTTATTCCTCAGAGTTCAGTGGGGAAAAAAAAATAAAAAAAAAAACTTTTAAAACTCAACAAGAAAATGAACAACCCGATTAAAAAATGGGCAAAAGACATGAACAGACACATCTTGCTGAAAAAGATATGCAGATGGCAAGGAAGCATACGAAAAGACATTTCAACGTCACATTTCATTAGGGAAGTGCAGTTTAAAACCAAAAGGAGATACCACTAACACACCTGTTAGAATGGCCAAAATCTAAAACACTGACCATACCAAATGCTGACGAGGATGTGGAGCAGCAGGAACTCTCATTCACTGTTGATAGGAATGCAAACTGGTACAATCATTTTGGTAGACAGCTGTATAAAAATAAACATACACTTAACCATATGATCCAGCAATCATATTCCTTGGCATTTATGCAAACAAATTGAAAACTTTTATCCTCACAGAAACCTGCACAGGGAGGTTTATAGTTGCCAAAACCTGAAAGTAGGCAAGATGTCCTTTCAATAGGTGAATGGATAAACTGTGGTATATCAGACAATGGATTATTATTCAGGGCTAAGAAGAAATGGGCTCTCAGACCATGAAAAGATGTGGAGGAAACCTAACATATTGCTCAGTGTAAGAAACCAATCTGAAAAGGCTACTACTGTCATACAGTATGATTCCAACTATATGATATTCTGGAAAATTATGGAGACAGTAAGAAGATGAATGGTTGCCAGGGGTTAGTAGGAAAGGGAGGGCCAAATGCACAGGACAGAGTCTTCTTAGGACAGTGAAACTATTCTGTATGATATACTATAATGATATACTACATGTCATTATAAATTTGTCCAAATATACAACACCAAGAATGAACCCTAAACTGTGGACTTTGGGTGATAATGGTGTGTCAGTGTAGATTGATCAGTTGTAACAGATGTACTACTGTGGTGGGAATGTTGATAGTGGGAAGGTGTTGTGTGTGGGGGGACAGGGACTTTGTAGTTTCTGCTCAGTTTTGCTGTGAACCTGAAACTGCTCTAAAAAATAAAGTTTATTTCCTTAAAAATGTGCTTATAGAGTGATCCACCTTTTCAAATGTTTGAGTCCCTACTTTGTGCTGGGGCAGGTAATACCTTCCAAAGATCACAGCCCAGTGGAAAAGTTCAGAATCTAATGGACTGTTGGGAAATTTGAGAAGGAAGTAGTCTCATTTCTGCTTTCTAGAACTGGACTTTTTCATGCTTTCTTTACTGAAGTCTTTTAGGATTAATAATTTGGCCAGGTAACATGTACAAACATATTTGACAAATTCATGTCTCTTTAAAGAATAGGGTAGTCTAAGTGTTGTCCTTCATTGGTGCTAATTGGGAAAGATTTTTTTGAGAAGATAGGCCCTGAGTAGAGAAATAAGTAAATAGGAATGTGATTTGCTATTTGGAGAGAGTTTATGTTTTTGTGGTTTGTGTAAAAACCATCGTTAAAGACAATGAGAAGTTTTTTAAGCATTTGCAAATTTATGGCGTAAGTCCCAAATCTGTTTATCAAGTTCTGTTTATCAAGTAGTAAATTGAAAATAAAAGCAAGCAAAGAATGCACAAAGATAATTATGCTTGCTCATATTGGGTTATGTACATTTAAAAAATTTAGTTTATTTTTGAATAGGGAATGTAGCCACATCATGTTTCAGTTGACATTGAGCAACTTTGCTTTTACCCTGTCCTCATCCTCCTCTCCTACAGCTTCTATGGATGACCACTCTTTATGTGTAATCTTCCAGTGCTTTTTATAAATGCAAATATGAGCAAATAGATTATTTTAGGAAGATGTTTTTTTACTCAGAAAAAGGTGATATAATTTATAATCCATAATTTGTTGCTTGTTGATAGACCATTCTAATACTTTAATGAGGACAAGGGTAAATGTGGCAACCCTCGCTTCCTTAACTATGCCAGTCCGTAGCTCAGTTGATAAAGGACACTGAAATTACTTACCAGCTCCTCCTTAACTCATCCTGAAAGATAAATGGCTATGGGAGAAGTAAAAAACAATAGGTAACATTTATTGACAGCTTACTGTATACTATGCCAAGTTTACAACAACTCTATGAAAGTATTCCCAACACTTAGCATTCCCATTTTATAGATAAGACAATTGAGGCTCTGGAGAAGTTAAGAAACTTAACCCATGTGATTAACAAATATTAGTGCTAGGATTCAAAGCTAGACTTTTTTTTTTTTTTTTTTACAATTATGAACATTTTCAGACGTACAGAAAAGTAGAAGAAACTAGTTTAATGGAATCCTATATACTCATGACCCAGATTAAGTAGTTCCTAAGATTTTATATTTGCTTGATCTATCTTTTTTCCCTTTAAGTATCGAAAACCAAGTTCTAGATGTTATATTGCTCCTGTGTACTGAAGTATACATCTCTGAAAAATGTAGCTGTTTTCTTATGCCATTTGTTACACTCCTCCAAGTAGCAAGAATGATAAAGAATTGTAAGAAAAGAAGTTGGCCAGGTGACCAAAGCCATCAGCTCTAGCCTAAGGAAAACTCAGCAATTTGGTTATGAAAGGGTGGGGTGGCTTTTCACAAGAACAGTAACAGCTGACCCACATTAAACTAGATGAAAGATACAGAGGCACGTGGCAGCCAAAGTGTCATGTTGAAATGTGTTTCTTGGTGAGCTTCAAGCCACCTTTTCTAAGTGGTTTTATACCAGTTACAGTCTACATAAGAATTTAAAAATTTTCATTCTTTTCTTGTGAGAGGTTAAATGAAACTGAATTTTAAATAAATTGCATATTTATTTTTGATGTATGGAATCTTTTCTGATGGACTCATAACATGAAATGTAAACACTTTTCTTTTTTCAAGGTGTTTGATTTGCGTCAGTGTCATCGACAGATGCAGCAGCAGGCGGCCACTGCACAAGCTGCAGCAGCCGCGCAGGCAGCAGCCGTGGCAGGAAACATCCCTGGTCCAGGATCAGTAGGTGGAATAGCTCCAGCCATCAGTAAGTACACTTTGGGTTTTTGGTGTTTTTTTTTAAAGTGTAATAGTTGGTGTTTTATCTTCATTGACTCGGTTAGTTACTTTGAGTAATAATAGAAATTAAAATTCTTTACTGGGATGGTAACATTTTTGAATTGGTAAAAACTGTTCTTCTGTGATAAGTCACCCTTTGCCTAGGACCCTGTTTGCATTCTTTTTGTAACAAAAAGGAAGTATGGGCTAAAGGAGAAAAGGGGGTTGTTGTTGTTATATTGTTCCATCTCCCTTTTTTCTGATACTTGCTATGATTCCTGCCTCACCAGCCAGGGTGGGTTGTAATCACTGAAGTGCTTTGGCTTTATTCCAGTAAGGAAAGTATATTTCAATTTCAGAGTTGGACACCTCTCCAATTTTTTTAAAGTATGCTAAGCATGGAGAGAAAACTAAGTGAGGGTGGTATTTTGATAACTTGTAGACTTTTTTTTAATTTTAGGGTAAAATTGAACTGTGTGCCAGGTTTCACACTGATGGGGAATTTTTTACTGCAGAGTTAAACTCCTGACTATAGACTTTTATGATGGAAACACGTGGCACCCATCTTCCACGTCTGAAGGCATAACTAGTGATTCATTCAACCCCTGTTCTTAACCTCTTCAGTGTGGTAAGCAAATCACACTGGCTAAGAAAACTGCAGTGGCCCTGCAGGTTTCTCTACAGTATATGCAAATTCCTCCCGTTAGTTTCATTGTAATATTGATGAATGCAGATTGACTATATGACTGTGTGTTCTGACTGGAAAACTAGATGCAGAGTCTCCATTGTGACTTATGTTCAGGAGTTTACAATTTAGAGGTAGATAAGGCATATTTAGTTAGGGAATTTGATTTTTAAAACTTTGGGCATCTAAACCATTAATTCGCTAGTTTTGATGTTATAAACATGCTTTTTCTAAAGAATCCAGAATTATTATTAAATTTCTTATTCTCAGCTATTGCCCCCATTGAGTAATTGTGTATCAGTTCTCTGTTACACTGTGAATTTGAGAGATAGACATCATCTGGGTCATCCAAGAAGTCAGTAGAACCAGGAGTATTAACTGTCTCATTTTTAGTTATGCTTACTCTGAACTAGGGTGTTTAGACAGACAGTAAGGGGTTCCTAGAACCAACTTGAGGACATGCACTACCTCTTAAAAACAAGTTGTTTCTCATCCCCTCACCTCTACTTCTAAAAAGAAAAATAGGTGGGGTGTTGGTGGATTGTGGTAATTTACCTTATAATTGGTTGTAGCTAGAAGACACATGTGGAATGTAAACTGCCTTAACCAAAAGTTTTCAGTCCTGTTGATGAAGTTTAGATCTACAATTGCTTCTTGGCACTTTGACAGAGAAGTTATATGCTGAGGAGAATGCAGTACAGAAAGCTGGTCACTTGGATTGCTGTAAGAATGAGGGAGGATGGGAAGAGAGAGATCACCTTGTTCCTCTGACATCTTCCCAATCTTTTCTGTTAGGTCTGTCAGCTGCTGCTGGAATCGGTGTTGATGACCTTCGTCGCTTATGCATACTCAGGATGAGTTTTGTAAAAGGCTGGGGACCGGATTACCCAAGACAGAGCATCAAGGAGACCCCTTGCTGGATTGAGATTCACTTGCACCGGGCCCTCCAGCTCCTAGACGAAGTACTTCACACCATGCCAATTGCAGACCCACAGCCTCTAGACTGAGGTCTTTTACTGCTGGGGCCCTTAACATTAGCAGGATGGTGGACTATAAAATACAATCCTGTTTATAATCTGAAGATATATTTCACTTTTGTTCTGCTTTATCTTTTCATAAAGGGTTGGAATATGTGTTTGCTGCCTTGCTCCTAGCAGACAGAAACTGGATTAAAACAATTTTTCCCCCCTATTTAGACCTTTTCAGGCATGGCTCAAAGCTTGAAGATTAGGAAAAACACATTCTTACTAAATCTTCACCAGTTATGTATGAAGGAATCATTCCTGTGCTGGAAAGTTTAGCCCTTTAAAACGTCTTAGAGCCTTTTATATGCAGAACATTGATAGGTGTTATTCTACAGAATAAATCCAATATTACTGATTTTAAAGGCAGAGAAGTTCTCAAAATTAATTCACCTATGTTATTTTGTGTGCAAGTTGTTATTGTTGAACATAGTTTACTCCAAAAATATTGTGCCATGTGGGTGAGTTAATTTTACCAAGAGCAACTTTACTCTGTGTTTAAAAAATAAGATAGTAATGTATTATAACCTTTCATCCAAGATATTTTTTTCAAGTTAAACTAGTGAAGATGATTTCAATTCAGATTGTCTTGCAACTTCAGTTTTATTTTTGCCAAGGCAAAAAACACTAATCTGTGTGTATATTGAGAATTCCTTAGAATGACCAGACAAAGAAATGTCATTTAAATTACATTTGTTATCCCTAATGGATGACTATTTATCAAGAAGTATACGTTTGCCCTGTTAAACAGTAGATGTATTCTTCTACATTTCTAGGCACAAGGTTGATTACTAGGAAGCCTAGAAGAGGAATTTCTTTTTCCTTCATTAATTCATAGGGAAAGGTTTTGTATTTTTAAAAACACTAAAAGCAGTGTCACTCTACCTAATATCTCACTGTTCTGCAAAGGTGGCAGTGCTTAAACTAAATAATGAATATTTTGGAAACTGATAAATTCTATGTTAAATACTGTGCAGAATAATGGAAACATTACAGTTCATAATAGGTAGTTTGGATATTTTTGTACTTGATTTGATGTGTGACTTTTTTTTCGTATACTGTTTAAATCATGTATGTTATGACATTGTTTAAAATTCAGTTTTTGTATCTTGGGGCAAGACTGCAAACTTTTTTATACCTTGTGGTTATTCTAAGCCCTTTTGCCATCAATGATCATATCAATTGGCAGTGACTTTGTATAGAGAATTTCAGTAGAAAAGTTGCAGATGTATTGACTGTACCACAGACACACTATGTATGCTTTTTACCTAGTTAGTAGCATAAATAAAACTGAATCTCAACATGCAAAGTTGAATTCTAGGTTTGATTTTTAAGATTTTTTTCTTTGGCACTTTGGAGTCCAATCTCAGTGGTGAGACACCTTCTACTAAATGACAGGCAACAGCCAGTTCTATTGGGCAGCTTTGGTTTTTCCCCTCATACTCTACCAGGACTTCCCCACAGACATTATGTATCATGTGTAGAGTTGGTTATTTTTTTTAATTTTTATTTTACTGTAGCAAAAATAGGCCTGATTGTCTACACAGTGATAAATAGGTTGTAATAAAATCAAGAATTATCTTTTAGATGCTTTTACTTTCTGCTTGGAGGGCTTTGTAAAGCTATAGAAACACTTGTGGTGACAGTCCTCCTTATATAACCTGAAATGAACAAGTTGTCTACTGCCTTGCTCAGGTCTTTTTAGTAAGGCCATCCTGGAAACCACTGAGTTTGCTTATTGTTGTGATTTGAACATAGATCTTGGTCCAAGCTTTGTCTTTTGTTTTCTAAATAACTTCTTTACCAACTCATTTGTACTCTTAAGTACTTAAAAATACTTTTGTTAAAGACCTAATATTCTTCTTTAAAAGTTTGGTGATTTACGTTTTATTGGCAGATTTATAAAAAGATACCTTCTGTAGAACTTGTTGACTTCAGGTCCATTTTACTGTGAATGAGGAATACGAGTGAGAGAGTTTGAGAGTAACAGATTTTTTAAAAATCCAGATGATTTGATTAAAACCTTAACCATGCATTGATATAATCCATTACCTCCTTTTCTACTTTAAGGAAGGTTTTCATGTTTAATCATCTGGGAAGAGTATGTGGGAATATTTGCTAAGAAGTATCTCTTCAGAACCAAGCCACCTGTCTTGGTTTCTTTCTACTAAGGAGCCATAAAAATATAGAAATCCTCTAGTTATTAATTGCTTATATTGTACCTAGATTTAGTCACATGCTTTTGAGAAAACATCTAGTATGTTAACGATCAGTTATTCCTGAGAGCTTTGTTGTTAACCTGTATTTCTGTTTCTTGGAGGTGATCATCTTTGATGAGTAAGACTAAAGAATCTCACTGGGTTTAAAATTTTATGTCTACTTTAAGGGTAAAATAGTTTCTGCAGTTCTTAGAATCTGATTATTATGAGGATATGATTCTGGGTGGGTTTTCTCTAGCTAATTTGTATCTCAGAGACTCTCAAAATGTTGAACTTCAGTGAAAGCTGAATGAGAGATGAACCACGTACATTATGAGACCCATTCCACTTTTGTCCAGTGCCTTTCAGTGCATTATCAAAGGGAGTGCTTCATGGTGTTGCCTTTATTTTCCAAGGTGTAGCTTCTTTTGTGGGATATAGTCTATCTCATTTTTTATGGTTTTACTGCCCCTGGTCTACAAAGATAATGATAATAAATCACTGCCATATAACCTTGCTTTTACCAGAAACATGGCTCATTTGTATTGCCATAACCACTAAATAGGTTGCCTATCCCATTCCTCCTGTCAACAGCACAGGTTTATAGGCTGTATGGTTTGGCTTAATGATAACCACGCTTGAAACATCCAGGTAAACCGCACATAGTAGCTGCGTTGTATTTCAGATTTAAAATCCATTTTTGTGGGAAAGGGTGCCGTGTATAAAGGGGGGTATTTATAATACAAATTTTGAAGGCAAAATAAAATGCCCTGTCTTCCAGATGATAAATATCTTTTTATTTTAAAAGTTTATTGCTAATTGTAGGAAGGTGAGTTGCAGGTATCTTTTTGACTGTGTCTGTCTGGGGAAGGAAAATCTTACTTCAGGAGCAATTTGGTAAACTGTATCTGTGGAGGTTAAAGAATAAAAAAATGAAATGTTCCTGTGCCCAGTCTGGTGGTAACTAGTTAATAGTTACTCGCTAGCTTTTTAATGCAAAGTCACGTTAGTTCAGGCCCTTTTTTGAGAGCATTTTGGGAGAAGTTTTATTCTGAGTAGGACAGAGTTCTTTTTGTTGATAATTTCTATAGTTTAATCCCTTCATCATTGCTATTTTTTATTGGCGTTTTATTTAATGATAGATTGAGAAAAATGGTGACTGAGGTAAATGAGTATATGAAAACAATTACCTGTAAATCAGTTACCAACTCCTGTAGGTTGGGCACACTCGGCATGAAGAAATGCTTTTTTTCCCCCTAAAGGTAGAACCCATCTTGTTGTAGATAGCTATCTGTAAATAATCTCCTAAATCTTCCTTTACAAGATCAGAGAGAATCGGCCATGAGAATCTCGTACAAGCCTTTCCTTATTTTCCCTGATAACTAGGTAATTTCTTTTCTACAAGAAGGATGTACAAAGTCAGTGGCCTTATTCATTCAAAAAGCAGTATCCTAGGCCCAGCCTTATCCCTAAGTACACTTGTCCCCGTGTTGCTAGGTTTCTTGTTTATCTGGTATCACCGTGGAATGAAATTTTCCACATAATCCAAACTTGCCTTATTTAAGCAGAAAACTTTGTTGTTTTAGCCATTTTTTGATGGAGTTATTTAATATGTATATCAGAATATACTGGATTTAATGTTTCTTTTTTTGTTTAGTTATCTTTGAGGACTCCAGGGGCTTCTAAGACAGGCAGGACTGTTTTGCCTTTATGAAAGGGTTTCAGACTGCTATGGTTTTGAATTTTAGTTCTTTAAACCCCTCTCCCCCCCTCCTGGTCTTCTCCCTTTCTGACAGCCGCCACTTCACATGCGCTTGTTAATATGCTTCCCCTTGGGATTTTCTTCTTCCCTTTTGCCACTCATTATGCCTAACTGCTTAGGCAAGGAAACCAGATGACCAGACTTATTAGAACTTACTTTAAAACACAAGTATAAGCTCTGGGACAGGACCCAAGATGCTTTCCTGTAAAGTGTTGAAGAGGACTTCATTGCATTGGCATTTGACATCGGTTTGACTGCTTTGAGTGCTTCCTGTTCTTGCTGAGTTTCAGGTAGTTACGGTAGAGAGAAGTGAGTCACATTCATATTTTCCCCCTTAGAGTAATATTTTGAAAGGTTTCATTGCTTCCACTTGAATGCTGCTCATATAAAAACTGGGGTTACAAGGGTTACTAAATTAGCATCGATAGCCAGAGGTAACACTGTTGCCTAGAGGACACCAGTGAACAACCACACAACCAAACAAAACAAACCTTGAGAAGCTAGAGGGTCGTTTGTTTTGTTTTGGTGTCCCCTTTTACGCCTTGCCTTCTGGCCTTCCTCCTGTACAGATATTTTTGACCTATAGGTGCCTTTATGAGAATTGAGGGTCTGATATCCTGCCCCAAGGAGTAGCTAAATAATTGCTGATGTTTTCAGGGATTTTAACATCAGACTTGAATACATGAATGAATGACGCTTTTTTCCTTTTTTTAATGTAGGAAGGACTGAGGAGAAACCTTTGGTGAAGACAATCATTTCTCTCTGTTGATGTGGATACTTGTCACACAGTTTATTTAAGATGCTTTCTTGATAGATCCAGGGCCAGTGTTCTTGTTCAACCTGAAATGGCCCTGAGCTGGGCCAGACAGTTGCACTCTCTAGTTTACGCTCTGCCACTATTTTGATGTGTGACCTTGGGCAAGTCATTTACCTTCTCTGGGCCTCAGTTGCCTCATCTGTAAAATGAGGGAGTTGGACTAGATTAGTTATTCCAGCTCTGAAATTCTAAGTGACCTTGCCTACCTTGCAGCAGTTTTGGATTTCTTCCTTATCTTTCTTCTGCTGTTTGAGGGGGCTTTTTACTTACTTCCATGTTATTCAGATGAGACTAGGCTTAATATTTTATTACTGTTCTCCTATGGACAAAAAGTTACATAGTATGTCCTTAAAACTTAATTTTAACCAAAGGCCTAGCACCACCTTAGGGGCTGCAATAAATACTTCACAGAAAACCCACAAAAAATTGAAAGGGGAAAAAGCCTTTATTTTTCCATCATCTCTGGTCAAAGTTTATTAAGGCTTTGAGTCACGACATTCCAGCTTTCAAATTGGTATGTGTGTGACACCATCCTCCTAAGTGCTGTATGCTGGTAATGGTTTTTCAACTAAAATGTATTGAAAACTTACTGTTAATACCTAATGATTATTAGCAGTCATTACTTTGGGTCTTTGGTTTCTTAACTCTTTTATGCTCAAAACAGGGGAATTCCTCCAAACTGCATCAATTAAAATGGTTTATATGACTCAAGAAAACCAGTAGATCATTATTCACTTTATTCTTGGCTCTTCTTAGGTCTATTTTAATTAGATGACTTTTGGCTGGATCATTCCTTTCAGAGTTCTCTTCCAGCCTACCCCTGGATGAGTATAACTAATGAACTTGGCTTTTTCAAGGACCGGGGGAGCCTTCCTTGGGGCTGGGTTGAGGGTGGGGGGTTGGAGAGTCCTGGTAGAGGCCAGCTTTTGTGGTAGCTGGAGAGGAAGGGATGAAACCAGCTGCTGTTGCTAAGGCTGCTTGTCATTGATAGAAGGACTCATGGGCTTGGATGGATTGAAAGGCTAAACTTGGCGTTGGCAAACTTCCAAGTATTGGGTTCTGTTCAATGCATTGGACATGTGATTTAAGAGAAAGGTATGAATGCTTGCCGATGATAAAAACCTGGTGGGCTGCAGAGCTCAGTGTGAACGAAATGACTGGGGGTTTGGGGACAGATTTGGTGGTGTTATTTCCCAACTCTGTTTCTTCCCCTGAAGTCAGAGGAATGCAGCTATTGCCAAAACCCAGAGAAGAGCCACTCTTAGCTTCTGCTTTTGGAACAGCTGGTCAGCTGAAGCTCCAGTAGTTCCTTTGTGGCTTTCTGTATACTTTTGCCTGGTTGAAGTCTGTGGCTAAAAAATAGTTGAACCTTTCTTGAGAACTCTGTAACAAAGTATGTTTTTGATTAAAAGAGAAAGCCAACTAAATCATTATGTGCTCATTCTTTTTCTTAAGTTTGTGGATGTCTTGGATCTGGAAGGAGTTCTTAATCACTTAGAGAATTCTCAAACTTGAGGCCAACATTTTCCTTTATTGCTTTGTGGCCACTGAAGTGGGAAATACAACATTTTAAATATGACCCTGGAATAACAGCCCCCTTCTTTTCTCATTTCTAAAAGGAGGGGGTACAATGATGGGGGATTGGAGAAGAGGAGGGTGCTAGGGGATTATGAGAACCAGGGTGCTTAAAGGAGAGGCAGAAATTGCGGACCCTTCCATTGCCCATCTAAGGGCAAAGGAAAGCTATTTCCCTCCCATCTGCTGCCTCTGTGAAAGGGAGATCAATGTTGGAGGGTCAGGTAAGGTGGTTCTTTGGCAACAGCTTGTAAATAGCATGACCACATCAACTTTTTCTCTTGCTGATATGAGTTTCAGAGATATTTAACAGGCTGAGAGATTCAATCTCATCTGCTTGCTAACCCAAAATTTACAGTGTTTTAGGCTAGAACTTGAAGAAGGTAGTAGATTGGCATTTGAGAAAAAACAAACATTCCTTTGTGGGGTGAAAAAGCAATTCTGTATTTTTTTCATTGCTCTCTGCCCTCTGCTTTTGGACCTTGATTTTTTTGTGCTTTATTCCATCCTCCCCCCGCCCCCCATCACAGCTCTCCCACAAAGGGCAATCTCAAAAGTTAGGACATCTCCAGTTCTTTCTCACACCTTTTCTACCCCTGTTGTCTCACTGGTAAATTGTAATGCCCTTTCTCCCCTCAGCCCTTTATATTCTAGAAGAGTAATTCCATTAGTTTTGGCCCTACTTTTGGGGTGGCATCCACATCTGTATTTTGATGTAGTTTTGTTGAGCCACCATTAGGTCTCAGATAGATGGGCCAGATGGGTTCAAGCAATTTGTTACCAGCAGACTTACCCTAAAAGAATGGTTAAAGGAAGTTCTCTAAACAGAAAAATAAATGATAAAAGAAGGAAAGTGGAAACATCAGGAAGAAACAAAACAAGGTAAAAATTTGGGTAAATAGGGTTTCTCATCTTGAGTTTTCTAAATTATGTGTGATAATTAAAGAAAAATTTAACACTGTCTAAGGTGCTTCTAAATACATAGAGAGGAATTATTTAAAACAATTATAACCAGGGAAGAATAAAGGTACTTATAGGAATGCAAGTTTTCTACATCTCATTCAGACTGGTAAAATGATTATAAGTAGACTGTGATTAGTTATGAATATACAGTGAAATACCTAGTGCAACTACTGAAAAAGCTATACAAAGAGATTCAGTCAAAAACATAAATTGAATTCTAAAAAATGTTCAAGTAACTCAGGATAGAGCAGGAAAAAACACAAAAAACAAAGGAAATAATAAGGTGTCAGATTTATGTGCTGACCTATCAGTCACACTCAATGTAAATCATTTAAATATACTAATTAAAAGATACTCTGACAGAATAGATCAAGAAACATGACCCAAGTATATGCTGTCTATGAGAAACTCCAAACAACAATATAGGCAGGCTAAAAGAATGTATGTAAATGAATGTATGTATGTAAAAATATACATCAGGTAAACTAATCAAAGGAAAGCAGGAATAGGCTATATTAATATCAGATAAAGTAGACTTCAAAGCAAATAAAAATACCAGAGAGGGACATTACATAGTGATGAAAGGGTCAGTCTATCAAGAAGATTGGGGAGTCCTAAATGTGTATGCCCCAAACAACAGAGCTGCAAAATATGTGAACCAAAAAAAAATTGTAGAACTGAATAGAGAAATAAATCCACAACTACCTGTGGGGACTGTAAGAGTCCTCCTTCAGCAATTGATAGAACAACTAAACATAAAACTATCAAGAATATAAAAGAACTCAACACCACCATCAGCCAGTAAGACTTAATTTACATTTGTGGGATAAGCCATCCATCCAGCAACAGCAAAATACACATGCTTTTCAATTGTTAACATATCCCAAGACAGATTATATCATGGGCCATAAACAAAACTCAAATGTAAAAGAACTGAGGGGGCAAGATGGCTGACTAGAGACCAGATCATCTCAGAAAGTAGGAAAAGTTTTAGATTAAAAAAACCCAAACAAACATAGCTCAGGTATAATTCAGAGGGAAAAGTGCCAGAACCTACCAGAGATGCCACAGGAAGAAGTTGCAGAACAGAACAGAAGGAGCAAGATTTCGGCACAGATCAACCCCCGGGAAACTTGGGTAGGTGGGGGTTTTGTTTCTCTTTCCCTCACACCCTCTGGTAGTCAGTAGGCACCGGAGCTGCTGGGGAGCTTTTTCTACCCTGATGAGCCCCAAAACTGCTGCCACCAGTGAAATGGGAGCTTCCTGAAAGCAAAGCACCAGGCTGCTAGCCCCCTTAGAGTTGCTCCCCCTTGAAGCAGAGATGATGGGCACTATACTGCTTCTCTACCCATGGTGTGCCTTTGTCCTCTCCAGGGAGGTTCAGCCCTTTAGTTCTCATGTCACTGGCCCCCACACAAACATTTCCCAACTCCTACCCAGACTGTGATGGCCACAGGGGCTGGTGGGTCCTGAGAAACCATATGCTCCCAGAGTTTGGACATTCTGGATAGGCTGCCTTCCAGGCAGAGGGTCTCGCTCTGTTGCCCAGGCTGGAGTGCAGTGGCATAATCCTAGCTCACTGCAACCTCAAACGCCTGGGTTCAAGTGATCCTCCTGTCTTAGCCTCCTGAGTAGCTGGGACTACAGGCACACACCACCATGTTCAGCTAATTTTTCTATTTTTCTTAGAGATGAGGTCTCACTCTTGCTCAGGCTGGTCTCGAACTCCTGGCCTCCCAAAATGCTGGGATTACAGACATGAGCCACCACGCCCGGCCCCAAAGTCTTTTTTTTAAAGTGAATTACCACGCTGACACTATGGCATAGCTAACACTCAAAAGCTCCTGACAGAGGAAATAAGAAAGGGATGTTGTCCACTGAATAGCAGGAGAACCTTTTGGTTCTGTGAGGCAGAGGGTTTCAGGGATGGGCTTCTGAGTATCTGGAGTTTTGCACAAAACTCTGTGTGTGTGTGTGTGTGTGTGTGTGTGTGTGTATGACTTTTATCAAGCAAGGCTGCCCACTGTCACCACTTTTATTCAACATAGTATTGGAAGCCCTAGCCAGAGATACCAGGCAAGAGAAGGAAATAAAGGGCATCCAAATTAGGACAGAGGAGGTCAAACTATCCCTGTTTGCTGATGATATGATCTTGTATTTAGAAAACACTAAAGATTCCACCAAAATACTCCCAAAATTGATAAATAAATTCAACGAAGTCTCAGGTTATAAAATCAATGTACACAAATTAGTACCATTTCTGTGTGCTAGTAACAGTCAAGTAGAGAGCCAAATAAAGGACTCAATACCGTTCACAATAGCTACAAAGAAATACCTAGGAATATACTTAAACAAAGGAAGTTAAAGACCCCTACAAGAAGAGCTACAGAACACTGATGAAAGAAATTGCAGATGACACAAATAGAAAAACATCCCCTGCTCATGGATTAGTACAATCAACATCATTAAAATGTCCATACTGCCCAAAGTGATTTACAGATTCAACGCAATGCCCATCAAAAGACCAGCATTGTATTTCACAGATCTAGAAAAAATAATTCTAAGCTTCATTTAAAACCATAAAAGAGCCCAACTAGCCAAAGCAATCTTATGTAAAAAGAACAAATCTGGAGGCATCATGTTATCTGAATTCAAATTATACTATAAGGCCATAGTAATCAAAACAGCATGGTACTGGTATAAAAGTGGAGACATAGAACAATGAAAAAGAATAGAGAACACAGAAATAAAACCATCTACCTAACAACAAACTCATCTTCAGCAAATTAGACCACAACATACATTTAGGAAAGGAAGCCCTATTCAATAAGTGGTACTGGGAAAATTGGATAGCCACATGAAGAAGAATGAAACAGGATCCCTACTTCTCACAATATACAAAATTAATTCAAGATGGATTAAAGATTTAAATGTAAGGCATGAAACCATAAAAATTCTAGAAGAAATGTAGGGAAAACTTTTAGACATTGGCCTAGGTAAAGAATTTATGGCTAAGTCCCCACAAATATAGCAACAAAAATAAATGGGACTTAATTAAATTAAAATGCTTCTGCACAGCCAAGGAAATAATTGACAGAGTGAATTGAGAACCTACAGAATGGGAGAAAATATTCACAAACTATACATCCAACAAAGACTGATAGACAGAATCCACAAAGAACTCAAACAAATCGGCAAGAAGAAAAACAACACTATCAACAAGTGGGCAAATGACATGAACAGAAGTTTTTCAAAGGAATATAGAGAAATGACCAATAAACCCATGAAAAAATGCTCAACATCACCAATCATCAGGGAAATGCAAATTTAAACCACAATGGGATACCACCTTACCCCTATCTGAATGGCCATTATTAAACAGTAAAAAAACAACAGATGCTGGTATAGATACAGTGAGAAAGGAATACTTATACGCTGTTGGTGGGACTGCAAATTACTACAACCTCTACAGAAAACAATATGGAGATTCCTCAAAGAAATAAATACAGACTTGCCACTTGATCCAGCAATCCCACTGCTGGGTATCTACCTAAAGGAAATGAAGTCATTTTATCAAAAGGACACCTGCACTGGAATGTTTTTCACAGCACAATACACAATTGCAAAAATGTTGAATCAGGCTAAGTGCCCTTCAATTCATAAGTGGTTAAAAACAATGTAGTGTATATATACACCATGGAGTACTACTCAGCCATAAAAGGAATGTAATTTGCAGCAATGTAGATGGAACTGGGGACCATTATCCTCAGTGAAGTATCTCCAGAATGGAAAACTAAACACCATATGTTCTCACTAATAAGTGGGAGCTGATATATGAGCACACACTTGCACGAAGTGATATAATGGGCATGAGAAACCAAGAAGCAGGGAAGGCAGGAGGGTGAGTGTGGGATAAAAACTGAACTATTGGATACAATGAACACTAGTCTGGTGATGAGCACACCAAAAGCCCTGACTTCAGTATTATACAAGATATGTATGTAACAAAAACACTTGTACCCCCCTTAATTCATATTTTGAAATAAAAAAAAACCCAAAAAAGTAAATAAAAGAATTGAAATCATAGAGTGTTCTCTGACTGCAATGTAATCAAACTAGAACTAAATAACAGAAAGATAACAGGAACTCTCCAAACACTTGAAACTAAACACACTTATTAATAATCCATGGATCAAAGAGGAAACCTCAAGGAAACTGACAGTGAATGGAATGAAAATGAATATAAAACACATCAGTGTTTGTGGGATATGGCTAAAGCAGTGCTGAGAGAGAAATTTATAGTACAAAATGCAAACTTTAGAAAAAAAGAAAAGTCTCAAATTAATGCTCTTAGCTCCCAGTTTAAGCACCTAGCAAAAGAAGAGCAAAATAAACTTAAATCAAGTAGAAGGAAGGAAATAAAGATATGAGCAGAAATCAATAAAATTAAAACAAACAATAGAGAAAAATCAATGAATCAAAGAACTGGTTCTTAGGAATGATTAAAATTGACAAACCTTAGCAAGACTGGGAAAGAAAAAGACACAAATTACCCACACGGGGAATGAAATGGAGATCATTACATACTCTGCAACCATCAAAAAGACAATAAAGGAATACTACA
>CM052443.1:17519244-17576412 GCA_028533085.1 Varecia variegata | reverse complement strand
AGACTCATCCAAATTATCGCATGTATTGGAAGTTCATTCCTTTTTGTGTTGTATAGTATTCCATTGTATGACCATATCACAATTTGTTCATTCATTCACCTGTTAAAAGACATTCGTGTTGTTTTCAGTTTTTCGCCATTATGCATAAAGCTGCTATGGACATTTAGGTGCAAGTCTTTGGAAGGACAGAGTTTAATTTTTCTTGGGTAAATACCTGAGAGTAAAATTGATTGGTTGTATGGTAAATGTATGTTTAACATTTGAAGGAAGTTCCAAAGTGGTTGCAACATTTTACTTTCCTACCGGAGAAGTAAGGAAGTTTCTGTTGCTCTACATCCTCACCAGCGCTTGATACTGTTGAGTCTTTTAAATTTAACCCATGCTAGCGAGCATGGAGTGGTATCTCATTGTGGTTGCAGTTTACATTTCCTTGATGACTAATGATGTTGAGCGTCTTTTTGTGTGTTTATTGGCCATTTCTATACCTTTTTGTGAAGTGTTTAAATCTTTTGCCATTTAAAAATTGGATCATTTGCCTTCTTAATGACTTGTAAGAGTTTTAAAAATATATTCTAAAGATCTATAATATAGATCTTTACTAGACACAATATAGTGAATATATATAGTGAATATTTAATATTTTCTTCCAATCTGTGGCTTGCCTTTTCATGTTCTTTAATAGTGACTTTCAAAGACTAGTTTTAAAATTTTGAAGAAGTCAACTTTATCAATTTTTTAATTTACTGTTTGTGCTATTTGTGCCCTAAGAAGTCTTTACCTACCTAAGAATCACAAATATTTTCTCCTATATTTTCTTGTAGAAGTTTTATACTTCTAGCTATCTTGTTTAGGTCTACAATACATTTCAAGTTAATTTTTATGTGTGCTATGAGGTAAGTGTCAAGGTTCATTTTTTCCCATAAGAATACCCAAATTGCTCAAGCACCATTTATTGAAAAGTCCATTTCCTCCATTACCTTGTTACCTTGGCACCTTTGTGAAAAATTAATTGCCCAAGTAACTTTACAGTGGAGAAACCCGACAAATACTACCTCAGCCAGGTGATCAAGGTTCACATGAACAGTCATGCTGGGACTCTGTACCCTTGATACGATGTGATAAAAATGGCACTGTACTACTTTGGTCTTCCTTCCAGTCTAATCATAAGAGAAACACCAGACAGATCCCAGCTGAAGGGCATTATACAAAATACCAGCACTCCTAAAAACTTTCAAGGTCATTAAAATTAAGGAAAGGTTGAGAAACTGTCACAGCCAAGAAGAGCCTAAGGATACATGGACACTAAATGTAATGTGGGATTGTGGATGGGATCCAGGGATAGAAAAAGGACATTGGGTAAAAACCAAGGAAATCTGAATAAAGTGTACTCTTTAGTTAATAATAATGTATCAATATTGTTTCATGACTTACAACAAATGTACCATTCTTTTTATTTTAAATATTTTTCAGAGACAGGGTCTCACTATCTTGCCCAGGTTGGACTTGAACTCCTGAGCTCAAGTGATCATCCTGCCTCAGCCTCCCGAGTGCCTGGGACCACAGGCACACGCTACCGTGCCCAGCAGAGACATACCATTCTAATGGAAGATGTTAATAATAGGGGAAACTGAGTGCAGAGTATATGGGAACTCTTTGAACCATCTTCACAAACTTTCTGTAATCCAAAACTTTCTAAAATAAGTTTAATAAAACTAAACAAAAAATTGATTGTATGTGTTTTGTAGCTCTATTATGAGTTGTGTTTACATTTAGGTTTTTTTTTTTTTACAGCCTCTTCATGAATTGGCAATTCAATAGTAAAAATGTCTCTTTATCCTGATTATATTCTTTGCTCTGAAATGTATTTTGTCTGATGTTAATGAGACAACTCCATCTCTTTTGCTTTGTATGCGCTGTATGTCTTTTCCCTATCCTTTTACTTACAGTTGGGTCTTGCTTATTTTTATCCAGTTTGTTTTTCAAATCTCTCTTTATATGGTTGGTTGGTTGATTTGTTTGTTCGTTTGTTCATTCATTCATTCATTCATGGCTGGGTTTCGCTCTGTTGCCTGGGCTAGAGTGCAGTGGCATCATCATAACTCACTGCAACCTCAAACTCTTGGGCTTAAGCAATCCTCCCACCTTGGCCTCCCAAAGTGCTGGGATTACAGGTGTGAGCCACTGTGCCCAACCTAGACCCTTTATATTTAATATAAGTATTGATATAGCTAGATTTAAAACTACCATCTTGCTACTTGTTTTCTATTTATTCCATCTGTTTTTTGTTCTTTTCCCTTCTAGTCCTGATTTCTTTTGGGTTGATGTAGTATTTTGTATGATTCTATTTTTATCTCCACTATTGGCTTATTAGCACTACCTCTTTGTTGTATTTTGAGCGGCTTTTTTAAGGTTTACAATGCATATCTTTAACATAGTCTATCTTTAAATAAGATTGTGTCTCCTCACTTATAAGAGCGTTATGTCCATTTCCTTTCTATCCTTTGTGCTACTGGGGTCATACATTTCATTTCTACATATTTTATACACTCCACATTACATTTTTTTTCATTTAAACAATTATCTTCTAAGAAATTAAAAAACAAAAAAAATATTTAATTGAAATGACACTTACCATTTTTGCTGCTTTTCATTCTTTTGTGTAGAGCTGACTTTCTGTCTGGGGCACTGTCCTTCTGCCTGAAGAATTTCCTTAGCATTTCTCATAGTGCAGGTCTGCTGGCCACGCATCCACTCAGGTGGTTTGCCTGAAAAAGTTTCACCTTTAGATTTTAATATTTCATCTGTATTTGGGTCTGTTTCTGAACTTCATTGGTCTGTCCATATATTCATATGCTTAGTACCACCCTGTTTTAATTGCTGATATTTTATATCAAAATATTTTATATTTTCTGGGCTTTCTATTCACTTCCATTGATATGTCTGCCTATTCCTATAATATTACCATGCTATTTAAATTCCTATAGCTTTATAGATTTAAAATATTACATTATTCATACACTATATATTACTATATAACATTATATAGTAATATATTTCTATATATTATACTAATAGTATATATACTATAGTATACTAATAGATTATACAGTAATATATAGTAATTATATAGTGTATGAATAATGTAATATTTAAAATCTTGTAGGGTGTTTTTATTCAAGATTCACAGAGACATACACAGTAACTAGATTATTAATATACAGATTATATAGTAATTAGATTATATAATATATACTGTATGAATAATGTAATATTTTAAATCTTGTAGGGTGTTTTTATTAAAGATTCATAGAGACGTACATAGTCCAATGTTAAAGCCCTTTCTACCGCTCCCCTCTCACACTATTTTCCTCCCCAAAGATAACTTTTCACAGATATTTTATATCCTTCTATAGTTTAGTCTTTTCTGAATGCATTTAATATCATGTACATATACTTATCATTTATTGCCTGCTAACACCAATGGAATCATAATATGGCATCTTATCAGATATAAGATAACATCAGTAATAACATGCACCACACACCACCAAGGAAGGAAGGATATACTGCCTGGTAAACTATGATACAATGCCTTCTTTTCACTTATGCCTTTTATTTTACATTTGTTGAAAGAGTTTAGGTTTATTTACACATGGCTTTTTGTGGGGGTCATATCCCATGTCCATACATTAAATGGAAAATATAAATAAAATAGATCGGTTCAGCTGTTTGCTAACATTTACTGTTCAGAATCTGACTCTTCTGAATGACTGCTGCCCTGGAATTACCCGTGTCCGTGTTTTTACACACTGGATCCTCTTTGCAACATCAAAAACACTGGGATGCAGCATTTCCTAGAGGACGACTGCATTCCTATCTCCGGGACTGTCTTTCAGGGGACCAAGACCCATTCTGCAATTCTTGATGCTGGTACCCTCTCGATCTTAGGAGATATTAAAGTTACAGAAAACAGACAGGACTCCTGCTTCTTCCTTGAATGGTCCTTAAATGGTTTGTCCACTGAAATTTCAAGGGTTCACATGTGTTCAGGATATATGGCTACATTTTGACGGGCATTAGGCCAATGGCACTTATTAATAAAAAGATGCCATCATTGATTTAAAGGCGCTTCTGATTTTCAGAGATGTTGAAAGGTAATAAAGTGTGTGTCTGAGAATCAATTGATAGAATATGGCGTATAAATATTGCTCGGCGACTTCCTTTTTTCATGTAATATGTGCAGGAGATCTTTTCATGTTAGTCCATTTGGACCTGCGTTTAAAAACGCCGTGTGAAAGCTGCAGTCTTCCCGGTACGATTATACCACAGCTTATCTACCCGCTGTTCTATTCATGGATATCTAACTTGTTTCTAAGTAATATAAAAATGCTACAACAAATATCTTTCACATGCATCATTGAGTAAACTTCTCTAGGCCAGATTATTCAGAAGTGGAATTGTTGGATTGAAGGGTATACCCATTTAAAGTTTTTAATTATCCTCCCAGAAGGTCTTATTTTGCAGTGCCACCAAATGTGTATTAGTGCTTCTTTATGCCAGTTGCATTGGGTTAAGAGTGATGTCTTCATGTTATTTTAGTTTGCAATTCCCCGATTCCTAGTAAGGTAAGAAGCTTTTCACATACAGAACAGATTAAAATAACCTGCACTTATTGGCCCAACGTTTCCAAGGGTCAGGAGTCCAGCCCATCATAGCTGGGTCCTCTGCTCAGAGTCCTTTAAGGCTGAAACCAAGATGGGCCAGTGGCATCCTCATCTGGAGCCTCAACTAGGGAAAGGTCTGCTTCCTCATGCTGTCAACAGAGTTCATTCCCTCACAGTTGTAGGGCTGAAATCTCCGTTGTCTAGCTGTTGGTTGGGAACTGCTCTCAGATCCTGGAGGCCACTCTCAGGTTCTTGCCAGGTGGCCACCTCCATTCTCAGCCACAGGGGACCTCCGTCTGTCAAATCCCTCTCCTGTCTGAAGCTCTCAGACTTCCCCTTCCTGCCCAGCTGAATAAAACTGTCTGCTTTTACAGGGCTCCTGCAGTTAGGTCAGGCCCACCCAGCTCATCTCCCTGTTTTAAGGTGGACTTTGCATTACACAACTTAGTCACAGGAGTAAGACCCATTGCATTCACCGTCCCAGGGATTATTCTGGGCACATGCAACTGGGGCACAAGCAATTTTGGGGGCCATCTTAGAATTCTGCCTACCTCATCACCAAAAAGGGGTGCAAAAGAGCAACCTTCTACATGAGACAGGAGGTTGTATTTGAGCACTGCTTGTGCAAGGCGTGTGTGTGTGTGTGTGTGTGTGTGTACAGACCTCCAAAGCAGGCCAGGGACAGTTTCCATAAGGAGCTCACAGCCTGATAGAATCTGAACAGTTTAAGGAAGCCTGGGGCACGTGACTCCAGGAAGTCTTCTCTTTTGCAAAGAAACATCCCCAGCAACTTAAGCTATTTCTTCTATGAGTGATCTCCAAACTTCTATTATTGCTTAGTAGGAGTAGGGAGGAGGGTAAAAGACATAAATTTACTTCAGACCAAAGATGCATGTGGTCAGCGCTTGAACAGAAGGTCAACCTTCTGAGGAGGAAGCTGGAGTATCAGGGAAGTCTTCCTGGAGGCGGCGGCCTTTGAACTCAGACTTTAAGATTGGGGAGAATTTCAACAAGAGCTGGATATGGAAAGAGGCTGCCAGGAATGACACAACACAGGCACTGGTGTGAGAGCCCGAGGAGAATTTGGGGAAGGGCAAACAACCCGTGCACGGAGCTCCGGGAGCTGGAGGACGGAGGAGCTGTGGCAGGCACGGAGAGCCAGGGCTGGGCTGTGACAAGGTGTAGGGATCAGGCAGAGGAGTGTGGACTTCACTGAAAACGCAAGGTCAGCTTGACTTCTTTTGACATTACACTGTTCTTGCCACTGCCCAGGAGGGAGAGGCTATATTCCAAGTTAATAGTCCGTTTTAACACCTAACATGGGAGAGAGAGAAAGAAAGAGAAAAACACAGGCACTTAAGCCTGGAGTAAACAGTCATTACAGTGACCACAAAAGCATCACTGATGGACCAATAAAAAGGGAAAGAGTCACAGGGGAAACAACTTCATCTTCGCAGTGTGTAAAGCAGCGTCAGCTCATAAATGCTGCTGACCCTTCACGTGGCAGGCCAGGCCCCCAGAGCTTTAGTTTTAATTGAAAACCAGACCACAGAGGATGCCCCTCAGTTGTCGTGGGTTGAACTGTGTGCCCCTAAAAGAGACGTTGAAGTCCTAACCCCGGGTACCTGTGAATGTGACATTTGGGAATAGAGTCTTTGCAGATGTAATCAAGAATGGGGACCTCAGAGGCAGCCTTAGTTCAATATGGCTGGTGTCCTTTCAGGACAAGGAGAAAGACTGACGCCCAGGGAGCACACCACGGGAAGACAGGCAGAGACTGGAGCCACGTAATGACAAGCTGAGGACCACTGAGGATTCACGGCCACCACCAGAAGGGAGGGCGGAGGTGAGAAAGATCCTTCCCTGCAGGTGTCAGAGGGCACATGGCCCTGCCACACCTTGATTTTGGACTTCTGGCCTCCAGAACTGTGACAGGATCAATTTCCATCATTTAAGCTACCCAGTTTGTGATACTGTGTTAGAGCAGCCCTAGGACATTAATACAGTATTTGTTCATTCATTTATTCTGCAAGTGTGTAGCATGTGCCTGCTCTGGACACTTTCAGGTGGACTCTCTGAGTGAGGGTGGCTGACTTCGTGCCCCAGCAGGTGGTTTTCTTTAAGGAGAAGTCAGCATTGGGCCAGGCCAGGCCACAATGTCCTTCCAGGAACCTACCATGAACGCAGAGCCTCAGTCTACAAAGGCCAAGGCTGAGCATTGTGTGGGTGGGATCAGAGCAAGTCCACGAGATGCCCAGGGCAGAGTTAGGGCAGGAGGACTTTGCTGTCACCTCCTAGTGAGCTGGAGGTGCCTTTCTTTGGCACACTGAGTATCAACCAAAAGGAATACTCAGACAGGAGGGGGAATAAAGGTGCAAAATAGTCCATTGAGGGTGAAAACACTGGCACAATAGGAAGTCTTGTTACAGGTTTACATAAATCAGTAACTGGCAGCCACCTGGAGGTGTAGCTGTCATGGTTAGAGGGTCTTGACATCTGCTAGCCCTGAGGTCAAACTTCAGCTGTTCTTCACTGTTTGTTGGAACTTTGGCAACTTATTTAACTTCCTAAAGTCTGTTTCTTTATCTGCTGGGTGAGATAGTGGCCGACAGAAATACTTAGCCTGTTAGGTTTGGTGTGAGCATAAGGAGAGAAAAACATATGCAGAGTTCTTAGCAAGGTGCCTGGTGCGTAGAAAGGCATTCACAGAGCATTCATCATCACTAGACCGGTAATGGAAAACCAGTATGTTTGGGGAATGTCCCCTACCTTTGAAATGGACAAACCTGATTATAACATAAGGAGGCTGTTTTATGTCCTCTTTGGGGACTGGTGGCCACCTCCCCTCACCTGTATCAGGAGTGGCCATTCTGGGGGTGGCAGGGAGCTCCTCCCCATTAGGCCTCAGCGCGGCTTACACTTTGGGCACAGGAAGCCAGATTTCAGGTATGGGCCAAGCCCTTTACAAGGTGACAACTTGAAGTCACCCCAGCCTCTTTTCCCCTACAGAGCTGCCTAGCGGAAGCCAGGAAGAAGGGGCTGCAGGAAAGGTGCTTATTGTTGGGAAGGCCACCAGGTAACCAGGGAACAGGTATACAAGGGTGAGACCAAAGGTACGTGGCAGTTCTTCACATTCAGGGTGACCTAAGACCTCCCCAGACGGTGGGACCCTGGGAAGGAGCCGGTTGCCCCCAGCGGGGCGGACAGCGCTGAGGGTGACCTGGGAAGGGAGACAGGGGTGCTGGCGCAGGGGCAAGGGGAAGCTGAGGCGCCGGGTCTGGGGGAGCTGGGAGAGGACAGGCAGGGCAGGCAGGGCGGGCGTCTGCTCAGTGCTCGGCCAGTCCGCTTTCCCGCAGCCACCACTGGGTGTCGCCATTGGCCCGCGGAGGGCGCAGGAGAGTGTGTCCTCCGAGGCGCCTCCTTCCTCCCCAACACCTCCCGGGTCAGACAGACATCATCCGGGACTGCGGGTACAAAGATGAAACACCTGGTCCCAGCCTCGAGTCACCCACATGGTCCCCTAGGGTTCCACCCTGTGCAAATCCCAAGGGCAGAGGCCTGCCAGTGGGGGCCAGGGCCGCCGCCTACAGGCAGCCCACTGGGCCCACCCTAGAGCCTGTGTTCCCAACACCGGGCTTCTGCAGATTATGGGTCTTAAATGCGATGCTGCAAAGCCTTCTGGGGATATCCCATGACAACTGTCGTTTTAGGTCCTCAAGAACCTCGGTCTCGCAGAGTGAACACTCCAGGCCCTCTCTTGCCCGGAATCAGGCTGGCGGCACAGTCAGCCTCCCCAGGACAGAGGCCCTGCTCGCTCGACGGGGTCCGACTCTTGATGTCCCCACTGCTGACCCCCTGGCTTCTGCAGCATGGGAGGGAAACGTCCCTCCCTCACTCGCCACCCTGACTCAGCTCTCCAACAGCCCCGAGTGTGGGGAGCTACGGGCTGAAGGGAAAATTCTAGAGCCAGGCCCGGGAGGCATGAAAATAATTAACAGCAGCAGCAACAGCTGACACTTAGTACTAACCCTGTGCCCGGCACGCACAAAGTACACTGCTTGTAACTACTCATTTAATTCTTAGAACAGCTTTATCTGGGAATATTATCACCGCTTTACAAATGAACAAAGTGAGGCACAGAGATCTTAAGTCTCTCTGGGTCTCAGTTTCCTGAGAATTCAACAGTTTTGAAGGAGAGTGCCAGAAAAGTCCCCTTGTGAAGGGACTCAGAGGACCAGTAGCTCAGGAAGGAGGATCCCGACCCCCACCCTCTTAGCCACAATCACTGCACTGAAGTAGCAGGCAAGTTCCCAGTGAGCGCCTGGCAGAGTGCAGGGGGGAGACCAGGAGATTTGGGACAGGCTGCAGCAGGGTAAGAGTGTTAGAAAAACTGCTGAAGGGACTATTGGGAGCAGCTTCTAACGCCCTTCCTAGGAGTTTCTCCCAAGTGCCCCCGGTGGGCAGGGTGTGCCATCAGCAGGCCAGCCCTGCAAGGGAGGGCTCCCACCCCGCTGATGGAAATGCGGGCTTCGCCTTCGAGGGGTGGGCACAGGGCAGCTTGGAGGGGCACCCACTGAGCTACCTGATTGGTGGCCTCTGAGAGGCCAGAGGCAGCTCCAGTGGTGCCCAGCCCACGACAAATGGAGGACTATGGGTATTTGCCGGGTGTGCATGGTGGAGGTGATGTTGCGGAGACAGAAGTGGGAGAGGCTGGGAGGCAGTGGCTTGACTCTCCCATGGCAGACCCAGAACTGCTGACAACATCAGAAATTCTATTACCAGACAGAAGAGGACAAGGCACAAAACGGGGTACCCATTTTGCTCCGCTCTGTATTTAGAAAATTCTTCTTAGTGCTGAGACAAGACCCGCCTCCCTGTAATGGTAACTTCCCTCCAGGCTTAGAGCGCCAGTTTGGACAGGGAAGACATCTAATGTCCCGGGATACATGAGCTCAGCAGATATTTTGAGGGCCTGGGGGAGGAACAGGGCCCCCTGGGGCGACAGAGGAGGTGGAACTGGGGGTGTGTGCATGTTGGCCTTAAGAGCTGCCTCTGCAATTAGAGCTCAAACTGCCACCAACTGCTCTCTCAGGCATGGGTTTAGGGTGGGAGCTTTGTCACCAGAGCCATCACTCTACACATTTTGGTCAGCAGATAGCTGACGGGACATTTCTCCTCGAGAATGATGCACCCCCACAGTCAGGGTGCCGGGACCCTCAATGCCATTGTTATATAAGAGCCTGGCCGTCCCACTGGATGTCAGCTCCAGGGACAAGCATCCTGTTCCGCGCTGCTGCTCTAACGGTTGGGTCTCTGCTCCTGCTCCTGGCACAGTTCTCAGCACCCGCCCACCTCCGTTTCTTTCCAAGGGCTCCTGCCCGTGTTTGGAGCCAGCCCCTTCCTTCCACGACAGCCACAAAGAATGCAGTGTCAGGCACTGGGAGAGGTTTAAAAAACACTGATTGAATGATGTACTAGAAGGAACATGAGCTTTGAAGTCAGACCCGGATGCAAATCCCAGTCACGCCATTTATCAGCTAAAATACCAGGGGCAAGTTTCCTCATTTATAAAATGGTGACGGTCTTGATGGTGGGGAATGAGAACTACATTATGGGATGTTGGGAAGATGAAGAGAACACCCGTCATGGGACTGTTTGCAAACTGGAGACAGAAGCAACCCAGAGGCCTGGCTGTGCGGTAGCTGTGCCCCGCTGTGATTCCACATTCTGCCCCCCTGACCCCAGGGCCATGTCATCCGGGGCCCCCTTGCTTGGTGTTTGGGAACAGGCTCTGCAGTGTGCCCTTGCCCGCTTGCTGCAGGCCTCTGCCTGACCTGGTCCCAGAATGCAGGTCCCCCCACCCTATGCCCGGTTTGGAATTACGAGAGGGGGAATGTGGGAGGGAACTAGAGAGAAAAGAACATGTTTAAAATAACAGAAGCTGACACTTTGGAGGACAGTCTAAGACGACTTAAATTATTAAGCCTGGGAGAGTTAGACTCCAGAAAGGACTGGAGAAAAGAAAATGAGCATTCGGATCAGACTGCAGGACAATTTCCTGCAGGTGGAACCACTGCAGAGGGAGGCCGAGCACCTGACAGTGGTCACCTGCAAGGCCGCCAAAGCCAGACTACGAGGATCTAATCCCAGCTCTTCCACTTCCAAGCTTGGCCTTGGTCTGTCTGTGCCTCAGGTTCCTTGTCTGCGGACGGGGACAGCCACAGCCTCTCAGAGTTGTTAGAAGGATTAAATGAGTTAGTGTACGTCAATCACTCAGCACAGTGCTTGACTTGCAGTAAGTGCTCTATTTGAGTATTATTTTTCCTTTGAAATGAAAATTTATAGAAAATGAGGGAATGAGAGCAGGAAGAGCTCATAGGGCCATCCAGCCTAACTGCTTCCTTTTAAGGTGAGGAAACTGAGGCCAGAAATCTACTCTCCTGGCTGGCACCTGAGTGCAGGCTCCCACCCGGGCCTCCCACCCGCTCCTTTCTCTGCCAGCGGGGCCAGCAGGACCGTTTCCACCGCACTCCTGGGAGTGTCTTGCCACACGCAGCACCTGGCAGTCTCCACGGCCTGTCCGTGCACCAGTCAGCGTGCTAAGGACAGACAACCCAACTCAAAATAGTTTAAGCGAAGAAAACAAAAAAAGTGCTTGCTCATGTAACTGAGACGTGCAGGGTGCTTTTCAGGGATAGGTAGATCCAGGCCCAGAAATAGTTCTGTCAGGTGTGAACCAAAATAAAATTTTAAGGCTCTCATCCCTGCCCCTACCACCCCACCAGCTGACTGCATGGACCCGCTCGTGGCCAAAGGAATATCCTAAAACTAAATTGCCTGCCAGGAGGAGGGAGGTCAGACATGTCTCACCATGCCCCCCTCCCTTCTTGGGGACATCCTTTGTAACCCCTTAACAGGCCTAAGGGTATGCAAGACACACCTGCAGGTCCTCAATGTACACAACAAATCTATGTCCTGGGGCTTATCTCTGATAAACAGCTCCTTGTGTTAAAACATTCCAAGGCTTTAAACAAAGCTTCATGTCCCTTAACCAATTACAAGTCAAAGAGTCCTTAAACCCACCTATAACCTGTAAGCCCCGCTTTGAGATTGCCCACCATTTCGGGCCAAACCGATGTATGCCTCCCACGTATCGATTTATGACTTTACCTGTAACCCTGTCTCCCTGAAATGTGTAAAACCAAACTGTAACCCAGCCACAGCGAGTCCACTTGCTCAAGGCTTCTTGGGCGTGGCTCCGGGTCATGGTCCTCAAATTTAGCTCAGAGTAAATCTCCTTAAAATTATTTTACAAAGTTTGGCTTTTTTTCCCCCATTAACACAGGACACTCTCCTCCGTGTTTTTAGAGGCGGGCTTCGTTCTCAGCAGGCTCTTCCTCATGTGGGGTAAGGTGGCCGTGAGCAGCAACTACAGGCTTACACCTGCGGTCCCCAACCCGGGCTGTGGACTGGTACTGGTCCCTGTCCTCTTAGGGACCGGGCTGCAGAGCTCCACGCAGCCCCCTCCCCACCTGCCACCATTCTGTGGAAAAATTGTCTTCCGTGACACCAGTCCCTGAGCCAAAAAGGTTGGGGACCGCTGGCTTACATTGTCCTCATGTTTTAAAATGCAGGTTTTATTATTATTCAGGTATAGGTAAGGTCAACAGATCAGGAGGTAACTGCCATTGAAAAGATGGTTACTCACAGGTCCCAAGAGGAGGGGTGGACAGCACCATAGGGCCACCTGAAGGAGAAGACCAGAGTCTGGTGGGAAGCAGGAGTGAGGGGAACAGGTGGGCAAGAGCCTTTATTGAGCGTGGTTTTCGTGGGAAGGGAGGGGCGAGGCAGGTCAGCAGGTTTAGCAGGTTTAGCAGGTTTCGGATGGGCCAGTTTGAGTAATTTCAGCTGGCTCTGGGATGGAGGGGCTGCCTTAATTGTCTGATAGCCGGCCCTGGGGTGACTGGGGCAGGTGGTTTGGGTGAGGGCCCAACACTGGCGGCTCTTGGGGAGATCGGGCTCTGGATTGGTTCGTTTGTACGTGAAAGGCACACTCCCAGCTAGGGGGCAGCTGGCCCTGGGAGGGGCAGGCCCTTGAGGGTCAACAAGGCTCCAGACATTAAAACCTCAGAAATACAGAAAATAAAAAGGCAATATTAATACACCTCACAGTTGGCCACCCCAGTAAAGAAGTAAAGAATCTGCCTCTCTTGCTGTCACAAGGAACTTGTGTCATACGTGCTCAATACCAAATGCCAGTGGCAATGTGGAGAGGCCAGGTCTCCCCCACACTGACTGGGAACACAAAATGGTAGACACTCAGGAAAATGGTTTGGCAGTTTCTTTTTTTTTTTTTTTTGAGACAGAGTCTCACTCTGTTGCCCGGGCTAGAGTGAGTGCCGTGGTGTCAGCCTAGCTCACAGCAACCTCAAACTCCTGGGCTCAAGCGATCCTACTGCCTCAGCCTCCCGAGTAGCTGGGACCACAGGCATGGGCTACCATGCCCGGCTAATTTTTTCCATATATTTTTAGCTGTGCAGATCATTTCTTTCTATTTTTAGTAGAGACGGGGTCTTGCTCTTGCTCAGGCTGGTCTTGAACTCCTGAGTTCAAAGGATCTGCCCGCCTCGGCCTCCCAGAGTGCTAGGATTATAGGTGTGAGCCACCGCGCCTGGCCTGGCAGTTTCTTGAAACACTGAACAGACACTTACCCTATGACCCAGCAGTGGCACTCCTGGATGTTCATCGCAGAGAAATGGAAGCTGGTGTCCACACAAAAACCCATACATACATGCCCGTTCACGACGGCTGTATTTGGAATAGCCCCAGAATAAGCCAATCTCAAAATGTCACATACTGTATGATTCCATGTATGCAACATTCTTGAAATGACAAAATGAGAGGTGGAGAACAGATTACTGGTTGCCAGGAGTTAAGGATAGGGCGTCATGGCCGCACAGGGCAGCATGACGTAGCCCGAGGGAGATCTCTGGCGCCAGAGTAATTCTTTATCTTGATTGCGGTGGTGGATACAGGATTCTGCACAGGTGGTGAAATGGCACAGCAACACACACACACACACACACACACACACACACACACACACAATGTCCATCTCCTGAGCTGCTATTGTACTATACTTACGTAAGGAGTAACCACTGGAGGAACTGGGAGAAGGGAACATGGGACCTCTCTGTGCTATTTTTGCAACTTACAATCTATAATTATTTCAAACTAAGATGTAAACAAATATTAAAGAACCCTTAGCTCTAGGGGGATAAAACGCTTCTGTAGGGACTCTGGCCGTGCTAGGTGAATCCCGGTTGCCCCGGGGGGAAGAGCGGGGCTCCTGGCCCTAACTCCCTGCCCGTGCACCTGCTCTCAGTTGGCCCCAGTGGCAGCCACAAATGTGCCGAGTGACGAGCTTTAGACTCGGCCACTCTGAGCTCAGGGCGGAAAGAGAAGCCGCAGTCCCACCCCCAGGTGCACACAATCCCCAGCCCAGGGGAGGAGTCTCAAAGGCACCGTGGGCCTTAAGAAATAAGAAAGTTGATAGGCTTTTATTCAGCCAACCAAAATGAATCCTACGTGGCAACCTACGAAACACTTACCCTGGTCAATGAAACAATTAAGAGACAATTTTAGGTGCCCTATGACTATATTCATATATAAAATATAAAAGTGTATGAATGAAAACAGGAAGAGAAAATGCCAAAATGAATATACTGTATCTAGGCTTTTATGGCAGTAGGATTAAGGGTGAGTTTTCCTCTTCTGCTTTTCAAACTATTTATGCAGTTGTTTGTGGCACTTTTTGAATTTCCTTGTAGTTTTTTAAAATGTATACTTTGAGACTGAGACATTCCTTCCACCATGTCCCCAACAACCACTTTTGTTAGTTTCTTGTGCATCCTTCCACATTTTCTTGATGCAAATATAAGCAACCCCGAGTAATATTCTTATTTCCCTGATTCTAACATAAAAGCAACGTACTAAATGCATGTTTTTTTTTACCTCTTTGTTTCACTTAGCAATCTTTCTGTATCAGTGCATGATGCTTTTACCCACATAAACAAGCAAATAGAAGTGCGAATGCTGTGGTTGCCAAAGCAGCAAGCTAATGGGAACTCTGCAGGTGGAGGCTCACCTGTTGGCCACCTCTCTCCACCCCAAGTGTGACACTCCACTGATTTCCTAGAGAAACAAAGGACTCCCCACCTTGGCCACCTGCCCAGCAAGTGTTGCTCCCGGTCCAGGCAGTTTGGCAAGCATCTGTTACCATGTCGGTTAATCAGTTTTGGGGACAGATCTGAATGGGCTTCTGCTAGCTGCTGGGGGCATCTGCCTGCTCTGCTCTTGTCACTTACTGTCTCATGCCCCCTGATAAAGTAGACTAATTATTCTTGTTTTTTATTTTTAATTGACACACAGAATAATTATATAATACAGATTTAGGGGGCAGTGAGTGATACTTTGATACATGTACACAATGTGTGATGGTCAAATCAGAGTAATTAGTACACCCATCACCTCAAACACCCATCATTTCTTTGTGTTGGGAATATTCAAAATCCTCTCTTCTAGCTGTTTGAAAATATACAATAAATTATTGTTAACTATATTCACCCTACAGTGCCACAGAACATTAGAACTTATTCCTCCTATATAATTGCAACTTTGTGTCCATTAACCAATCTCTCCCCATCTCCCCTCCCCTCTACCCTTCCTCATCTCTGATAACCACAATTCTTAAAGTAATTAAAAATCAAGTATATTTTTAACAACATAAGCAGCCTTAGTTATACTTAAAGCCCAATTCTGTCCCCTGCAGAGGCAGTCTGGCCTGTCCTGCCTGCTTGTTTGGGTACAAGAAACAGTCCCCAGGTCTCCTGGAGCAATTAGGAGCATCCAAGCTCTTCAGCAGGGGAGCTGAGAAGCCCCGCTAGCTTTGGGTGCTGCCCCGTTCTGCTTTGGCACCCTGTTTAGCCCATTCTGAGAGCTGGAAGCATCTGTGTGTGGCCAGCCCCACACACCCTAGGGGACAGGACTGGGCTCCAGGCCCGGAGGGTCGGATGCCATCAGGGACAGAGGATGTCTCCACAGAGCTAACAGTAGCAGGTGAACATTTCACCAGAGGCAACTGCTCCCTCGGATGTCTCCTCCCTCCGTTTAGCTTAAACTATGTCCCCTTCCTGTCTGTGTCTGGGTGTGGCCTGGGAACATCCTTGGAGTGGCTGACTGAACTGCATTCTGCCACCCCTTGGACAGACAGATCCTGATGACCTGGGCCTGGAATGTCAGGAAGCTGAGGAGAAGCCCCAGAGCTCAGGACACGCCCGCCCCACGCACCCAACTCCAGCCGGCTCCTTGTATTCGGTGGACGGCGGCTTCTTGGTGCCTCGATTTCCTCATGGAAGATGGGGAAACGGCCACCTTCCCTTCTGTCGTGGGCTGCAGCAGAAAAAATTAGATCAGGATGGCAAACTCAAGTGCCTGTGGTCAGCAAATGGGGGAAGCAGCTGGGTTAAAACAAACAAACAAAAAATCTTGAAACCTGAAGTTGTTTTGGCTTAGCTTATATTTCTTAGCGTTTCAGTAGACACATAGCTATGAAAAACACGTCACTTTCCTTCTCACGGCAGCTCTAAGAAAAACTAGAGACCTAGTTGCTGGTAGCTCCCAACTGCCCCGGGCCGCTCTGCTGGGAGGGGATGGGCAGGGTGGGGCCTTGGGGACCGAGGGGGCAATGCCACCTCCAGGGTGGCAGCTGTGGCATGCAGCAGGCCGTGGCCAGGCAGGAAAACAGGCCTCGTGCCGCCAGAGCCAATCTTTCAAGAGAAGTCGGAAACCCGTATTTTTAGTGACATTTCCCAATGTTGAAATGTTGGCAAATGATTTAAAAAGTTGTCAGATGCTTGGGGCCAATCAAAACATGTCCGTGGGCCAGGTTTCGGGCTCGGGCTGCCAGTTCGTTGACCTCAGACCCAGGCCTCTCTGGGCCACGTGCTGTCGGCTGGCACTCAGCCGGCGTCTCTGCAGGTGGCCGAGCATCTGCAGACTGGCCTTGCCACCCGGCTGGCATTCCCCAGGGGACACTGAAAGATTACATTCTGAGGCATAACTGGTGGAAGGATTTTATGCAAGTTTGTCACCCATCTTTCCCACTGTTTCTCAGGAATAGCTTGAAATAGCTCAAGTGCTTGGCAGTAACACAGGGGTGACCACAAGCCAGGACGGTCACTTCTCCCTGGGCCTCAGTTCCATCATCTGTAATATGAAGGGTCCAACTAGACCCTCATCCAGATCAAGCCTTTAGGGGCTGCAGGACCAATTTTTCTTGGGAAGGGAGGGAGGTTTTCTAACATGGTATTAAAATGTAACAACTTCACTCATGGTTTTAGCCGAGTCCCTAAGGTTGCATTGTCTGATGGAAATATGATTCCAGGCTCAGGTGTAATTTTAAATCTCCTATTAATAGTAGTCACATCAAAAAATTAAACAGAGGTCAGGCATGGTGGTTCACACCTGTAATCCCAATGCTTTGGGAGGCTGAGGATCACTTTAGCCCAGGAGTTTGAGACCAGCCTGGGCAACATAGTGAGACTCCATTTCTACAAAAAATTAAAAAATTAGCTGGGCATGGTGGGGAGCACCTGTAGTCCCAGCTACTAGGAGGCTGAGGTGGGAGAGCTTGCACCCAGGAGTTCAAGGCTGCAGTGCTATTGCATTTCAGCCTGGGTGACAGAGCAAGACCCTGTCTCTAAAAAAACAAAAAGAAAAGAAATGGGTGAAATTAATTTTAATAATACACTTTATTTAATGCAACATATAAACATTATCAGTTCAATATGTGATCAATATAAAACATTAATAAGATATTTTACATTATTTTTTTGCACCAAGTGGCTCAATAGCCACCTGTGGCTGGTGGCTGCCATCCTGGACAGTGTAGCTCCAAGGCAAGGAGTGACAACAGTTGCCACATTCCCAAGTGAGAGTCCAGATTACCTGAGCAGGGATGAGAATTCTGCGTTTCATCTAGTGGGTAACAGCAGTGCATACTCTCCCCACTTCTTCCACCCCCTGTCCAATTTTTCTTTCCACCGAAGAAAGGTCTTCATAGTGAAGGGCGGCCACACCAGGTTTCCATGTTTTGTTTACCTGTCGTGCACTGCTGTCCAACCCAGGCAATCGGACAGTACCGTAGTCCCCCCCCTTATCTGAGGTTTCAGTTACCGGAGATCAACTTTGGTCTGAAAATATTAAATGGAAAGTTCTAGAAATAAACAATTTGGTAAGTTTTAAATTTTGTGCCATTCTAAGTAGGGTAATAAAATCTCTCGCTGTCCCGCTCCGTGCCGCCCGGGATGTGAATCATCCCTTTTCCAGCATGTACACACCGTAGACACTCCCCACCCTTAGCACTCAGGAGCCGTCTCAGTTATCAGATCACCTGTCACTCTAGTGCAGTGCTTGTGGTTCCAGTAACCCCCATTTCACTTAAGAATGGCCCAATAGTGCAAGAGTAGTGATGTGTTGTTATAATCGTTCTATTTTATTATAGTAATTGTTGTTAATTTCTTACAATGCCTAATTTATAAATTAAATACCATAGGTATATATGTATAGGAAAAACATGGTGTATAGAGGGTTCAGTGCTATTTGTGGTTTCAGGCATGCACTGGGGGTCTTGGAACGTACTCTCATGGACAAAGGTCAGGAGGCTACTGTATCTGTTTCCACCATCCGTCCCTCAGCTCTGGGGACAGCTCTGAGCAGGGAAGACCTGCAGAGCAGAGAGGAAGAGCCTGCTCTGGGATTTTCCTGCCCCTGCCTAGCCTGTGAGAGCCAGGGGCAACATGTCCCATCTTCACTATCTGACGCCAGTGGGCTGGCTGTGAAGGAGCCCAAGACAGCTGTGAGTGAGAGGAGAGGGAGAAACTTGAGGTGGGGAACAGGGTCGGGGGACACCCACCCTGGCCCCCTTTTGAAAGGCGGGCTCCCGGCCTGGGTGGGAGAGTGAGCTTTAACTGCAAATGAAGTTGCAGCGTCTTACGTTATTCTGCCGTGCTGGACTTACCCATTACTGAACTAAGGCTGGTTGTTTCTAAAAGTAATCAGAGGATTTGCTTTAAAATATTCCAGCAAAAAAAAAGTCTGTGTGTGGGGGGACTGATCAGACACGACTGGGATTGGTTACACAGGGGGTTCACTATACTGTTGTCTTTTTTCTGTTGTATGTCCAAAAATTTTCATAATAAAAATTCTTTTTTTTTTTTTTAAGACAGAGTCTCACTCTGTTGCCTGGGCTAGAGTGAGTGCCGTGGCGTCAGGCTAGCTCACAGCAACCTCAAACTCGTGGGCTTAAGCGATCCTCCTGCCTCAGCCTCCCGAGTAGCTGGGACTACAGGCATGCGCCACCATGCCCAGCTAATTTTTTCTATATATATATATTTTAGTTGGCCAGATCATTTCTTTCTATTTTTAGTAGAGACGGGGTCTCACTCTTGCTCAGGCTGGTCTCGAACTCCTGAGCTCAAACGATCCACCCGCCTCGGCCTCCCAGAGTGCTAGGATTACAGGCGTGAGCCACCGTGCCCGGCCCAGTAAAAATTCTTAAACAGTGACCAGAGGACTTTCTAAAACTGGGAGTGAGCAGCAGAGGCACAGACCCGGCTGGAAGTTCACTCACGGGTGGGATCAGAGGTAGCCTCGCAGAGCAGGCTTCAGTGGGAAAATTAGAAAATAATCCCACTGTTTTCTGAGGACACCCCATAAGATCCACTTGTCCAATGTACGGCTTATTTTTTTCCGGGCTGTTGAATCTCTCTGTTCCCACCCTCCATTCCCAGGGACGTGCCGCGTGGCTGAGACGGCCCCAGTGCTCACCCCAGCAGGGTCTGGGCAGTTCAGCTGCTCCCGGACTTTTCTGAGTGATTTGATGACACGGTAGCTCCCTGCCACAGACACCAAGATGAATGTTCCTGGAGCACACAGCCCTCGAGGCACGGAAGGACAACCTCTGTGAAGATATTCAGCACAGCAGGGGCCATTAGTCACCAAGGATCATTTGACATTTTGAAATGAACTCCTTGTCTCTCATAAATGAGCTGGAGCACTGAATCACGCCCAGGGCGGGTGGCTGTGGTTGGGGACGGGGGGGTCCCCACACCTCCCCATGCAGTGCTGTGGGGGGCTTGGGGTATTGGAAAGGGAGCAGCACAGCGCATGAGCAGAACTCCCTGGTCAATCTGCTGTCCCTCTGTTGGGACACGACAGCTTGAGCTGTGTGGGCGGGTGATCTCAACGGCTATCGACCTGTGTGACAAGACTTACTGGCTCCTCTGCACGTGGGCCAAAGCCTGAGCTGTCTGGAGCCTGAGGGCTGGGCCACAGGCCCCTCTAGCTGTCCTTTCTCAGGCCCGGAAGGTGCTGGGTCAAGAAAAGCCACCACTCAAGTTGAGTCCATCTCTGGCCCCAAAGCGCACAATGAGGCCTCCTGGGGAAAAGTTTAACTCTTTACAGTGTGACTTTTTTTCTTCCCTGAGGGTGATAGCTAAGACTGTATGAAGGCTCCCTGAATGCTAGGCACCGTCCAGTGCCTTGTGTGACGTCACAGTCCCTGAGAGGAGGGGATTGTCCTGTCCCTGCTGTACAGATGAGAAACCAGAGGTTTTTCCAAAGTTGCTGCCCAGTGACTTGCCCAGGGACGCTCAGCAAGTCAGTCGGGACCAGGGCTCAGCCCTGCCACAGAAGCCTCTTGGATCCTGCCTCCCAGGGAGCTCTGGAAAACCAGGCTTCTTACAGATACAAACCAAGCGGGGGGGTGTGTGGAAGGCTCTGGGGGGGGGGTTTGCCCCCTCTGGCCCCAGAAAAGTCGAGCGGCATCACATCTCCGCGAGCCGGGCAGCTGTGGGACATTCCAGTCCCCATGTGGTCAAGTGTGGCCCTTGTCAAGCAGGGGTTCTTGGGTGACCTGGGTGCAGAATGCATTAAGAATAATTTGTGATGGGGTCCAGTGTTTCTTTTGAAATGCCAGAGATGTTTTCTAGGCTAAACCTTCCCTCTGCCCAAGTGCCCGCACCCTAGAGGCTGCGTGGTGAAAAGGAGCTCGCAGTGCCTAACATTTTTGAGTTCACAAAGTACTTTCCTTATAGGATTTTGCTTTGCTCGCGCCATAACGGCAAAGAGCAATTTAGACCCATTGCAGAGATTAGGAGGCCAGAGCGACTGCTTGGTAGCTCGGCCAGGACTGGAACCACAGGTTCTAAGCTGGCCTTCCCAGTGACGAAAAATGGAAAGGGAAGAGAGATGCCACATGGAAGAGATTTTCCTCAAACTACCCTGTGTTCCTTAAGGATGTTAGTGGCTGTTTCTTGAGTAGATTTCTCCCAAGCCCAGTTCCCCTGTCCTTTCTTGTCATGACAGAACCTTGCCCTCCCCTCCTCTCAGGCCTTCTTGTTGATGAGTAAAGATGACACTGTATGGTCACTCACCTTGGAAAATGACGGCAGCGTTTTAGCTGGACTCACCAGTGTAGGTCTGCATGGGCAGGCTCCAATCAACTCAATATATTATAAAACAAACAAACAAAAACACTGCAAGCAGGGGGGAAAAAAGTGCATCTTGTCCTTGGGTGAGACCCTGGGGAAACATTTCACAAATGCAAATATGCATATGAAAAAAAATGCATATTTTACCCAACACACACACACACACACACACACACACACACGTCATGCGCAGAGAACAAAATCTGAAAAAATAAATGCCAAGTCATTAATAGTGTTTAATCTTGGGGTGAGGTAAAAATGTCCCTATAAGCCATTTTCACTTTTTTGCATGCTTGTAGCTTAGTCAAAAAATGTTTTTAAAGTAAAATACTGAGTATGTATAAAAGAATATTAGCTTCCCGAGGTCGGACGAGACCCAGCGCCTTCAGGCTGCTGTGGCCGCAGACGAGAATATTAGTAAAATATTAGACATGAAGAATTGTGACATAACAGACACCCACCACATAACATATACCCACCACTGGGGCAAAGAATTAGAACACAGGTCTATTTCCTCTGAAGTCCCCTGTTGACCTTCCCCATGCCACCCCTGCCCCTCAGCCTTCAGAGGTAACCACAATTCTGAATTCTGTGTTTATCATTCTATTTTTCTTTTAGTTTTACCATATATATTTGCAGCCTGAGAGTTGCTTTGGTTGATTTTGCATTTTACACTTTAAATAAATGGAACCATACTGTAGGTACTTTGTGTGACTTGGGAGATTTGTCCAGGCTGTTCCATGTAGTCCGTTCATTTTCAATGCTACATAGTGTTCCTTTGTATGAATACATCACAATTTATTTAACTATTTTATCATAGTTGGACAGCCGGATTGTTTAGAGTTTTTTTTTTAACATTACAAACAGGGCTACTATGAATGTTTTTGTACAAGTCTCCTGGTGTTATACATTGCCATGGGGAAAATATCTGACAGAGGAATTGCTGGTCATAGGATATGTACATATTTAACGTTACTAGATGATGTCCGTTTTCCAAAGTGGCTGTACAAATTTATACTCCCAACCACAATCTATGGAAGTTTCCATTGATCCTCTTCCTCATCAGCACTCAGCAATTGTCAGATTTTTAAATTTTAGCTGTTGGGTAGGTGAGTGACTATAGTTTTAATGTGCATTTCTCTGATTACTGATGAGATTTAGCACCTTTTCCAATGTTTTTTGGCCATTTGGAAATCTTTTATGAAGTGCCCGTTTTTCTGTTTGGTTGTTATTTTTTTTCTTACCAGTTTTTAGGGGTTCTTTCCACATTCTAGATATGGACTCTTTATTGGTTATATGTGTAGCAACTATTGTCTCCAATTCCATGGCTTGCCTTTTCATTCTCTTCATGCTGTCTTTCGATGAACAGGCGTTCCTAAATTTAATGTATTTAATTTATAAGCCATTCTGTTTAGTACTTTTTGTGTTCTGTTTAAGTTTCCTTACCCTGACAGCATGAATACACCCCATCTCTACAAAAAAAGGGACAAATTAGCTGGGCATTGTGTCGAACAGCTGTAGTCCCAGCTACTGGAGAGGCAGAGGCAGGAGGATCGCTTGAGTCCAGGAGTTCAAGGCTGCAATGAGGTATGACTGTGCCGCTGCACTCCAGTCTGGGCAACAGCGAGACCTTGTCTCTAAAAAAAATTAAAACTAAATAAATATGTTATATACATTGGGTTTTTTATTGCTAATCTATTTTTTAAGGATTTAAAAAATCTATATTAGTGATATTGGCCTGACATTTTCCTCTCTTGTAATTTTTCTGTCAGGTTTGGTATCAACACTTTGCTTTATAAAGTAAGTTTAGGATTATTCCTCTTTTTCTAATCTCTGGAAAAGTTTGTGTAAGATTAGTATGAGGGCTTCCTTAAAAGTTTGGTAGCACTTACCAGTGAAGCCATCTGGGGTGTTCTTTTTTGGGGGAGGATTTAACAACAAATTTAATCTCTTTTACACATATGGACTATTTAGATTCTCTATTCTTACGTCAGTTTTGGTAAGTGGTATTTTTCTAAGAAATTGTTCATTGTAAATGTTCCAATGTAATGCCCAAAGCTGTTCCTAATACCCCCTTATTATTTTTTAAATGTGTGTGGCATCTATAGTGATGTCTTCTTTTTCTTCTCTCACATTGGTTGTTTGGACTTGACTCTTTCTAAATTGGTCAGCAGTTATTAATTTAATTTTTTGAACAAAGAACCAATTTTTGGCTTTTTTTATGATTTCTCTATTATGTTTGTTTTCTATTTTATTAGTTTTTGTTCTTATCATTATTCTTTCTTCCCTTCTACTTCTTCTGGGTTTGGTTTGCCTTCCTTGAAAAAAATTGCATTTTGAGAAGAAGGCTTAGATTATTAACTTTCAGTCTTTCTTCTTTTTTATTATGCAATGAAAGGCATACATGTCTCTATAGGCATAGTTTTAGAGGTATGCCACAAGTTTAGAGATTTATATTATATATTATTGTTTGGTTCAAAATGTTTTCTAAGCTCTTTTGTGATTTTATCTTTGATCTAAGTCAGCGGTCCCCAACCTTTTTGGCACCAGGGACTGGTTTCATGAAAAACAATTTTTCCACAGACTGGAGGGGCGGGGCAGAGGGACCAGTATCGGTGCATGGCCAGGGGAGTGTAGACTGCAGATCTAAGTGTTATTTAGAAGTTTATGAATTTCCAAACATATGGAGATTTATAATTATCTTTCTTTATTAAAATCTCATTGCTACTGTAGTCAGAGAATATGCTTTGTGATTTCAATTTTTTTGGAATTTGTTTCAACTTACTTTATGACCCCAAATGTGATAAACTTCTGTAAACGGTCTATGTGGCCTTAAAACAAATGTGTATTCTGTAGTTGTTGGGCTCGGTTGTTCTATACATATCAATTAGGTCAAATTTGTTAATCATGTTATTTAAAACTTTGATTTTTTAAAAACTGTTTATTGTTAAATATAATACACCTTCAGAAAATCACATTAAACAATGTACAGCTTAATGAATTTTTAGGTGAACATTTTGCAACCGCCACCCATATAGGAATATAGAGCAAGTGCTCTCTGCTAATTGCAGCTGTTCCTCCACCCCCCAGAATAGCTGTTAATATTATCCTGACTTTTATGGTAATTAACTTCTCGTCTTTATAATTTTGTCACCCAAATGTAAATACCTAAACACTATCATTTTATTTTGATTTTTTTGTTTAACTTTTGATATGTCTGTTTCAATCTGTAGTTTTCCTCTTCCTCTCTCTGTCTCTCATAATTTTTTTAAAAAAAATCAGGTCATTTGTCCTGTAGAGTTTCTCCTATGCTGGAATTTGCTGATTACATTTCCACGGCATGACTTAACATATTCCTCTATCACTCTGTATTCCCGGTAAATTGGTAATTTCATCTAGGGTTCTAATCAGAATCAGGTTGGTTTTGTTGTTGTTTTTTGGTAAGATTCTTCATAAACAGTTGCCTGTTTTGTTTGACATCGGGAGGCATTTAATGTCCGGAATTCCCACTTTATGAGATTTAGCAGTTATTGGAGTTCCAGGTCTAGGTGCATTAATTCATTCAGGGTTGTAAAATAGTGCTATTATAATTTTTTCATACCTTCTTCATTCATTTCCTAGAATATTCTAGAAAGAGAAATTTCACCTCATGTACTGTTTCGTTCCCAGTTGTACAGTTCAATGGAAGAAACAAGATAAATGCTTAATTAATTCCCCTTACTTACCAGTTTTCAAAATAAAGAATTAGTTTCTCAGCATCCTTCAAGGGTGACAAATTAGTATTTTATTTTTTTTGTATCATAATGAGCCAGCGGATTTAAACATATTGGACGTGTTTCATCCATTGCCGCAATTACCCTTGATGCCCAAATTGTCCCATTTGGGCAGTTGGAGTGCATTTGACTCCAGTGTTTCTGAAAGCTTTTTTTCTATCTGGTATAACAAGATACTTCAGGCTCATCTTGTACAATTCTTGTCCCAGACATTTCTCCTTGAAGCATTGGTTTCTTTTAGTGGAAAATGATACACTACTGTCCAAACTTGGCGACTGAAAACAGTTGAAAAGATTATTTTATGTGTGTGTTCTCACCAGTTCTATCTCCCCCTTCTTTTGCTCCTCCTCTTCTAGAGAGCATGCAGTTAGGACATACTGTACTCTCTTGTATGTCCCTCGTGCAGTTTTAGTTTTACATACACACACGTACACACACACATAACACACAGAGATACACATACAACATACACAGTTGTCAAAACTTCATTCTCTAGCCGTTTCCTAAGAAAGGGCTACAGAATTAATATCCCCTGAAGTTTTGCATGTTCCAGACACAATATTTCTGCAATATTTATATTTAAAAGTCAATTTGGCTAGATTAAAAAAAAATCCTTGGCTTTCATTTTCTTTCCTTGAATGTCTTAAATATCTTACCCATTTTCTTCTGGCATAAAATGTTACTATCATAATGATTTTGGTAATCAAATTTTCCTTCCCTTATAAGTTAGTTGGTCTCTTTGCCTGGATAGCCAGAAGATTTTTCACCTTTTTTTTTTTTTAAGTCCAATATTTTACCAGAATATTTCTTGGTATTGGTTATTTTGGGTCAATTTCTCCAGTTAAGTGGTGTGCCCTTTTGATTCCTCTCAGGTTTTTTTTGTTTGTTTTTTTCAAAGTTTTGGGGAAAATGTGTTGCTCTCTCCTAACTATAATTTTGGATTTGTCTATTTTCTTTTAGTCCTCTTAATCTTTGCTTTCTACATTTTTGAGGCTATGTTTTTATGTACATGCAAATTTAGATTTGCTAGATCTTTTTGGTGAGTCAAATCTTTTATTATTATAAAATACTTCTTCACCTCTAGTAATGCTTCTTGCCTTTAAATCTATTTTTTTCTGATACTAATATAGCTACTCCAATTTTAAGTTTTTGATTGTTGTATCTTTTCTCATACCTTAACTTTACCATTCTGTATTTTTTTAAGTGTGTTTCCTGAAAGAAGCTTATAATTGGGTTTTGTTTTTATCAAGACAGACAATTTTAACTGGAGCATTTAGTCCACTTATATTTAATATAATTATTGATTCACTAGAGCTTAAATGCTATTATTTGTTCTCTCTTTGTCCCAATTAGTCTATGTTCCCTTTCTTTTCTTTCCTGCCTTATTTGCTTCTTTTGAAGTTATTTAATTTTCTCGTCTCTTAATTTTGTAGTTATATTTTTAAAAAACATATTTAGTAATCAGTTATTACAACATAATTCTTTGAGTCATCAAATTCTAAAAGAAAGTAGTACATTTACCTCTTTTCAGACAATATGAGTGCCTTAGAAAAGCATTAATCCCATTTACTCTACTTCTGATTTTTATGCTATTGTGATGTGTTCCTGCCCAGTGGCCTATGAAGCGTCCAAAAGCCATGCTCAGTCTCTCATCTGCTCTCTGTGTAATCAGCAAACACACCCAGGCTCCAGACGCCTGCCTTATCTACCTGAGTCTCTGTTCACCAGAGATCTTGGCTCAGTCATTTTTCACTCTCATGTGAGCTTTCTGATGCCTTCAATAATTTTTATATTTAGTCCAGCTTTTCTAGTTGTCTTTGGTGGAACAGCTGGTCTGATTTACCTATTCTGTCGTTACTGGTAGTGGAAGTCTGGCACTATTAACTGTACTGTACTTGACAAAGACCCATTGAGCAGGCATGGAATACTGCTGCTAGCAGAGTAGCCTAAATCCCACAGCTCTTCAGCATCTGTGTTGTCTGGGAAAGGTGACTCATGGACCCAGCATGTGATATTGCATCGGGAGTCAGATGCATGTGCTAGCCAGGCCCAGAAACTACACATATTGCTTCATTGTCTGAGTAAACATAATCCAAAAGGGCACCTGAGGTGGCTTGTGCTGTCCTGAGCAGGTTTTGGATCGGTGCCCGGGGCCCAGTGCCACTGAGGCCTACCTAGACTCAGTGCAAGTCAATGAACAAGCCCTCGAGGTCAATGAGAAAATAGTCTCTTTGTTCCGCTGTCAGCAGGACAGATACAATGAGTGCTCGGTGCTGGTTCAACAGCCTGCAGCCCAAAAGACAGGCGTCTGGGCCAAAGGTCAGAGCCGGCCCATCCTTGTCAGGGGCTGGGAAGGGTGTGAGCGATGGGCCATTCCTCCCAGCTGCCATCACAGGCGGGGGGCTCCACAGGGCCCCCACTGGCAGGGACGCAGCTCGGGCCCAGAACTTCCACACCTCACACAATATCATTTTATTGGTCTTATAGACTGAGTTGGGCGCCCCCTCCAAATTCGTATGTTGAAGTCCTAACCCCCAATATCTCAGAAGGTGTCTGTATTTGGAGATAGGACTTTTAAAGAGGTAATAAGTTCACATGAATTTATAAAGGTTCAGCCCTAATCCTATAGGACTGATGTCCTTATAAGAAGAGGAAGAGACACCAGGAACACGTGCACAGAGAAAAGCCCACGTGAAGACACGGTGTGAAGGTGGCCGTCTACAAGCCAAGGCAAGGGGCCTCTGGAGAAACCAAACCTGCCAACGCCTTGATCTTGGACTTCCAGCCTCCAGAGCCGTGGGAAAATAACTGTCTGCTGTTCTGTGGTATTTTGTTACGGCAGCCCCGGCACAAACACACCTGGGGTGGGGTCGTACGCTCTCAGTGGACAGGAAGGTGCTGGTGGGAATTTCTGTCCCTCCTGGAAACACCCACCTGAAGCATCTGGTTTTTAGAAAGCGACTCCCAGTGCTTCATTTGCTCCATTTGTTTCTAAGTGTGTCTGGGTCTGTTTCCAACCTTAGTTTGTCTTCCTTTATCAACCACCCCCTTCCGAGAGAGAAGATTCTGGCAGGTTCCTGTCTCAGAAGGCAGAAAGACCAGATCTCTGGGGTTTCTGTCCTGAGGGGACCTGGCCCCTGACTTCCTGGCTCAACTGCTGGAGGCACCAGGAGGACTGTGGATTGGACTGGCTCGTTTGTGGGCTCCCCACACCGCGATTGGCAGGGACAGAGACTTGTCACATTAGGGGCTTTTTCATTGACTTGCATGAACTTTACCATTTCTGGCTCTAAACCTCTTGCACTGCTGCATTTCTTGTTTGGCTCCCATGGGCACTGTGGTTCCCGGGACGCCTAAAGAACAACCCAAAGCTGTGACCCTTGCCCTCCCAGCCAAGACAGCCCAGATCTAACCCCTGTGACCCCCCCAATCCACCAGCAAGGGAGGCCAGGGAGCTCTTGAAGCTTCACCATCCCCCTCACCCCCAGTGAGGAGCCAGGCGAGGAGTCACTTCTTCACTCCCAGGGCGATGACCTCACTTGCTCGCTGTGGCCTCCCGGGTGTCTGCAGCTGCTTCCCCGGGAAACCTCCATATGTGTGTGTGTGTGTGTGTGTGTGTGTGTGTGTCTGATAGTAAACAGGGCTCACTGTTTCTTCCCCAGCTTCACCTCTTTCTACTCTCTTCCACGTCCGCTTAGCCTCAGCTCCTAGTAAACACATATGTGACAAGAGACCTCCCTAGTGTCCCCTCTTGGCTAGTCCTAATCCCTAAAAGACCTCTACTTAATTCTTCCACCACTGGCCTTTCTTGTAGATGATTCTGGATATCTGATTCAAATATGAGAGTCATGAGTTTTAAATCTGAGTCACATACAAACCTCTATTAAACAAAGGAAACCAAAAGTCTCATGATCCCCCAGGGCTGTCTTAGATTATTTTTCTCATCATGTTACTTAAATAAGTACGAACATAAAATTATTTACACTTTGTATACTTTACTAGCTCTTACATAACTTTAAAACCAAAATCAGTATACAAATGAAATACCAAAATTCCCTGGAAAACCATCCACACTCAAGTTAGAACACTTACTGTAACATGGCCGGCCACGGTATTTTTCTGACCCCAGACACTGAATATCCTGCCCTGTGATGCCACCCTGTGTGGTGTGCGGATGTGTTTCCTCCGTGTCGTTGCCCTGCAGGGAAAACTGCGACATTTCACTTGGACAGAACAAACACCACGCTGGCCTTTACAAATGAAATCCTCTGCTCCATTATTTTTAAAAATTAGTACTATTTGGCTCTGCAATCTCTAGAAACACTCAGTTGTGAGATGATGTTTTATAGGATGTGTAACATGCTTGCATTAATTTTAAAAATTTTCATTCAAAAGAAAATTGACATTCTCCTAAAGGGGTCATGGACGTCCTGAATGTGTGTGGCAGTTCTCAGGGTGTTCATAGACCCCAGATCTCGAATTCCTGGGTTGGAGGTTCCATTTTTCATCCAAGAGGCTCTTTAGCTGCTTCCTTCTGGGCCTGCATCGGTCCCCAGCCACTCCCAATGCCCCGCGGGCTGAGGTCCCCAAGCCGGCGCTTGGGCCTGGCTTGTTTTCGCTAGGTGTCTCCCAGTGGCCCAGGTGCACACTACATGCACTACTCGGGCCACAACAGAAGCCTATGCGACCGCTCAGGGGGTGGCTCCCTGGTCCTCAGGGCTCGCTGCTCAGTCTGTGCAGCGCGGCCACGTTCCCGGGCTGGGGCTGGCCGAGGGGGCCTCTGTCCCCAGCTGATCCTGGCGGGGAAGTGGCTGCTCACTGTGCCTCCAGCAGAGGGAAAAAATAGCAGTTTCAGTCTTTGGAAAAAACTAGCGACTCACACGACCGGAATAGCAACTGAAGACGTACTTAAAAACACAAACACCTGCTTCGGAATTGGGACAGGAAATGAGATTTCAGAAATGCCACAAGAAGCCGGTAAAGCAGCCCCTTCCTCGTGTTTCCCCGGCTTTCGTCGCCAGCTGGGCCCCGCCCGCAGGGGAAGCCCGGCCCGAGCCAGGCCACTCGGTGACCACGGTGGCCGCTGGCTGGCCTGGCCTGCGGGGTCGGGGCCCGGTGTGGCCGGCGGGGGCAAGTCACGCTGGCCGCAGGCGAGACCCCACACTCCCGTGCCAAACCTCCTGGGCAGCAGCAGACACTCAGGGAGGACTGGTCCCGGATGGAGGGGGACGCGAGGGCCCCCCCAGACCCGCCTGGAGCGAGCCCTCCTTACGGGACTGCACAGCCACCAGCAGGTCCTCTTATCCACGACGGGGAAGTGGAGGGGCCTGACGCTCAGTCCGGAGCCGGAGTCTCCAAAGGGGGGTTCGCGCATCCCCGAGGGTGCGCAAGATGATCTATGGGCTCGTGGAAAGAAAATAATAGCCCATCTATTTAGATGAATGTTTTACTTAAAAAATGAAAGAGAAAGCTCGGCCACGTTCTTCTTCTTGAACATCGGGGGGCTCCGGTGCCCTGGATCGCCCCGGGGAGGGGGGCCCAGAGCTGGAGGGGCGGGTATTTCAGCAGCACTTAACCCGTGCCCGCTGCCGGGAATTTAGAGATCCTGTTATCTATAATAAGTAAACTAACTCTCCTACAAAGGACGAGCGGTTTTAAAACGATGTTGAAAAGAAACCTTGGACCGAAGATAACACTAATACGGCAATCACAGCAAACACCCCCAAACGCAGAGCCGGCCCTCCTCCTGCCACCCTGAGCTTGCTGTCAGCCACCTCATGAAGGAAAAACAATGGCACTTTAAGCAGATCTGACAGAGTTGGCCAAAATTGGAATTATCCAGAAGACTATTTGAACTATGGCTTTACACCCACAATCATTCATGTCGAATGTTGCCTGAAGTAGGTATTGTGCCAAGAGAAGGTCACAAGACATCCATAGTATTGTTAATTTCATCTTGACCTCATCCATTTAACTCATCTTTTTTTGGGGGGTGCTTTAAAATAATAGTACATGGGTGGAATTTATAAAATAAAATAAGTAATCAGAACTTTTGAGTGTGCAGACAGCTTTTTGTCCCTTGGTAAAGGCGGGCAATACAAAAGCTTGGGGACCGCTGCCACAGTGGGTAGAGCTCAGGCTGCAGGTGCGTCAGAGTGAGGAGGCAGCTTGTTAAACCTGCTGGTCACTCTGGTCACTGGGCCCCTGCTGATGCTGATGGCCTGGGGACCTTCCTCACAGGTGAAGACAGGGCTCTGGCCGGAAGACCAGTGACCTCACCCCACAGCCTGAAACACACCCGCAGCGCTGGACTCCTTAGCCTCAAGTAGGGCTTTGCAACAGCCTTGGGAAAACTGGAAACAGCGTGAGTGCTGAGCAGGGACACAGGGAGCAGGCGTGGGGACAGGGAGGGGACTGTGGGCTCACCTACTGGCCTTACCTCACCCCCATGGTTCTGGGGCTGGGGAGGTCTGAGTAGGAGTCCCTGTGCAGCTGCTTGCTAGCTTTTGACCTCAAATCTTAATATATATGTGCAATGGAAAGAAAAAAAAAAACCCTTACTATTTCAAATTCTCTTGCTGCCTTCCCTGAAGAAGGGTGGGTCTGGGGGAGGGGTGCTGTGGACAGCAAGGAAGCCCTGCACAGGCCTGTGGGGAGGAAGCTATGAGCCTCTGGCCCCCCTCCCTACCGTCCTCATCCTCTGTGGGGCATGTCCCTGAAGGCTGAGTCTAGCATCCTGGTGGGTGTGAGCAGAGGCCTGGGGCAGAGGTCAAGTTGCCAAGTAGGTATTAGGACCCTTCCATCCACTCTGCCCTGAGGCTCCCTCTCACACATGCAGCCATTGTTCTTTTTTCTTTCCTCATATGCATTTTTATAAGGGACTCCAGAAAACCAGAAGGAGTAATGCACCAAGGGATGTGACTTTAATGGCAGGATTACCAGCACAGGACAGGCATTGAGACAGCCAGTGTCCTTTACATTGGGCCCGAATCACATCCGGTTAATACAGGGTGCTTACTTCTAAGAGCAGGTGTTTTCTGCACCTGCTGCATTGGCTGCTGGTGAAAAATACTAGAATTCCTACCCCCGCGTGCAGCCTGCAGGGAGAAGGGAACAAGCTCTGCACTGCTCCTGGTCCCAGCCTAGCCTGTGCCTGGTGCCACCGGCTGGGGCAGGCATGGGGCCCTGGGTCCTTCCTTCTCAGCACTCCCTTCTCAAGTGGCCCAAGCGGTGTCGTTGCGTCGTTGGGGCTAATTACGGAGCTTCCTTTCCCCGCACAACTTAGTGCCTATAAAAGGCCGATGAGAATTGTGTGGAGACAATAGGTCTTGGAGGGTCCAAGCCCTCACACTGCCACTGATCACATTGGTGACCTTGAGCAAATTCCTCAATGTCACTGAGCTCCAGGCCTTTGCTCTGTAAAACAGGGTGATGAAGCTGCCAACTGCAGATGGCCATGAGGATGAAGCGAACGTGTGTGACGAGCAGGGGCCTTGGGACGCTCCCTTGCATCCGTTAGGTGCTGATCCAATTGCACTAAATTCTAAAAAACCCCTGTGGGTCACTCCACTGAAAGCTAAACTCAGGGAATCTTCTTCCAAAGGTTGGAGACTTGAGCTCACTCATTCATCCGTGCAACAAATACACACTGAGTGCTGATTGCAGGTCAGACAATGAGCTAGTAAATTATCTAGAACAAAAGCCTCTCTGGGAGGGCTATTCACGCAGAAGGGCCTTGGGCTCTGGCGGACCTCCCTGGAGGCTGGGCTGCCGGGCCGGTGAGGGTGGGGCAGGCTGCCCGCACAGCCAGTGGATAGGAGGCCCTTTTCTGCTCCAGGCAAAGTGGCAAAAGAATCACAGAGGAATTGCTAGTGCCAAGGGCCACAGTAAGACAAAAGGGAGGCTGAGGCTGGAGGGGGTAGCCAGCCTCCTTCTTGGGCCATGAGTGCTTCCCACGCCTGCCCCCACCCAGTGGGAGGGTGGGAGGATGCTGGTCCCTGCAGGAGCCGTTCTCTGCACCCCTACCCACCTCAAGTCATCCTAGTGCATGCACCGCAAGCTTTGGAATCAGACCTGAATGTTCCCCTGCTCTGCATTGGGAAACTCTGAGCCTTAGTTTTTCCATCTGTAGAATGGTGATAATTGCATCTTTTTATTCACTCCACCCAGGAGAACCAAAATAGAAGGTGCTTTGAAGATGACAGCACCTCATGCCCAATGTCTACTATGTGGCAGATTAAAGTGTCAGTCTATAGCAATAAGCTCCTCCTCAAATGGTTTTTATATTTAAGAAAACAACAAAACAGTAACAAAATCCCTCCAATGTAACAGCAACATGGAACATTCTGACCTTTCATTCTCTTTCTGGTGAGAGCAGGGATCCCAACAGACGGATGTGGGGGAGGGAAAGGAGCTGAATGTTGGTGCAGCCGTGAGCCAAGGTGTAAACATGTGGCTCACCCTCAGTGGGCCGGCGGACGCGAGCGTTAAAGCCACGGCTCTTGTGAGGTTTGGTTGGCTCCAGTGGGCGCCCCAAATGCAGTGGCTGCACAGACGGCCCTGGGGCAGCTGCCGTATTCTAGATGGGCTCAGGACACCGCACCAAGACAGCGGTGGCCAGATTGCAGACGCAGCCACCTGTCTGCATTCCCCACCTCCTGCCCGGGGCGCTGGGTGGTTCCCTGGCCCAATCCTTTCATCAGAACCTTTACCCACAAAGCACAGCCACTGACCCAGGACACCTTAGAGCAACGGCCAGCAAGCCAAGGCCGGAGAGTAGAACCTCGCCCGCTATGTGTGGCCTATGAACTAAGAATGGTTTTCAGATTTTTAAATGGCTGAACAAACTCAACAGAAGAACATTTTGTGAAAATTGTGCGAAATTCAAATGTCAGTGTCCATAAATAATGATTTGTTCACTTGTGATGTCGTCTCTGGCTGATGTTGAGCTACAAAAGCAGAGTTGAGTACTTGTGACAGAGACTGTATGGCCTGCATACCTAAAATATTTATCTTATCCTTTGCAGAAAAAGCTTGTCATCCCTGAGTTAAAGATCCCTTCCTTCCTGGAGCACTTGCACTTTAATGCACACGCATGCCTTAAGCAAAAGAGGTGAAGTTCTAATGGTGGGATTTTAGGCACAGGTGGCTTCCTCAGTTCAGCCTTTCTAGGGGCCGGAACAGGAAAAACAGAGCCAGGTAACAGAGAGGCAGCAGTATGCAAAATAAACGCCTGGAGCTAGGCTATAGGAATCCTGGTTTCTAATTGCAGCTTCAACTAACTAATAATTATGTGATTTTTGAGCAAGAAGGCTTTCCATGTCCTGGTGCTTTCCTCTCCGTCCAAGATCTTCCCCTTCTTCCCCCAAAAGGAAGACAGTAGCTGTGAAATGCCTTGAGACCGTAAGTGTCACGCAGATGCAAAGATTAGTCAATTCTAGAGCATTCTGATTAGGTATATTTCTTCCTTTCAAGGCAAGTGAAACAAAGTGTTTATAGATATAGTGGCCCTATTCTCCTCAAATTCCTTGGTTTATCAACAAGACCCTTGGCATTTGTGCCACTGACACTTTAGTCATTCCCAAGCCACCCATAAGGTCCCTCATCTATATTTCGTATTTTGCCAAGGTACAAATAAATCCGAGTAACTCAGCTGCTACTGAGTGAATCCAGTGTGTGGCCCAGTAGCCACATCCCAGGACAGCGGGCTATTCTCTCCTTGTTAGAACAGACATAGTAACTAACAGAATGATTAAAGACTCCTTTGTAAATAAATGCCCTGGATGCAAGATGCTGGCACTCTCAAAAGTCTTAGGAGGGACTATCCATGAAAGACATGAGTCTACATTATTTATTTGTAGTCAGGGACTCTGGTGTGTGGTGGCCGTTCCTAGAAGCTGCCTAACATGTCTTTCAATACAACCCCGGAAGTGGCTTCCTTTTATGGCAGTCTCAGTTTCCGGTTCCTAGAAATTGCTGATTCCAACAGCATCCAATGTCCACAAGTCACCTGGGGGTGCCTGAGGGCAGGAGTGGATGACAGCCGCATTTCACTCAGACACCAGAGCGAGTTGCCATCTGAATTGCGCCACACCCTGCAAAGGTGCCAAAGCATGCAACAGAAACAGAATTTGCACTGGGTATGTTTATTTCTATTCCACTAAAGGTGCATGTGTGCTCTTAAAAAGGCAAACCCACGTAAGAGCCTATGCCAGAGACAGTTGCAACAAATTGCATCACCTGGGTTTTTCTGTTTATAACAGCGAGCCCATGTTGGTGGTGCAAATTGGCCAGTTGTGTGCTATTTTAAACCCTGCCTGCTCCTTTTTCCCCTTAGTGCCAAGGGCACACAAAGCTGCCCAGAAAGAAGGAATTCAATCAGCATCAGAAGAATGCACTGAAGTCCTGTTTCCTAACCCCCAGGGGAGATCTGAGTGGGAAGGGAGGACCCAGCTAGCTGAGGACAGAGTCCTTTTTGCGTGTCTGTTTCCCCAGGCCAAATGCCAACCGGCTGACAAATGTTAGTGGGCGGGAACAATGGAGGAGGGGGGCTGGGGATGAGGGGGTGGAGGTACTTCCTGAGGATCCATCTAGGCCCAGAGTTTCCAGCTGTCACCCCCAGAGCGCCGCCCGCCTGCTTGGCCAGGTGGGGTTGGCCCTGGCAGGAAGGGCTGCAGGCGAGATCAGTCATCACCCCGTTCTTACTAGAACCCCATCCCTGGCCATAAACCTTACCTGGCCAAGCTGCTCTCTTTATTGGACACTTCAATCCAGTATCTGGACTGCTGGGCTGACGGACACTTTTTTCTCTGATGTCTCTCCCTGGTCGGTCTCAGAATTAATACATTCTTCCTCTGCTCGTCCCTTCCCTTTCCTGAAATGGCAGAGGCTGCACTCTAAACTCACCCAGGGTTTGGGCTGGGTCGGATGTCCTGGGTGTGGACACCTCCATGGGCCAGCCCACTCCCCGGGTTCAGTTTGGAAGCTGGTGACTCCACTGCCAGCCTGTCTCCCCGTTCCAAATAGTGACATACCTCAGGTCTCCTCTCCTGCCAGCTGGTCAGAATGGGGGTGCTCTGTGGGGCCCTGGGGATAGTTCAGTGGCCCGACTCCCTTGTAAGGCCTCTGGGGTGTCAAACCACAGGTGCCTTATGGAGGAACTGGTGTGGGACCACGTCCCTAAACGAGGCCCCGTGCCATTTTGTACCTGCTCACGGGGCCAGGTTGGCTCTGAAAAAAAGGACAGTGTGTGTCAACCTCTAGTACAGTGTCTAGTACATGTCCTAGGTGCTCAGTGACGATGAATATCAAATACACGCATGTCCCGGGGAGTCTGATTACTATGAACATGGACTAGACAGATGTTTTTCATGAATGAAATATTTCTCATGCAGGGGACTTTTTTTTATCATAGTTAATATCAACTGTGAGGTCAGAGAGCTCTCAATGCTGAATGCATTCTGAGAAGAGGTGGTTCTGGGCTGGCGCTGCAGGAGGTCTTTCCAGCCACGTGGTCGTGTGGGCTCTGCTTCCCCAGTCACCGTCCTGCCATCAGAGCCTCCTGGTTCCAGTTCTGGGAACCGCACTGGGCCTCATCCCCCAACCCCATCTGTAAATTGGAGTAGCTGTCCTACCTCATAGGGTTGGCATAAGAGTCAAATACGATGATACATGGAATTCTTCTGGAGTGAAATAAAGACAGGGAGGCATTGAAATGGGGGCAGCAGACGCCCCATGTCTGAGGACTCAGGAGGTGGAAGAGAAGATTCTCTCCCTGCCTTGGGCCTTATGAGCCCCTGCTATACGCTGCCAGGGGTTTTCCTCCATCTGTGCCATCTTTCCTGGTCAAACATGAATGTCATGCAAGCACAGAGATTTTTGTTTCTCTTTTGCTTGTGTCTGGAAGCAACTGCAGCTTTGTGGCCTATGGAGCCTGAAGAAACTGACCCTGCACCCATGCACCGATTCCAGTGAAAAATTGGTGCCCAGAAGCCTAAGGAAGCGCATCCACAGCTGGGAAACCGGACAATTTCCTCTCATGACACAGCTTCGTAGACTGTGAGAGCATGTAGTGTTCTCGAAGAGCTAGTCCCCAACTGTCACAAACTAAAGCAGGAACACCAGGAAGTATGTGCTCTATCTGATAGACACCTTCCTGTGAGTCGATTTTACTCCTGAAAGTTAAGCAATTTAGGACAGTTTAATATCAAATATGGATGTTGTTGGGAAAATGCAAATTGTTCACTGATGAAGGTTAAACACAAGCCTTTGAAGAAATGTCAGGCTTGTAATTTAAAGCAGTAGTCCACTAACTTGGCTTAGGAGAGCAGAACACCCCCACTCCCACACAGCCCACCCTGCCTGGGCCCCCCACACCGAGTCAGGACCTCTGAGGTCGGGGTCCCTCGTTAGCTCATCTAAAATGCTCCCAGGTGACTCTAACGTTCTGGTGGGATTAAGCAGCACCGGATTAAGCAGCACCGGCCCAAGGGTGTGTTTGCCCTTGAAAGCCAGGCAGGAGGCGGGAAGGTCTGGGGCACGCTCCCTCGGCACTGGTTTCTGGTCCCTTTGTAGATAAAAGTGATTTCTTCAAGGTCTGAGTGATGTGCAGGCGAGCCCATCAGGGAGCTTTGCGGGATCAAACCAGTGTTAACATCAAAGCCCTGCCAGGGCCACTGGGGTTAGCTCCAAATGGTCTTACCGCTGCCCTCAGCACACCCTGAGAGACTGGATACAGGGGTGGCAAAGGGGACCATGGACTCCTGCTTAGGTGTCTTTTTCCATCTTTTGATAACAGAGGAGTAAACTAAGGATGGCCCTCTAAGCCCCGTGAGCACTCAGTCAAGAGGAGCCTCTCACAGCCCTGTGAGATGGCATCCCCCAGCCCTTTCTGAGGCCTGCAGGTGACGGTTCTGAAGTCCTCTGGTTCCTTCCTGGAACCAGGGTTAAATGGGAAAACCACAGAAAAATGAGACTTCCTAAAAAGGTGCAGCTGTCCAAAGTTTTCAAATAAAATCTCCCTTGGCACCCCTAAGGAAATGGATTCTTAGGCAGCTTAATTCTTCATTGTTTGTTCCACAAACATTGTATCTTTCGCCAAATATGAATATATTCTGAGATAACCCGATGGGGCAGCCAGGAAGGGGCAGTCCGTTGAAGGTGGGAAGCGCAGCAGGTGGAGGGCCTGGAAGCAGAGATCTCTAGAGCACCTGGAATGTGCCAGACACAGCATTTGTGAAGGGGCCGTCAGGCTTAGGAGGGCTGACTGCAGCATCTCACGGGAGTGTAAGCTGCTCCAGGGCAAGGAGGCAGCAGAGTGCTGGAATCCCACCACCTGGCCTGAACCTCGCTGCGTGACCTTGGGCGAACCCATTCTTCTCTGAGATGGTGCTCTCATCTGTGACAGAGGGGGTACGACTTCCCTCAGAGTTAAGGATTAAGTGCAACTACATAAAACATTTAATAGCATGCCTAACTCAAGTACTCAAAAATGGTGGTTATTTTAGCCACTTAGAGACATTTTTCTATCACTTGTCCTAGTACCTAGGACTTTGCGCACACGCATGCACGTGTGTGTGTGTGTGTGTGTGTGTGTGTACTGATGTCTAGTGGGTCAAGGCCAGGGAAGCAGGTAAATACCTTACAATACACAGGATGGCCACCCTCCCCAACAAACTGTCGAGCCCACAATGTCAACAGTATGAGGTTGAGACCCCTGATATACAGAGAGAAGCTGGAGCTAGCCCACCCAGACGACAGGGATGGGGGAAGCAAATAGGCTACCAGTGCGGGATCTGGCAACTGCAAACTCCTGCAACCACCCCTGGAAGAGGAATCCTCTCCTCAATTAGGACACGTTAGCAGCTATAACTCAAGTGTTACGCACATTCTTCTCCAAATTGTTCAAGTTAGAGACACTGGATTCAGAATTAGACTCACAGGTCAGTGCACTGATTTAAATAGCTTTTGGGTAGGATGTGAAAAAGCAATAGTAATTGGAGGGACAGAAAGGAAAAGCAGCTAGAGGTAGAAATGTGGTCCAGAGGAATAAAAACATAGTAGTAAAATATATGAGGTTCATCCCCCATTCTTGATTTTCTTTGTAGGATAAGGCAAACTATATAGTAAGAGACTACAAACACTTAAGTAAATGAGTTTGCATGAATCTGGAAAAAGACAAACCCTTTGGAAAGTCAACCAAGTTATCTGATTGGACTGCTACCTGCTCATGCTACGGCCTCAAAGACGAAATAAAAAACTAAGTAAAAATTCTGATCTCACCAGTTTTGGCTGATTCTGACATTTCATTTGCTTGGCAGAGCACTACAGTGCCCAGTATGAGTTCACAAATCAATCCTGAAATAAGAATTGGTGCCTTCCTGGTCATGACAGTCTGAGAATACGACTTAACCGTATCAGGTTAAAAAGGCTACCGAGATCTTTTGATTGGCATGCCTAGGAATTACAGAACCACTGAGTTAAAATGAAAAATGCTCAACATTTGTTAACAACTGAGACATTTTCCACAGAATCTTCTGAAAATGCCTTTAGACTTGGGGATTTTTATTTTTACCTCAAACCAGTTACTTAAACCCTTAAGCCTCAGCTTTATTCTCTGCAAAATGGAGATAATAGTCCTTCCGCCCCAGGGCTGCGGTAAAGATTAAGGAAGATTACGCACCTGAGTTCACTTTGTGCTAACTGGGTCACACAACTAAAGGTAGTGTCCTAGAACTCCGAGGCTTTTTACTTTTATTTCACATTGCTCTTCAGGAGCACTTCAGTATTTTTCAGGGTCATGCTGGGTTTTTAAAAGAACCAGAACAAGAGGATGCTACCTAGGAAAGCAAATTAGTTACTTCACAGCATCTCTTGGTCTTAGTTTCTTACTTGAGTTTCATGCAGTCCTCAGAGGTAATTATCTCTATTTTACAGTTAAGGAAAAATGAAAGAGACTCAAAGTATCTAATTTGCAAAATATGAGATTAGATGCCCTCTAATGAAGCCAGAAAACAAGGGAACTTGAATTGAAATGGAAGCCCAAAGCTGGAGAATAAAATGAAATTCTGTAACTGCTTCGCCCTGGCAGTTTTGCAGGCAGGCCCAGCCCAGAGCAGTTTCTTAGGCTAAATAACCAGGATGATTTGGAAAGCATGGAAAACGATGGAAAAATCAGATGTACCCTAAAATGTACTATTTCCTTCAGTGGTCTACTTGGATTTAAAGACCTCAGAGACAGAGCTGTGATGTCCAATCAATTCCATCTTTTCCCTTGGAAGGGGTGGTACCTAAGGGTGTCCAAATGCTGGTGGCGGAGGAAGGGATGGCAGAAAGGTGCTACTCCCAGAGAAGGTTAAAAACACAGGGGCAAGATCTGAAGTGAGGTCACTGAAAAGGCTGAGGAAATGGAATAGGATGATCAAGAAAGGCTTGTCTACTAGTAAAGAAAAGTAGAAGGGACCATTTCCGTAATCCTTGACCACAAAGACAATCTCTGACGTGAGGATGTATTTTCCAAAAAACACTGGGAATTACCTGCTTAGGAACTGCAAACATAAAATATGACCCTGACTCAAGAGTTGTCAGCACAAGCTTCTAGTGATGAGAATAAGACCGTCTCATTAGATTACGTACCGTTCAAGAGAGGCCGCTGGGAACAGTGTGGGAGAGGCGCATTTTTGGAGTTTGCTTTCTCAAATTCACATGAGACAGCAGCTCTCAGAGTATGAATTCTGAGACGCTTCATCCATGTGTTGAAAAGACAAAACCCAGGAAGATTTGTCTAGCCTCTAGATAGCTGGAGCTCCCAGAATTAAAAAGAAACATCCTAAACAATACCATTGCATGTGACTTAAACGAGCAAAGTTTCCAAGAACAAATTCAGGAAAGTTGCTTTTTAATCCAAACACCACCAAGAGCCCATTCATAATCCAATCTTGGTTTTTATCAATGGCCAAGATGCACAAAAGAGCCTTTAATTGAGGTGACATAGGCTGTTTTAAGAAAATAGCTTTAAGAGCTGCTTTCAGACACCTACACAATTATTTTCACAGACAATTCTTAAAATTTCCAGCAAGTTCTTATAGTATTTTCCACCAACATGAAAGAAATGAACTAGACTCTCCAGTTTTTCTGTGGCTTTATAAATGGTCTTTCAGAAAATTTTACTTCATCAATACTAACAACTTTTTAATAATGGGTATTGCTATTTCTTAACTCTATTATCGTATTTTGTCACCTAATAATAAACCTAAGATTTTAAATCTAGAAAGGCTAACACTTACAAATGCTTAGCGTTAGCTAAAATCCACAAGCTATCAAGTATTCCTTCAATCCTTTTTGAAATCTTAGCTCTCTAGTTTTATCTTTAAAGTGTAATGCCTAGTAGTTTCCATACTTCAGCACTTCACATCTGACTGGAGTAGACTTGAAACCACTACCCCAATTCATGTCTCTTGTTATTATGCTTCGGTAATTCCCCTGAAATTGTAGGAACAGATCATGTCAGAAGTTCCATTCTGTTTTTGGTCTTGGGAAATGTCATGAAACAGATATAAATAAGCCTTGGTGCTTTAACATAGGGGAATACCTACAATTTATTTCCAAATTCGAGGTGATTATACTTGTACAGTTCTGGAATCACAAAAAATCCTCACATTTTCATTTTGAATAGAGGATATTGTTCACTTGTCCAAAAACATTCTAATCTAAACAGAACCTCCATCTGACTATCTCTAGGGCACAGGTTGTCTTTGCATTTTGAGGTTCTGTGCAGCCTTTATGATGATGTGACTTTTTGTGCATTATTATTATTACTGCAGTAAATTATGCATAACACTGCTACAAGTTTTGGGTAAACACTGAAATGTTGCTGGTAGGCATTGAGCAAACACTTATATGATCTTGACCCTCAATATTTGCTGCCTCTTCTTAAACTACCAAGCTTCTTGTTATTAAGGCAGTTCTGTTCAGCTTTTTGTTGTGTACTCAGCTGAATACTATAGTTCCTCCTTAGAACTTCCCTATTTAAAAAGAAAGGTACTTAAGCACATGCTCTTAGAGAGTAAAGGTTTACAATTTTAAATACATTCAAAGGCAGCAGGAAAAGTAATTTTACAACTCACTTCATCATCAGGTTACCCCATTTCCATGAGATTTATGAATGAGGGTCTAACATCAACCCCAATGACCTAGAAATGTGTGGTTTCTCTTCAGCTGTTTTCCTCTTTTCCCTCCCAATCCCCATCTCTGACCATTTACTATTTAAAATTATCTGAACACTTATCTTCCCTATAGAAGTTCTCTGCACTGGTGTACAGATGATATCCCTTAAAACGTAAAAGCACATAAACTAGTATGAAGGCAGTAGAATACCTCAGCGGCAGGAAAATGTCTTTCACAATTTTCCATTATTCCGTATGGTTAGCTGAAAAAACTTAATAGGAATGCTCTGAGATGCCCAAGTGGGAAGGTATGCCATTTTAAGGAGAGTAGCTACTCTAAATCTTTACTAAATGGAATCTCCTCCTGAGGCTTCTCAATGTCCTTCCCTGTATTTCATCAGTGTTCCATTGTCCATAGTTACTTCAGTTAACCACTAATAGCAAATGGTTAAGTTATGAAACCACCATAAAAGAATATTACTACAACTATTAAATTAAGTTGTTGGAAGTGTACTAACATTGAAAAAATGTTCACAATATATTACAAATATCCACAACCCCCATTATTTATAAAAAATTTTGGATTGAGATAAGTAGAAATTTGATAGGAGAGGCAGGAGGCAGATTGAGAACCAGTGTCTGGTTTTAGGCTAACAGACCCACTGAAGAAAATAATCTGTAATAACACATTTATTATACCTATTCTGCAACAACTTTCTAAACCAAGCCTTCATTCTTGCTAAAAATCTACTTCACAAAGGGATTCTTTCGATAAAATGCTTTATAGGAATAATTATATAACATTACAATAACTTAGGCTGCTAGCCAAAACAAGTATTTTCAGTTTAGCCGTCTACCCTCCCAGGTTGTGAAAAGGAATAATGTAAAGCCCTTCTCAATAGGTTTGCCTAATACTTGATTATTCACATTGCAGATCATCCAGTGTGGTGTGGCTATTTCCTATTAACACAAGTCCACAGAGTTCCTGGATCCTTTCTTCCCCAGTACTTCAATATGCAAGAAAATTGACACAGGCATGCAAGGAAAGGCAAATCCAGACTTAGAACTAGGATAAGTGCTTATCAGTTTTGCTAACATTAGTTCCAGACAAAGTTTTGGCTTACTCTGACAAGCAAAGCCTTTAAAGTAGATTATTTTCAAGGTCCCCTGAAAGATCTTGACCTTTAAAGTTAAATTCTGGCTGGGTGCAGTGGCTCAAGCCTGTATTCTTAGCACTTTAGGAGGCTGAGGCTGGAGACCAGCCTGAGCAAGAGCGAGACCCTGTCCCTACAAAAAATACAAAAATTAGCTGTGCGTGGTGTTGCATGCCTGTAGTCCCCAGGTACTCAGGAGGCTGAGGCAGGAGGATCCCTGGAGCCCAAGAGTTGGAGGTTGCAGTGAGCTATGATAACACCACTGTACTCTAGCCTGCGCCACAGATCAAGACGTTGTCTCAAAAAAACAAAAAACAAAAAAAATAACAAGAAAAAAATTCATTTCACAGGCCATCCAATCTTAACTGGAGTTGTACAAATACTGTAACACATTCAAATAATTTAACTTTTACCCTTCTGGAGGCTAATCCTAAAATTGGCAAAATAATTCTGGCAGATAATTCTAGGGCAATAATCTTGCTCATTATTGAATTTACATACTCCAGTTTTCTAGCACAGCCTAAGAATTTGTCCAAAATCTACAATGAAGACTTACTGAGGTTATGTGATACCTCAAAGTAGATTTGGTGATAAAAAGACAAAACTAGGCAAATAAAGAATACAAACTGAGTGGAGTCTAAGTAGAATTCAGGATTTCAACTAATATTAATGTATAAAAAAGTCATTTACTATTTCATTTATAAGAAATCAGTAGTGGTTATTATTATTTGTGGTCAATCACACAATCATGCAACTAATTAAAACCAGCCAAATCTCCAATTTCCTATAATGTAACACTCATTTAAAGAAAAAACTAAACTTGGACAGGAAAATAAGTGACACATTTAACACCAAAGAGTACACTAAAAAAATCGCCACAAGAGTGAACACAGGTAGCTAGCTGGTGAATGGGTAAAGTTTGTAAAAGGAAATTTTCAATTCTTAAGTAGCCATATTCTAAACTGCTATGATTATGAAAAACACCAAGGAGAATACATTCAAGTTAATGGAAACAAGTCTTTATTAAGTAACTTTTAATATCAGAAAAATAAAACTCTTATAATTCTCTTTACAGCAAATATATAATATCAGTGCTTTGGCCATCTTAAGTTAAAGGCCCTTTATCATAAAATATATGGTTTTAAACTTTACTCAAATTGAATTTATAATCCCTATGACTTCCCTACATATACATAACAAAAGAGTGTAGTAAAATTAGCAAATACTAAACTATATTGATAATTTATCATTCTTAGTTTGTGGTTTTTAGAAACAGTACACGCACCTAATATATGTCGATTCCTTGGCTTATTAGTTGCAGTGTACAATGCAACAAAATACAAAATACATGCTTGGTGAACATTCGTTCGTATCTACAAGACGGCAGCTAGAGATTAGATTTCAATACTGACATTTAACTATCCTACAAGCAATTAGCATTACATCATAATATGCCATCAAGGCAATTTTTCATACTGAAAAAATCAAAATAAAAACCGTTATTTGTAAACTTTTATACGAAATGTAACTCTTCAAGTGGAAATAAAAAATAAAATCTGTCTATTTACTATTGAATACACATAGGATTTCAATTTTCGGTATACCGAGAAAAAAAGCTCTTTTGTGTTGGGAAAATAATGCTTCAAAAAATAATTAGTAGAAAAACCCACCAGTATGATGTTTTGTCCTTTCAATGCCAGCACAGATTTGGGAACATACTGAGGATGAGTTATAGACATCCACAGGTGAAATGTACAAGCATATTTTAAAGAAATCTTTCCTTGTGATTGGAAATAGTTTTGAAATGAAGTAAACTGATTGGAGGTCGTCACAGCTGCTTTTGTGAATTATGCCAAGGGCATTATTATCCCTTTCTCCCCCCCTCCCCTAAATTACTAAAAAATAAAAATATATTTATAATGTGCAAGACAAATATGGATTAAACATAAAATGTTTCACATTTTGATCTAGTCTAAAAATTAATTAATAGCTTGATCAGACTAATGAATGGAATGTTCGCATCCTCAATTATTAGCCAATACAGGTGCCACCCCAAAGCCTTTCCTGATACGGGAAAACCCAGGTGGCCATTTCCACATCCACCAAGGGAGGCAATGGGTAGCAATTCACAATTGCATTCCTGATCCACTGATCATACCAGCCTTGAGCACTCTGGGCGAGATGAAGGTCAATGTAGCAGTTTTGTCCCAAATTATAACCAGTGATCTAGTAAACTGCCATCAGCCCTATTATTACCAATAAGTAATCACAATGCATTAAAAAGTGACTTGCAATCCTGCAGAATTAGGCATAAGTTGTTGTAAAATAAAAAACAAACAAACCTGTTTTGTCAAAACTGGCAGTGTAAAGAAGGCAGCACTGGAAGTGTCTGAATCATCTGTAATGCCAAGTACCCTCCATAAACTCTTAATGTGGTTAGGCTTTGGGACCCACTGTTTTGAAATCTTAGACGTATACACTTTCTCATAGGCTCACACAACCTATGATTATCTTCACTCAGCCAAGGTGAACTTCAGCTTTAGCAATTCTTAGATAAGCTATGTCTCTGGGTCTATAGGACAGTATTAATAATTCAAACCAAACTAATAGACAAGAGACCACTTAGGTTTAGTGTTACCATAGCAGCCTTTTATAAGTTTACTAACAACTTTAGCCTAATCCCAATAAAGCCTGATAACAGTCATAAGAATTCATTAGGAAGTTTACTGGGGGGTACCATTATACCCATGCCTTTACGAGTCCATATAGAGATATAGTATTTATGTATATATATATAGTTAAGAGTGAATTTGGATTGCCTGAGTAACAGCTGTCTGGCAAACTGGACATGATGGCGTTCTCTTTTCACAGATCTTGTTGGCACATTCCATGCAGAAGAGGTTGTGGCCACATGGAACTAGGGCAGCAATAACTTCATTCTCAAAGCAAATCACACAGTCGTGCTTTCGTCTTGATTCTGGAGGTGAGCTAGAGGTGGAACCACCATTGGAAGAGGAGTAACTATTGGTACCATTAGAAAAAGCAGGGATGTATATTGGAAGGCCAACATGGTTGCCTGTACTAGGTGGGTCGCTCCTAACCCTCCGAGCAAGTGGGTGTTCTATGCTCTCAGGAAATGTAGGAGACAGACGAGGAGTAGATGGCTGACTTCCTCTGCGCTGAGTCTTCATGTTACCCGAGGGATCACTCCCAAAGCCAGAAAGTGGGTTAACTGGTTCGAACGGAGTCCAGATAGTTTGAGCGGATGTTGGTAAAGAGTCAAAGGCAGGAGAGTCAACTGCAAGATCTTCTGAGCCTACAGATGGTAGTGTATCTCCAAACCAAAAGTTTCCTGTACTAAATGGGCTTGTTGGACTAAAGTCAGCCAGCCTATTGCTTCCAAAGTAGGAATCTGTGGAACCACTTCCTAGAGAACTGGAACTATCATTTCGATAATTGGATATCATTCTTGCTCGGCTAGGAGGAACTGGATTGGAGGAGAGCCACGCAGAGCCCAGAGTGCCGCCTTCAAAGCTTACATCGGTACCGTTGTAATGGAAATCATTCTCTTCGTTGAGCTCTATATAGTTTCCTGTACGCATGGCAATATGCATTTCTATTTCTTCCCGTGCTCGGTCAACATTTTCGGGCATCCCGGTCACTTCAAAAACAGGCTCCTTATCTCTGCTTGGTGTTACTATGTACGTGTGGGTCTGCTGCTGAATTCTTTTAATAGTTGCTCCTTTGGGTCCAACCACTAATCCCACCACACGGTAGGGAACCCTGACCTGGACGGTGGTTTGACCGGGCAGATTAGGACTACATGACAATCCTCCCAGGGCGGGGCCATTTTTGTTTCGAGATGCACGAATCATGGAGAAGTGTTCTGCAGCTGACAGGATTTCTCTTTTGGCCATGGCAACATCTTCTTTCCGTCCAGTGACAACAAAGATGGGCTCTTCACCGCGGACAGGTGTCTTGATATACGTGTTTGTCTTGGCTCTCAGTGCTTTAATTTTACAACCTGTTAGAAAGAAAACATTTCGTAAGAATCAACATCTCTTATAAAGACAAATCACAGAAAGTGCCTTTTAACCTTAACGTACGGTTACCGGGCAATTTTCACTTTATTAAGTTCTAGAGTTTGTTCTTTCAAACTAATCACATGATGATAAAACTCCTAATTCCACTAATGCTCCTAGATCCAGAGGTACACTTGTCTGGTGATCCTTCATTTGAAAGGAGGGGGTACCTCTACTGGGAGGTCTTAACTCACTCAAGTTAGGCATATCATTTTCTTCCTCTTGTTATTAGAAATTACAAATGATGCATAAAGTAGCCTATACAGATAAGTTACACCATGAGTGGGTGTGATTTTCACAACGCGCAGGGAGTTGGTGGCAAAGAGAAACCGTGACATGCATGTGAGACATTTAATACCTATTCTCACTTAATCTACACAATAACTCTTAAGAACCAGACTATTACACTATCATACTCTTTTTTATTGCTAAAGAAGCTGAAGTTATATAGAAAAACTGAAGAACTTGTCAAAGTTGACACAGCTAGTAAGAAGCAGAGCCAAAGTTAAACCCAGTCTGGCTTCAAAATCTTTCCCCCATTTTAACCAACTTTCTTTAATCACAGATTACTACTGCCAACTGTGTAAGATTAGAGGGCTTCACACTGCAACCTAAAAATGCCAAATATATAACTAAGGCATGTAAGTCTGGGCTCATACTTTTCAAAGATCCGAACTTGAAGCTTGCCAGAATAGATTTGTTCTCATGAATGTATCATGCTATCCTAGTGCCTCAAAATAAACACATAGGTGCTACTGAAGATAAATGTCACAATTTGAGCAGGTCTTTTTCTTAAACTTTCCCTTCCTTTTTTGTCCCTAATAAATTAATAATGTGCTTAACTCCAGCTAGTCCTTCAGATTTTAGGTTAGATGCCTCAATCCTCTCCAAAGCTTCCTCTCCCCAAGAAACAGTCTGTGTGCCCTTCCTGAGCATTCCCAAAGGACTGGGTGGTTGTCCATAGAGGTTGAGTATCCCTTATCCAAAATGCTTAGGAAGTGTTTTGGATTTTGGAATATTTGTGTTATATCTGCTAGACAAGCACCTGTAATCAGAAAATCCAAAATGCTCCAGTAAGTATTATGTTGGTGCTCAAAAAGCTGATTTTGGAGAATTTCGGATTTCAGACTTGGTATACTCTATCTGTATCTGCTTTTGCTCCACGATAGAAAATGAATTAGAAGACCAGAACAACAAAAATTCTGTTATCTACTTACCATTTACATAGGCTAAATGTCCAGGAGACTCCCTCATTCAGCACAGTGGGTGTTTTCTTGGGACTGAGAGTTGAGATCACTTTTCATTGGCCAATATATGACTGATGGAGATGCCTAAGCAATTCTGACAGGGATGTATGAACACATAACTGGTCATGCCCTATACTCTGGGGAGTTATTGGTATTATTTGAATACATAAGTTTACCTGGGCTACAACTTGACAAGGCGGCAGTCTGCTGTAATCACATTCTTAACAACAGACAGTCCTGATCATCCTACAGAAAAACACTGGGCAATTTCTATTAAGGACAAAGGGAGAATTAGCCTAAGGGTCTAGTGTTGGTCCATTTCAATCCTTACTAATACTGGCCATTAGAAAAAGGAATTAAAAACCTTTCTAAATAAATACTTCTGAGACTATAAGCAACTGTCAGTCATACCTTAGAATATTTTCTGTTTAATACCTAGTAGGTATATAGTATTAACTAAGGAAATATGCTTAAAGGTCCACAGAACACTATCTGGCCTATGGGTGGTACTAATAGGTATTTTTTAATACATGTCTCACTGGATAGAGAAAATGTTTTGAGCTTGGACCACTCTAAGATAGGGGAGAAAGACAGGCCCCCTCTACCCAAAAGGGTCATGTGCTTATTAGGTTTTATGCGTTAGGGGAAAGAGGTAACAGGATTACAGTAAAGCCATGCCCTTTTAAGCCACTGCCAATAAAAATAGAAGTATTTCTTCTCTAAATTTTATAACAGTTTTAACACAGTACTCTAAATTTAGATTAGGACTATAGGAAACCTCACCAAACATAACATTGTTTCTATAGAAACACATATTTTGAGTTCCAAACAACATGTGATTTCTAGAATATGAATACATTCTAAAGTTGGGGGCTATATGAATAGGTATTAAAGTATTAAAAAAGTGACACAAACTAAAGGAGAAAAAAGAGTTCTGTTTTATAATTTTGTGAGTGAGGGAGGTAAAAAACTTTTGAAGTATTTTTGATTGAGTTTCTACTTGAAAATTCAAAGATACTTTTAAGAATCATGTAAGAATTTATAATCCCAGAAGCCAAAAAAGTACTGATAAATTGGACTGTATTTTTTTTAATTGTATTTTTGCTACATGGCAAAAGTCACCAAAAACAAGGTAAAAAACTAAAATATGACCCATCTCACAAATGGCTAACTTCTCTTTTATACCCCCCCCCACTACAAATCAAACCACCAAAAGCCCAACAGAAAAATATACAAAAGAAACAGCTTGCAGAATATACAAATGGCTCTGAAGATGGAAATTTCCATTTTCACAGGAATGGAGCTATTATTTTTCCACCTAAAAGATTGTCAAATATCAAAAACCTTACAACAATGCTAGTTAAAAGCTCATATTTAGCTAGTGAGATTATAAACTACCTGCTCTGGAGGGCAGTTTGCAATATTTATCAAATTACAAGTACATATACCCTGTGCCCCTCCAATCCCACTTGTAGAATTGATCCTGGGGAAATACTTGCACAAGTACAAAATGACCTCTGTATTTTATTACTTATTGTTTGGATTAGCTTGAGTCTGGTACAGGTATATAATGGAATACTATGCACTCATAAAATTGGTTGACTTAGGGGGACAGCGTAAGAGGGAGATTTAATATATTCTTATTTCTTATAAATTTTGAGCCATACAAATGTATCACCTTTTCAAGGAAATATGATTAAATTAGAAAAACAAATCAGATATAAAGAAAAATACATTTTACTAGTCTTGGCATATTAATTAGACTTTTGGCTAGTACTACTGAGATTATAGTCCCCCCACTCACCCCCCGGCTTATCCACAGTTTTGCTTTCCATGTTTGAGTTACCCACAGTCAATTGCAGTCCAAAAATAGGTGAATATAGTACAGTATTTGGAGAGTGAGAGACGTAACTTATTACAGTACAATGTTACATAACTTTTCCATTATTAGTTGTTGTTAATCTCTTACTCTGCCTTATTTATAAACTTTATTATGAATATCTATAGGAAAAACGTAGTACGTTTATACAGGGTTCAGCACTATCCCCAGTTTCAGGCATCCACTGAAGGTCTTGGGAATGCATGCCCTGAAGATTAGGGGTAATCCCTGTACATGAACAGCAGGGTAAATGATTTCATAACCTCAAAGTAGAACAAGGTTTTGTGGTTCTAAAATGTAAGAATACTTGTTTTCTTACAGCTGCAGATAAAAACATGGCAAGCTGTACTCAAGGTAGTCAATGGGCAGAAGCCTGGACCAGTTAGTTTAGATGTCAAAAACTAGGATAGCACTAACAACTTTCACAGCTATAATTTTATCTTGATTTGGAAGTAAATTCCCCAAATAAAATGTCCCAACTTACCCCACTGGTATAGAAGCCCATTTTCCCTTCCTACATCACTGTTGCTGGGGCTGTGTTTCACCTTAAAACCCTATAGCTGCAACCAGAACTCTGGTCCTATTGTTCCCTGGTGTAGCAAAAGGATTCTGCCTTGCTTCTCCAGGGTAAAGGGAGCCTCTCCCAGCTTTAGCAATTAGGAACAGACGTCCTCTGCTGCTGGGAGAGGAGCTGAAAGAAAAGGAATTTAAACAATGGTATCTTCAGTGTTTTTCAAACCATTGGTTGTAATGTCAATTTAGTGGGTTGCATAAAAAAGAACTCAATGTGTTCCAAATGTTTTAGTGAAATATGTGTACAATGGGGTGCAATGTTGTTCTTTTTGCTGTGGGTTACAGTCAGAAAAGTTTAAAACCATTAGAGTAGATCAAGGCCACTTTCTGGTTCTACAGAACACGTGAAATGATGTATTTACCACAAAAGAACCAGTATAGTGAAGCGGGAGGAGTGTGGAGTTGTTGAGAAGACCTAGGTTTACAGATGAAATTTCTTATATAATTGAAAATGGTAATATTAGAGTTCTGCTCTATTGACACCTAAAGTAGCTTTTGGAGGCCAGAGAATGCAGAGTTATTTATAACACTAAATTTTAAAAAGCCATTTATTCTAGCCACTAGAAACATATCTTGGACGCCTACAGCAGGATTCTGCAAGTTTTTTTTTTGTTTTAAACCGTGGTTCACTTGGGTGGTAGCAAAAAGACCACATGGCCTATCTATACCATTTGTTCCCACTTTCCAATAGAAAAAACAGTATGTGATAAAGAACTGAGTTAACATTTAGGTCACCAGTAGTCTATAATTAAGCAGAAAACAAAAGTTCATGGAGCTGTTCATCATTCACTACGAAATCCTTAAAAAGGCACTTGCATTTATGGATAGTGTGGTAGGCAGAATTCTAAGATGGCCTCCCAACATTCCTGGCACTGGTGTACATACACTTTCTTTTAGTTAAACAAACACTAACCTAGGTGGCCCTGTGAAGGGAGTTTACAAAGTAATCATAGTTCAAATCAGTTCACCTTAAAAATAGGGAGATTATCCAGACTATCTGAGTGGGCCTAACCTAATCACGAGTCCTTTAAAAGCGGGTCTTTCTCCCAGCTGTCTGGCTAACCTGGAAGAAAGGAAACAATCTATGCTGTGAATTGCCTATGGTGACCCCATGATGACGATCTGCATGTGGCCTTTAGGAGCTGACAGCTACAAAGAAAATGGAAGTCTCCATCCTTCAACAAGGAAATAAATTCTACCAATAACAAGTGAGCTTGGGTGAAGACATGAGCCCCGGATGAGAACGCTGGTCCTGGCCAATTCCTTGATTCGAGCCCAGTAAGACCCTGGATAGGCACATAATGCCTGGACTTCTGACTTACGGAAACTGAGACAATAAATTTGTGTTGTTTTAAACCACTAAATTAGCAGTGACTCATGCAGCAATAGATACTACGGAGTTCTCAAAGCCCTTAAAGACTCCACGATCACTGACCTAAAAGAGCTGAGACTAAAATGTTAGGTATTACATTCTTATTCAGTACCCTCCCTACAAGATACTCTGGAAGGCTCTCAATCAGAACTAAGAAGTAGCTTTCAACATGTAATACTATATTAAGGTGTTACAGTAAATATGGAATTGCTGTTAGTTCAATTAAAGTCCAGAAATCTTTTTCTGTCCTTTAATTTCCCTATTTCCTGCGTTAGTTTTCTAACGCTGCCATAACAAGCCACTTCAATGACACATAAGTCTGACATGGGTCTCGACACTGCTAAAAATCAAGGTGATGGCGAGACTGTATTCCTTTCTGGAAGCTCAAGGGATCTCTTTCCTTGTACATTCAGGTTGTTGGCAGAATTCAGTTGCTTGTAATGATCGGACTGAGTTCCCTTGCTGGCTGTCTGAGGGCCATTCCCAGCTTCCAGAGGCCACCTACATTTCTTGGCTTGTGACTCCCTTAATTCATCTGCAGAGCCAGCCATGGAGGTCCGGTCCTCCTTCATGTTTCAAATCTCAGACCCAGCTGGGAAAGGCTTTCTGCTTTTAAGGACTCATGTGATTACACTAGGCCCACCCTGATGATCTCTGACAACCACCCCAAAGCAAGGTCCATACTCTTTATCACATCTGCATAAAACATCTACAAAGTCCCTTTTGCCAAATGAAATAACATATTCACAATTCCTGGAGTATTAAGGTATGGGCATCTTTGGGTGTATTGGATTATACATTCTGCCTACCACATTACCTTTTTCCTTTCCTCCAATTATTTTCCCTTTCTTCTAAGTACCTAGCTTTTAAATCCCAATCCAGGAATAGTAACCCAATGGCTAGGATATCAGATAGACACAAGATAGGGTCAGGAAAGGTTTGGGGAATCATAGGCATTGGAATAGGGTAAAGGGATAGTTTAAAATCAAATAGGAAGAAAAGAAATATATAAGCCAGGTGTTGACAACAACTCTTACCAGGTGACTGTGTTTATGTTGGGAGGTGAGTGGTTTGGTAGGTGATGCACAAGTAAAAGCTGGCCTCCACTTGTCCTAAGGGCTTTGACAAGGTGTTCCCAGCTAAATCACTGGTAGGGACCCAAGAGCATTTCACCAATTGTGAGATAGATAAAGTTCATTTCAGCCTAATGGCTGAACTTACCCATTCAAATGTTAAATTCCCTACAAGGGTGTAGGTGCTACTTCCAGGTAGTATAAAGGATCTATCAACATTTCTGCTCTCAAGGAGCTCAGTCTAGAGGGGAAACAGTAAAGCAATACTGATATAAGATAACTGGTTTAATGAAAACAGGCATACAAAGCAGTGGAAGCATAGAAAAAGAGATGACTTTACTGCTTATACTAAATAAAAGGCTTCAAAGGCATTTGAATAGAGGCTTGAAGACAGTGGTTTGGCCAGGTGGGAAGGAGAGCAGAGGGAACTATTAACACAAGTGCAAAAGCAGGGAATCAGGAGTAAGGGACGGCACAGCCAGAGACAATTGTTCAGTACTGTGAGTGCTTCAAGTGAATGGAGAGTACATGGCAGGGGATTCGGCTCAATGGGGAGGCAGAAGTTCTCAATGTCAGGCAAGGGAGTTTAAACTTTATTTTATAAGCACAAAGAATTTTGGGTAGGATTGGTAGGAGCATAAAAAATGCAAAAAAGAGACTTACCTGAAAGGCTATCACAACAATCAGTAGAAAAATGCTGAGAATGAAAGACAGGATGCAAGGCAGGGGCTTTGTATGACCACTGTTATGGACATCTGGTGTATTTATTTCAATTTCTTATGTTGCTGATTTTTAACAAAGGAGTTTGTTTTCCAGAAATTAAATCCATTATATTTTCCATTCATTTCATAAAGTAGCTACATATATAAGTTGATTTAAGCACAAACCCTTACAAACACAAAAATTATGTATTTTCACTTTTGGTAATCTTTCAGGTAGACCTTTCTTCAAAAATTTCCACCTAAGAGCTTTTGTTTTGAAGGGGAAAGGATGCTACTGGGAAATCATGACACTCACTCTTTAATAAAAATGGGGAGAAGGGAGTAAAGGGGTAGCTCTTTTTACCTTCAAGAAAAATAAAACTCCTTGGCCTGATATTAAATTCCCTCAGCCCCTGCCCACATTAAGTGGCTATATAACCTACCTTATCCCAGACTTTATCATCTAAACATGTCTTTTTCCTCTTCTATCTCTGCTTAGGTATTTCCTTAAATAATCTGGAGAACTCTCCTACCACACTCCCTTCCTCTCTGAGTTACCTAAGTAACACATGTGGCCATTTGGAAAAGATAAAATTGTACATATGAAAAGCTCTATGAACTCAAGAATAATATAAACATAGGTGTAACTATTATAGCTATCATATATGAATCCTTCCAGTTCAAAGGAAACAATATAAGGAAAAAACCCTGATCATCTACAGGACTGGGAACTTGTTTTAACTTTAGATCATTCAAACCTCCAGGTCTTTTCCAATGCTTATATTTTTTTAATCAATCCCTCCTTTCCTAGGAAATCCAGTCATCTCTTCCTTTCCTGAAGTCTAAAAAAGCACTTGGGACAATCAGATACTATTATATTTTGCATGCATGTATCTGTTCTTCTTTCTTCAAGGAAAGATTGGTGGAGTAACAGTTGGGAACATGAAACTTTGGATAGACCATCACTAACCAGCTTTGTGAAATTGAATAGGTCACTAAACCTTACCCGTCCTTCATGTGTAAGGGACTATGATTATAGTTGTTGCAAGGATTAAACAAGATACTGTATTAAAAATGCTTACTATATTGTCATTCAGTTAAGTATTCAGTAAAGGATAGTTTTTATTTTGTTTATTTTTTTTATAACTATTCCCCACTCCCCACCTTTCCCCTAAGTGAATATTTTCTAAGTAACCTCAGCTAATATCTGAGACTGGACTTAGCTTTGAAATAGTAGAAATTTATAGAGTACTCCTCAGTTTTCTGAGCTCTTTCCCAGATACATTCTCATTTAATCATCATAATAGAGTGCTTTAGGAAGGCCAGGAAAGAGCTCAATTGTTCAAGATCTCCCAGCTATAAAGTCAGATCTCAAACCCAAGTTGTCTTAATTCTACACTCCTTTCACTATTTTACAGTATTTTCCCCTAAAAGTATAACACTTCACATGTTTCAAAACATATTAGAATGGATGGGGGGGGATAGTATTACTTAACGGTTTTACATAAAATGAGCACTTTTCACTTGACAACAACTCAATTTCAGTAGTATATTTTCAAAGATTGATGAACATCAGCCTAGTCCCAATAAGTATACAATTTAATTCAACATCTTAAGTAATAAATAGTTTAAGAATGCAATGTATTCCCTAAATGTATAATACAGAAATATTAGCTTTCCTTTCCAGGGTTCAAGCATCCCTGTAGCTCTTCTAAGGTCAAAATTCTCCAAATTTTCTTAGGAAAACTGTCTCACTTTAGGAATTACTACAACAGTACTTCAAACAGCTTCATTATTTTATTTTTGTTTATTATCAGCTTACACATGGACATTTAATGCCTTCAATCAAGTAGCATCTACTGTCCTTCAAACAAAAGCTCAAAACAACTTGAGCTTGACTGGCTCTTTTAAATAAAAAGCTGGGAATAAAGGCAAGAGGCAAGAAAACCCCAATTAATGCAATATGGAAAATGAATGATAAATAATAAAACGACATGCTTCTAATCCAACAATTCAGTTCAATCAAATAAACAACACGTATCTACTTTGTTTCACGTACTTTAACTGATATTAAGGATGCAAAGATGACTAAGATTCAGTTCTGTTTTTGTTGACTTGTATCAACCTCAAGCATCAAAAGTATTTCGTGCCAGTCCATGTTCATGCGCAGATATATATCTGTCATTTTTTTTTCTTATATTGTTGTTGGTGGTCAAATCTACTAAATCCTTGCTGATTTTTGTCTGCTTGTTCTATCTCTTACTGAGACAAGACAGTTGAAGTCTTGATCTAGTAGCTCGAGACCTTGGGAAAGTTGCTTATACCTCCACAGACCTGTTTATCTGTCTGGTGGAAATAACAATGGATTAAATGAGATGATACATGTAGTTTTACATAGTACCTGACACACATGTTAAAACAAATGAACTGATTTTCTATAGGGAGTTAAAAACATATAAAGAATCTATCTTCAAAAGATAAAATATATTTAGATTGTGAAAAACATGTTAAGATATTATGAACTTTGCAAAAATGGAAAGGTATGAAGTCAACCTAACTGGTAATTTGAAATCTGGTTTACTTTTGCATGATTTTAGGGACTCTCTTTGGACAGAAATCAGAATATAAGACCTATGAGAGATCACCTAGTTCAATCTCATTTTATACATAAAGAAAACCAAAGCCTAAAATTACCCAAAGTTATAAACTAGTGACTCCTAAATCACCACCCTCCCAACCTGCCTTAGTTTCCTACTTGATTTTTGTAACTGGAGAATTCCCTGCACGTACAAGGTATTTTAAAAAATAGAGGTTAGGCCGGGCGCGGTGGCTCACGCCCGTAATCCTAGCACTCTGGGAGGCCGAGGCAGATGGATCGCTCAAGGTCAGGAGTTCGAGACCAGCCTGAGCAAGAGCGAGACCCCGTCTCTAGTAA
>CM052443.1:17498771-17519144 GCA_028533085.1 Varecia variegata | reverse complement strand
CAAAAAAAAAAAAAAAAAAAAACACAGAGGTTAAATGAAATCTAAAAATTTCTCTTCTTTTTTCACTTATTTTAGACAGTAAGATAAAAAATATTTAATGAAAAGGTTTTTATTTGGCCTTTCAGTAAAGCTGAAACAACCAGAAGAAGGTGTAAATTAGAGATAAAAGGCAGAACAATTTTCCTAACTGGGAGCTTTAAATTATTTTCATAACCTTTAGAGGATGTTAATGGAAACCTTAGCATTATCTCAGTTTAGGTACCATATAATGGAATCTTCCAGATTTATTTGTAAATGATTCTCTTCCAGAATAGCTTAGCTCTTTGCCAGGAAATACATTTCCAAAGCTCTGACTTTAAATAAATTTTAAGATATATCATAAACTTTAAAAAATATAAATAATTTAGTTAGTGGTATACCCTAGGAAAAACTTATACCATGAATTTACACTAATGATATTTTCTCAAATTTGATCCTTACAACAAATGGGGAGAAGGAGCAAATTGGAAAAGTAGATGGAACAGATTTTTTTTCCCAAGAAAGGAAACCGAGGGTAAGAGAAGTTAAATGATTTGTCCAAGGTCACAGGCAACAACAAGTGGTGAAACTCAAGTTTTCTAACTTCAAGTTCTATGTCCTTTTCTACAGTATACTACATGGTACCTGTGGAAAGTCATAAGGCAAAGGGGAAAAGAGAGGGGCATAGAAAAGGGGAACAATAAAAAGGTAAGCTCCAAATGTAAAAGTATTTTACATTGGTAACTATTTGGGGAGATCTTCTAGTTGCTGGGAATCATACCCTTCTCTTTCCCTTCAATCAAGTTCAAGACCAAATTCTTCATGCTTACCTTCTACTACATCTGCAGTTTCCATTAAAGAATTTTCTTTATTATTTTACAGCCTGGTCTTATTATTCCATGGTACACTTTCACTTGTGGTCAAATCAGGCTTCCCCACATCCAATAAACCATACTCCTTACTTACTCAACAAAAGCAACAAACCATGAAACTTGAATTGTCCTTAAATCCCAAACACTGGCATCAAAGAGGTTCTACAGTTATTCAGGGTAACCTAAAATTCCCCAAATCAGTCATAGAATAAAGATTTGAACTACTCAAATAGGATTAGGCTATGCATATATTCAATTTAGTATAATTGGGCTCAGTAATCCTAACATTAGAAAATTTTTTTAAAGCCTTAGATATCAGATTTAATCTTTGCCAATCTTTACACAGTAACTAATGATAGTACAGGGGAAAAAGTTAAAACGAAACATACAAATTATAGTATCTGAGCCATCTGGGAAGCCTTAAGGATGCAGTTTAATAAAAAACATATCACTACAGAATCACCTGAATATCAATGGGGATTTAAAATAATTGTTTATGATCTATTTGGAGCTTCCTAAAGAAGCTTACAATTTACAAAAAAATTAAAATCTAGTATCTTATTTAGATACTAACAGTTATTTAGTAGTTTATAAAAATTATTATCTATTTTTTCATTTCGAGTTTAAATTACAAGTTCCATATAGTAGAAATTACCTTGTTTAAAATTCTGTAACAATCCTATAAATTATAAAATAGTACTGTGGTAATCATAGCTGCTCACTAGTATCTTGGCTCTGTGCACCTGGTTGTAATGTACTTTCTTGCCCATTTGAAATTAGGTGTGGCCAGATAACTAGCATCGATTAATGAAATATAAGCAGATGTGGCATTACTTCCAGGTCTAACATTTAAAGACCAGCGTATGCTATGCCAGTCTTTCATCTTCTAGCATGGGGAAGAACAGTAACACTTGAGATGGTGGCTACTCCATTGGCCTGTGTCTCTGAATGACTAAAATGAGCAGAGCCCCTGTGAACAAAAAACAAACCTTGGTTGTTTTAACACTGCGATGTTGAGGTTCTTTGTTACCACAGCATAATTTAACCCTATCTTGACAGAAGTGCCAAGTATCTATCAGGCATTTAGATATCACTTGGTTCTAGTTCTATTACATTAAAAGAATATAATGTGTGAAAATGTCTGCTAAAGCTGAAAAAAGGTGAACATGATTAAACGGAGTGGTTCTAAATTAATCTCAGATTTACCTGAAGAGAAGTTATATGTGCCTATCACTTATAGCTTCATATGTCAATTTATTTGTGTATCAATCAGATACTCTAGAGTTATTGCAGATATAATTATGCTCAGCTGCAAAAGAGGAATCTGAAGCTTAGGGAGTTTCAATGACTTGTCTAAGATCACGAAGTGAGTTAGCACAGAGTAATCACCCTTCAGGAATATCAATTTCTGATTGCCGGCTCTTTCTAATACACCACAGCTCAACACTGTTAACAGGCAATTTGGTGTTGCTTATAATATGTATTTTTATATTAAAATACATATACTAAAACATTTCTGTATTGAATTTAAGGCAAAGTATTAACTTCCCATAAGTATTCAAAACCAAACCGGCAATATATTAAGTACTATCTCATAACTAAATTCTACCTTTCCTTGAAAACTTAAGATGTAGAGAAGAATCACCTAGAATTCCAACCCATAAACATTGTTGAAAAATTTTCTAGGCAGAAATCTCTAAGAGAAACAGTTCTCAAATATGTGGCTCCCTAGATCATTTTTAGGTTGTTGGTAAGGGGAGTGGGGTATAGAATATACACCCTTGGCTGGGCCTGATGGCTCATGCCTGTAATCCTAGCACTTTGGGAGGACAAGGCAGGAGGATTACTTAAGCCCAGGAGTTCAAAACCAGCCTGAACAACATAGTGAGACCCCATTTTCACAAAAAATAGAAAAATTAGCCAGGCATGGTGGTGTGCACCGTGGAGGCGGAGGCAGGAGGATCCCTCGAACCCAGGAATTTGAGGTTGCTGTGGGTTAGGACACCACTGCACTAGAGAGAGATCCTGCCCTACCCACCAAAAATACACCCTTGAATTGCCACTTTATTTTCCATTTCCTCCCTAGTGAATCAGAATAGCTCATTAGCGGAATAAGGCAGGAAGAAAATGTAGCAGATTCCTTGCTTACATGCAAAACAATTATAGTAATTTGAACCTTTCCCAAGGGCCCCAGAGCTAATACAAACCATTATCAACTAAATTTAAATTTTAAAGCCTAGAAGAAAAGTTACAATTTTTAAAGCTAGTGTGTATGTATGTGTGTATATATATACAAATTACTGACTATAAATGACAGTGAATTTTTAGATACATTAGAACTACATTGTAATGATAACTGTGCCTTCTGGGTGGTAAAAGACACCAAGATTTCATTAAGTAAACTAATTATGACAGTGATGATATTATGTATACTAGAAATACAATATCCCAAAACTCAGATGATTAGGGCAGAACTTAACCCAAAGTATTATTAACCTTCCAGAGCAGAATGCCTCAATACTGAAGCAGCAATGTCAAGTGGAACTTTATTTTTCATGTCAAACTGGTCCACATCCAAGTTCTGTTATTTGAGCATGTTATCTTTCAGAACTTCACTTTTTACATCTGTAAGACGGTGATAACTGCCTACCAGGGTTACATGGAACTGGTAAAGTACCTAACCTAGGACTTGGCAAAGAGAAGGCCAACAATGCCACCCCTCCCCTATAAAAAGAAAACGACATTGTGCTTTAGCATTATTCCAAAACTGTTTATTCTCATGAAACGTGTATTTCTTCTTGAATAGGAAATTTATGTTCAGTAAGACCAATCTTTTTTTCTCATGGTCACACATACATACACCTTATTTCAGTTGCTTTGGAGCTTGAAGGGTGTGGTTCCACCCTAAGAAACTGGGAAAAATTATTGCAGGGATGCATTTAAGACAACTTGAAACAATGTAAAGTGTTAGTTATTAAAGTGACAATACACACTGCCACTGGGGGTCAGTGGAAACAGAATAGCTCATATAAGGAAGAAAATTTCCAAAATGGTCTAGCTCAGTGATAGTCAAAGTAGAGGACGAGAAAATCCACTGGAGTGCAGAAAAAATTAGAACTCCTGTTTTCATTTTTACCTCATTCTTTTAAAATTTTACATATGTTTTATAATGTATATGCATACACAAATATCCAGATATTGGGAGTACAAGCTTAAATTTTATTGACAGGGTGTACAATCAAAAACAGCTAGAGATCACTATTCTAGACCATGAGGCTGGAAAACAAACATACACTGTCAACTGAAGCCTAATGAAAATAGTATAAGATACTTATTTATCTTAAACAGTAATATAAAACTTTGGGTTACAAATCTTTAAACTGAATTTATGACATTTAATATTTATTTATAATGTAGTTAAGAATGGGTATAGAATTCTGCTTTAATTCATTTTAGTCTAAATTGGTATCAATGACTGTATAAATTGGAACAAAACCCACTGACTTAAATTAGAACTGTTAACTACTATTGATGTGTCCCCTTCAGGTACTACACTTAAAGACATGTTGTTAAGTTACAAAATTCAGTGTTAAAAGTCTATTGCCAGCCTTATTTTTGAGGTCCATATTCTAAAACTTCTTTGATTAACTACATCAATATGCCTCTTTAGTTCCTGGCTTTATTTTACAATACTGTTGGTTTCACAATAGGTGCAAAGCTGAAAAAAAACAAGGCCAATTTAGCATTTACAAATGACCACATGCTACTGAGGAGTATAAATAAGAGGTCACTCAGCCAACGTTCATTACTATCAAAAGCAGTTTTTTTTAAATAAACACAACGAATTTATCACATGCACAAGTGTGCACAGGAGTCACCCAAAACACGAAAATTCAGTGGTTGGGTTTTTTTGAAAAACGCTGAAACCAGAGACCATCTACACCGAGTTGCTAGTCTGACTCAGAATTCCTTTTGTCCTGCTCTTTGCTTCGGAGCTTAAGTCACAAATGTCTCCATCTGTGACATAATTATTTCCAAAACCAATTAAGAGATGTCACACAGAAAATTATGACTTCAGGTAATGAATCAAATGACAGAAATGGATAATTCTTAAGGATGAAAACTTAGCTTCTCTAAAGCAAACAAGAAAATGAAATGATTCACCCTGCTTTATTCACTTAGGACGGGTCCTCTCCCATGGGGAAATGATCAGACTGTAAAAGGATGTGAACACTGGAAGCCACTTAGTTCTCCACAGAAGTAAATACTTTACAGGTTTTATTACTATGCTGCTAGAGCATGAGGGTGGCAAAGTGGTCCATGATCCACTAGTTCAATGGTTTAAAATAAATAGGAAAAGGGCAAGAGTTTCTGCTTTTAAGATAAGATAGAAGATAATGACATACTGTCAATTCTGGAAAAATATTAAATGCCAAAAGGAATAGTCAGTAATTTGTCTCCATGTCCTAAGACATAAACAGATTTACATTTCCTTATTAACTAATAAGCACAGCCTGAAAAAAAAAAAAAAAAGACTATCTCATTTGCTACCATGTAATACATGGTACAAAATACTAATAAAAACTTGGAATTAATTTGATTTATTTTTACATAATGGATTTATATAAAGATAACAGTTTATACAATTAAGGATCGTTTTATAGTGTTTTAACAGGTATGATATAGTAAAGGACAAAAGTTTGTATTAAACTAAATCTACAAAATGTTATCCGGTTCCTTAGTAAAACTGGCATGTAAATGTTCTTTTCCTTTGTTACCCTGGACTGTCACCATAAGCACACTGAACCAACTTGTGCCAAGGAAGTAGCATCCTCACATAGCGTTCAGAATTCTTCATATTCTGGCCTGTACAACTGCATTCCCAGCCTTTCCCTACTTCCCTTCACTGACCTTAGATATCAACAAAACTCAACACTACTTGCCAATTACACCTAGAGGTTAGTCCTCCACCCCATTCCTCATGTTGTTACTCGGTCTTTCTCCAATCTCCATTTGTTAAACTCCTACCCATTCTCCAAGGCCCTCCAGGATATATGTTCTTACATGTGTAACTTTTTGTTTGTCACACTAGAGTTAGTGCCATTCCACTGTTTATCAGACTGTTAGTTTCTTACGGGTAGAAAGTTTGAACCAACTTCACAATTCTCCACTCAGTACCATAAACTCAATACCTGGCAAAATACAAGCTTGATACCTAACAATCCCTCAATGTTCTTATATGAATGGCCAACTCATTCTGGATCTATAAATTAAGATGTTTTACTTTTATCCTGTGTAGGTGAACTAGGATAATAATCTCCAGGAGAAAACTAAGTATTGTCAAAAACAAACAAGGTATTTGAAACTCATTTACCGGAAGAACTACAAGAATAAACTCCCTTTCAATTGAATGGTTCCAGATTTGAACAGTGCCAATCATCAGGAAGTCTTAAGCTCTTGCTTCTATCCAATTTTCAGATACAGGTAATAAATAAGTCAACTCTGGTATGTGAAACCACAATTTCGACAAACCTCTCATTTATGTGTACTTTAGACCACTTGGGAAAGATGAGATCATTTAAGCAGCAGCGCCATCATCTCTTTATTTGACCCCAACAATGCTCTCAACCTAACAGTAAAGAGGCATGCATCAGCCAGGCTAAACTATATTGTAATGAGGTGGCAGCAGGTAATAGTTACCCCTTTAATAAAGGGGGAAAAGCCACATTAGAGCTTAGGACCTTCCTTAAAAATGTCGGAAAAAGAGGTACTCCGGGCATCCCCTTCCCCCACCTTCACAAATCTCCTGGAATCTGAGACATAGGTCCTTTGTCTGAACAATGTGGGAGGAGTCTGTCTGCAGTACTGGTGTGTTGGCAAGAAGGGTAAATTACTGAAAACTGTATAAACGCATAAAGTTCCTTAATTACCTTACTGTCCAATTTTTCTTCGTCGTGCACACTGAAGTGTTCTAAAAGATAGCCAATGGTGCCCTTTCGAGAGTTAAAATGTAACGAGAGGATATACATAAGATCAAGAGAGTTAGGCTGCTCTTCAAAAGCTAAGTTTCTGAATAGCTGAGGGGCTGGGGGATGGTGGTGATGCCGACCATTTGCACACCCCTCTCCTCTCGAATAAGCTCTTTCTATAAGCCTCCATTTCTGTCCATTTCTCCATCTGAATAAGCCGTTGTAAAGGAAGCTGAGCGCTTTTATAAGACACGCGGCTGTGCAAACTTGCAATCTCGAAGCTTTCCGTACACAACACCGAATCCACAACTCCTCTGACCCGACCTTTTACCACCTCACTGAGGTTTCTGGTGACACGCCAACCTGGTGTTCCACGAATACAGCCCAAGTAAAGTGAACTCCACCGGATTGGGTGGCCCGAGAAAGTTCACACTTTTTATCAGGCAAAGCGAGCGGAACAGCGTGGGTTTACGCAAGGTGACCCATCTTCTCAACTCGTCGACCCTCGGCTCCTCCCAGACCCCTTCACGGTGGACCCGGGGGACTCGCCGGGTTTGCTTTCTCAGTCCCAAGCTCGAATCTTTCGGCTCCCCACCCACGCCCAGGGCCATGCCCAGCTGGACCTCCCCACTCCCCACACTCACCCTGGCGGCCGACAATCTCGGCGACATGCTCGGAGCTGGGCACCGGGACGCACTCGGTGGTGTTGACGCTCTTCCTCCGGAGCAGGGCCGCCTGCTCCCCGTTTAGGGCGGCCGCCGCCGCCCCGCAGCCGCCGGGGCCGTAGGCGTGGGACAACATCGCCGCCATCATGCCCTGGGCATCGTCCCCTCCATAGAGCACCCCCGCCGCCGCGGCCGCCGCCGCCGCCTCCCGGGCATCGAAGCCGGCGGCGGGCAGCAGCACCGACCCCAGGGACCCGCCCGGGATCGGCTGGGTCTGGGAGGCGGTGGCCGCGGGCGGCGACAGCAGCAGTAGCGACGGCCGGTCCTCCTCCTCTGCTTCCTCCAGCTCCTCCTCCTCTAGCAGTTCTCCGTCCAGCTCCGCTTCCTCCCCCTCCTCCTCGTCCTCCTCCAGCTCCAGCTCGGCCGCCTCCGGGGCCCCGGGCCGGCCGGGCGGAGCCCGCTCCTCTGGAGACAGCCCCGCCGCCCGCCGGGCCTGGCCCTGCGCCGCCGCCGCGGCCCGAAGCGCCGGAGCGCCGGGATCCGCCGGGCTGGGGTCGTCGAGGCCTAGCACGGCCAGGCGCTCCCTCAGCAGGAGCCCGTCCCCATCGAGCTCTGGGCCGCCCGCGGGCGGCGGCAGCGGCGGCGGCGGCGGCGGCGGGGGCGGCTGCGGCAGGGGGGCCGGGGCCGCCGCCAGGGCCAGGGCCGCGGAGCTGCCGCTCGGCATCGCAGCGGCGCGCTGTCAATGGCGGCGGCGGCAGCGGCCGGGTCAGGCGCGGCGGGCGGCGAGCCCCATGGCGGACAGGGCCCGGGCCCTGTTCAGCGCGCAAACACCTTTCCTCTGGGGAGGCGGCGGGGCTGGCGACCCGAGCTGAGGAGCGCCAGGGCCGCCCGGAGACCGGAGAGGGCGGGGTGGAGGGGCAGGGTAAGGAGGCAGAGGTAGGTAACTAGGTGGGTGGGTGGGTGGGGACGGCAGCGGGGCGGGCTGGTGGAGGTGGCAGCGGCTCCCCTCTCAGGGTTTCTTTTGTTTCATGGCCTTAACCAGCCCCCGGCGCGCGCGGCGGCGGCGGCGACGCCCCACGCCGCTCACCGAATGAAGCCGGCGCGCTCTGATTGGCTGCTTTTAATCCCGGGGAGCCCGCCCTCTCCTCCCAAAGCCTTCCAACTCCTTTCCCTAGCCCCACCCCCCGCCCTCGTCTGTGGCCCCGCCCCACCCCTCCCCAGAGCTCTCTGATTGGGTGACTGGGACAAGCCAGCCCCTAAAACCTCCTTCCGTCCTCTCCCCTCCCCCCACCCTCTCTCCCCTTTCCCTACTGGCTCTCGAGGAGCGGGGCTGTGATTGTTCGGTTTCACGTCACTCTTTGTGACGTACAGCAGTGGGGGCGGGGAAAGGGAGGCGGACGAAGCGCTGCGGCGGAGGATGAAGCCGGGGGCCCAGCGGGACTTTAGCGCAGGCGCGTGCACTTTACGCGCGCACCTGGGTTCCCTCCCCCATCCCTCCCAACGCTGTAGCCCACCTGGGTGTGTTCTTTTAGGAAAGGCAAAGTGTGAGCGGCCTGGGAGCGGAGCCGCAGGCGTGGGCCCGAGGGCGTTGTTTGCTCGGGTTGAGGAAGAGCTTGCCCCTTTCTGGATAAGGGCCTAAGAACGGTCATCAAAGGAGGGGTCATACTTACCTGGCAGGGGAGATACCATGATCACAAAGGAGGGGCCAGGGAGGTGTCCTCCTCTCCTCTAGCGTGGGTGGTTTCCTGAGCCACGTGGCTGCTGGGCCTTCCCTGCTAGACCCGGGGATGCTCCTCCCTCGGGGCCGGGCCCTCCCATGCCGAGCTGGCCCGGCTTCCCGCCGGCCGGTTGGTCACACCGGGAGCTTTGAGGTGCTGAACTTTAGTTCTTTGAAGCTTTTAAAGGAAATAAATTGCTTGTTTCCTCCTCTCTAAAAGCTCTGCCTGCAGTATGGCTCAGGAGATCTCTCACCGTGGCTATCTTATCGAGGGATTACTTCAAAATGGCTTGTTAAAACAAAGCCTATTACTTTCCTCTGTCTTAGGCTGTGACTACCGCACCTCTCCCTTTAGTACCGGATGGCCTTCCCAGGTTAGTCTTAACCAGCAACATTGTCCTGTAGCGATAGAATGCGGGCAATATAATGTCATTTCAAAGTTTCTAGCGGCCTCACTAAAGTATTAGGTTATTAAATATGAAATGTCTAATTTGAAATCAAAAGTTTATTATATATCTCAAGAAGCAGTACAATTAATCAAAGTATGAGCCTAAACTACTGACACAGTTTTGCCATCTTAATGGTAGCTCGTTTATGCCAGCAGGGAAGAAGCCTGGAGAGCAAGTGGTGATGAAATCTCAAAAGGTGTTTTCCATAGCTTGTTGAGAATTGAATATTTTTCCTTGCAAGAAGTGGTCCAAAACCTGGAAGAAGTGGTAGGCAGTTGGTGCAAGGTCTGGTGAATATGGTGGATGACAGAATGTTTCCAAGTCTGGTAGTTTGAGCAGTGTTGTTTGTGTGACGTGTGGTCGAGCATTGTCTTGCAACAAGATTGGCCTGTCTCTATAGACCAATCTCAGTTGCTTAATTGCAAGCCTCCTCATCATTTAGTCCAATTGGTTGCAGTAGACATCTGCTGTAATTAATTGACCAGGTTTCATGAATCTGTAGTGGATAATACCAGCGCTGGACCACCAAACAGACACCATTAGCTTTTTTTGATGAATATTCTGTTTTGGACTGTGTTTTGGCACTTCATCCTTAGCCAATCTTTGTGCTGAACGATTGCAATTGTCAAAAGGAACCCATTTTTCATCACACATAATAATACGATGTAGAAATGGTTCACCTTTATGTTGTGACAGCAAAGGCATGCTTCAAGATGATTTCTCTTCTGACACACATTTAATTCATGCAGAACCCTTCTATCCAGCTTCTTTACCTTGTTGATATGTTTCAAATGGTCCAATATTGTTGGAATAGTAATGTTAAACCTTGCTACTATTATAATTCACACATAAGTTGAGATAGATGCGCTTCCACTACAGCATTCAGCTCATCATTATCCACCTTGGTCTCACATTGCCCACATGGCTTATTTTGAAGATTGAAATCACCAGAATGGAACTTCTCAAACCATGTACTGTGCTTTCATTAGGCACATCCTTTCCAAACACTTGTTGATATTTCGAGCTGTCTGTGTTGCATTGGTTCCAAACAGAACTCATATTTGAAAATAACACGAATTTTTGACTTATTCATGGTTTCACAAAAATTGCTCTAAAAAAAATTTGAAAGATAATCACAAGCCAAACCGTGTGTTTGAAGAATAAGGATGTACCTTCATAATAAAAAATAAAACAAGAAGTGTCGAAGTGAAATATCAGAGATATCAACTGTCACTTAAGGAAATCAGACATTTCATACTTAATAACCTAATGGAAAGAAACATAGTTTTAAGAAAGAAATACAGTTTTAATAAACATGCTTAGTTCAGTATGTCCAAATATTATCATCTCAATACGTAAGCAATATAAAATCATTAATAATACATTTTACAGTTCTTTTTAAGTCTTTGAAACTGGTATGCGTTTTACACTTAAGCATATCTCTATTCAGTTGGCTTCACACTAACATGACATTCAAGTAATGCTCAGTATCAACTAGTAACTCAAGACCTTGATTGTTGAAGAACTTGGGGCCTTTTCTATGTTGGGTTTATATACTGTATCTTATTCCCTCAAACTCTTTTCTTAGGAATCAACTTCAATTGAGCTTCTACATTTCTCAATTGTCTAAGCTGTTGCAGAGAGAGTAGTACAAAAGAAAGCAGAAATATGCCTTCCATTTCCCTATTTTGTGCCCATAGAAGCATTTGCACAATCCTTCTACCTACCCCACCCCTCGAATCAAAGGCCTGGAGAATTTTAGCTATCACAAAACCTTTCCTATTATTCCTAGGTTTCCCCAGCCCATCTAAAACCCTGTAGGTTGCTTTTATAACTCATTTGTAGCAGTAAGTTATGGAGCAGTTGGGTTTACAGAAGAAATCTTGCTATTAACTCTACTGAAAAGTCATCTGTTCCCAAGTAAGCACAGTTTTCACCTACACCCTGTTTGAAATATGCCCCAAGGACACATTTCATGGCATCTTGATAAAAGGTACTGAATCTTTTTTAATGTACCAGTGAATAGCTAGTACAACTAGACATTAACTTATAGAATATACAAAAATGCTTGCTGTCTGATATTTCAGTTTAATTGGTAGCCATTATTTGAAGGGAAAAAATTCTAAAAATACAAATCCAATCAAAGGAGAAAAACCAAATAAAACATGCAGTGGTCACTCCCAGGATATATTGGTCATTGGAAGGAAATTCGTAGTAGAATTACAATGGAAACTGTTGAAAGTCCTTTTCTCCACCTCTTCATGAGTTGTTAAATGCTCCCCCCTTAATCCTAAATTCTCTTCCAAAGGACCCAAAATAAAAGCTAGAGCAGGAGTGATAGTCACCACGTTTTTCTTTTGAGAGGGGGAGATGTAAGGAATAGATTCTTGTAGGTAAGACCCACAAAGATAAGATCCATTTGGCTAAGATTTCAAAAAATGCTAAATACTTTAATTGAGGTGTTCATAATGTAAAAATTGCTTTCTACTTCATTCTCACATAATAAATGAAGTTTCATGAGTTCCCATACACAAATATATACATTCGTGCATTAATTTATATTTGATCAATAGTGTGATTTATGAATAAGGCAGGAGATATCGAAGCTCATGGACCTTCCCATTTGGGTCTAAATTTATCAGCTTGTATTAAATCTTGTTTATGAAGCAACTTTGAGATTTGCTTTTGCTCTAAGTATTTGACTAGGATTCTTTCATATAAATTTATCAAACAACCCAATCCCTTCATTCTCCCTCAGCCACACAGCACACTAATTTGCACCTCAAAGAGGGTTTCCCTTTTATTCCTAAACTGCTGTTTATTACACAGATTGATACCCTGGGGAAGAAGAGTTGTTTTAATGATCGTAGGACAAAAAAACGACAGAATTGGCTACCCTTTATCAAATAGCGGGCAGACTGCTGAACTAGCCTTTTAAATCTATCCAATTGTAATATTAAGGTTGGAATAATTGCAAACTAAACAAAACTTAACAAGATGTTCGTCCTAGTAAGAAAACTGAGATAATTAGACAATAGTTTGGAAACAATGCTTCAAAAATTCACAAAAGCTTGGTGAAAGATTCTGCTAAGACCCTCACCTAGAAGCCAAAACTAAGCCTCTGCTGCATTTTTAAGGCAGGATGAGTTTCTTTAGGGTAGGATGTCCCTTGGAAGCAGTAGTACCCAGCTCCAAGATAATTCTTCCTACACAGGACCACGAATGTGTCATTCTCTCGCTTGAATGACTCTTCATTGCCTAGGAACAGCCTGGATTCCTGGCCTTCTACACTCTGATGTCATTCTTCCATGTGCTCAAAATTGTCACACGAACATGCTTATATCTCTTGGTATTAACAGAAACTCTTCCTTGACAACATAACCCCCTCTTGTTACCACCCTCTCTTCTCTACTCCAAATCAACCTCCAATCAGCTGTCTGCACTACCCTGCCATGCAATGCAGCCATGGCTCTTGCTGCTTCACTGAAATTATTCTCACCTTGTCACTAAATCCAATGAGCACTTTTTATCCTTATCCAGCTTAACCTTTCCGTGGCAGGATTTGACACTATTGACTGCTCCTTAAAGCACTTTCTTCCTTTCCCTTCCTTGGGAGCACATACTTCTGTTTTTCTTCCTACTTCGATAGCCATGCCCCTTACAAGGTCTCCTGCATCTGAGCTGTGTCTACATCTTTAGCTTCATTCATGCCATTCTTCTTTTTGCATTCTTGGCCTTACCATAGAGGCCTTCTGGCAGATCTTCATATATTCTACATACTCTTATCATGCCTCCAAGCCAGGAATATGGCTTTTCTCTTTCCACTCTTAGCTTTGCTAACTTCTCTTTTGTCCATCAAGGCTCAGCTTAAGCATCACTTCCTCTAGGATGTCTTCCCTAACCTCCTAGGTAAGGTTGGTGTCCCTGCAGTAGGCTCTAATGGCATCTTATACTTCCCTAGCAACACTCATCATCCTTTGTTATTTAATTGTCCTTTTTCCTCTGTTTTCATCCTTATAAAGCCAGGACTATGATAGCACCTGACACATAGTAGAGACCAGTATATATTTGTGGAATGACTGCCTGACTAAATGAATATTCTTCCAAATAAACTCAGTATATTAGCTAGTCTGAGCTTTTGGCCATTTTGCAAATACACGTTGTAATCTCCCATCTTTGTCCCTTTGCTGGTATTGGTTTTCTGCTCAGTTTTCTCTCACCTTCTATCCCACCGTCCCCCACCTCTACACATTTTGAAGCCTCAGCTTAAATTTAACTTCTTCCAACATATGTTCGTAGACAATTGAATCGGGGCTAGTACTTTCCTTTCTCTCCCCAGGAAAATGTATATAAAGGGAACATTTTGTATTTATCTTTGGGTTGCTTAAACAATCCTCTAAAGTCTATCCATGGGTCCCTGTGGATTTTATAGACCCATGACCCAGACTAGCTAGATGTTCATTAAACCCATTTCCTCTTCTTCCTGTAGCTAGACTACATTTCCTGGCCTCTGTTGCATTTGGGAGGAGTATTTATAAGACCGAGTTTTAGCGCAGCGTATACCGGTCTATACCTGACCCTCAAAAATCCCTCCTTATCCTCCGTGTTCCTTCCCTATATGTGGATATAAATGAGTATGATGAACTTAGAAATCACATGTTAAGGATGACAGGGCCACAAAATGAGAGGTGCCCTCCAATCAGAGGTACTTGTTTTAGACTTTACATGAGTGAAAGAAATATTGTTATCAAGTCTGAAATACATATTTTTGTGTACATTTGTTACAGCAGTTAGCTAATATAAAACACCAAGTTAAAAACCCCTGGTTTGCAAGGAGATGGTAAAAAGATTAGTGGTTGCCAGGGATTAGGGGGGAGGAAGGAAAGAGTAGGTGGAACATAGAGGATTTTTAGGGCAGTGAAACTACTCTGTATGATGCTATAATGGTGGATACATGTCATTATACATTTGTCAAGGCCCATAAAATGTACAACATCAAGAGTGAATCCTGATGTAAACTATGGGCTTTGAGTGATGATGATGTGTCAATGCAGGTTCACGGATAATAACAAATGTTCCACTGTGGTGCTGGATGTTGATGATGGTGGTGGGCTGTGCATGTGTGGGGAGGGAGATATGTGGGAACTCTCTGTACTTTCTGCTCATTTTTTGCTGTGAACATAAAACTGCTTTAAAAAATAAAGTCTACTGAAAACAGAGCAAAACCAAAACCCTGGTTTGCACATTTATAATATATAGTTTGGGCTACTTATATGCTCTGATCCCAAACTGCCTGAGGCTACCTCACTTTGTAGAACAGAGCACGATAAATAATTACTTAGATGGGGATCAACCCACCAAGGTAACATAGCAATCCTAAATGTGTATGCAACCCATCAACAGAGCTTCAAAGTACATGGAAAACAAAACCAAAAAATGATAAAGCTGAAAGGAGTAATACAAATCCACAATTATAGAGACCTCAACACTCCCTCTCAGAAATTAATAGAACTATTATTAAACAGAAAATTAGCAAAAAAATAGAACTGAATAACACCATCAGCCAACAGAATCTAACTGACATTTATGGACTACTCCACCCAGCAACAGCAGAATATACCTTCTTTTCAAGTGCCTGTGAAACATTCATATACATATACCATATCCTGGGTTGTAAAACAACTTCAACGAATTTAGAAGAATTGAAATTATATAGAGTATGCTCTAATCAAACTAGAAATCAATAACAGAATAAGAAAATCTTAATACACAGAAATTATATAACACATTTATAAATAATCCATCAGTCAATGAGACCTCTCCAGGGAAATAAAAAAATACACTTATCCAAATGAAAATGAAAATACAACATATCAGAATTTGTGGAACATAGCTAAAGTACAGCTGAGAGAAATTTATGGCACTAAATGCTTATATTAGAAAAAAGGAAGGGTCTCAAATCAATAACCTACGTTCCCTACCTCTATGAACTAGAAAAATAAGAGCAAAATAAACCCAAAGAAACAGAAGGAAGGAACTAATGAAGTTAAGAGCAGAAATCAATAAAATTGAAAACAGGAAAACAGTAGAGAAAATCAATACAAGAAATTGATTCTTAAGAAATCAATAAAATTGCCAAACTTTTAGCAAGGCAGACAAAGAAGACACAAATTACCAATATCAGCAATTAAATGAGATATCACTACAGACCCTGAAACCGTTAAAAGGATAAAAGAATGTTACTACTGAGGCAGTATTTGATTAAAAGAAAAGAAAAAAAAAACAAATGAAAATAAAGGATAAAAGGAGAATACCACAAACAACTTTATGTTCATAAATCCAACCACCTGAAATAAATGGGCCAATTTCTTGGAAAATATAAACTACCAAAATTCAACCAAAATGAAATAGACAATCTGAATAGTCCTATAATGATAAGGAAATTGAACTCATAATTAAAAAGCTCCTAAAAAAGAAATCTCTAGGTTTCACTGGAGAATTCTACTAAATATTTAAAGAAGAATTAAGCCCAATTTTATACAATCTCTTGCAGAAAATAGAAGAGGAGAGAACACTTTCCATTTTATGAGGCCAGTACTGATACTAAAACCAGACAAAGATGATATAAACAAAACTATACATCAATATCTCTCAATAAAAATCTCACAAAAATCTCAACAAAATATTATCAAATCAATCCAGAAACATATAAAAACAATCATACACCACCACCAAGTGGGATTTATTTCAGATTTTAAGGTTGGTTCAATATTTAAAAGTCCATTAATAGAAAGCATATGTTCACACAAAATCTTGTACAGGAATGTTCATTGCAGAATTATTCATAATAGCCAAAAAGTGAAAAAAACCCAAATGCCCATCAACTAATTAATGGATAAACAAAATATATATCCATAAGGTATATCTCAAAGGTATATCCATATGATGGAATATTGTTCAGCCATAAAAAAGAATGAAATACAGATATATGTACTATGGTGAAACAGATGAACCTTGAAAACATTTTGCTAAGTGAAAGAAGTCACAAAAGGCCACATATTGTGATCTCATTTATATGAAATATCCAGAATAGGCAAATATATAAAATCAGAAAGTAGATTAATGGATGCCAGGGGCTGGGGAGTAGAGAGAAAGAGAGTTATTGTTATTGGCTATGGAGTTTCTTTTTGGAGTAATGAATACGTGTGAAATGAGAAGCCATTGCTGAGTTTTAAGCAAAGAAGTGATGTCACAGAAGTGTTAAGACTGTAGGTGGCATGAATAGAAGCAGGGTGATAAGACACAGTAGGCTTTGGGACACACTTTTGAAGGCAGTGCTGGCTGACTCCACGGTTTTTGGCCTGTGCAACCGGAAGAGTGGTGTTGCTCTCAGTGGACAGGGCTGCAGCCAAAGCAAGTCTGAGATAAATATTTCTAGGGTTTCAAGGGTTTCATGACAATTGGTGGCCCCTTAAGTGGCTTGAATCCAAAGGTCACTTCTCTGACTTGGTCTTTCTCATCATGTCTCCTGCTAATCCTCCTCTTCTCTTCTGCAACACTTAAGCCAGAGCTTTAGGGAAGTCCAGCCTAATTTTCTAGGCAGCCTGTTGACTGGTTCCTTTTACCCTGAGCACCTAATAATAAGTCTAAAATTTCTCCCAGGGCACTGGGTCTTGAGGGAAGGTGATGACTTATTTATCTTGGTCATGTGTAGGTGTTGTTGAGTTTACAGTAGATGGAATGAGTTTTACAATATGCCAACTGTCCACTAGGACCTGAGTTGAAACTATTAACTTATTTTGTTCAGGACCTTTTTTGTAATCGTGTTGGAGGCATCAGTCCCTCCGGTCAGGTTTACGCTAAAGTCACTGCAAGCAAAACTTCCCCAAGGCTACATTTTTATGGTTCATTTTCAGACTGTTGGTGCCATAGGAGCAATTAAAATTTGTGAATAATGTTTTTTTCCCCCTTGATAAATAATGTGGATGGCCTGCAGTCTGCTCATATTCCTGGCAAGGGATTTAATAGGCTATTGTGTTAGTAACAATGTGGATACAAATTGTAAACATTTATCATATCCAGAGCTTCGTGAAATTTTCAAAGCAATGTCAGTTAAAACAGATGCTCTAATCCCCCCCAACAAAAGCCTTTAGATGATTTTTCCACATTCTCCAAAAACATTTTGTCTTGCTGTAATTTCTATTTATTATATAAAATAATATTGTAAAATCTACTAGAAAGCGAATAGTAATAGATAATAAGTTTAATGTCCTCTAAAACTTATTCTGTGTCTCTTTAGACACTATGAACTACTATTCTAATAAAACTAATATATATAGCATATTATTAAGGTAGAGCAATAAAATATCCCGTATAGTGGGATTTAGTAATAAATTCCCTTTGTGTGTTTATTAGCATGTGTATTAGAAGGTAAACCACATATATGCTAGTGAAAACTTCCAAATATATTTCATCTATAATCTTCCAATTTTACAATTGTTATCTTGACTCTTGAAAACCACCAATTCAAATAGGAAGTCCAAAGATTTGAGTCTGAAGATCAAATTAATATTTTACCAGGAGGAGAAAACTGTTTAAGAATTATTATGACTCCTACTATAGCACATTAGAGGAAAAAGACATGGATCAACAAATATTGCCTAACTTCTTATAAGGCCTTGTACCAAGCATGTGGGGAATACACAGAAATATAAATCATGGGCTAGACCACAAGAGAGCCACAAAATAGTTGGCAGAATGGTTAAAAGTTAAAATGTATGAGGGCATAGAAGACAATAATGTAATGATTAAGTGGATATCAAAGAAGTTTATTTTAGGCGTTTTGAGAAGATATACTATTTCTGTGAGATAATCAGGAAAGACTATGGAAGAAGTGAAATTCAGCAGAGATTTAGGGGAGGTGAACTCTGAATGGGTGGAAAAGAGGGGAAGACAGCTTCTTGGTGAGAAATACCACAAGTAAATATACAAAGGCAAAAGAGAAGCCCACAGACTTGGGAATACAGGTGGGGATTGGGGGGTGAGCACGCATGTTTGATTAAAGGGAGGGATTGATACATGGCAATGTGAGGAAGCAAAACCTGGAAATTTGAAAAGGCTGAGGCATTTAGACTCTGCTCTGAGGCCGGTCTACTGTGGATTGGTCGGTTTCTTGTGTAAGGATTCAGGCAGAATGAAGTTCTAGCTCCACTTACAGATGGACAATATGTTACTAGTGATTTAACTACTTGGAGCCTCAGTTTCCCTTCTGTGCAATGAAGATTGTATCTGCCAAGCAGAGTTGTGAGGGCTGTGTGAAATAACAACAGGTCATTGTGACCCAGCCAAGTGAGTGCTTGTCACCGGAGTGGTCACTCCCTCTCTGTGGTAGATGGGTGGGGCAGGGAGGCTGCCCTCAGGGCTTGTGAGGAGGAAATGGCATCACTGAAGGCCTGGAAGGGGAGCTCTGGGAATAGCGATTTTGTGATGGTGTGCAGAATGAACCGAAGAAAGGGGTGTGTTGACCCTGAGGGGAAATTTAGACCACACACGAAGACACAGGGCTGAGTTAGCCGCATCTGTTACAGCAAAGCCAATAGAAATGAAGTGAATATCAGAAGGAAGGAATGAAGGGATTTGGTGAAGAGAGAGCTTAATGTAAAAAATGAGACCCAGATGAACAATTTATTAATTTCAGAATGAAGAAAGAATCATCAAACTGGTAGAAGAAAATACCAAGGAAAAACCTATAAGGAATATTGGTTTTTGTCAGTTTCTGGGGTTTTTTGTTGTTGTTGTTTTTGCTTTTCTTTTTTTCCTTTTTTTTTTAGTTTTTTTTTTCCTTTTATTTCTGTTTTGTTTTGTTTTGTCTGTGCAGTGTTCTATCCAACTCTTTCCTTTTGGTTAGCTGCTCTCTTCTCACTTTGATGTGATGTCTTTGGCGAATCAGAGTACTTTATTTTCTTGGCACCAATGATTGGTCTGGAGGTAGGCATGTCATAGGCTGGGTCAATCTGAGTCTTTCCTCAGAATTTTCCTTCCTAAAGATAAATCCTCTTGGCCTCTCTGGATATGGAAGCTATAATAGAAGGTTATCAATCAGGAGAAAGTTGCTGGTAGGAGCATATGATACCAAATGGAGACCAGAAGAGATTAAAGGAGAAACAGAAAGACAGATTTAGAGGCTCAGTGATGTTGATATTAATTTTATTAATATTTCATAAGGCCTACAGAGTTTCCATGATTATTGAAGGATGTCTTTTTTAAATTCCTTTTTAAATTTCCTTCTAATAAATCCTTTTCCATTTAAGCTAGATTATGCAACAAAGATACCAATAGATTTGATTGCACAAAAGTTAAAAATTTCTGCAAGCCAAAATATTATGAACAAAATCAAGTTAAACAAATTGGGAAACATTTGCAACAAACACAATATGACAAAAGGATAACTATACTTATTGCATGGGGAGAGTTTATAAATCAGTAAGAAAATATTAACATTCCAAGGGAAAAATGAGCAGAGTCTACAGAAGAAGAAATAGAGTAATTAAGAGTCTGCCTCAATAACAAAGAAATACAAACTAAAACAGCAAAATGTATTTCACTAATCAAATGCAATGGTGAAAATATCATAACAGAGTTTGGGTACAATGTGTGTGGGGGGGTTATTTCACTTTTCTTGAG